>OZ059826.1:33220111-33928253 GCA_964057195.1 Orthosia cruda
GGTAGGTAGGGGTAGGTAGGGTAGGTAGGGTAGGTAGGGTAGGTAGGGTAGGTAGGGTAGGTAGGGTAGGTAGGGTAGGTAGGGTAGGTAGGGTAGGTAGGGTAGGTAGGGTAGGTAGGGTAGGTAGGGTAGGTAGGGTAGGTAGGGTAGGTAGGGTAGGTAGGGTAGGTAGGGTAGGTAGGGTAGGTAGGGTAGGTAGGGTAGGTAGGGTAGGTAGGGTAGGTAGGGTAGGTAGGGTAGGTAGGGTAGGTAGGGTAGGTAGGGTAGGTAGGGTAGGTAGGGTAGGTAGGGTAGGTAGGGTAGGTAGGGTAGGTAGGGTAGGTAGGGTAGGTAGGGTAGGTAGGGTAGGTAGGGTAGGTAGGGTAGGTAGGGTAGGTAGGGTAGGTAGGGTAGGTAGGGTAGGTAGGGTAGGTAGGGTAGGTAGGGTAGGTAGGGTAGGTAGGGTAGGTAGGGTAGGTAGGGTAGGTAGGGTAGGTAGGGTAGGTAGGGTAGGTAGGGTAGGTAGGGTAGGTAGGGTAGGTAGGGTAGGTAGGGTAGGTAGGGTAGGTAGGGTAGGTAGGGTAGGTAGGGTAGGTAGGGTAGGTAGGGTAGGTAGGGTAGGTAGGGTAGGTAGGGTAGGTAGGGTAGGTAGGGTAGGTAGGGTAGGTAGGGTAGGTAGGGTAGGTAGGGTAGGTAGGGTAGGTAGGGTAGGTAGGGCAGGTAGGGCAGGTAGGGTAGGTAGGGTAGGTTTTTTTTTTTTTTTTTTTTTTTTTTGTTTTGGCAGGTGTGGAAAATCCTCCTGGGACGCCCCAAACTGCCTCGCCCAGAACGAGCCAGCCTGGGCAGTGTCGGACTCACTTAGGGTGCCTACCGACTAAAAACCACACCTGCCTCCAAATTTATTGCCGATGTCAATTCAGCATTTAAGTCTTTACGTTATGAATCTAAGGTTGGGCCCATTTTGCATGGAAGACCTAACTCGGTTGGTTTTACATGAAAACTTTCCGAGCCAGGTCTCTCATGCGTATGTGCCGAAGAATGAGTCTGGGTTTGGTTAATAGTGTTAGTACAGGTTAGTTTTTTTTTTTTTTTTTTTCCATTTTTTTTTTTTTTTTTTTTTTTTTTATTATTTGACTATTCCAGGACTAAAACTTATTATGTATACTAGAACTAAAAGTTAATAACAACTCGACAATATAAAATACAGGAAATATTTCCCATCCGCTGCACGCATCTTAAACTAATTGAAACAGAACTAGTGCTAAAGATAAGGCTTAACATATACTATGAAATAAATCTTAATTAACTTTTGATCACTTATATTTATTATGAAATTGCAGCCTTTTATGCTGCCTACTTATAAACTACGGCCAGCAACTTAAAATATTTTGAAAACTATATTATATCTTACTGGACTTACGGACTATATGTTAACTAGCTCTGGAAAAAGAACTTAAACTATCTAAAATTAGATCGACTAGAATTAACTAAAACTATTTTTATTAACTAAAAACTGTGACAAATGCAGTGGCATGGGTTACAACTTATAACTTACTTTATACTTACTGGACTTACGAACTACAACACTAAAATACATTATAACTATGAAATACTAGCATTCCCCATCAACTCATATATATATATATATATATATTTTTTTATACAAACTGCGCCTAAAACAGCGAAAGCGAGCTAAAATCAAGCAAGGGTCGACCCATTTGCTTTCGCAGCCTTGGTCATGACTATTTCCGCGAAAGCTAGAAAACAGGATCGGCCATTGTCGTCATTCATCAACTCCTGAATACTGCCCAACGGGCGACCCAGCCTCTGCTCACAGTCATACTTGGCCCGCATAAATCGGGGGCAGTCTAATAATATATGACTTACTGACTCGATCGCCTCGTCATCACAAACACAGGCTGGGGCACCCGCCAGCTTAAACCTGTAGAGGTACTCACGTATACCACCATGTCCCGTAAACAGTTGGGCCTTAAGGTTATTGGGAGGACCTATCTTCCCCAGAATCCTGTATGCACTCACTACGTCAGCAAAGAACAGACGTATGCCTCTGCCTTGATGGATGCCCGCCACGAATCGTTCTTGCCATTTGACCAGCGTTGCCTCCCTGATCGAGCGCTTTGCGAAGGACAAGGGGAAGTCGTCATAGACGGGGCTTGTCTTACGATGTAGTGCCGCATTTTTGGCAAGTTCGTCCGCCCTCTCATTGCCGGGTATGCCTGCGTGGGCCTTTACCCAGTAAAGTTGTATGTCCCTGCCCTGTCTTACAGCCTCCGCGATCCTAAGCTGAATCCTGATGGCAATGCTGTTGGATGTCTTGGGATCCGCAATTGATTCTAGTGCCGACCTTGAGTCAGATATAACATTGGCTGAAATGGGTGATCTTCTGTCTTCAGCATACTTAAGGGCTCGACTTATTGCGACCAATTCAGCCTGAAACACTGAGCAGTGGTCGCCAAGTTTAAGGCTCAGTTTTGCTACCTCCCCGTCCCGCCCCCAGCACGAGACCGCAGCTCCGACCTTGCCTTCTATCTTACTCCCGTCCGTGTAAAGCCGCGGGAAGTTGTTCCCAATTCTGGAAAGATCTACGGGCGAATCGATATGCCGGAACCCCAGCCTCACCCTGAGAGCGGGATGCGGCAGCTCAGATGGATGTGCGCGTCTTTCAAGGGTTCTACCCGGGAGCTCTTCCAGAGGTTTACCCCTTTTTGACTTCGTAAATCCTCAAGTGTTCGATTGCTCGCATGTCGAGGGGTATTATCCTAGCAAGGACAGCTGCTGCTATAAGCGACGTAGTCCTATGGGCTTTTGATATTTTGATCGCAAACATCCTGGTGACCGAGTCAAGCTTTTTTCTGGCGTACGCCTTACCGGCAATCTGTGCCCAAGAGCTCGATGCGTAGGTTACCACTGGCTCTATAACGCCAATATATATGGTCCTCAGGATGCTTGCGTTCAATCCCCATTGTGCACGTGCTGCCCTCGCCACCATCTTGAATATGTTAGCTGTCTTCCTGGAGATCTCCTCTAGGTGCGGGCGGAAGCTCAAGCCTGCGTCCAAAGTCAAGCCAAGTATCTTAAGTCGGTTGGAGATTTGAATGGGGACTCCCGATAGGTGAAAGCTAGGCAAGTCGTATTTAAGCTTTTTTAGTGCAAACTAGTGCCTGGGTTTTGTGGGGTGCAAACCTCATTTTGTTCCTTTTCCCCCACTCCGCGACAACTGAAAGAGCCTCGTTGACCTTGTCTTCCAGCTCAATCGTCGTGTCAGCCGCCGCCAAAATCACTATGTCGTCTGCGTAAGCCTGCATGTGCGCTCTGAGATTATCCGCTTCCACCATTAGGGGATCCAATTGGATATTCCAAAAAATGGGACCATTAATTGATCCCTGGATGCAACCCTTCGTTGTGGGCAAAGAGACTATGTTGCCGAGATACTCTAGCGCAACCTTTCTGTCGGACAAGTAACTATGCAGGAGTCGCAGGGTTTGCCGGTCAACTTGTTTTCTGTGTAGCTGCTGCAGAATCGCCGGCCACCAAGCGTTGTCAAATGCGCCCTCGATATCCAGCGACACTACGGCAACGATCTTCTTACAACGAATTCCATCTCTGATATACTCCACGATGTCATAAAGGGCATCCTCAGTACCGCACCGCGGACGAAAGCCGTACTGCCGTCGACTCAAGAGGTTTTTTTTCTCAAAGGTCCAGGTCAATCTGTTGGCAACTAGCTTCTCCAGCACCTTACCCAGGACGGGTAGAAGTCCTATGGGGCGGTAGGACTTTGCAGTCATGTAATCCGACTTCCCATGCTTCGGAATCACCCGGATCCGGGCCTCTTTCCATACAGTTGGGAAGTAGCCGATATCAAGGCATTTGTTCAGCAGTGCTAGCTGGAACTCTGGATTGCTCTTATATGCTTCGTGACAGACGTCCGCCGTGAAGCCATCGGAGCCCGGAGCTTTCTTAGGGTGGATTCCTGCGTACACGTAGAGCAGTTCCGTGTGCGTGAATTTAGGAGTAGCCTCTGCTGGACAGCTATGCGGCTGGTAAAGATTTTCTAATGCAAGCCGCACATTCTCTCTGGTTATACCCTGCCCAGGGTGTCCGTTCCAGGGTCGTCAGTAGGGAAGAAAGTTTCAGCCAGGTATTGAGCCGATTCCTCAGCCGACAGCATTGTACCGGTACGCGGGTCCTTAAGAAGACAGGCCTTTATCCGACTCGAGCCGGAGCAGCGGGTTATAATGCGTTGCGCGCATGTCCAAACATCCTCCTCTTTCTGTCTTGTACAAAAATCCTTCCAGCTCTTGGTAAGGGAAAGCTCAATGTGTTTTTTAAATTCGTCTCTGGACTCAGTGTACTCCTTGACGCAGAAGGGCCTTCTACCGGGATTCGCGTGGTGGATTCTTCTGCGAAGTCTTCTAACCAATTTCCTTTCCGCTTCTAAGTCCTCCGTCCACCATTGCGGCATGGAGCTTTTTCTCTGAGCCAGTTTGGGGATTGCCTCTTCGCAGGCCCTGGTGATTGCCTTTTGATAATTCCCCACTAGACTTTCTAAGGAAGTTGAGTCGTCGCTAACATGGACCCTCTCTGTGGTCAAGTCTAGATCCGTCATTGCAGTGCAAAGGGTCGCAGCAAAAAGCGTCCATTTGGCCTTTTTGGTGTTGTATTTTTTTGTTGTGGCGGTCTTAACGGGAAGGTCCTGACCATCCAGGGAGAGCTCAAACCGGATAGTACGATGGTCGGTCAGAATGGCCGTTTCGGTGTCGACCCTCCAGTTCGAATTGTTGGCTAAAAGTGAGTCAGTGCAGGCAGTGATGTCCACGATGCTGGAGTACAATTTACCGGCCCTGAAGGTGTAGAATGTTGGTGTCGAACCCAGGTTCAGGACATTCATGTTGTTCTGCGCCAAGAAGTCCGTCAATGCCCCACCCCGAATGTCCTCCGCATCACAGCCCCACCAGGGGCTCGAGGCGTTCACGTCGCCGGCGAGGATGACCTCCCTAGTTCCCATTTTGTCGAATACGGTCTGGATCCTGTTGAGGCAAACGTCTATATCCCTATCACCCTCAAGATACACATTTATTATGCCCACTTTCAAATGTCCTACAATGAGCACAGCCGAGCTTACATTGGTGCAGTTCAGGTCATAATTGGCTATGTGCCTTATATTTGGATTCATGACGACAATAGCCGACTTCACGGGAAGGTTTTTGGATCCGCGAGGGTGCTGGATGATCACGTGGGGCGCAGACAAAAGGCCTGTCGCTCCCACGTAGGGTTCCTGGAGCAGTAATACGTCGGTGCGGGTATTAACGGCATCGCACAACGCTTCCTTGGTTGCAGCTAGGCCCCGGCCTAGGTTCACCTGCGCGAACTTTATAATCAATGGGGTGCCCTCAGTAGTATCTCACCTCAGACCTAGGTATACGATCCCACTTGACCCACTCCGGGCAAAGGCCAGAGTAGGCTGCATGGTCGGAACCGCTTTGTCTTCTGTTCTTAGTGCAGTTTATGCACTGAGGGGGCCCGGAACGATTAGCGCACTCCCGGGTGTCGTGTTCACCTGCGCAATATCCGCATTTAGGGGTCGATAGGCAGTCACGCGCCATATGCCCGTATCCCAGGCACTTGTAGCACTGGACTACGGGGGACTGATCCGAAGCCAGCACCACCTGATATCCCAGCCTCACTCGCTGTCCGTTTAGACGCTGCCATAGGTCCGTGCAAACCTCCAGGACCACATTTGTGGTGGTCGAAAATTCTGCCCTTGGTTCGTCGTACTGTTCTAATCCGCTTGCTTTCCGGAGGGAGGCCTTCAAACAGCTTAATGTTCTGCGTGATCAACGCCCTTTCGACTGCGGCGTTGTCCAAGTCATTGACGACACCCACCAGGCGAATTAAAGGGTTCTTAGGTGGCGGAGTTACGACGGCAAATCCCTGTGCTGCCTCCTTTATAGCGTCTCCGAGGGCAGCTCTGTCCTGCTCCGAGACGCAGCCGAATGAAACCCTCTGGTTTCGTAGCCTCCGTATGCTGCTGATCCCAACCCCAAGAGTAACGACATCAACCTTGGACTTTACCTTTTTTATAACGTCGTCGCTGGTATGGCGAGGATCAACTGACTCCACTATGAGGCTGTGAGTTCGGGCGGTGCCAAGGGCTTCCGCGTACGACTTTGGGTGGACATGGTTTGCGGTATGTGCATCACCGGCAGGTGGGGTGTCTCTTTCTGTTGCGAACAACGCTTCACCCTCCATAAGGCTGCGCACATGTTCAACCGACATCCTAATCGGCGCTGCAGTCTCCACAGTGGTATCCTGGAGGCACTTAACTTCCCTGCGAAGCTTCTCCACTTTGGAGCCCAGAAGCTCCGCAGCATCCCTCGAAGGCAAATCACCCCGGAGCTCCAACAAACCACCACGCACCTCTACTAAAGTATCGTGCGTTTCCGCACACGTTTGCAGGATCTGCCGAATTTCAGGCGCGAAAGAAGGGGTGGGGGATGGAATGTCCTGAGACGCCTCGCGCACCGCAGCAATTATTTCCTCGGTAGACGAGTCACCCAAGGGGAAGTCCTGTCGGCGCTGGTTCAGAGAGGCCAGCTCCCGGCGGATGAGCATGAGCTCCGCGTGAAGATCCGACATCTCAGGGCTGCTGCCGATAACGGGGGCGGCCTCCTGAACACCTCGAGGCAGCACTGAAAGTAGTGCCGCTTTGAGAGGCTCGAGCCCAGCAGACATGTCAGCCACTCTCGCCAACACCGAACTAACCAGTTCGGGCGATTCTCTAAGTGCGAGTTGTGTGTTTCTCTTAAGTTCCTTGATAGGCTCACAAGCGTCGAACAGTAATATCTGGCGGAGCGACTCGACGTCACTCGTCAGTTTCTCGACATGAGCCTCGAGTCCTCTGTAATTCGCCAATACATTCTCCAGTGTCCGAGCGTGCCTGTTGGCCTGACGCTCACTTTCCTTAGACACTCCTGCCCTCAGTCTGCACGACTCAACCATGTGCAGACTTCGGGAATCTGACAGTCTCAGGATCATCTCGTACATAAGTTGGAGGGCCGATACGACGTTCTCCCGAATTTCCCTCTTCAAGTTCCCAGACTTTTCAAGGTCGAGCTTAGCCTTCTGGAGAATAGAGCCCGCCTGACGCGGCATCTCATTAAGGACGATTCGCCGGCCGTCGACCGTCCTGGTGGAGTCGCACGAGTTGACCGACACGTCTGAATCATATTCCTCCGTCTCCACAGGCCCAGCCGCCATCGCTTGCCTAATTTGTGCTTGAATCCGAAGATCCACCGGAGCCGACCTGGGACCAACCGCGCCCGGTCTAACCTCCTCCCTAACCGGTGTTGACGAGGGGGGAAGTCCCCCAAATCCAAGGCATCTAAATACGCGGGGGAAGCGCCAGCTTCCGGGGAGTCCAGCGACCGGGAGTCGATGTCGCGATCCAGGGCGGATTCCGAGGGGACTGAAGCCACATTCACAGCCACTGCTATTGTCCTGGCTGCCTCCTCGCGCGTTTCTGAGCCCACTTCAGATACAGGTACTTTGCCGGCGGCCCTTGTCCTCGCGCGCTGTTCAACCGGGGGGACCCGCGCCGCAGCCCTAACCGAACGCTTGGGTGGGGGGGGGATGTTCTTGGACATAGTGAATGGCCAAGAGCAGTCCTTTATTTTTTTTTTTTTTTTTTTTTTTTTCTCGTTATCGGCGAAAGCGGAACTGCCGAGGCCAATTAGTAGGGCTCCTCGAGCTAGTCACCCTGGACCCTAGCACCAGGGGTTTATCTCTCCAAGGGGCAAAGATATCCCGAGGGGGGTGAAATAATATGAGAGAGTAGAGGGGGGGGTCCCAAGTCCTGAGGGGAGGGGGGTCCTGAAGGGGGCACGAATTAAAGTAGATATATAATTAATATAAGTGAGTCACGAAATTTTGGGGGTGCCGAGAAAGGGGGCAAAAAAATAAATTTAGGGGGCCTATCATATACCCAGTCCAGATTGGGAGGGGGTGTCTTCTTTGGGGGGGGGGGAATTTCACCCGTTTCTTGATATTCCCAGCCGTTCCCGAGATATTCGGGATTTTGTAAAATTAATTATGCCGAAGAGAATATTTATTAAATTTATAAAATTTTGTTACAATAAAATTAAAATATCATTAAAATTTTTACATTCATTAAATTAAATTACCATTTACAATAATTAAATGCCAAGAATTTGCTAAACTAGAGTAAAAATAATGACTAGACTTAAATTTGGAATTTTAATTGGACGGCGGGGAATAAAAGAGGGGTATGTAAAATTTTTTGGTAAATTTTCCGAAAGGTTCCTAGAAAATAGGGGGTAACAAAGAAGGTATTCTGGTGTAGTAACGGGGTAACAAGCTCCGTTCCCAAAAATTTTTAGTTTTTGTAACCTTCAAAGTTCCGAGTTCAGTTCCCGGTTTTTACTTAGTTTAATTGCCTAAAAACAGAACAGTACAATTATATCATAGCGTTTATTTTATCACAGCATGTCAAAGATTTCTAGCAGAATAGTTCGGCTCTGTTGGTTTATTTTTATTTTATTTATTATAATTTTTTCCTTTTTTGCGTTATGCGCGAACAGTGTTAAAGTATAGGGTAATGCAAATTTTATCTGGGGAGAAAAGTTCGAGACTGGGGCTAATCTCGTAATTTACCCCGAGCTTTCCACAGGGGCGTCGCAGGAGAATGAGGTTTGTTTTCTCTTCTAGGACAACCCCTGTGTGTCCTAGAAGAGAAAACAGTGTTATCTATGCTCACAGTCCCTCTACGACTTCCCGTTTAGGTGATATGAGCCTCAACACACAACTCGTAAACAAGTGCAGATCGGGGAAAAAGTCCCACGACCTGGGGGAGGCTATTTATTGTATACTAGTAGCTGATGGCTACTAGTATTTATATTAAAAGATCTTAAAAACTGTAATTAATCAATTTCCTATTTTATTTTCCCAATAAAACCAATCTACTCTGCCGTCGGAAATTTATGATGCATGCACTAATTTTACGAAATATAGTTAATTTGTTGTCCGATTTCATAGTTTCTTGCATAAGGTTGGATGACGTCCCAGCTAACCTCCACAGAAATTTGGGACCAGTTTATCGCTGATCTTTGAGGATTTCGTGTTCGGGAAAAGTTGGCGTCAGTTTGACAACCGAACAGAATTTTTGTAACTTTGTACGTTCGATTTCTCGGTGTTCACTTCGAATATTAAAATTATGAAAATACCTCCAAAAAATTATTCGTGGATTTCCTTGTTTCCCCTTGTATTTCCGCGCGCCTGCGCGGAATAAATCGGGACTCTTGCCAAGTCTGTAGAGCTCGACGGGGCACACAAGATAGCACTTCACGTTTTTATAGTTTACGATCTACTTTTTGAGTAAATTCACTTTTTTGTGTTTTTGTAACCTTAAATTTTCACTATTTTTTGGGTTAAATTTCCCGTTTTTCACTTTTTCACCAAACTTTTTACACCACTGTGTTCGCCTTTTTACAGCGCGTGTTTTGACATACGACCTGAGTGATTTGGACAACTTTTTACCGTGTTCGCGATTTTTCGCAACGGAGCGTTTTAAAAACTGAACTGTTCGGTGCGGGGGCAGGTGGGGTGGGGAGGTAGGGTAGGTAGGGGTAGGTAGGGTAGGTAGGGTAGGTAGGGTAGGTAGGGTAGGTTGGGTAGGTAGGGTAGGTAGGGTAGGTAGGGTAGGTAGGGTAGGTAGGGTAGGTAGGGTAGGTAGGGTAGGTAGGGTGGGGGTAGGTAGGGTAGGTAGGGTAGGTAGGGTAGGTAGGGTAGGTAGGGTAGGTAGGGTAGGTAGGGTAGGTAGGGTAGGTAGGGTAGGTAGGGTAGGTAGGGTAGGTAGGGTAGGTAGGGTAGGTAGGGTAGGTAGGGTAGGTAGGGTAGGTAGGGTAGGTAGGGTAGGTAGGGTAGGTAGGGTAGGTAGGGTAGGTAGGGTAGGTAGGGTAGGTAGGGTAGGTAGGGTAGGTAGGGTAGGTAGGGTAGGTAGGGTAGGTAGGGTAGGTAGGTAGGGTAGGTAGGGTAGGTAGGGTAGGGGTAGGGTAGGTAGGGTAGGTAGGGTAGGTAGGGTAGGTAGGGTAGGTAGGGTAGGTAGGGTAGGTAGGGTAGGTAGGGTAGGTAGGGTAGGTAGGGTAGGTAGGGTAGGGTAGGTAGGTAGGGTAGGTAGGGTAGGTAGGGTAGGTAGGGTAGGTAGGGTAGGTAGGGTAGGTAGGGTAGGTAGGGTAGGTAGGGTAGGTAGGGTAGGTAGGGTAGGTAGGGTAGGTTGGGTAGGTAGGGTAGGTAGGGTAGGTAGGGTAGGTAGGGTAGGTAGGGTAGGTAGGGTAGGTAGGGTAGGTTAGGGTAGGTAGGGTAGGTAGGGTAGTTAGGGTAGTGGGTTAGGTAGGGTAGGTAGGGTAGGGTAGGGTAGGTAGGGTAGGTAGGGTAGGTAGGGTAGGTAGGGTAGGTAGGGTAGGTAGGGTAGGTAGGGTAGGTAGGGTGGTAGGGTAGGTAGGGTAGGTAGGGTAGGTAGGGTAGGTAGGGTAGGTAGGGTAGGTAGGGTAGGTAGGGTAGGTAGGGTAGGTAGGGTAGTGAGGGTAGGGTAGGTAGGGTAGGTAGGGTAGGTAGGGTAGGTAGGGTAGGTAGGGTAGGTAGGGGTAGGTAGGGTAGGTAGGGTAGGTAGGGTAGGTAGGGTGTAGGTTAGGTAGGGTAGGTAGGGTAGGTAGGGTAGGTAGGGTAGGTAGGGTAGGTAGGGTAGGTAGGGTAGGTAGGGTAGGTAGGGTAGGTAGGGTAGGTAGGGTAGGTAGGGTAGGTAGGGTAGGTAGGGTAGGTAGGGTAGGTAGGGTAGGTAGGGTAGGTAGGGTAGGTAGGGTAGGTAGGGTAGGTAGGGTAGGTAGGGAGGTAGGTAGGTAGGGTAGGTAGGGTAGGTAGGGTGGTAGGGTAGGTTGGGTAGGTAGGGTAGGTAGGGTAGGTAGGGTAGGGTAGGGGTAGGGTAGGGTAGGTAGGGTAGGTAGGGTAGGTAGGGGTAGGTGGGTGTAGGGTAGGTAGGGTAGGTAGGGTAGGTAGGGTAGGTAGGGTAGGTAGGGTAGGTAGGGTAGGTAGGGTAGGTAGGGTAGGTAGGGTAGGTAGGGTAGGTAGGGTAGGTAGGGTAGGTAGGGTAGGTAGGGTAGGTAGGGTAGGTAGGGTAGGTAGGGTAGGTAGGGTAGTAGGGTAGGTAGGGTAGGTAGGGTAGGTAGGGTAGGTAGGGTAGGTAGGGTAGGTAGGGTAGGTAGGGTAGGTAGGGTAGGTAGGGTAGGTAGGGTAGGTAGGGTAGGTAGGGTAGGTAGGGTAGGTAGGGTAGGTAGGGTAGGTAGGGTAGGTAGGGTAGGTAGGGTAGGTAGGGTAGGTAGGGTAGGTAGGGTAGGTAGGGTAGGTAGGGTAGGTAGGGTAGGTAGGGTAGGTAGGGTAGGGTAGGGTAGGTAGGGTAGGTAGGGTAGGTAGGGTAGGTAGGGTAGGTAGGGTAGGTAGGGTAGGTAGGGTAGGTAGGGTAGGTAGGGTAGGTAGGGTAGGTAGGGTAGGTAGGGTAGGTAGGGTAGGTAGGGTAGGTAGGGTAGGTAGGGTAGGTAGGGTAGGTAGGGTAGGTAGGGTAGGTAGGGTAGGTAGGGTAGGTAGGGTAGGTAGGGTAGGTAGGGTAGGTAGGGTAGGTAGGGTAGGTAGGGTAGGTAGGGTAGGTAGGGTAGGTAGGGTAGGTAGGGTAGGTAGGGTAGGTAGGGTAGGTAGGGTAGGTAGGGTAGGTAGGGTAGGTAGGGTAGGTAGGGTAGGTAGGGTAGGTAGGGTAGGTAGGGTAGGTGGGTAGGTAGGGTAGGTAGGGTAGGTAGGGTAGGTAGGGTAGGTAGGGTAGGTAGGGTAGGTAGGGTAGGTAGGGTAGGTAGGGTAGGTAGGGTAGGTAGGGTAGGTAGGGTAGGTAGGGTAGGTAGGGTAGGTAGGGTAGGTAGGGTAGGTAGGGTAGGTAGGGTAGGTAGGGTAGGTAGGGTAGGTAGGGTAGGTAGGGTAGGTAGGGTAGGTAGGGTAGGATTAGGGTAGGTAGGGTAGGTAGGGGTAGGTAGGGTAGATGAATGTTTGGTGTTTTTATGGCAAAACAAAGTTTGCCGGGTCAGCTAGTAATATAATAAAAATAAAGCGTTTCTGGAATTTGTTCATTTTCTAAAATTTTTGTAACTTTGTACGTTCGATTTCTCGGTGTTCACTTCGAATATTAAAATTATGAAAATACCTCCAAAAAATTATTCGTGGATTTCCTTGTTTCCCCTTGTATTTCCGCGCGCCTGCGCGGAATAAATCGGGACTCTTGCCAAGTCTGTAGAGCTCGACGGGCACACAAGATAGCACTTCACGTTTTTATAGTTTACGATCTACTTTTTGAGTAAATTCACTTTTTTGTGTTTTTGTAACCTTAAATTTTCACTATTTTTGGGTTAAATTTCCCGTTTTTCACTTTTTCACCAAACTTTTTACACCACTGTGTTCGCCTTTTTACAGCGCGTGTTTTGACATACGACCTGAGTGATTTGGACAACTTTTTACCGTGTTCGCGATTTTTCGCAACGGAGCGTTTTAAAAACTGAACTGTTCGGTGCGGGGGCAGGTGGGGTGGGGAGGTAGGGTAGGTAGGGTAGGTAGGGTAGGTAGGGTAGGTAGGGTAGGTAGGGTAGGTAGGGTAGGTAGGGTAGGTAGGGTAGGTAGGGTAGGTTGGGTAGGTAGGGTAGGTAGGGTAGGTAGGGTAGGTAGGGTAGGTAGGGTAGGTAGGGTAGGTAGGGTAGGTAGGGTAGGTAGGGTAGGTAGGGTAGGTAGGGTAGGTTGGGTAGGTAGGGTAGGTAGGGTAGGTAGGGTAGGTAGGGTAGGTAGGGTAGGTAGGGTAGGTAGGGTAGGTAGGGTAGGTAGGGTAGGTAGGGTAGGTAGGGTAGGTAGGGTAGGTAGGGTAGGTAGGGTAGGTAGGGTAGGTAGGGTAGGTAGGGTAGGTAGGGTAGGTAGGGTAGGTAGGGTAGGTAGGGTAGGTAGGGTAGGTAGGGTAGGTAGGGTAGGTAGGGTAGGTAGGGTAGGTAGGGTAGGTAGGGTAGGTAGGGTAGGTAGGGTAGGTAGGGTAGGTAGGGTAGGTAGGGTAGGTAGGGTAGGTAGGGTAGGTAGGGTAGGTAGGGTAGGTAGGGTAGGTAGGGTAGGTAGGGTAGGTAGGGTAGGTAGGGTAGGTAGGGTAGGTAGGGTAGGTAGGGTAGGTAGGGTAGGTAGGGTAGGTAGGGTAGGTAGGGTAGGTAGGGTAGGTAGGGTAGGTAGGGTAGGTAGGGTAGGTAGGGTAGGTAGGGTAGGTAGGGTAGGTAGGGTAGGTAGGGTAGGTAGGGTAGGTAGGGTAGGTAGGGTAGGTAGGGTAGGTAGGGTAGGTAGGGTAGGTAGGGTAGGTAGGGTAGGTAGGGTAGGTAGGGTAGGTAGGGTAGGTAGGGTAGGTAGGGTAGGTAGGGTAGGTAGGGTAGGTAGGGTAGGTAGGGTAGGTAGGGTAGGTAGGGTAGGTAGGGTAGGTAGGGTAGGTAGGGTAGGTAGGGTAGGTAGGGTAGGTAGGGTAGGTAGGGTAGGTAGGGTAGGTAGGGTAGGTAGGGTAGGTAGGGTAGGTAGGGTAGGTAGGGTAGGTAGGGTAGGTAGGGTAGGTAGGGTAGGTAGGGTAGGTAGGGTAGGTAGGGTAGGTAGGGTAGGTAGGGTAGGTAGGGTAGGTAGGGTAGGTAGGGTAGGTAGGGTAGGTAGGGTAGGTAGGGTAGGTAGGGTAGGTAGGGTAGGTAGGGTAGGTAGGGTAGGTATTTTTTTTTTTTTATTATAATACTAATCCCGCTCAACAAAGTTGGCGCCTATTCTGTGCAAATCCTTTCATTCCATTCCTCTTTCATGCCTCTCGTACTTTCATTCTTCATACTAATTGTTCTTCTTGCTTACATCTCTTGTATACGGTGGGTGGGAATCCCACTTTCTTAATTATGTAAAGGCAGCTTTATTTATTAAAATTGGGTCAAAAGACAAAAGTGCTAATATACAGGAAATTACAAATGTGCAAGAGTGCTGTTAATAAATACATTGTGCAAAAGTGCTATTTATTACAGTCAGAATATAACTATATATCACAGGAAAAATATCAAAATTTTATAAATAGTGCCTTACAAATAGGGATGAGAAGCACAACAGTGCTTTTCACCATACAGACAATCTGTTGTTGCTAGGTACTACCCCAGTGCACCCTTCGTCATTGCAGTTTTGTGCGTGCTATTCTATGCTTCTTACAAATATTCTTATAATACTAGTGAAGCATAGTGCCGCTTCAACTTCGGTTTCGTGCAATAACGGTGGAAGCCACATTAACACAGTACACCAGGAACTTTTCCCTGTGTTGCTTACTCATAAGCCCATGCAGGCTCTCCTTCGTCAGTCTCCTGTCCAGCTCACATTCGAGTTGGTAGCGTTCCCTGATAAATAACGGGCAATCTACAAGTATGTGCTGGACAGTCTCTGCCACGCCTGGATCGCAGACGCACGATGGGCTCTCCTTACACTTGAAGCGATTCAAGTATTCAGAGAACCCGCCGTGCCCCGTCAAAACCTGCGTGAGAACGCCGGTCGGCCGCACCTGTTTTATAATACGGAATGCCGCTATGGCATCCGGAAGAAACATTTTCGTCACAGAGGCTGTCTCGCCCGACACATATCTTCGGTTCCATTCATCAAGCGATTCCAAACGGATCTGTCGCTTGATGAATGAAACCGGACACTGGTCGTAGTCCGGCTTCCTCCGTAACGACAATGCTGCTTCCTTTGCTAACTCGTCCGCTCGCTCATTCCCCGGCAGGCCCGCGTGGGCCTTGACCCAGAACAAAGACACAGCTTTGCTCTGGCCCAGGGCTTGAGCCAAATTGGCGCGCGCGTGAACCGCCAGGGGATGGAGAGAGCCATGGTTTGCAAGCGTCTCCAATGCTGACATTGAGTCGCTGTACAAACCATAGCTCGTCTCTTGCCGCGCGAGTATCACGTCCGTCGCTTTACAGATGGCCAGGAGTTCCGCCTGGTAGACTGTGCAGTACGCGGCTAAGCTAAGTTTGAGCTTCCGGACTTCGCCATCATTATCCCATATGGATAATGCGGCTCCGACCTTTCCCTCAATCTTGCTGCCGTCGGTGAAGATTCGCACCGTCTGCACATTGTTGCTGTCTAGCAACTGTTGGTCTGCCAGGCACATGAACTCCAGGGGCATCTGCGTAGCTGGATGAGGAGCCTCTGCAAACCTTACCGCACTTTCGATCTCCCTATCTCCTGGCACAAACCGGGATGACCCTCTCCTCGCTTCATACAGGGCGGCTGCCTCCTGTATGCGCAGATCTAGAGGTAGTATTCCGGACAGTACCAGTGCCGAGTTCAGGGAGACAGTACGGTAAGATTTACAGATCTTCTGGACGAACCCTCGTTGGACCGAGCCTAGCTTCTTCCGTATTCCCAGCTTCTTCGTAGCGGGAGCCCAGGCTGCGGCCGCGTACGTTATTATAGGCTCAATCATAGCAGTGTAGATTGTGTGTATGATCTGTGCGTCCAATCCCCAACTCACTTTAGCGGCACGGGACAGCTGCTTATAAATGTTAGCTGCCCTCCTGCAGACGTTCGCGGTGTGCTCGTTGAAGGTGAGCTTGTCGTCTATGGTTAGACCCAACAACTTCATCTTCTTAACCATACCGATGTCGACCCCGGCCATGCTCAGCCTTGGGGTATCATACTTGCGCTTGTTGGTTACGACCATCGCACAGGTTTTGTGCGGTGCGAACCTCAGCTTGTTTTTGACGCCCCAACTCTGAACAAGGGCGAGGGCTGCATTGGCAGATGTTGAAACTTCGGTCGCTGAGTCCCCATCTAGAACCAAGACGATGTCATCGGCGAACGCCTGCACGAAGATGCCGCGCTGTTCCAGTTCCTGCAATAGTGGATCTAGGATGAGATTCCACAGGATGGGACCACCTATTGACCCTTGAACACAGCCCTTGTTAGTCACTCGCGTGCATTCCTCCCCAGCGTAACGAAGCTTGACTTTCCTACTGTCGAGGTAGCTGTCTAGCAGCCTTCTTATGTTCACCGGGCACTTTTCCTCAGCCAGTCTGACCTTAATGGCTGGCCACCAAGCACTATCGAAGGCTCCCTCTATATCCAGCGACACCAGGACAATTAGCTTCTTCAGCCTCAACTTGTCCTGTACGTGCTTCACTAGCTTATAGAGGGCGTCCTCAGTGCTTCTCTGGGGCATAAAACCAAACTGGCGAGTACTAAACCGCGGTACAAGCTGCCATTTTAAACGCGCTACTACCATCCTCTCCAGGACCTTCCCCAGAACCGGCAGTAGACCTATTGGTCTGTATGCCTTGGGGTTTAGGTAATCGTCCTTGCCCAGTTTTCTGAGGACCACGACTGTGGCCTCCTTCCAGATGTTCGGGAAGTGTGCCAATTCAAGGCACTTATTGTAGAGGGCAAGGAACGCATCCGGGTCCTGGTGCATCGCTCGACTGCAGATATCAGACGTCAGTCCATCCCCTCCTGGTGCCTTTTTGGGATTGAAACCTGCCACGGCGGTCTTCAGCTCCAGCGAGGTAAATGGTGGGTCATGATATTCATCATGAACCCACTCATTTACTCGACTGGCTGCTTCTCTAATTCGCCTGTGGTCAGCGTTGTCCTGGTCTACTCTGGGGTAGGGTAGGTAGGGTAGGTAGGGTAGGTAGGGTAGGTAGGGTAGGTAGGGTAGGTAGGGTAGGTAGGGTAGGTAGGGTAGGTAGGGTAGGTAGGGTAGGTAGGGTAGGTAGGGTAGGTAGGGTAGGTAGGGTAGGTAGGGTAGGTAGGGTAGGTAGGGTAGGTAGGGTAGGTAGGGTAGGTAGGGTAGGTAGGGTAGGTAGGGTAGGTAGGGTAGGTAGGGTAGGTAGGGTAGGTAGGGTAGGTAGGGTAGGTAGGGTAGGTAGGGTAGGTAGGGTAGGTAGGGTAGGTAGGGTAGGTAGGGTAGGTAGGGTAGGTAGGGTAGGTAGGGTAGGTAGGGTAGGTAGGGTAGGTAGGGTAGGTAGGGTAGGTAGGGTAGGTAGGGTAGGTAGGGTAGGTAGGGTAGGTAGGGTAGGTAGGGTAGGTAGGGTAGGTAGGGTAGGTAGGGTAGGTAGGGTAGGTAGGGTAGGTAGGGTAGGTAGGGTAGGTAGGGTAGGTAGGGTAGGTAGGGTAGGTAGGGTAGGTAGGGTAGGTAGGGTAGGTAGGGTAGGTAGGGTAGGTAGGGTAGGTAGGGTAGGTAGGGTAGGTAGGGTAGGTAGGGTAGGTAGGGTAGGTAGGGTAGGTAGGGTAGGTAGGGTAGGTAGGGTAGGTAGGGTAGGTAGGGTAGGTAGGGTAGGTAGGGTAGGTAGGGTAGGTAGGGTAGGTAGGGTAGGTAGGGTAGGTAGGGTAGGTAGGGTAGGTAGGGTAGGTAGGGTAGGTAGGGTAGGTAGGGTAGGTAGGGTAGGTAGGGTAGGTAGGGTAGGTAGGGTAGGTAGGGTAGGTAGGGTAGGTAGGGTAGGTAGGGTAGGTAGGGTAGGTAGGGTAGGTAGGGTAGGTAGGGTAGGTAGGGTAGGTAGGGTAGGTAGGGTAGGTAGGGTAGGTAGGGTAGGTAGGGTAGGTAGGGTAGGTAGGGTAGGTAGGGTAGGTAGGGTAGGTAGGGTAGGTAGGGTAGGTAGGGTAGGTAGGGTAGGTAGGGTAGGTAGGGTAGGTAGGGTAGGTAGGGTAGGTAGGGTAGGTAGGGTAGGTAGGGTAGGTAGGGTAGGTAGGGTAGGTAGGGTAGGTAGGGTAGGTAGGGTAGGTAGGGTATGTAGGGTAGGTAGGGTAGGTAGGGTAGGTAGGGTAGGTAGGGTAGGTAGGGTAGGTAGGGTAGGTAGGGTAGGTAGGGTAGGTAGGGTAGGTAGGGTAGGTAGGGTAGGTAGGGTAGGTAGGGTAGGTAGGGTAGTAGGGTAGGTAGGGTAGGTAGGGTAGGTAGGGTAGGTAGGGTAGGTAGGTAGGGTAGGTAGGGTAGGTAGGGTAGGTAGGGTAGGTAGGGTAGGTAGGGTAGGTAGGGTAGGTAGGGTAGGTAGGGTAGGTAGGGTAGGTAGGGTAGGTAGGGTAGGTAGGGTAGGTAGGGTAGGTAGGGTAGGTAGGGTAGGTAGGGTAGGTAGGGTAGGTAGGGTAGGTAGGGTAGTGGGTAGGTAGGGTAGGTAGGGTAGGTAGGGTAGGTATAGATTTATTTAGGGTAGGTAGGGTAGGTAGGGTAGGTAGGGTAGATGAATGTTTGGTGTTTTTATGGCAAAACAAAGTTTGCCGGGTCAGCTAGTAATATAATAAAAATAAAGCGTTTCTGGAATTTTGTTCATTTTCTAAAATGGAGTGGACGCGCAAAGAAGACAGAGTCGCAGTAATTGCATTGCATCGTTGCGGTCACGCGCCAACTGTGATTTTCAAACTGCTGAAAAATTTGAAAATTCCACTAAGATTTATTTATCGTACTATCAAACGATTCAGGGCAGATTCAAGATTAGAAGATAAACTAAGGAGCGGTCGTACTGTTCGGACTCCAGCGGTCATCAAAGCATTGAAGGCACGAATCCAACGACATCCAGTCCGCAAGCAAAAAATATTAGCTCAGCAGATGGGACTAAGCAGAATGGCTGTTAAAAGGGTGTTAAATCAAGACCTAGGACTGCGTGCTTATAGAAAAAAAACAGCATATCTTCTTAACGCACGGCTGAAGAAAATCTGACTCGAAAGAAGCCGGGTTTTGTAAAGGTGGTACGCGGGCATACTTTTTTTGGACGTAATTTTTTTGTATGTTGAGGAGAGCTTCAAAAACAAAATGATAAAGAGTATGCACACTAGTGAAGAAGCGAACAAACGTGTGCTGTGTTCAGCATGATCATCACCCTTCGGCATTTATGGTTTGGCTTGGGGTGTCCTATTTGAGTCCAACGGAGCAGTATTTTTGTGAAAAAGGAGTGAAAACCAGTCCCCTCGTATATCAAAATACAGTACTAACAAACATTGTGGAACCTCTTCCAGAAACAATGTTTGAAAACAGGCACTGGGTATTCCAGCAAGATTCTGCGCCGGCTCATAAGGCGAAAAGTACCCAAAACTGGCTCACGGTCTTGGCCCTCATCCAGTCCGGACTTGAATCCCTTGGATTACAAAATATATCAGCACTTAAGAGGAGAAAGTCTACGCTAAACCCCATTGCAACTTGGGCGTCACTTAAAGCATCCCTGATTAAAGCAGTCGCCGATATTTACATGAACGTCGTGCGTGCTTCGATTAATGATTGGCCTTGCAGATTGAAGGCTTCTATCTAAACAAGAGGAGCACATTTCGAATAATTTTAATGTGTTTTAAATCAGTCTGTATTTTATACCCTTTCATTTGATACATAAATGGTTGTACTGCGTGACTAATTGTGTCATTTAATTAACTTTCCATATGTGACAAAACTTATGATCAGACTACGTATCTTCAGAATGGCTGGGATATAGTTGAAAACCTAGGGGGAGAACAATGATATGACGGATGGTCTGTGTGAGAGATGATATGTCTAGAAATGGAGTGTTTACTAAGAAGGCGACCGATAGAGAAGTATGGGAGAAGAAGCAGTGTAGCGTGACCCATAATACATTGAGATAAGGCCACCATTGTGTTTTTTACTTTTCAGTTTTCTTTTGTATATTATAATACACAATAAATTATACTGTAAATAAAAAAAATGAGGTGATGACAATGACGATAATAAGAATAATTTTAAGAATAATTTAGAATAGGAATAATTTATTAAAAAGTAAATACGTTCACAAAAATGTACATTAGGTGCAGTAGTATTATTTCTAAAACAATGGTATAAAAAGTGCCTGTATGTAAACTATATCAACAATATTGTAGTGTAACTCTTTGCGCATAATCTCGTTGCTATATATTGTCTACTTGTTTATAAATATGCATGGCATTATTGACACTTGTCATTATATATTAATTTGTGTTTCAAGCTGAATAAAGCCAATATTTTGGTTAAGTGAATCTTTTATTATGTAACAATTTATTCAGCTTGAATAAGCTACTAAATAAAATACACGATGTATGATAATACTCCGAGCAATGTTCCATCGACTTCCAGCGTGTCAGGAAGCCTATCAAAATACCTACGCCCAGAGCGCTTTGATATCACACCAGATTCTCCAAGCGCCGAAAATAAATGGAAACACTGGAAATTTTTGTTTGTGAATTTCCTCAAAGCTGAGTTACAAATGTCTAAATCCGATACCATGGATACTATGAAATTAATGCTATTAGCAAACCATCTGGATGCAAATGTATACGTACAAATACAAGAATGTCAAACATATACAACTGCGATGGAAATGTTGGACAAAATATATATTAAACCCAAAAACGTTGTACACGCCTGACATATTCTAGCAACTAGACGTCAAAAACCTGAAGAAACCATTTCGCAATACATACAATCTTTAAAACAGCTCGCAACTGACTGCAATTTTGAATCCGTCACCGCCGAGCAATACAAACATGAATTTATTCGTGATGCATTCATAGCTGGACTTTCATCATGTACCATTCGTCAAAAATTGCTTGAAAATATTAACCTGACTCTCGACGAAGCTCTAAATCAAGCAATCACTTTTGAAACAGCTGTAAATAATGCGAAATCTTACACGAATGAAATGGAATTGACTCCTATTGCTGCTCAAACTCAAGAAATGATAATTACACCACCTTCACAACTAGCGTTGGAGGAAAGAATAGTTGCAGCAGCACCACCCCCAACTCCGGCGCGCAAAAATTGTTGGTTTTGTGGAGGAAATGTCCACCAACGCATTAAATGCCCTGCGTTTCACAGTACCTGCAAACAATGCGGAAAGAGGGGCCATTTCGCCAAAGTGTGTCGCAGCCCAAAACCTGTGAATGCGGTAAATATAGAGTTATCTGAAATGTGCGCTGCATCACCGGTAAGTCTTAAACAAGCTACAATCGCAGTCGTAATTAATCAGACACGTGCCGATGCCCTAATAGATACAGGCAGTTCGATAAGTTTCATTAACAAAAGAATTGCGCAAACGTTGAATCTCAGACTTAAGCCATATCGTCAAACAATAACATTAGCATCTCTAGACAATACTTCTGTTGTAGAAGGAGTCTGCTTCGCTACGATTGAGTTAGAAGGCCATACATACAAGCAAATACCACTCCTAGTTATTGAAAATCTATGCGCAGATATTATAATTGGCCATGATTTACTGAGAAATCACTCGTCCGTAGAAATGAAATTTGGAGGAAGTCAAAAGCCGCTTAAAATATGCAATGTTCTAGCAGCTGGTGTACCACCTGCAACTTTATTTCATCATGTATCGCCGGCAATCAAACCTATCATTATAAAATCAAGGCGATACAGCGCGTTGGATGAAGCTTTTATTAAAGAGGAAATCGATAAACTTCTCAAAGATGGCGTCATAGAACTCAGTATATCTCCGTGGCGAGCTCAAGTCTTAGTTACCGGTGGAGGACAACACCGCAAACGGATGGTCATAGACTATTCACTAACTATTAATAAATTTACTGAACTGGATGCTTATCCTCTACCAAACATAGAATCAATCGTATCAAAAGTGGCCAAACATAGATTTTTCAGTCAAATCGATCTGAAAAGTGCATACCATCAAGTGCCAATCCTGGCCAGCGAAAAAATATACACAGCATTTGAAGCGTGCGGTAATTTGTATCAATTTAGACGTATACCATTCGGAGTTAATAACGGAGTAGCTGCTTTTCAGAGAACTTTACAATATATAATTACGAAAGAGAATTTGAACGGCACCTACGCCTATCTCGATGATATCACTGTTTGTGGTAAAAATAAAGACGATCATGAAAAAAACTTAGAAAAGTTCATGCAAGCCGTACAAAAATACAAACTGACCTTAAACAAAGACAAGTGTGTGTTTGGGAAGGAATCGATAAAGCTCTTAGGATATACAATTGAAAATAATACGATAAGGCCAGATGGAGATCGCCTAGCCCCACTGATACAACTACACATACCCGCAGATATGCCGTCTTTGAAAAGAGCGCTTGGAATGTTTGCACACTACTCTAAGTGGATAAAGAAGTTTTCAGAAAAAGTACATCCACTCACACTTGTTTCCAAATTCCCTATGGAAAATGATGCCATCGCATGTTTCCAAACTCTGAAGTCATTGCGAAAGCAGTTCTTACGTCAGTTCTAGAGGATATTACATTTACAGTCGAAACAGATGCTTCGGACCATGCTCTGGCTGCTACACTGTCACAAAATGGGAGACCTGTGGCATTTTTTTCACGGTCATTGACAGATCCAGAACGCCGACATCCTGCTATAGAAAAAGAGGCTGCTGCAATTGTAGAGGCTGTACGGAAATGGCGACATTTTTTGCTCGGGAGACATTTTATTCTGATTACCGATCAACAATCAGTTTCATTCATGTTTAGACAAAATCATACAAGCAAAATCAAAAATGAAAAAATCGAAAGGTGGCGTTTGGAAATGTCTTGCTACAAATACGATGTTGTATATAGACCTGGTCGAGAAAATACTGTAGCAGACGCCTTTTCTCGTGTATGCGCGCACCTAAACCCTCATAGACTTTATGATTTGCACAATTCACTTGGCCATCCAGGTATTGTAAGAATGACTCACTGGATTCGTATGAAAAATCTTCCCTATTCGACAAATGATATAAAAATGATGACGGAAAACTGTAGAATATGCGCAGAAATCAAGCCTCGCTACGCGACTACAAAAGGCCATCTAATTAAAGCTATGGCGCCTTTTGAACGCTTAAACATAGATTTTAAAGGACCTCTACCAACGAATACTCAAAACAAATACATTTTAACGATCATTGATGAATTTTCAAGATTCCCATTCGCATTCCCTTGCAAAGATCTAACTACAAATACAGTCATAAAATGTTTAAAGGAAATTTTCATGATGTTTGGGAACCCACAATTCATTCATTCAGATAGAGGGACATCGTTCATGTCAAACGAGCTACGAATTTTTTTGGTTCCATTGGGCATTGCATGCAGCCGAACAACGCCTTACAATCCAAAATGTAATGGTCAAGTTGAAAGACTAAACGGGACCCTGTGGAAGACGATACAACTTTACTTACACTCAAAAGACATGACGGTCACGCAATGGGAACAAGTTCTACCTTTAGCGCTACACTCTATACGTTCTCTATTATGCACGAGTACTAATACAACACCACATGAACGTATATTCAATCATCCTCGACGCTCGCCGACTGGAGAATCTGTACCTTCATGGCTTTTGTCTCCAGGACCAGTTCTATTAAAAAAACATGTGCGAACTTCCAAGTTTGACCCTCTTGTGGAAGAAGCGGAACTTATCGAGGCAAATCCGCTCTACTCTCACGTAAGGCTTCAAAATGGTACGGAAACTACCGTATCTAATCGGCATTTGGCCCCGCTGCCAAACGAAGAGAACTTCGAAGATGCCGTCGATGAACCTACGCCTGAGGAACAACAGGTCACAGAATCAGTGGAACCTGCTACTGTACCTGCACTGCAAGAAGTTACGCCATCACCACGTCGATCGTCACGTGAGAGACGAGCTCCTGCTTATCTGAGTGACTACGCCTGTGATACATAACGATGGCTTTAGTTAATTCTAAAGGAGGGGTGAATGTAGTGTAACTCTTTGCGCATAATCTCGTTGCTATATATTGTCTACTTGTTTATAAATATGGATGGCATTATTGACACTTGTCATTATATATTAATTTGTGTTTCAAGCTGAATAAAGCCAATATTTTGGTTAAGTGAATCTTTTATTATGTAACAAATATTTTATTACAACTGCAAGATATAATGATGATCGTCTACTCACCAGAGGAAAACATGCACAGACCGAGACCAAAAGATGACATTAGTAAAATGCTGCAAAAGAGCAGTATTCAATTATATTAGTACCAGATCACTTTTAGTTACTTAAACATTTATTTATTATACCTTTTTGATGCAATTTAATAGGTATTTTTATTTAAAGAGGAGAAGAGAGAGGATCAGAAGAGGTTTGTCAGAACAAATCAAAACAGTTTGCCTCATTTAAAATGCCGTGAGTTGCTTTATGTGTGGTTCCATTGCATGTTGTTATCTTGACCAGGGTTGAAGAATATGAAGTGATTTAAAAATGCAGTTTTTTTAATATCTAACCCGTTGAGTCATTAACCCCTTGAGTGCTAATTAGCAGACACAATAGAAAACAATTGTTTCTGGGAACCGCAGATCCCGTTTGCATTCGAGGGATTATGCGATTTTGAACTTTTGAAAAAAAATCTCAAAGAGAACCAAATGATTGTCGGAAAAACTCTCTTTCGAGGGGAATACAGAAATATGTGCAGGAAAATATACTAAAATCTAATAACGAAAAACAAACCAATCGCACCTAAATCTCACCATCGCTCCGATTGTTTTTGTTTATACAATATATAAAAAGTTTCTATAAAATAAAATACTAATATATTTTACAAAATACAATGACGTTTGCAACCAAAGTCAAACTGAAGGAACTGATGGGAATATATTTGTTTTTTTTTTTTTTTTTTAGTTTATTTATTATAAGGGCATTGGCATACCATCAGCCCAACAATCATTACAGTATAGTCAATTTACATTCTAAAGATTAAAACAGAATAATAAAATTACATTAGAATAATCTACCTAAAGTACATACAAAAGATATAAAAACAGAAGACAAATAAACTAAAATATGTTAAAATTTAAAAATCAGACATAACAAAAATTACACGAATAATAATTATAATTCATATAGATCCAACAGTGCTTTGGATAAATTGAAATATAGAATTATATAATATAGGAAACTTTAACAAATCACAAATATTTTTAGGTAGGTCACATTTACCTAGTAAGTCCTGACATTGACAAATCAACAATAACCGTTGAACCGAAAACTGTTTACAATCAAAGAACAAATGTTGCAGGTCACATATTTCATAATTACAATATATACAAGATTCATTATCGGTAAGTTTTAATCTATACAAATGAGAAGGTATTTTACAGTGTCCAATTCTTAGCCTACAAAGGACGGTAATTAACTGTCTACCAAGGAATTTCTTACTTCTTTCAAACCAAGAAGATGTTGATGGTTTGGGAGTAATTTCTGCTAACCATTTGCCTTTTACTAGCCGAGTATGGGCAAGCGACAACTCCCAGCGCTTAATCATTAACTCTTTGATATAATTATTCAAATCAGTAAATGGCACCGAGCAATTACAGATAACAGAATAGGAAGATTTTGCAAGTTTATCAACTAGTTCATTACCAAGTATACCCGAATGACTCGGTACCCAGCAGAATTCAATGTACAGGTTCTTGATAGAGAGCTCATATACCAAACATCTTATTTTATAGATTGCATAGTGAGAAGACATATTTTTATTTTTATTACAGAGGGCTTTTACTACACTCATTGAATCACATAATATTAAAAAGTAAGACTGAGTATAATTATTGAAATTTTCAAGAATATATTTAAGAGCATGTAAAATAGCAAGCATTTCTGCTGAAAAAACAGATAAATAGTCATTACATCTGTAGACTCTACCATAGTTGTAGATTTGATCAAAAAAGGCAAAAGCGGTTCTTTCTGAAGTTTTAGAAGCATCAGTATAAATTTTGATGAAGTTATTTTTGGTGTCCAAAAACTCTAAGAATTCATATTTAGAATCATATTTGTTTACATGTATAGGAATGTTCATATAAGTACAGACAAAGTCAACACTATAATAAGGATGTTGTTTAGACCAAAATATAATATCTTGAAAATTTAAATTTAAAAAAGTTATTGATTCTATTTGAGAAATAGCTACTTTCATTATTTCATTATTATAATTAGGAACATCAAACCCATCAAGTAATTTAGAAATTATAACATTGTCAATACTAATTAACTTCAAAGAATGTTTGTCAGTGATATAAGATCTTCTAATAGCAAGAGGAACAATCCCAGTTTCTACTTCTAAGGAATTTATAGGTGATGACATCATAGCTCCACAAATTATACGTAGAGCCTTATTCTGTAAGACATCTAACTTTCTCAATAGATAACTGTCAATATCATAGTAAAAACTACATCCATAATCAAAACAACTACGAATAGTAGTAATATAAAGAAGTTTTAAGATTTTGGGGTCAGAACCCCAACTAAGACCAACCAAAGACTTCATAATATTTAGGCCTAACTCGGCTTTTCTACAAAGATAGTCAATATGTGGTTTCCAAGATAAATGGGAATCTAAAATCAAACCAAGATATCTGAATGAATCACAATTGGGAATAACTGCATGTTCATAGATAATTTGTGGATTATCAGATCCATTTTTAGAGAAAAATATGGTAGCACTCTTATCAACATTAATTTTTAGCTTCAATTTATTCCTTAATACAGAACCTATGTGTTGGAGGGCCTTATTCATAATTTGTTCCCCTTCTTTAACACTCCCACATTGTACATAAATAACTAAGTCATCTGCATATAATAAATACTTAACTTGCATAGGTATTATTGACATAAAATTAATAAGGCTAAGTATGAATATTAAAGGTGAAATTACAGAACCTTGTGGAGTACCTTTGTGCGATTTATTAGGTCCATACAATTGTTTCCCAGCCTTAACCCAAGTACTCCGACCATTCAAGAACTTGAAAATCCATTTCAAAATTAAACCAGGAACTCCTAACTTATATAAAGCATGGATTAAATAATTATGATCAATATTATCGAATGCACCTTGTATATCTAAAAATACAGCTAAGGTTGATTTATTAGCTTGAAATCCATTTTTAATGTCACCTATTAAACAGCTGAGATTGTGCTGGGTGCTTTTACCTTTACGAAAACCAAATTGTAGTGGGGGTATCAAATTATGATGTTCAAATTGCCACTCAAGTCTATTCTTGAGCATAGTTTCAAAAAGTTTAGAAAAACAGGAAGTTAATGATATAGGTCTATATGAGCTTATACAATTTGGATCTTTATTAGGCTTTAAAATAGGATTAACATATTGAATTTTCCAACTATCTGGGATATAACAAGAAGACCACAATGCATTGTAAATTGACAATAAAATATGTTTAATATTAATTGGTAAATTCTGTATTACAGAGTAAGGAATACAATCGGGCCCAGGGGAGGTAACCCTTTTCTTATGCAGAGAGACAAGTAATTCGTCAAATGAAAATGGCTTAACTAACCAGGAAAATGACTCTTTACCAGACTGAGAGAAATAAGTGTTAAGAGAGTTAACGTCAGCATTATTAATCGGAGAAGTGATTTTATTTAGAAAAGCAGAGGCATTGTCTGGATTGTGCATGAAGACATTTCTTTTGCTACCTTGGACACTAGAGAACTTGAATTTACGTATATTATCCCATATTATTTTAATGGAAGTCAAGCGGCTAAATGAAGAACATAAGTTTTGCCAACTGGTGCGTTTAACTTGTAGTACAACTAACTTTTTTTCAGCATCTAGCTGTTTATAAATCAAATAGTTTTCTAATGATGGATACATTTTATAAGAATGAAGCGCTAACTGTACTTTCGCAACTGCTAACTTACACTTTTCATCCCACCATAAAACTCTCTTTTGGCGATGATGAGTTGCAGACGTTTTTTGGAATGTTAACAATACTGAATATAATAATTGAACAAATCTGTCATAATCACCAATAGGATCATTAGTAAGAGTAAACAATGTAAATGCTGTATTACACTTATCAGCAAAAATATCCCAATTTATTTTGTTAAAGTTAATTTCAGAAATTTCAGGAAAATCAGAAGAAACATTTCTCAGAAGGTCTGCAGTATATAAATCTGAAGCCTGATAGAAAATTTTGATAAGAACGGGATAGTGGTTACTACTCATAGGATCACCTAATACAGAAAAGTCACAACTGGAACTGAGAGATTGTGAAGCAAAAGCTAAATCTAAAACATTACCCTCTTGTCCGAAAGGAGCTAAAGTAGTAATATTGTGATCATTAATGCAAATACAGTTTTTATCATTCATGAAATTGTAAATCGAAATGCCTCTACTATCATTTTTTTTACTACCCCATGATAGATTATGAGCATTAAAATCTCCAATGATTATGAAATTATTTGTGTTTATTTTATCAAAAGTATCTTTGAGAAAATTAATATTAAATTTACCATTAGGTGGAGGAGGACAATATAAACATAGAATGTTAAAGAACAAGGAACCTATTTCAATTTGAATTAAAATATTTTGAAAATTATAATCTGAATATGTATCAATAATACTGAATTTATATGAACTTTTAATTGCAATGGCTACACCTCCGTGAGGTCTATCAGAGTCTCTCCTGATAATATTATAACCCTTAAGCTTAATATTTTTATTATTACAAAGCCAGGTCTCATTCATTAAAATAATGTCGACCCTATCAGTACTGTTATTGATAAAATCATTTAAAAAATCAAGTTTAGGGGAAATACTTCTAGAATTCCAATGTATTATATTAAATTGTTTTAAAACTTTAGTATCCATAAATTATTATATATTGCTTAGATTATGTATTAATAATTCTTTTATAATCTTAGACGTAATTGGTGCCCCATCCTTCCTAGAAATCAAATCTACAACAGTTTTTATAATGCCATTCAATGTTGAATCACAGTTCAATATGTCGCTAATAATAAATCGTTTCTGCGGTGAAGTAATTTTAGAATTAGAATCGGAATTCTGAAGAATATTTTTTGATGTTTTGTCATTAGAATTATGTAAGACTGATTTCGTGCCCTTAATAGCCGATGCATATGTTGAACCACCCAAAATTCTGTTTTTAATCTCAGCAACTTTCGAAGCTTTAAGGGGGCACTCATATGCAACTGCTACATGAGGTCCTTGGCAGTTATTACATTTAATATTATCTTTTTGTAAACAATCTTTATAGTAATGATTACCTGCACATATGGAACAAACTTGAGCATTTTTGCAAGAACCACTAGTGTGGTTGAACTTGTAACAGTTAAAACACTGAACCAAAGGTTTAAAATATTCTCTAACTTCAAACCATAAATGTTCATAAGTAACATGGTTGGGCCTGTTAGTATTCAAAAAGGTTACCAGGACTGTAGGCAGGCTAGTAAATGAACCGTCGGGCAGCTTCTTCTTGAATCTCTTGATACCTAAAACTTCACACCCAGGTGACTTCAAAGATGACAGTAGTTCAGTATCATCGATTTCAGTTGGGACCTTGATTACTCCCTGACTTTCAATCTGATCAAAAGGTATCTTGACTGACCAGTTATTTTTACTGTGAATAGACTTATTCAAAATGAAAGAGTTTGCTTCTTTTTTTGTTGCGAAGAATATCTTGATGTAGTAATTGCCAATAGGTTTAACATACGTGTTAGGTGGCACCAAGTCCTTAAGAATTTTGTTCACTTTAAAAAGATCAATTTTTTCTTTGTTTTCTTGAAAAAGTAAAACGGGATAATCTTTTCTGTTCAGCTCTTCATAAATAGGAAGTATATCTTTGAATAAACCCCTTTTCGTAGTTAAATATTTGGGAATCATCTTGGGAACCGGCTCATCATCATGGGTGCAAGAACTTTTCCGCTTTAAAGTGGCCTCGGAATTACATGGCTCCATGAGCCCACTACTAAATTCGCTCATGATGTAAAATTAAGGGCTCAAACTGGTTAAATGAAGCCCAAAACAAAATAAATTTTATGCAATTTAAAAAAGAGCGCCTTTTCTAATACGACTTTCCCGCCCTTTTTGGAATATATTTGTTGAAAGACCACAGATAATAAATAAATTCCATAAATTAGGTAAAGAATCAAAGAGTTTATTTAGGTAAGTTGAGTTTTATTCCCAAGTTGTTACCTGCAACTTATTTACCAAATAAAATATTTTAGGTGGCTTGAGAAAAGGGTAAAGGACTTAATTTGTTGTCTTTTATTTTATATTAATTGTTTGACGTGTGTTGCTGTATACCTGTGTATCTATATATTAGTGTACATGTGTGTCTGTTTGTGTCATCATAGCTCCTAAACGGATGAACTGATTTTGATATTATTTTTTTTTTGTTTGAAGGATGACTTTGTCGATCGAGAGTATATGTTTGATTAAATCGGTTCAGCCGTTGAAAGTTATCCACATTGTATCATAATGTGTTTCGATAGATTGTCGATTGAAGACACCTACGACTAGGTATTTATTTATTTATGTACACACAAAACACTTTACAGAGAAAATAAAGAATACAGATAGAAGAGCATAAAGGAAAGAATGAAGAATTTGAGTGCCTTCTACTTAGCTTCAACCTTAAACTAGCAATATATCAACCTACTCGAACGGAAAGTCAAACATGTATCGATAATTTTGCGCATAATTATAACAAACGGTGTAAATCAGAAGTCTTAGAGTTTACCCTTTCAGACCACACAGCCCAGATTTTAAAATGCCTGGTAAATAAGATATGTACGATCGACAAATACGGTGCTATTAGACGCAATTACAACAAGGAAAATACATCTAAATTTAAATCTATACTATAATATTATAAAGCTGAAGAGTTTGTTTGTTTGTTTGTTTGTTTGTTTGAACGCGCTAATCTCAGAAACTACTGGTTGGAATTGAAAAATTCTTTTTGTGTTGGATAGTCCATTTATTGAGGAAGGTTATAAGCTATATAACATCACGCTACGACCAACAGGAGCAGAGCATAAATGAAAAATGTTGCAAAAACGGGAAAAATTATTCCTTTTTGAGAGCTTCCGTTGCGTGCGCTGCGTAAACGGTTTAATTACACAACAATCATGTATGTAGAGTAGGTAGGGTTGATGGGTAGGTAGGTAGCCAGTTGACGGGAGCGAAGCCGCGTGGGACAGCTAGTATTGTATAAACAAAATGTATTTCTCCGAAATATATGAAACGGATGACCCGAACATTGCATACAACAAATTTCAAAATATTATTTATATATATTAAATATTTTCTTTTTTCTACAACCTCTGTTTTCCTAGGACCATGGTTACAGTAAATGTAATAACTAAGCCAAGATAGATGAACGGTAAGGTTCGTGCTGCTAGCTATTTCGGGTGCTAAATGATAAGTCTGAGCTAAGATTCAGAGTACGTTTATTCCGAAACTTCACGCTAATTAATGCTAATGATGGTAATGAGTGCTACAAGTATGCCGGTCGATCGCGCACTGGCTCGCGTAGCTCACGCTTTCCGCTGGTGCGGCCGCGCGACCTACTTGAGTCAAAACTGCTGATGATGATGTGTTCGATGAGTATCGAACATGCTCCCGAGTGGAGGAAATGGGAAAGATGAGATGAGATGATTACACAATTAAGAGGGTTAGTAACACATAGGTGAACCAGTATTTGTTTATGCTAAATGAAGGTTAATACAATGCTGAATGTTCTTATCCTAAGTGATAGCTAATCTCTATCTAGATCTACCGTAAAGACCGATTGTCTTTTACTGATAGGTGACGTTGATTTGTCTCTTTTGTACCGTAAACTGGACCACCGTTTGGTCCCACAAACACTGGGCCCTTGCTCGGGCACGGGTGATTTACGCGTACTAGCACTAACACTCACACTGCTGGTAGGCGCCGCCCGCGGCGCGGCAGGTTCGCTTGGAGCCTGCGGGTCACGCGCGGGCGCGGGTGAGGCTTGCTTGCCTCGCCACCACAGGAACACCAGGAACGCTACGACGGCGACGACTGCTGCTAGCAATACGTATGATATGGCATAGTGATGTATATCATGCGTAGTTAATGTTCCTTCTTCTAAAGCTGCTTTCTTCATAGCGGCTATCTGATTGCCCAGACTTGTTAGTGTGTTGTTGATCTGTGCATCTTCTGTTGTTGTTTCGAGAAGCGGTAGCGTAATATTGACCAAATGATAGTGCTGTATTGGAGCTATGTTCGCTAATAATAGGTCAGGTTTTAAAGTCAGCTTGTTTTCCTGCTGATATGAATAAAGTGTTATGTCACGGCCCTTAGCTATGCATTCTTTATCGAGTTGAATGAGCCCGGCCTTGCTGACACGGCGCGTTCGGGTTTCATTGTCACATATGATTGTAAATGAATAGGTATCGCATGCGAAATACAAATAAGACGATAGGTCGTGTAATTGTAACCACATATTCTTGCAGGTTTCTTTCTTAGACTGGCAGATACCTATTTGTTCGGTTTGACAGAACTTTTCTTCTAGACCCAGTCGCTTGACTGGACCTCGTAGCTGACAGATATAACTTTCCTCCTGATAGGTGCAGGTTTGAAGATCGTCGTTCTTGACTTCGATATAGGAGTCCCTCATCAGATTAGTTGCTATGTAATCTGTGAGGGGAATAATGCTGATCATGTCCTTTCCCACCTGGAGAGGAACAGGTATTAAGCGGTACAGTTGGAAACTGTCTCTGCTAATGAGTGGCACGGAGATCTCAAACATGAAGTACTCTTTACTCATTCTCGCCTTGATCTTTAGGTGTTTGTAGATTTCATATAAATCGGCCTGGATGTTGTTGATAGGCAAAGTAAGTTCTTTTGATATTTGACCGGAAATGATTTGAAGTTCGTTGCTGAGCTGCTCTGGAGTAAGTAGATGCATGTTAATTTTACTATGATAAATATCCGCTAAGGTGTCGATTAATGTATCTTGGACACGCTTTAAGTTGTGTATCATGTTTGTCGTAGCCATGGCTGCGAGAGTGAATTCTTGTAACATTGATGTACTTTTACCTTGCAATTGTATCTGCTTAGTCGCTTGATCTAAGAGGTTTAGATGTCTATTTATGAGCTTATACTGAGTATCAATAGTCTTCTCAGTTCGTTTCAGAATATTATACTCAGCTTCTACCACTGATGTTTGGTTTTTCCAAAGCTGTAATAGGTGCTTTTCGTTGCTATTTATAATTTCAATATCACGTTGGTATTTATCAGCGAAACTTTGGTCGAGTACTCCAAATAATGTATTGGCTATGGAGCCGACCGCGTTGACAAGGCCGCGTCGGGTTCTTGACCGAGTGCCGAAATGCTGATTTAGCAGCAGCTGATTGTGATATTGGAGCTCGTTGTAATCGTGCTGCACTTGTAATAAAATCATGTTACAATGGCTAGGCTCCTTGATTTGTTCACATGTCTGCTCTAGATATTTAATGAAGGTGTCCCCTGCTTTATCACCTTGCCAATAAGGTTGCATGTTGTAGTAGGACACAATTTTCCATTGATCCCGTATTAGATTTAATTTACCTATGGGGTCGTAGTATAAGGATTGATTACCGCTAAATTGGGTAATGTGGTTCGATGCTTCGCTGCTGCTCCAAATGCTGATAAAAAATAATAGTGATAAAACGATGTTGACGAAATTACGATGCTTTCTCGTACTTGCTTTTGTTTCATCCTTTGTGATCTTGGGTTTGGCTTTTTTACTCTGCTCTTCAGCTTCCTTTTCTGCGTCCTCTTGCTCGATTGGTAAGACGGACAATTTGATAATAGGTCGCTTTATTAAACCGTTCTTCGTCTTTAATGTCACAACCCTTACAAACCCGTCCTTCCCTTGGTGTACCTCGACAACTCTCCCCACTGGCCATTTTCCAGAAGGAAAATTATCATCGTGGATGGTCACCATATTTCCGATCTTAATGTTGCTTTTTGGCTTTAGCCACTTGCTACGAACAGATAATTTGCTAAGATATTCAGTTTTCCACCTCCTCCAAAGGTCTTGGAAAATCTTGTTTATTAAGTGCCATCTAGTCCTAGCGTCACTGGCTGTTTCAATAACGGTTAGACCTGCTCTACCGGTTAGGAAGTGCGCGGGTGTTAAGAAATCTAAATCGTCTATGTCTTCAGATATCGGACATAGTGGTCTAGAGTTGAGACCCGCTTCTATTTGCGCTAAAATGGTGCTATATTCTTCATACGTCAATGCTTGGTCCGCTACAACTCGTTTGAGGTGTTGCTTTAGACTTCGTATTGATCGTTCCCATAATCCTCCCGCACTAGGCCAGGAAGGGCAATTCCAGTGCCATTCTATATCCATTTCCGTTATCTCACTATAAAATGAGTCACCGAAAACTTGTTTTAGCTGCTCGTACTCCTCCTGCATTACTTTGTTAGCTCCCACAAAGTTAGTGCCGTTGTCCGAGTACACATGTTTCGGGGCTCCTCGTCGCGCTGACATTCTCCTCAATGCTGCGATAAAGGAAGTGCTGGTCAAGTCCGACACCAATTCTATGTGCACGGCTTTCGTAACCATGCAGACGAACAAAGCCACGTATCCTTTCGTTGTTTTTATTCCACGCCCTTTATTTGCCTTCACAGATATGAAGCCCGTGTAGTCTACACCTGTGTGATAAAACGCTGGAGCTGGGTTGGTGCGGAAATCAGGTAGATCTCCCATAATCTGCTGTAGCTTCCTGGGTGCCTGTTTCCTACAAGTAACACATCTACGAAGTTGCGTTTTGATGGCTCGATTTCCTTTAATTATCCAATACTTTTGTCTAAGAAAGGACATAGTAAGTCGAGCTCCTCCGTGAAATGTGAGCTCATGGGCTTGCGCGATGAGAAGCTCAGTCAGTCGACTGTTGTATGGAATGATGATTGGATGCTTCATTTCTATGCTTATGTTGGCCTGCCTGAGTCTTCCCTTTGCTCTAAGGATCCCGTCCTGATCTAAGTATGGATTAAGGTTGAGTAGCTTGCTATCAGATTTTACTTCCTGGTTTTGCAATAAGCGTTCAATGTCTGTTTTAAATTCAGCGCGCTGTACGTTTTTTATTATTATAAGTTTTGCTGATCTAAGCTCGTGTAAAGTGAGATGCTTTGTTTTCTGTTTACTAACGACAGGTGTCAATGCCCGCCGTACCCAGGCTAAGATGCGTGTTGTTTTTGTAAACGAGCTGTAGCGATGTAATAGATCGTCGACTATGCTGCTATCCATGATAGGATTTTGAACAATGTTTACCTGCCTTTTTATCTCTTCGTTAGTAGTATACTTCGTTTGACCCGTAGGTTTGAAGTGCGATGACGATAAGAAGGTCGGTCCTTGCCACCACAATTCGTGTTCTAGCAATTGTGAGGTCGTCAGGCCTCTACTAGCTGCATCCGCTGGGTTTTCTTTGGTGTTTACATAATGCCAAGTGTTTGGTGGCATAATGCTAGCAATTTTCTTCACCCTGTTCGCTACGAAAGGCTTCCAGCGCTCCGGGGATCCTTGAATCCAGCTAAGGGAAACCTTAGAATCGCTCCAGCCGTATATCTTCACGGCCAAGCTGTTGATGCTTTTGACGATTTTTGACATGAGTTTCGTAAGTAGTTCGGCCGCACATAATTCTAACCTAGGTAGCGATACAGCCTTGCTAGAGGGCACTAACCGCGTTTTTGCTGCTACTAGCACTACTGATGTAGAGTTATTGGATGCGATTCGTGCGTATACTACACAGGCGAAGGCTTGAATTGATGCGTCACAAAACCCATGTAATTCTATGACGTCATGCTCTTTGCTTTGTAACCACCGAGGAATGTGGAACTGATTTAATAGATTTAAATCTCCCTCCAATTTGATCCATTCTTCTTTGGTTTTAATAGAAACTTCGTCGCTCCACTGGACCTCAGAATCTTGCCATACTTGCTGGAATAAAATTTTCATCTTTGTGGTTAGGGGCGCTAACCATCCCAAAGGGTCGAAAATCTTAGAGATTTCGGATAGAAGCATTCTTTTGGTCAGTTTTGCTGTTTGTGTGCTGTTTGAATCATATTTGAAGATGAATTCGTCCTTGGTTGAGTTCCATTGTAGCCCCAAAGTTTTTGATGAGCTTTCAGTTTTAAATGTAAAGACTGCTGGCTGTTTGTCGGCAGTTTGCTCAACTGTTTCAAGCAATCTTTTATCGTTTGAGGACCACTTTCTTAGTGAAAATCCGCCGCTTTTTAGGCATGCGTTTACTTCCGTAATCCTCCGCTTTCCTTCTTTGATGCTATGCGCTCCCGATACCCAATCATCCATATAGAGCTCTTCCTGGATGCATTTAGCTGCTCTGGGATATTTTTGCTGCTCATCTGACGCTAATTTTCGCAGAGTCATCATTGTCAGGAATGGCGCTGCTTTAGTTCCATACGTTATGGTTGTTAATTTATAATTTATTATAGGCTGATCCGGACTTTGTCGCCATACGATTTGTTGTAGGCTTTGGTCCTGCTCATCGACTAAAATCATACGGAAGCATTTCTCAATATCAGCTGTGAATGCGAAACGATATTGCCTCCACTTCAGGATAAGCTCTAACAGGTCTAACTGGAGGTTTGGGCCCCTGTACATTAGATCGTTTAGGCTGTGGCCTAAGGTAGTTTTAGACGACGCGTTGAATACTACGCGCAACTTTGTTGTGCTAGATTCTGCTCTCAGTACCGCATGATGAGGAAGGAAACATTCTATTTCCGTCTTCTGTTTGCTGTTAGAAGTCGCTAACTTCATGTGTTGCAGCTGCTCATATTCGCGGATAAATTGCTTGTATTGCTTCGCTAGGTCTTCATTCTTGCTAAACTTACGTTCTACATTTTTAAATTGTGCTATCGCTATCTCTTTCGAAGATCCTAGCTTCTCTTCTAATTCTGGTTTCATGGGCAACCATAACCTAACGACCGTTTTCTAGACGTTTCGTCGTAGTTTCATAAAAATCTAGGCATTCCTGATCTTCTACGGACATAGAATTCTGTTCTTGAATGTCTTCAATTGTCCAGAATTGTTGAATGTCTTCAACGTTATGCAAGATCACGTTGCATTGGAATGAGGTGCTTGTATTGCCACCGCACAGCAACCATCCTAAATGAGTTTGCTGTGCTAGCGGTTCCGAGGACGTTTGTCCGCGAATTAATCCTTCTAAAAGGATGTTGGCGTAGATTTCTGCTCCTAGGAGAAGATCCACCGGACGACTGATGTTATAATCTGGATCTGCTAAACAAAGATGTGCTGTATGTTGCCAATATGGCTTAGCGAACGTTTCGTTTGGCAGATTTTTTATTAAGTTGTTCACTATGACAACATCAGTAGAAAACTTAAAATCGGTGTAAGTCGATTGACAAGCGATCGTTAGTTTTCCTTTGCAGTTGTTTTCACGTTCACCTACTCCGAAGATAACCCCTTTACAAGATTTTCGCTTTAATCCTAGCTGCTGTGCTGCTTTCTCGCTGATCACGGAAATTTGTGAGCCCTGATCGATCAGTGCTCGCATGACGTGCTGGGTCCTGTCGGCTGCTGTGACTTTCACCAGCGCTGTAGCTAGCAAAATCTCCGATGTTACTTGCTGAGAAGCGTAGATGCTTTTGTTGTTTTCGCATTTTTGTTTCGCAATCTCGGTCAAGTTGTTAGACTTTGATTGTGTTGCGAAATAGTCATGCAAAGTCGTATGATGTTCGTCATTGCACTTATGACATCTTTTTGTCGAGTAGCATTTTGCGCCATTATGATCGTAAACATAATTTACGCAATAATTTAATTGGCTAATTATTTTTATTTTCTGCTCATTTGGTAATTCTGTAAATTTTTTGCAGCTTATTAAATTATGTTTTGCCGAACAATGAGGGCATTTATTTACTGACTCAGACACATGCATTGATTTCGCCATTTCCATTTTCTTGCTATTTTTAGATTCATTGCCCAATTTAAAATTATTTTTGCGATTAAAATTGGATGAACCATTGGATGAGTGAGATGAAACTGCCTTGGTTGTCCCATCTTGACGTCGCCGAGATGACTCTAGGGCAGTGAACTTGTTCTCTAAGTAGTCCAAAAAGTCCCGAAGTACCGGAAGCTCTCGCGAATTCTTCAACGACTCTATATACTCGGAATAAGACTCACTATCCAATTTTTGTGCTAGTATATATACAAGAAGAGGATCCCATGTCGTAATATCTACGCCTAGATATTTTATGGCGTGGAGGCTCTCTAAGGTGACATCATGAAGTCGTTTGATGGCTGTGTACGACTGCTGCGGTATATTGGCAAGATTGTAAAAGGAATTTACGTGGGACATAAATATCTGCTTTTTGTTGTTAAACCTGTGAGTTAAAATTTCCCAACAGGTGTTATAGTTGTCCGCGCTAATCGGGAGATGCTGGATCAAGCGCTCCGCTTCTCCTTTTACCTTGCTCTTCAGGAATTGCATCTTTTGTGCCTTTGATAGAGAAGGATTGTTGTGGATTGCTTCATCGAAAAGATCTTTGAAGGATACCCACTGCTGATAGTTACCTGAGAACACAGGAATTTCCATCTTCGGTGTGGACTTGTCACGGTACGATGTTGCCCACATCTTAGAGCTGATAGCCTTTCTCAAGCCGTTATACGTACGTTCATGTTTAATGTAGCTTAATTCGTACGCCTCGTCGTCTTCTAACTCCATCATTAGTTCCCAATGGCTGTTGTCCACGGCTGTCCATCGAGTTTGTAATAATCGCAAGGCGTCTTCAAACTCCCATTTATCGGACATGGTTTCGACATCTATGCTTTCTACGGTTCTTGCGAATGCTTTGAAATTGATATGTTGCTTGCGCATCATATCATCTAGTTTGCTATAAATACCTTTAGACACCTCGGCACGAGCGCGCGCCGGGCTGGCGGATGCTGAGGATGGCTCGTGGTCCTGGTGCTGTAAGTGTTTGCCCCCGGCAGGACCTGCTGTTGCTGCTACTTGCTGATTAGAAGGGTTGTCTTCTAGATCAGAGAATCCTGGCGGCTTTGCTTGGTGACATAACGCGTCATAATATTCGGATATGGCGTCTTTTGCTGCTTTATAAGACTCCATTGTCCGCTCGAACTCCGAATTTACGAAGTACTTATGACCTCTCTTTTCAAGCGGCACAAGTTTTTCGTTGTTTAGCTGATACTCTCTCCAATACGACTCTAAAAGATCTAGTCTCTTTTTACAGTAGTCGATGGTCTTACGCTGTTTGCTATCCTTATTGAAATTAATAAGGACCTTGGCAATGCTCTCTGCTAATTCAGTTTGTTGGAAGTATAAAGTCTCCATTGTGCTGCTGTTAGACTTAAGCGAGACAGAATATACGGAACGCTCTTACTTGAAAGCCGCCTTGTCCTACGGCTATTGCTGCTATGCTGCTGGCTCGCTGTTGTCGCTGCGCGGGTAGCTCCCACGGTGGTTGTGAATCCCTATGAACTCACGCCTAATCTAGTTCGCGGCAACCCACAGGTTGCTGGTACGGTACAAGCACTTCGCGTTACGACTTGTCGCGGTCGCGGAGTCCTTGACGGTTTCGAAGGACCAATATGAACGATAAGGTTCGTGCTGCTAGCTATTTCGGGTGCTAAATGATAAGTCTGAGCTAAGATTCAGAGTACGTTTATTCCGAAACTTCACGCTAATTAATGCTAATGATGGTAATGAGTGCTACAAGTATGCCGGTCGATCGCGCACTGGCTCGCGTAGCTCACGCTTTCCGCTGGTGCGGCCGCGCGACCTACTTGAGTCAAAACTGCTGATGATGATGTGTTCGATGAGTATCGAACAATAGATATCTAAAGGTATTAAATCCTGTAGTAAAAAAAAACGTCAACTTTTGTGGACCTACAGATTGAAATCAAATAAATTAAATAAAACTCGCTTTAAAGAATACTCTAAGCGTTTTAGAAAAATTATGGCTCCTACACAGCGTTCACAAAATAACTATAAAATCAAAACATCACACAATAAATGTAAAACCGCCTGGCAAATAATAAATCAAGATAAATTTAATGCACCTAAAAATTATATTTCGAAAATTAAAATTAATAATGACAAAATTACGGATGCGAAACAAATTGCTAACCAATTCAATGACTATTTTATTAATAAAATAAAACCCACCCAGTCCAATTATAAAACTACACGGTCCATCTTAAACAACAAAGACTCTATGTTTATGGCGCCCTGTACACCACAACAGGCACATACTATTATCAAGGCCTTAAAAAACACAAATAGCGTAGGATACGATGGCATATCAACCAAAGTAATAAAAGCTGTCGCATCTGAAATATGCGACCATTTGTCTCATATTATAAATCTGTGTATTGTAGATGGCACGTTTCCTGACGCACTAAAAATAGCGATCGTTAAGCCAGTGTTTAAGAAAGAAGATAGAGAGCTCATGGAATTTTACAGACCTATTTCTCTGATTCCTATCTTCTCGAAAATATTTGAGAAATTCATTCAAAAGGAATTAAACGGTTACATAGAGAAAAATAATATATTATGTAATGAGCAGAAGGGTTTTCGCGAAAATAAGACCATAAATATGGCGATTTACGACTTTTTATACACTGTATTGATAAAAGTGGATAAAAGAACACCTGTATGTGCTATCTTCTGCGATATGACTCAAGCATTCGACTACGTTAATCATGACATTCTAATAAATAAACTTGAAAAGTATGGTATAAGAGGTAATGTTCTAATTTAATTAAATCCTATTTAGACAATAGAAAGCAAAAGACAGAAATTACTAGAATTAATATAACCACTAAAAAGGAAGAAGTATACGTATCAGATGAACATCAAACAATTTTTGGTGTTCCACAAGGAAGTGTATTGGGACCGCCACTTTTTACACTATACATTAATGACTTGCCAAAATCAATTCCACATCCTATGACTTTATTTGCAGATGATAGCACGGTGACAGTTTCTAGTAGTAGCAATGACATGATCCAATATAAACTTGACATTCACGATACCTTGACATCTATAATATAATGGTTAAACAACAATAACTTAAAGATAAATTTAGACAAAACTAAAATTATACATTCTAGCCAACGATTGACTGTAGAAAATATGGACTTATGTCCATATATAAGTATAGATATTAAAATTGTTGAAATCGTAAATACTACTAAATTCCTTGGACTAATAATTGATAAAAGGCTTGACTGGAAATCACAAATCGAGAATCTTTGCAAAAAAAATTGTAGTACTGCATTCGCGTTGCACTCTCTAGCTGCAGTTGTGAATGTGGATACCCTGATTGCGGCCTACCATGGCATAGTTGCGTCTCACCTAAGATACGGTATCATATTTTGGGGAAACTCTACAGACGCTAACACGGCATTTAAGGCCCAAAAAAGATGCATTAGATCCATGTTCGGGCTAAAAACGGTCGATACCTGTAAACCATATTTTAAAAGGTACAAGATATTAACACTTCCTTGTCTGTATATACTCGAAACCGCAATGTTTGTTAAAACAAACCCCAATTTGTTGCCACGTGATATGACCGTTCTTCAAGGCCATTCAGCAAAAACGTCACTCATGCAAAGATCTATCGTATGTATGGCGCCTACTATATTTAACATATTGCCTAAACGTTGGAAGGAGCTAAATGGTAAGGCATTCAAGCGTCAGTTGAAAGTGTTTCTTTCGCAAAAGACATATTATAGTGTCTCCGAATTTTTATCTGAAAAAGTTTTTGAATCAGTTTTATCTTTGCCTGACAATAATAATACATTTCTATAAATAATGAATTTTAAATCGATCTAATATCTTACATACTCTAGTATTTATACAATGTTTAATCTAAATTTAATGTTTAATCTAATCTAATATCAAATTTTGTTTGATATTTAATTGAAATTTTTATATAGTTTTTATTTTTTATTCTCTATTCCTATTTGACATTTGATTGATATTTATATTTTGACATTTGATTATTTTTATATTTGACATGCATTATTTTAATTGACATTTGATTTATATTCTGTTGTTTAATTTTGATAGTGATGTGTTAGTGTTATTTTATATTTGATTCATTTTTACTGTAATTTGACATGCACTATTTACATGTTGACATTTGATTTATATTTTTTCCATAGATTTAATAATTTTAATGCTGTTTGACATTTTTTTATTGATATTATTATTTTAATTTCTTTGGTGATAATTATGGAATTCATTTATATTTAAATCTATTCATTGTTTTCGGTTATAATTTTACTTGCATAATATTTGCACGCCATAGCATGTGGCAAACATGTAGGAATCTTTTATAATTTTTTGTTATCTTGCATGCATATTGTATGTGTACCCATGTTTAAGCAAATAAATATATCTTATCTTATCTTATCTTAAAAAAAAGTCCCCACTCCTGAACGTTGATGCGCTTTATCTTTGTTAGTTTTTATTTATTTGATAAAACAAAAAATACATGTCCAATATTATTTGATAATCTCACTGACGGACTAAATAAAAATATAACCCAGGAAACATCCCTCAAACATCCAAAAATACACTTTCATGTTTATGTCAGTTATGTCACTAGAAAGCTGAATTAAATGGGAGGTTAAATTTTTTTTTAATTGGTTTAAGTAGTTATGAATGCAGTAATATAGCTCGCTCGTTATCTCATAGTATGAGGAAAAACTATACATAAACGCGACAAAACGTTGTGTTATCCTGGACTCCAAGAACAAGGGTAGCAATCGTGTTTCTATTATAGTTGGTAAACTAGGAACCCCATAGTCTTAACGAGGTAGTTGCGTCACTACCCGGTACCCTGAAACATTTACCTTGTTCGTTACCCGTCATTTAGCTAGTTCCTACTCTTACTGTAATGTACGAAGAAATGCGAAACAAGGAAAACAAGGTAATTGCTCTAGGAGTACTTGTAAAGGTACTGTTGTCAGAATTTGCTGATTTCTAGGTAAAGACCTTGAACATTTCATAAATTCATAAATCGCTGAGATCGTAGGACCCAGTACCAAAAGTCGAGTTTTCAAACTCAAAATGAATTTGGTATGTACACTAAAAGTTTCCCAATCATTAAATGAGATGAAATGGATGTTCGTTCCTATTGTATTGGACATTCCGGTCAAGCCCGTTGGAGATGGATTGAGGGGCTCACTTGGGGTTATTTTTGAAGCATGTTTTCACATACACCATGGAATATATAAGAACAATCTTTTACCATCGTTCGATGATATTTTCATAGCCAATCGTAAATAAAAAGTTTCTAAATTCGTAAATCTTGTGACAGAAAAATGTCTTCAAGCAAAACTGCTGCTACGCCGTAGGAATGGCGTAGAACTGTGCTACTCTTTTATTCTGAAAAATGTGTAACTTGATTTTCGTATTCAGTTTTTTAACATAACAAGTTGTAGAACAACGGTATCCATTACAATTTGAATAAATTAAATTGCCAGCGATTCCCCTAACAAGTATATTAATGATCCCTTACTTGTTCACTGGAGTGATTTATGGGCAGGCCCCATGTTTCGTTAAGGTTGAACATGTCAAACATGGGCACACAGGTTAGTAACGTTAGTTCCGCAAATACAGGATACATCCACTGTTTTCCATTTAACGCTTCTATGAGAAATATGGTTTTTGTAAAGCATTTTTACACATTCACATATAAAATTTAACTGATCCGGATTACTTTAAAACACAGATTTTAAAATGTTTTGAAGTGCCTCTTCAGTAATAAACTTTTTAAATTTAGTATTATAAACTTTTATGACGAGAAGTTTTTTATTCTCTTCTATTTAATGTCTTAGGCAGGAGCCATTTTGTTTTATAGTAAATGTTATTTTTAAGTAACTGCAAAGTACACACAAGTATGGTGATGCACCTTCATAACATGGTAGACATCTCATATGGTACCCACAAAGCGTTTTGAAAAGACTTTGCATGCTGTTTTTTTTGTGTACAATAAAGATGGATGGATGGCGATCTAAAATCGATTAATCGTCGGATTTATTTTAAGGATCCAAATTTTTTTTTTTAAACTGATTCTTATTACTGAATCAATCCAGTGAATCGATATTTAATCCTATATAATCAAGATTCGATTTTCTGTTTTGATATGACACAAAATATTACTTAAAATTAGTTTAATATACTACACAAACAAATCTAAAGAAATGCTTTTTTTTAGTTTTAGTTAAAAGTTTTTCATCATCATCATTTCAGCCGAAAGATGTCCACTGCTGCACATAGCCCTCCCCCAAGCGTCGCCACACTGATCGGCCATGTGCGTTTCGCACCCACCGGACTCCCGCAGCCTTGACCCGGTGGAGGGTGGAGCGACGATAAGTTTATAATGTAAACAAAATAAATGTCTTTTTATACCTGATACTTTCATTTACTTGTATAAACTACTTTATTTAGGTAAAAATGTTAAAAAATCGATTATAATATGGTTTTCTTTTTTGTTTTCAGTTATTGGATTTATATTTCTATTGCAAATACAAACGCTAAAAGCAAATAAAAAATATAGATTTTTGGAAAATCGATTTTTAGATCTCGATTTTTTTGTGATCTGGTTTTCAGATTTAGATTCAAGAATAGATCTTTTTGAAAAGAATTTCCCATCAAAAACGTCGTCAGATCGTTACACCACCTTCGCCGCGGTCGACCACGACGACGACGTCCTCCCTCAGACGTTCAGTGAGCAACGATCAACAATAATATGTTTTTGAAAGTGACACGACTACAACACGACTCTTGAAAAACATAATATCAGCAATTTCAAAATCAAATCAAAATGAGATTGTATTCGACTGCGGAAAATTAAGAAGTTCTGCAAAAGAAATCTAATCAAATAGATTAATTACTTTAGCGGTTTTTTTCTTGACAAATTAAAATTCTTAACTTACCTATCTGAGTTTTTCAGAATCAGAACCATTTATTGCTAATAATGTAGGTACACATTAAATATGGTAATTTTTTGTAAACAGTTGCGGTACATTTTACCTTACGGCATGCAAAATTGTTCAGTTGAATGCAACAATTAAAAATATACTGTGCAAAATCAAAATCAATTTTTTTATTTCACATAAGCCTACATGGGCACTTATAAAACGTCGACAAAATGTGCACGGTTCGGGTTGGTCGTTTCCTATGGAGAAGAACCGGCAAGAAACTCCATGGTTACTCTTTTAAAAATGGTTTGGTTTTACAATATTCCCATGTTACAGCATTAGTACTTAGATATGGGGGGACAACGTAGGCCCGAATTATGACAATAAGTCGTAAGAAACTAAAAAAAAAAAGGAAAAGATTATATAAAAAAGTTAACAAATGTTAACTAGCATCTAGAAGGCCTACAATGTTCACACATTCACAAAACAATCGGTAAAAGAATCTATACAAAGGTAAAAATAATAAAAATAAGTATAACAAGACTAAATTTAACATGTTGCACAAATTTTGTTATCAGTGCTGTAACTATTCTTAGCAAAGGGCTTTAAAGATGATTGAAAACCATTGTAAAAAGTCTAATTAAAAGAAGAATAGAAAAAATGAGATTGAGAATAGTTAGAGACATCCACATATTTGTGCCGTTTACAAGTTACCAGGGAAGCTGCATGCGCAGAAGGAGCTAAGGCCAAATATTTTCATCTTCAGCGTAGTCCTTGATTTTATAATATGCTTTTTTAACAAGGATACGTTTGATGTAGTTTTTGAACCTTCCCTCGGTCAGTTCTATAACTGACTTTGGCAACTTGTTATAAAAGCGTATACTGTTTATAAGAAAAGACTTGCTAGTTTTCGTTAATCTGAATTTGGGTATTACAATTTCGTGCTTACTGCGTGTATTTAAATTATGGAAGTCGCTTCTAGTTTTGAAAAGCCCCCGATTTTTACGGACATACAAAATACATTCCAAAATATAAAGTGAAGTTAGAGTCAGTATATCGATCTCTTTAAATTTTCTCTGAGGGACTCGCGAGGACCCATTTTATAGATTGCGCGGATTGCCCTCTTTTGTAGGATGAAAATTGAGTGAACGTCTGCTGCTGATCCCCACAGCAGAATGCCATAAGACATAATACTGTGGAAATAAGCATAGTATACTAACCTAGCTGTAGCTACATCGGTTAGCTGCCTTATTTTCCTTACTGCATATGCAGCCGAACTTAACCTACCCGAAAGAGTTCTAATGTGCGCGCCCCACTGCAATTTTGAATCGATAGTAATCCCTAAGAATACAGTTTCCGTTATAACTTCAAGATTTTTGCCGTCAAGATTTAAGTTTAGGTCATGTTGTGGTACATTTGGTAAAGAGAACTTTAGACATTTTGTTTTTTTCGCATTCAGTAAAAGATTGTTAGCTGCGAACCATTTTGAGAGAACAATCAGACTTTCGTTGCTATTTAAGACATCCGTATCTTGCCTATCTATTTTAAAAATTAGCGAAGTATCATCAGCAAATATAATTATATCCGATAATTTGGCCATCATAAAAGGGAGATCATTAATGTAAACAAGAAAAAGGAAAGGGCCGAGAATTGAACCTTGGGGCACGCCCATCTTGACTAGAGACCCGGAGGACGTCGCCCCATTAACATTTACTTTTTGCTGTCTGTTTGATAAATAGGAAAGCACGAGATCAGCAGATTTGCCACGAATTCCGTAGTGGTGTAATTTACAGATCAGTGTGTTGTGGTCGACGCAGTCGAAAGCTTTTGAGAGATCACAGAAAATGCCAATGGCATCCTGGGACCTCTCCCAAGCCTCCAAGATGTGGCTGATGAGTTTTACTCCGGCGTCCGTTGTCGACCTACCTTTCGTGAAACCAAACTGTTGACTATGCAGTATCCCATTTGAATTGAAGTGAGACAACATCTGTTCCAGCATGATTTTTTCAAAGATTTTACTCAATGCTGGAAGCACGGATATAGGTCTATAATTAGAAGGATCACTCTTACAGCCTGATTTGAAAATTGGTACTACTTTACTGTGTTTCATTAAGTCAGGAAAAGTGCCGCTGTCCAAACATTGATTGAATATGCCTGTTAGGACAGGAGCAATTGAGTCAATAATATCTCCAAGAACCCTAACGGATATCCCCCACAAGTCTTCAGTATTTTTTTATTGAGACTTTTGAACGCGTTTTTAATTGAATCAATACATATTGGTTTAAATTTAAAGATTGGTATGTCTTTAGTAAAGTTTTCTTTAAGAAGAGCTTCAGCTAATTTAGAAGAGGAAGGAAGGGACTTCGTAACCTCTAACGGAATGTTGGTAAAGAAATTTTCTAATGTCTCAGCGACTTCTTGCCTATCAGAAATGGTTTGATTAGTTATTTTCAAAGACAACTCATTCTGATCGCGTTGTTGTATCTTTCCAGTTTCTTTATTAATTAATTGCCACACAGTTTTTATTTTATTATTAGAAACACCAATTTTGTTTATTATTATTTGAGATTTTGCTTGAGCGCAGACTCTTTTGAATATTTTGGAATCGTTTCTAACATAAGTGTCAAAACTTGATCGGAAGTCAAAGCTTTTTCGTAATATAAATTATATAAGATATCTCGGCTTTTTCTTATGCCCACAGTGGCCCATTCACTAAATTTCGATTTGGAATTGTTGACTTTAACTGTTTTTACAGGACACGTTTTATTGAATTCTTGGCAAACTGTTGAAAACAACGTGCCGTAATTTATATTGGGGTCGTTTGAATCAAAACTGGCGTTACAAAGGTTGCTTAAAACATTATTATTAAAAGAGATTAATTTATTTTTAGTAAGTGGTCTTAATCGAATTGATTTAGCTAGGTTAATTTTTTTATCTGACTCAAAAGATACTAGTTGACCAGTATGGTCTGACTTAACGCCACTAATTAAAAAGGAATCTTTTACTTTAAAATTAGTGAATACATTATCTATGCAAGAAGCTGAAGTTGCTGTTATTCTTGTTGGTTCAGTAAATAAATATTTTAGGTTAAATGATTTAAATAATGAAATGAGCTTACATTTTTCAGGCGAGTTGACTAACAGATCTATATTTAAGTCACCACAAACAAAAACTAATTTATTATCTCTGAAAAGTTTACTTAATAATTCTTCCATTGTTATCAAAAACATTGACAAGTTTGATGCTGGTGGTCTGTAAACGCACAAGACAGTATGCCCCTCGACCTCTGCACATGCTACCTCACACAAGCGATCAACAGAGTAAGCAGTGATATCCTTCCTTTTCTTATATTTTAAATGACTAATACAAAGTATCAGGGTACCACCACCCACTGTGGATCTGTTGTACGCGCTGGCAACTGAGAAATTATTTACATTAAACAACATCCTATCTGGTTTTAACCAAGTTTCACAAAAACATAAGATATCCATGTGGTATTTATCTACTAACAATTCCACGTCTAAAATTTTGCCGGAGAAGCGATTTATATTTTGATGATATAGTAAAATATTACTATTCGACTTCTCTTTTGTCGGCTCTAATCGTTTAAAAAATCATCGTTTAAAGTATTATCAGAAAAACTGGATAATACTTTTAAATCACTAAACCTTGTCTCAATTAAATTATCAATAACTGCGTGTATATTAAAAGCTAACAATGTAGCTAATAAATGTCGACTATTTTTGGGAAGAAACATATGGTTCCCAATCAAAACAAAATCACTAACAAAATTGTTGGTGTCAAAAAACAATAAACGGTCACTATGACGACAAGATAAAATATGCATCAGGTTATTCAAACTAGAAATGTATTCATTTTCATGAACAAGTAACTTGCCAGAATAGGGCAATGCACATAATATTAATTTGCCTAATCTTAACTTAAGTAGGGTGTCAATACCATTAACTATGTCCTTTTTTGTTATACTAAGGCTATTTCCAATAAGAATTACTACAGTACTTTGCTCATTCAATTGTGTCTGTTGAATTTTATGGATAAGCTCATTAAATTGAAGTTTATGATAACAATGGTTCACTATTGTATGTTTAGAACGGTTATTTAACAAAGATCCAAAACCTGTTCCTAATCTATTAGAAAAAACTAAGACATTACTTTTGGTGGGGTTCAAAGTTGTTGCAGTATGATCAATAGGTAAAGATGTAGTAGCAACATGTTGTGACATGAGAGGTGGCAGAGCGGCAGCACAACTACAGGTGAGGTTGTTAGTCAATGATTCGCACCTCTCTGCATTATACTTCACCAGGTCCACCAACTCACAAGCCTCCTGCATGCGTTCACTCAACATCTGTTGACTACATTCATATTTACAAAATATTTCCGTAAGTGTATTTTCCCTACTCAATAATTCCTTTTCAAGGTTCTGAATTTCAACATCATACATTTGTGTACTAGTTTCTAATTTACTATTACATATATTTAATTGGTTTTTTAAGTTTCTTAAATCTTTCCTAAGGTTAACATTATATTTGCAAACATTTTGAGTTTTTATAAGTTTCTTATATTTCTTAATACTTTTATTGATTTTAATATATTTCTTAATTTTATTATGACTACTTAGAATTGGACATTTAGCAATGGTATCATCCCCTGTAAGGTTTATAGTAATGGTGGGCGGCTCACACTCCAGTTTGGATGCATCCATCAGCTCATTGTACAGGTTACTGGTGTTAGAAACCTCTTCGCTGACTTTCAGCGAGTCGATGGATGTAATGGTGTTATGAGCCTTGCACAATTCTGCTTCTAGTACAGATATACGCTTCAGTGCCTGGTCATGAGTGTCATGGCACTGCTGATAATCTGAAACCAGTTGACGGAGATGGTGACGCTGGTCAAGTATATCCATATGCTGGGAGTGTAGTTCTGCAAGCTGGTTCTTGAGTTGAGTGTTTTTGTTCACTATTAACTCAATTTCTACTTCACTTTCTTCTCGTTCCCGCAGTAGCTTGCTGCACTCATTTCTAGATGAATCCAGCTCCCTCAGCACTGCTTTCAGTTTGATACTCATGTCACGAACGGTAGCTGCCCGGGTCATCATATTGAATGTTTTACTTAAGCGACACCTGTAATGTGACAGGAAACAGCTGAGTATGTGAAGAGAATACTATGTTAGTTAAAAACTTGAGATAGAAGGAGGGGTTTAAAAGTTAAAAAGAAGTAAAATGTTTAAAAACAATAGAAACGTTACAAAAAAAGATTCTAAAAATATATGAAGGTATATGAGAAAAAGAAAAAAAAAAAAACTAAGAACAAAGAAAAGCTATTTGAATTAATATTCTAAGACTTAATTACAGGTAATACTTTAAGGAAAGGCTTTATTAAACATTGGCGTTTATTGCTCGATTAGATTTTTGTATAAGGATTATTGCTAAGAACATTAGTTTTAGTGGAAACAAAGTATTTACAATGCTTATGAACTATGGGGTTTACCTATAACATTTACACTATATTAAAGATATATTATGTGTGAAGTAGGGTTTGCAGTGAATGTTATGTCTGGGGCAAGTGTTTTCGTCCTCGATTTTGCTTCCACAATTTGTCAAACAAAATGAGACATAAACGTAGCCGGTGTGTACTGGACGTCGCTCAGAGCCCTGAGCAGTGTATGAGTGGTGTATAGTATGTAAATAATACAGCAATAAATACGTAAATCAAAACAAAATACTCCCCCGGTTCAAAGAATTCAAATCCACAGTTCAAACGTTGACAGCCGGTACATGACTTAGTGAAATATCAATTGTCATTGAGTTATCACAATAAAAACTGGTCACAAACACTACGTGTGTCACTTTATACTTTGATTCTAATACAAATAAATGATTTTTAACAAACTAAACACAGTAAAACAATAATTTAAAAAAAAAATAGTTACGAGGCCGTTTTTTGCCGACCTGTCGCCAGTGTTGCCAGCCGCAATTCGCAATGTTATTAATACAACAATAATACAAAACATTCAGATCATTATGTCAACAAAATAATAAGTCATAACAATAGGTAATCAAAACATTATAGATTAAAAATAATAATGTCAAATACAAACGTGCAAATAGTGCAAATACAAACGCTAAAAGCAAATAAAAAAATATAGATTTTTGGAAAATCGATTTTTAGATCTCGATTTTTTTGTGATCCGGTTTTCAGATTTAGATTCAAGCATAGATCTTTTTGAAAAGAATTGCCCATCACAAACGTCGTAAGATCGTTACACCACCTTCGCCGCGGTCGACCACGAAGACGACGTCCTCCCTCAGACGTTCAGTGAGCGACGATCAACAATAATGTTTTTGAAAGTGACATGACTACAACACGACTCTTGAAAAACATAATATCAGCAATTATAGTATATTAATTAAATGCAATTATAGTAAAAAAAAAAAGGAATAAAAAGTAATCATGTCAGCAAAATAATAAATTAAATGCAATCATAGTCAATTTCATTAGGAATACAAAATAATCATGTCAGCAAACTAATACATTACAGACCATCATAATAACAACATTAGAAAGAAAAATAATCATGTCAACAAAATAATAAATTAAATGCAACCCTAGTCAAAACCATTAGGATTAAAAAAATCATGTTAACAAAATAATAAATTAAATGCAATTATATTCAAAATCATTAAGAACTAGAAATCATCATGTCTACAAAATAATGAATTAAATACAATCATATTCAAAAACATTAGGAATAAAAAAATAAAAAAGTAGGCCTGTCAATAAATTATATTAATAATTTAAGTACAGTCGTAGTCAAAAACATCAGGAAAAAAAATATTCTTGTCAACAAAATAATTAAAACAAACAAGTGGGTACATTTTAACTGATAGTTTTGTCATTCAAAAATTCTATAATTGTGTAGTATCACTTGTCTAGTAACACTTGTCTAGTAACAGTTTTGTTAGCAGTTTTTTTTAAAAATTGGATGGGTAATTCTTACAGATTATTAGGTAGTTAATTTATTATAAATTTCAAGCACTCTATTATGGTGTTTGGTGATAGCCACGTTAGTGTGAAAATATCCAGTACTTTATATGAGCACCTTTGTGCCTCTGAAAATTCAGTACCTACAATGAATTGTCAAAGGGGAAATTTTCACAATGATGCTCCGAAACACGCTTGGCAAACGGATTGTTGGTCATATTTTGCATTGTCAAAACGAAACAAAACCATTTAAAGTATAGAATATTTAAGGTATTAAAAATAATTTAATTTATTGTTGTGGTATACTAATACACCATAACTCACAAACTCTCCATATTGGTTCTTAATTAAGCATTTTTTTACCGAAAACGTTTTGGGGACACTTTTATTATGCGTACAGCTAAGGAGTGGAATTCCCTGCTTGAGTCTGTTTCCCGATAGGCGTCTTTAAGTCAAGAGTGAATAAGTTTTTTCTAGTCAAGAGTGTTTCACCATCGACCACATCATCTCTTACCATCAGGTGAGATAGAGGTCAAGCGCGAGCCTAAAGCAAAAAAAAACCTGGCAAAAATAAACTCATTCTTTCTTGGTATACTGAATCCCCTTTAAAATATTTAGATACCTAATCAAAATATTAATCAGAATTGTAGATTGAAACACTTGTGTCGTTTCCAATTTCAACAAAGTTGGTCACAAAACTTATCAAAGTTAGAAAAAGTTATAAACTAACAAACATGTCGAGGTTTACCAAAAAACAAACTAATGCAATAAATAAAACAATTGTATTCATACATATTATAATTTTCATTAAGTCTTCAAGTTGGTGCAGTAACGTTGCAGGCGCGAGAAACTTTGGCAATAATAACAGACTGTGAATCTACTGGTTCTTTCATAGAAAAGCCGTTGCTCGACAGTAGTTGAGTGAATAATAAAGGAATTGCAAACACTGGAAAAAATGTGAAGTGTTTATTCTTTAATCTTATGCACGTGCCGGCTCGCAGCTATTACGGAAAAGCGTCAACTATTGCGATGGATAAACCGTGTTTTTCCAGCCAGCTTTTTTAATAATGAACGCAGACAATTTTAATAGGAGTTTACCAATAGCTCTTTTCTTCTTAAATGTATAGGGCTTTTTTGCAGTGATAAAAATATACAAAAGTAACTACCTCTTTGGTTCAAATAATATATTTAATACTCAAGAGAGATAGAGAAGCGTCTGATCTGAAATAAGAAGATTCTGAAAGGTATTACTGTGATGGATTAGTATCGATAAAAATCTCGAATTTTATATTATTTTCGTTCAAGTAAATTCTGAATATGCTAGGCTTAGCTCAAAGATGAAAGAAATAGGCCACGGATAATGCAAATAGTACTGTTTCAATCTTTAATTAATTTTCGAAACCATTTAAGGGAACTATTTGCTTCGCTCCGCATTTCGAAATGGTGGTAGCGTCTTCGGGTGTCGGTGTGAAGACAGACTTTTATTTACTGCTAATCTGAATAAATTACTTAAGTTTCAGTATGCGCCAAATCCGATGCCATAATTTCCAACAAACCGTTAATAGAGCTTCTGCCAATTCTCTCAAGATAAAGAGTGAAAACAATATCAAGTTCTCAAGTAAGATCAAAATAGTTTCCTAATTGAATAACTTCAGGATTAGACAGAAGTTTTCATAGTAATCACTTTATCAACGCCTACCTTATTAGGGTCAAGCGTTATTACTAGAACACATAACATAAAGTTTAACAGTCAGGCCGCAGCGTTCGAATTTGATTTGTTCCTTTGTATTTATTTTTCTCTTTAGAAGCAGTGAGATGCGAAGTTCTGGGCGTATCGTGAACCTTATAAAACGGTAACAAGGTTAGGATCAGTTAGTTACCCGGTGTAGAGATCGGACAGTCCGGATTGGGAGTGCCTTCCGTTATTGTTTTACGATACAACGTTTAACTTTTGTTTGTTGTTCATAAATAGAGTCGGTTTTGGGAATATAAAATTGTAATGTTTGGTAAGGCTTGCTTTGTTATTCCGGTTATAAGTATCATCAGTAGCATCTCTCTTGATATTTTTAGGGAAAATAGAGGGTTGGTCTATACAGTTTTGCTGGCTAGTGAGATAATGAACTGTTGTTTTCAATCCACGTGTCAAGCTTTGTTTAGACGAGTAAAGTTTCTCAACCGTCGAAAGGTGATAACCGTTCTAATCGTGGAAAACATTCTAAACATCATATTTGGAATTATCGCTTGTCAATTCTCGCGTACCAGTCTCGCTAGCATGGACATTCTCGCCTCTCAAGCACAATATACTCTCGATAAACAAGCCTTTGTGACCCCTTCGACAATAAGTCTAGTGCCTAAATTTCCAAGAACATTTTAAAATTTGTTTTCAAAATTTCATTCTCTTTCATCTCATTATTCATTCTAGATATTGTATAACCACACAGATGTTAATTAAGATTTCAACAAAAACAAAAACTACAAAAGTGAACAATGAACATTAACATATTTATCATAAAACATACAATGGTCCTTCATAATAAAATTACACTACAGGGACAAATAAAATGATCACACCGTCTTTTCGGTCTAAGCTCTGTTTTAACCACTATGGTACGATTAAAAATAATAAGTCTATTCTAAATAAAAAAATTCTATGGAGAATTTGAATTACGAATCAGCTAATCAGTGTTTAAAGTAATGATAATCCAATTTTTTTACAAAAGAGTTCGAAGAGGATCAAACGCAAAGACCGTGTTAGTACAACCCATGTTTGTTCAAGTGTGGACTAGAAACATTGCGAACATTTTCTTTAGAGTCGTGAAGATTTAGCTATTCCACGGGGATGTAGAGAAACGTAACTTCGAGCACACAAAGGCCAACTAAACAGCGTAATACATTCACTTTATGTTCACTGCAGTACAAAGGTTTACACATTTTTGAATTATGACGCCATTTTCGTATGCATAACGAAATTTTCAATTGCTCTGATGTAGTTTTCATGCTAATTTCTGTGACAAAGAAATATTGTGAAGGCTTTTAATTGGTTTTTATTAATTGGTAATTAGGTCGTCTGTCTATTACCTCGTGGTATGTTTGTCCAACGCGAGCTAAGGTCTATTAATTTTGTTCATTGCAACATTATTTAGCTCTCCGATAGATTTGGTCATACTAAGTACGGTGAGTGGGACGAGCTTTTCACAGTGGACGAATTTTCTAATTAATTGACCTTCTGACTGAACATTAAGAGGTTTTAATATTAACAGTGTTCTTATTACTTATCGTCTTAGTTCCTTACCTAAGGTCTCAATCGCGAAGTATCTCTTCTGCTCACACTTAACGCATACGTCACGTCGTTTTTAAAACGGGAACGTCCTTACTCCGGAGAGGAGCTACCGGGAAACCGAAGCGACTACCTCGTTTACCACAGGAAATTCAAAGCCTTTGCAATATTTGCAAACGGAATAATTATTTCTTTTGCACTTTCCATTAAAAATATAATGGCATAAATTGAGTTTTAAATAGGTTGCTTTGCAAATATTAATATAGATGCATTACTATAATTATGTGAATGTAGTTGCCTAGTTTCCGGAATACAATAATGAATTTTTGTTTCCACATACATGTAGAGCCAAAAAGTTTTGCCGCATATAAAAGACACAGACTACACAGAAAATGCACAGTTATCACAGAGTATAAATTACAACGAAAATGCGAGCGAAAAATCCTCTTATACTCACCGACTATTTGGGCCGTGCAAGCTCATTACCGATGCATTTTAAGCTTATCTTTGAGGCAGGGGACAATCTGATAAGAGAGAGCGAGGAGCGGATATTTAAAAAAATAATGTTTTTTTTTTTTAAATTGCGTTGTTAAAAACCGTATGTCCGATTGAATTTAACATGGGTCATCCAAAATTTCATCACATATTTAATGCATTTAGGGGATGAATCCAAGAATTCTTTCTGTATGCTCATCTTCATTATATATAGAAAATCTTGTGTGAAGTTCATCCTTGTGTAGACGCTTGTCTGTCAGTGATTATTAAGTAGGTTAAGCCTTATTAAATATGGACACAGGTATGGAGATTCGTAAACTTGATTGAAACTTGTGTCACATAATAGTTTGATAGACTGTACCGGTATTATATTACAATACATATCCTCGGTACATTTTGTCAACCTGAAACTGTCTTTGTGTGTCTAACACAAATTTATTTCATTTTAAGGCCCGTATTCCAGATGCTCATATTCGACTTAAACGCAAAATTGCCGCTGCACCTTCCAATCAACTGGCAACCATTCAAGTGTTATTCAATAAGTATTGCCAGAGCTACATATCTTTGGTTCATAGAAGGAAAATCTATCAGTGTGGTGTTGCAGTATAGGACGAAAGCTTAGTTTCATTAAATTAATTGTAGACAACAATATATATTACTATCTTAAAAGTCAAGGTTACTATCAGGCTGTATCATTCTATAGCTGGACAAATGCCTTCCTCATGATGATGGTGATACGAGATAGACAAAAGAAATAACCAATGGTCCCCGCTGGCCCTATACCGAAGCAACTAGAAAAGGTAACAAAATATAAAAATATTATTTTTCAAATATAATATTTTCGGATTTTCAGTAAATCGCTATCGTGTAATGTTGCCGAACTATCCGTACGCTCATTAAACGGATAACGACCAGATCCTTTATGCCTTTTAATGCAATTTTATTGTTTTACAGCGAATTTGAATTATGTATAGGTCCAAATTATTATAAAGTAGCTGTGCCCGCGGCATCGCTCCCGTCAAATGCATACTCTACCTTAACTACCTACCTTAAATTTTTCTCCTAGGATCATTCTCCCGCTGAGAATCTTAACACCGCTATGCAGAAAATGACGTCAAATGCACAATGGCATCTACTGGATATGGAGTTCAACTGTGCGAGTATCTGAATTGCGTGTGTCTGTGTTGTTATATTAATCTTCTAGAACACCTTTTGATAAAGTAAACAGATTGCGATGAAACAAAAACTAAGTAATACTTCAAGTTACGCACGATTTGTATGTTTAAAAGTTATTTTTATTGGTTACATACATTTTACGTGATGCGTGCACAACTAAACAGACAAACAGATAAAACTTCAAAAAATGCTGGAAATGGGTTCTGTTGCTTATCTTTTTACAAACTGATTATTTTTTTTGGTAATATTTTCAATAATATACAAAAACTACTTTTTTACAGATTTATTATATTATGTGTTGATGATGAGTATATGATTGCATTTGGATGAAACTTGGCTCTCGGCCAAACTATGGCTTGGATTACATCAAATTATTTTTATCTCGGTACTAGATTTCAGTGGCATAAGTTCCAACCTGCCCACGGACGAAGCCAATGGCCAAAGCTGGCAAATAACTAATTTATATCAGGCATCAAAATATGTATGAAAAATATTATGTTAAACTGCTATATTTATTCTTTCTACTATTGAAATAAAATAAACCGATAACAAAGTGCTGAAAAAGTTAAAAAAAAATGTGCTGTTAACGAAACATAATAATCTCTATAAGTTTTTAAGCTGACATGGTCAAAATCATTAGAATTAATATTTGGAACACATTAGGGCAGTGAAAAACAACATAGCAGAACATCTTCTCGAATCAGGGCCAAACCACTGGATCGAGTTACATGACCCACAGGTTTCTCGACTGAACGCCATTGGTCACCTAGAATGGTTCGGGAAGCAATTGAAATAACCAAGTGCAAAAATTTCAATAGGGTCGACGGGTTTCAACTGTCGATCGTAAAACTACTGAACAAGTGTCAAAAGTGGATACAGTGAGCATCGTCTTTCGCATCGAATGCTGAACAGTGTCAAGTAACTAGTGAGACGAGTTCTGGTGGTAGCGGAACCGTGCGTGAAAAACAGTGAGGAAGAGGATAGACAGATATGTCAGCTCGTAAACAACACCCACCCGTAAAGACTTTAGTTCTCGTGATCATGGCGATTGTAGGTAACGGTAACGAAATATCGAGCTCTCAACCAAAAACAAAATATACATGGTAAATATCCCGAAACAAATATTAATTCTAATAATTATCTCTATTTCTAAAGAAAATCCACCTACCTATTTAACCTTGTTGCCGCTACTTCTAAATAAATATATAAGGAGGCTTAATAATATAACAACTTTAGCCTCATAGCACAGAATAGATAGTACAGAATGCCAACTCCATACAGCGAGTGGAAATGAGCGCACGTGTTAGAATCATGAATGGAATTCAATATAAAAGTATTGGTATCTACCAAGATAGCAAGCATTGAATGTCAAGATGGTTGTTGGTTATTTACTGTGTAGTGTGTATCAGAGTGCTAATGTATGTGGTGTGTAAGGAAAGGGTTTTATGAATAAAAGCACAGAAAGACAAGACTAGGTTTTTATTTAAGTAAGGCTTGTCAATTAATTCATATTTAGAAGGCTCATTGAGCTTACTGCACGTTCGCTAGACTAGTTCTCGTGGGGAAGAAGGGCAACAAACACCACGGAAGCTCTTTCATAGTATTTATCGATATCTTTTACAACCACATAAAGTATTTACAATATTATAGATTCAAAATAACAAGGATAAGGCAAAGGACATAGACTAGCCCTCAAATCTATATAACATATTAGGAATAAAGGCCATAATACAATATAGATACAGCTTCAGCTTCAACACAACCATTAGAAATAATAAAGTTATAATATCAAATAACTTACGTTAGGCTTGTGTAGTCGCTCTTATACCAAGTATATAGTAGTATAGTTCTAAATAACAATATCTAGCCTGTACTGGCTTGTAGTTCACAAAAAAGTAAGTCCGCTTATCAATTACACAATATTTTACAATATCGGGTCTATCTATGTCTCAATACGTCCAATTGGCGCGGTTTCCCGCCATTTTCTATATTGCTTCAAATAATCTCAAAATTAGGTGAACAATAATCAATTACTATGAAGTGAATATGTTTTAAAACGTATCAAGACAATTAAGGAATTTAATATCGCATAAATAGTAATTCTTAATCAATATTCGAAATAATATTGATACTAACAGACAGTATTGTACTAATTGTTTCGAAGGACTTAAGAAATAATATTTCAAAGGAATAATAATTAAGGTAGGTACTTAGACATTTGTCGGTAGGTGCTTAATAAATATGACAGGTATGTATTATGTAGCATACCATTGAAAAAAATGGCAATTAACGATTTAATGACGTCACATATACTTCAAATTCTAACACACGCATACAGACAAGTACCATAGACAGACTACAAAGCTTAGTGCAAGGAACCATACGTGCATACGCACTGGATTTATACACCGAATAGTCTTGCTTCTTCTCCACATTCATATGTCCTTCAACCAAGGTGTGAAACTCACCGATAGTGTCTGTTTTACGTTACCGTCAGCCTTCAAGAGTTTGCATTAACATTTTTTACGATCGCCAGCTATATCGTTGACCTTATTATTTTTTTATTTTCATTAGGTGAGATCAAGATCAAAAGCTGGTTCATCATGAAGTAATCAAATAACCTAGGGATTGAAATTGTAATGGAGGTTCGATAACGATTCGGTACTTCCGATTGTTTTTGAACCTCCGATTTCGGTTTCGGTTCCGAAACTTATATCGGCGGTTGATGCGCGGCGGTGGCGGACAAATATTGGACAAATATTTTATATGGAAGGTTTTACTTAACGAGTAGAGAAAAATGTACTCCTGTCAGTGAAGATCCCTTATTACGGCGGAAAGTAAATACTAAATTCCAACTCCTGAACTCGATTGCCCGTTAATATTTGAATGTCGCGACGTCTTACAATGCGTTTGTTTAATTGTTTTGCTATTGTTTTGCTAATTACGACAGATGAAGGGCTGTGTTATTCTGATTTATAAGCTATATTTCTGTAAAGTCTTATCAATATACGTCCAGAAGTTAGTGTGAAAGAGTAACAAACATCCATCCATCCTCATAAAATGCCACGTTTATAATTATAGTAGTCGGAAGTATAACTTGCTTCTTTTGGGTCACTAATTTGATTTTATTAACTACTTCACACATTTTATATAGCTAATTTACTATAAATATTATTACGATTTTGGAAAACTTGTTTGTTATTTTTCAACGCCTAGTTAGGCGTATTGTTTCTGAGCTGAAATTAAGAAAGGCTGATTAAAAATATATGTATTAATTTATTAAACCTGCTTTCTCTTAACATACCTTTCTTCAGCCTCCGCCTCCTATTCCAAATTCGTTTCCGATAAACCAAATTTAAACCCTCCGATTCCGACATCATCACTTCCGTAATTGAAATCTCAAATTACGTCAAACGAAGTATCGTGTTTGTGCATAGTATGCAGCTTGTTGTACGTGCGTTTTGATTCATCATAATATGGGGCCAGCCTTCTGAACAAATTTATTCTGTGTCCACAGCCTGTAGGACGATGTTCCGACAGCCTGCATACTGCCGAGTCCGCAGTCCGACCGTAACTTTAATTAGGACCGAATTTCAGGTAAGTATAAATTCATGGTTTATATAGTCTAACTGCACCAGTGTTTTTATTAACCACATAACGTGGTCAAATTCTGTTAAGTTTTAAAGCTTACACTTAGTGTTGGTTGGTGTTTTCACTTGAAACAAATTTTAGAGTGGCTTCGCTAAACGATACGAGCTTGGTAACTCTTGGAGTTTAGTTTTTAGATAAATCGTTTTTTTTTGTCTAATATTTATTGCGTTTGTAAAAGTTTTAAACAGTTTCAAAGGTTACGCGTAACAATCACAGCTTTCAGTGCAGCATTTAGTTAAAGATTCCTTAAGGCACAGCTTCCCCTCAGTAGCTGATTTTAAAATGAGAATCACGAACAAACTTTTTTTTAATATAGTATGTTATATTAGAGACCATTTATAAATATAACATACTATATTAAAAAAAAAGTTCCCACTAGGTGGAGCGACGACCTGTTAAAGGCAGCGGGAGTCCGGTGGATGCGAGACCCACAGGACCGATCAGTGTGGTGACGCTTAGGGGCGACCTATGTCCAGCACTAGACGTCTTTTGGCTGAAATGATGACGATGAAAAAAATATTTTTGATTCATGTAACATAGTGTAACTTATTAGTAAAGTTTTAATATTATTCATTGAATAATAAGGGAAGTACAAAAACATTACTGGATTTTGGATCGCGCGGGTGTGAAACGAGTGCGCATTTTGTTCCCTCAAGGTCGTTGGCGACTATCCAAGTCCTGCGATATTGGAAAACATTTTGAATGATGAAGCAAGTAACCATGTATATCAAGTAAGTGTAAGGCATTGTAACACATTTAATTACCTACTATTTAAATATTTCATTACTTTATAGAGTGCCAACAAATGCCACCGACCAAGTGCAAGTCGGGCTCGCGCACCAATGGTTTCGTACCATTATCGTAAAAACGGCAAAAAAATCACGTTTCTTTTTTGGGAGCCCCACTTAAATATTTTATTATTCTGTTCTTAGTATTTGTTGTTATAGCGGCACCAGAAATACATCATCTGTGAACATTTCAACTGTCTAGCCATCATGGTTTATAAGATACAGCATGGTGACAGACAGACGGACAGTGGAGTCTTAGTACGAGTAATAGGGTCCCGTTTTTACCCTTTGGGTAAGCAACGCTAAAAAAAAAAGCAAAAAGTTCCCATTGACATTAAAAAAAATCTGATACTGGCTGGTTTAGGTAAAACAAATATCTTAGAGCCATTTGAAAAAAAAAAGTAAAATAAGGAGTTTAATGGTATCCATAATTATTATGATTGAGCGGCCAGCTAATGTTGTACCAATATTCATTAAAAATAAATGCAAATTTTTCGTTTAATTAATAAAAATACTATTCTCCATATCAAAAATTATCCATCCATCCGAAATATCTCAGTACCAGCCCGCAGGCGGCACTTCTGCTCGGTTTGGTGGCAAACTCTTGCCCCATGTTACATGACACTTCTGCATAACCCTTCGGGTAAAACAGACGTGATATGTTAACAAAATAACCCCTTACTTACAAAACAAATTTTCAAATTAATCAAATTCGAATCAATTCGCAGAAATAAATGAATATCTACCCACACAAACCTAGTTTACCACAGGTTACGGGGAACCAAAGGTTCAATTTTGCAAAGCATATTGACTCAACATCAAATTAATCTCACTTTGTATTTGTATAACGTGCTGATACATTTTAAATTAGAGAGTTTGCTTAATACAAGTGCCCGTAATAATTTGACTCACGCAACTTGTGTGTTAGGATTTTGTTTTAACACTGGAAGTGGCTGGGATGAAACAAGATGATTTTAAGCGTAATAAAAAAATAAAAGGTATGAAAAAGTGGTTTTAATTCTGTTAGTTTAATGGTTACCTGGGAAAGCTGCATTCTTCAAAAGAATAAGTGCACGACCGTACTGCGATGAATTAAATATTTCAGGATCAATGATAAAATGAATGCAGTTCACATTTTACAAGTTAATCCTTCATATTATTTAATGCACGCAAAAAGCGGAGTATTTATAATCTCTTAATCCTGAATAATTAATTATTGTTCGTTCTGTCACGACATAACCGATGGTCCTGAAAAAAATTGATACGGAAAGTAAATGGCTACTTTTTAGAATTAATATTTGTTTCGGGATATTTATTTTACAATTGAAGTACAAGGTCGAGAGACAGCCAGCATTTTTGCCATACGTGAAAGGAGTGACAGATAAAGTCGCAAACATTCTCAGTAAATACTGCATAAAAACTATTTTCACTCCTTTCAAGAAAGTATCTCAAATGCTGCGTTCACCTAAAGATAACTTTTCCTTGGAAAAGCCTGGAGTTTATAAGATTATTTGTAGCTGTGGGCAATCATATATTGGACAGACGAAGCGAACTGTTGCTTGCCGAATCAAGGAACACATTAGGGCAGTGAAAAACAACGATATCCAAAAATCGGCCATAACAGAACATCTTCTCGAATCAGGGCCAAACCACTGGATTGAGTTACATGACCCACAGGTTATCTCGACTGAACGCCATTACATACCTAGAATGGTTCGGGAAGCAATTGAAATAACCAAGTGCAAAAATTTCAATAGGGACGACGGGTTTCAATTGTCGAGAGCCTGGAATCCAGTGGTTTCAACTATGTAAAGATCGAAAAACTACCGATCAATTGTCAAAGTGGATACAGTGAGCATCGTTTGTCGTGAACAATATCGTGTAACTAGTGAGACGAGTGCTGAACAGTGTCGAGTAACTAGTGAGACGAGTTCTGGTGGTAGCGACATCGTGCGTGAAAAACAAGTGAGGAAGAGGGTAGACAGATATGTCAGCTCGTAAACAACACCCACCCGCAAAGACTTTAGTTCTCGTGATCATGGCACTTGTAACGATGCCGAAATATCGAGCTCTCAACAAAAAACTAAATATACATGGTAAATATCCCGAAACAACTATTAATTCTAATGATTGTGACCATGTCAGCTTAAAAACTTATATGGCTACTTTTTTATCCGTACAACGTGATGACACCAGCTTATTTGTCGGCCCGCTTTTCTAACAGAAAAAGTTCTAGCTGTGGGAACATTACAAACTTATTATATATGTTAGCTATCGAAACTGCGTAAAATCCCTGTTTTATTTAACGTTCTTTTTTATTGATGACACGAGACCTTTTTGTTGAATTCGAGTTGAATACGACAAAGTTGATTGTATTTTGTTAATAGATATCGAGGAATACAATTTTAACGTTTAACAAAGTTTTATCTGCAATAATACGACTTAGTTTAGCTCTTAGTTGCTATGTTTTCTCGCAAAACATCTTATCTAATCTACCCTTGGAGGTACTATTTAAGGACTCTGAAATAACAGCTTGTATTTCTGTTAGGCGACGGTTACAACTTACAATTATAGACTGCTCATTTCGGAAGTCTGTTCAAAATTACTTCAGACTAAAGACTAAAATCAAAGGTTCTTAGTATGAAATAAAGATTGGACCAAGTGATGTAGATGTTGGTAATCAGTGGATTTTTAATTTAAATCGATCTCTGACGTTAGTTTTATTCGGTTTCAAGGTGATGATACCACCCAATTATAATACAACTTTACAAGCTGAAAAAAGTATTAAGCATTAAAAATACCGTCAGCATCACTGTCTTGATATGGAACGGAATTAAAAATTATTTGCATTTACCATGCATTCCTAAACTTGACAACGCACTATATCTTTTTTATTTTATTAAAATTATACATCTATGTTATAAAAGATCGCTTATTGCCTACCCACAATCCTACTTAATAAATTTAATTTAATTATAAACACCGACAATTTAAAGTATTTGTTCAGGAACCGTTTCAACTTTGACTGAACAAATAATTATATTTATTTTGTCGCTGGACGTCGGGTCGTATATTGCTTGGAATGAGTTTGATCGCTCATACGTCACACTATATCATTCTGGGTCACTTATTAAGCCGCATAAGCTAGAATTTTACACTAAATTGATATTTTATACGAAATTATATTGGTGCTACGGTGAAGAGAATGTGACAGGTAATGAATAGGTGTGAAATACCTACGTGGATTCTTTCCTTCCTTCTATATACTCCCTACTATGTATACTTCTATGTAGAAGATAGATTTAATTTTGTAAAATAAGACCATTTACTCCTAATATTGTGAAGTATATGTAGCCACTTAAAAAAATCTACCGGTGCTTTTAACTGAAGGCTCGTATTCAACTTTAAAGTTTTGAGTACGGCCTGTGTGTTTTTTACAGGAGTGCGACATACCTTACTTTTTACGCGGAGAGTAAAAATTGCCACATGTAATAAATGTGTAAAAACTAGCCTTACCACTAGGGGATTAGTTAGAAACAAGAATGAGGTGCTTTGGTCCAATTTAATGGTGGTTAATATAACGTAAAGCAACTTAAAGCAGCCTGCTTATTATAAATAGCATAAAGCAAACGCTATCGTGGAACTCACTTGGCGCTATGCGCTATTTGCTTAATTCGTTATAACGCAGTACCGCGCGAATCGCGCGCAACGCAATCACGTAAATAAAGCAATAAGGCATAGCACGCACAGCGATTTTCATTCGCGCGAATTTTTTTCCGCGCGAATTTTTTAGTACTATTTGGGCGCGATTTTTTTTCCGCAATGCGTGCAGCTTCATACATTTCCATAGGACACAGAATGCGCGGAAAAAAATTCGCGCGAATAAAAATCGCAGTGCGTGTTATGCCTAAGCTTGGGGCGCCGGGCGGGCGCGGCGGCGGCGGCCACATAGATAAATATGCTGGGCGGCCAGTCGTTGCATGCTAGCGATTGTTATCGGTCGCGCGCGTAATTTTAGATCCCGCGCGGCTCAGGTAATATACCTACGCTATATTTCTTCGTACTTTTTATTGTAAACAGTGATAGGACACGTAATATTGACTAAGTATAATATTTTGTAAGTAAGGAAGATTGATTGAGAAATTTTGTTGTTGTTTAATCTTTTGTTTTTGTGTGTAGCAGACGAAAATGTCTAAAAGAAAAAGTGATTTACCAATATGGAACTAAAATTAGTGAAGTAGAACTGAAAGTATGTATATATGTATTTTTTACTGCTCCATTTTATCGTAATAAATTCATAAAAGCGATTTAATATTTTAAGCATGCTGTCTGTCCATCGAGTCCAACGCTAGGGTAGGAGCTACGAGTTAACCCCCCTCTTAGACGTCGCGGGGGGAGTCCAACACCTCACTCCCCCCCCAACCCGAGATCGTGGCCCGCAGAGGCGGGCCGGCACTAGCCGGGGGTTGCGGAAGTATCGTTGTTCCCGCGACCCCCGGTGCAGGTGTGAGACGGAACACCGGGGTGGTTTTTAGTCAGTACAAGTCTGACAGACCCCTTCGCCCCCCAGGGCGGAGGACATCCAATGAGGATTTTCCAACCCGAAACAAAAAAAAAAAAAAAAGGAGCTACGAGTTAACAGTCACCGCGCTTGCTTTATTCGTGTCCGCCCCGCGCCCGTGCTTTATAAAAAAGCGCGTTATAATTAGTAGACGGTGAGTAATGGGTAGCTCGCCGTCCGATAAGGACCAGGCGCGAGTCGACGGTGCGTTGTGTTCCACACGCGCCTAAAGGAGATGTCAGCAAAAACTGACGGGGTCCGCTAGGGCCGATGCCTGTCTGGGTCGCGGATAAATTTGAAAGAGAGTTACCGCTACCCTGGCACAAGCAACTGAAGGAACACGGATGGGTTTTAGTCAGAAAAAGTCTGTCACGCCCGCCCGCATCACCCAGACCGGGAGAAGTCATTGGAAGATTTACAACCCTAAATAAAGATTTTTTATTAGTTTCCTGATCTTCCCTTACATTTGGCACCTTTTTAGAATGCTCGTTATTGCCGATAAACAACTGAATATCAATAATCCTATTAATAGGTATAATAAATGTGAAAAAGATAAAAAAAAAAAGTAATAAAAATAAAATTTTGATAGTTGGGTCATGTTGAGAGGATGAATGAAAGGCGAATAACGAAAGGTATTTGAACGGTAAGGTTCGTGCTGCTAGCTATTTCGGGTGCTAAATGATAAGTCTGAGCTAAGATTCAGAGTACGTTTATTCCGAAACTTCACGCTAATTAATGCTAATGATGGTAATGAGTGCTACAAGTATGCCGGTCGATCGCGCACTGGCTCGCGTAGCTCACGCTTTCCGCTGGTGCGGCCGCGCGACCTACTTGAGTCAAAACTGCTGATGATGATGTGTTCGATGAGTATCGAACATGCTCCCGAGTGGAGGAAATGGGAAAGATGAGATGAGATGATTACACAATTAAGAGGGTTAGTAACACATAGGTGAACCAGTATTTGTTTATGCTAAATGAAGGTTAATACAATGCTGAATGTTCTTATCCTAAGTGATAGCTAATCTCTATCTAGATCTACCGTAAAGACCGATTGTCTTTTACTGATAGGTGACGTTGATTTGTCTCTTTTGTACCGTAAACTGGACCACCGTTTGGTCCCACAAACACTGGGCCCTTGCTCGGGCACGGGTGATTTACGCGCACTAGCACTAACACTCACACTGCTGGTAGGCGCCGCCCGCGGCGCGGCAGGTTCGCTTGGAGCCTGCGGGTCACGCGCGGGCGCGGGTGAGGCTTGCTTGCCTCGCCACCACAGGAACACCAGGAACGCTACGACGGCGACGACTGCTGCTAGCAATACGTATGATATGGCATAGTGATGTATATCATGCGTAGTTAATGTTCCTTCTTCTAAAGCTGCTTTCTTCATAGCGGCTATCTGATTGCCGAGACTTGTTAGTGTGTTGTTGATCTGTGCATCTTCTGTTGTTGTTTCGAGAAGCGGTAGCGTAATATTGACCAAATGATAGTGCTGTATTGGAGCTATGTTCGCTAATAATAGGTCAGGTTTTAAAGTCAGCTTGTTTTCCTGCTGATATGAATAAAGTGTTATGTCACGGCCCTTAGCTATGCATTCTTTATCGAGTTGAATGAGCCCGGCCTTGCTGACACGGCGCGTTCGGGTTTCATTGTCACATATGATTGTAAATGAATAGGTATCGCATGCGAAATACAAATAAGACGATAGGTCGTGTAATTGTAACCACATATTCTTGCAGGTTTCTTTCTTAGACTGGCAGATACCTATTTGTTCGGTTTGACAGAACTTTTCTTCTAGACCCAGTCGCTTGACTGGACCTCGTAGCTGACAGATATAACTTTCCTCCTGATAGGTGCAGGTTTGAAGATCGTCGTTCTTGACTTCGATATAGGAGTCCCTCATCAGATTAGTTGCTATGTAATCTGTGAGGGGAATAATGCTGATCATGTCCTTTCCCACCTGGAGAGGAACAGGTATTAAGCGGTACAGTTGGAAACTGTCTCTGCTAATGAGTGGCACGGAGATCTCAAACATGAAGTACTCTTTACTCATTCTCGCCTTGATCTTTAGGTGTTTGTAGATTTCATATAAATCGGCCTGGATGTTGTTGATAGGCAAAGTAAGTTCTTTTGATATTTGACCGGAAATGATTTGAAGTTCGTTGCTGAGCTGCTCTGGAGTAAGTAGATGCATGTTAATTTTACTATGATAAATATCCGCTAAGGTGTCGATTAATGTATCTTGGACACGCTTTAAGTTGTGTATCATGTTTGTCGTAGCCATGGCTGCGAGAGTGAATTCTTGTAACATTGATGTACTTTTACCTTGCAATTGTATCTGCTTAGTCGCTTGATCTAAGAGGTTTAGATGTCTATTTATGAGCTTATACTGAGTATCAATAGTCTTCTCAGTTCGTTTCAGAATATTATACTCAGCTTCTACCACTGATGTTTGGTTTTTCCAAAGCTGTAATAGGTGCTTTTCGTTGCTATTTATAATTTCAATATCACGTTGGTATTTATCAGCGAAACTTTGGTCGAGTACTCCAAATAATGTATTGGCTATGGAGCCGACCGCGTTGACAAGGCCGCGTCGGGTTCTTGACCGAGTGCCGAAATGCTGATTTAGCAGCAGCTGATTGTGATATTGGAGCTCGTTGTAATCGTGCTGCACTTGTAATAAAATCATGTTACAATGGCTAGGCTCCTTGATTTGTTCACATGTCTGCTCTAGATATTTAATGAAGGTGTCCCCGGCTTTATCACCTTTGCCAATAAGGTTGCATGTTGTAGTAGGACACAATTTTCCATTGATCCCGTATTAGATTTAATTTACCTATTGGGTCGTAGTATAAGGATTGATTACCGCTAAATTGGGTAATGTGGTTCGATGCTTCGCTGCTGCTCCAAATGCTGATAAAAAATAATAGTGATAAAACGATGTTGACGAAATTACGATGCTTTCTCGTACTTGCTTTTGTTTCATCCTTTGTGATCTTGGGTTTGGCTTTTTTACTCTGCTCTTCAGCTTCCTTTTCTGCGTCCTCTTGCTCGATTGGTAAGACGGACAATTTGATAATAGGTCGCTTTATTAAACCGTTCTTCGTCTTTAATGTCACAACCCTTACAAACCCGTCCTTCCCTTGGTGTACCTCGACAACTCTCCCCACTGGCCATTTTCCAGAAGGAAAATTATCATCGTGGATGGTCACCATATTTCCGATCTTAATGTTGCTTTTTGGCTTTAGCCACTTGCTACGAACAGATAATTGGCTAAGATATTCAGTTTTCCACCTCCTCCAAAGGTCTTGGAAAATCTTGTTTATTAAGTGCCATCTAGTCCTAGCGTCACTGGCTGTTTCAATAACGGTTAGACCTGCTCTACCGGTTAGGAAGTGCGCGGGTGTTAAGAAATCTAAATCGTCTATGTCTTCAGATATCGGACATAGTGGTCTAGAGTTGAGACCCGCTTCTATTTGCGCTAAAATGGTGCTATATTCTTCATACGTCAATGCTTGGTCCGCTACAACTCGTTTGAGGTGTTGCTTTAGACTTCGTATTGATCGTTCCCATAATCCTCCCGCACTAGGCCAGGAAGGGCAATTCCAGTGCCATTCTATATCCATTTCCGTTATCTCACTATAAAATGAGTCACCGAAAACTTGTTTTAGCTGCTCGTACTCCTCCTGCATTACTTTGTTAGCTCCCACAAAGTTAGTGCCGTTGTCCGAGTACATATGTTTCGGGGCTCCTCGTCGCGCTGACATTCTCCTCAATGCTGCGATAAAGGAAGTGCTGGTCAAGTCCGACACCAATTCTATGTGCACGGCTTTCGTAACCATGCAGACGAACAAAGCCACGTATCCTTTCGTTGTTTTTATTCCACGCCCTTTATTTGCCTTCACAGATATGAAGCCCGTGTAGTCTACACCTGTGTGATAAAACGCTGGAGCTGGGTTGGTGCGGAAATCAGGTAGATCTCCCATAATCTGCTGTAGCTTCCTGGGTGCCTGTTTCCTACAAGTAACACATCTATGAAGTTGCGTTTTGATGGCTCGATTTCCTTTAATTATCCAATACTTTTGTCTAAGAAAGGACATAGTAAGTCGAGCTCCTCCGTGAAATGTGAGCTCATGGGCTTGCGCGATGAGAAGCTCAGTCAGTCGACTGTTGTATGGAATGATGATTGGATGCTTCATTTCTATGCTTATGTTGGCCTGCCTGAGTCTTCCCTTTGCTCTAAGGATCCCGTCCTGATCTAAGTATGGATTAAGGTTGAGTAGCTTGCTATCAGATTTTACTTCCTGGTTTTGCAATAAGCGTTCAATGTCTGTTTTAAATTCAGCGCGCTGTACGTTTTTTATTATTATAAGTTTTGCTGATCTAAGCTCGTGTAAAGTGAGATGCTTTGTTTTCAGTTTACTAACGACAGGTGTCAATGCCCGCCGTACCCAGGCTAAGATGCGTGTTGTTTTTGTAAACGAGCTGTAGCGATGTAATAGATCGTCGATTATGCTGCTATCCATGATAGGATTTTGAACAATGTTTACCTGCCTTTTTATCTCTTCGTTAGTAGTATACTTCGTTTGACCCGTAGGTTTGAAGTGCGATGACGATAAGAAGGTCGGTCCTTGCCACCACAATTCGTGTTCTAGCAATTGTGAGGTCGTCAGGCCTCTACTAGCTGCATCCGCTGGGTTTTCTTTGGTGTTTACATAATGCCAAGTGTTTGGTGGCATAATGCTAGCAATTTTCTTCACCCTGTTCGCTACGAAAGGCTTCCAGCGCTCCGGGGATCCTTGAATCCAGCTAAGGGAAACCTTAGAATCGCTCCAGCCGTATATCTTCACGGCCAAGCTGTTGATGCTTTTGACGATTTTTGACATGAGTTTCGTAAGTAGTTCGGCCGCACATAATTCTAACCTAGGTAGCGATACAGCCTTGCTAGAGGGCACTAACCGCATTTTTGCTGCTACTAGCACTACTGATGTAGAGTTATTGGATACGATTCGTGCGTATACTACACAGGCGAAGGCTTGAATTGATGCGTCACAAAACCCATGTAATTCTATGACGTCATGCTCTTTGCTTTGTAACCACCGAGGAATGTGGAACTGATTTAATAGATTTAAATCTCCCTCCAATTTGATCCATTCTTCTTTGGTTTTAATAGAAACTTCGTCGCTCCACTGGACCTCAGAATCTTGCCATACTTGCTGGAATAAAATTTTCATCTTTGTGGTTAGGGGCGCTAACCATCCCAAAGGGTCGAAAATCTTAGAGATTTCGGATAGAAGCATTCTTTTGGTCAGTTTTGCTGTTTGTGTGCTGTTTGAATCATATTTGAAGATGAATTCGTCCTCGGTTGAGTTCCATTGTAGCCCCAAAGTTTTTGATGAGCTTTCAGTTTTAAATGTAAAGACTGCTGGCTGTTTGTCGGCAGTTTGCTCAACTGTTTCAAGCAATCTTTTATCGTTTGAGGACCACTTTCTTAGTGAAAATCCGCCGCTTTTTAGGCATGCGTTTACTTCCGTAATCCTCCGCTTTCCTTCTTTGATGCTATGCGCTCCCGATACCCAATCATCCATATAGAGCTCTTCCTGGATGCATTTAGCTGCTCTGGGATATTTTTGCTGCTCATCTGACGCTAATTTTCGCAGAGTCATCATTGTCAGGAATGGCGCTGCTTTAGTTCCATACGTTATGGTTGTTAATTTATAATTTCTTATAGGCTGATCCGGACTTTGTCGCCATACGATTTGTTGTAGGCTTTGGTCCTGCTCATCGACTAAAATCATACGGAAGCATTTCTCAATATCAGCTGTGAATGCGAAACGATATTGCCTCCACTTCAGGATAAGCTCTAACAGGTCTAACTGGAGGTTTGGGCCCCTGTACATTAGATCGTTTAGGCTGTGGCCTAAGGTAGTTTTAGACGACGCGTTGAATACTACGCGCAACTTTGTTGTGCTAGATTCTGCTCTCAGTACCGCATGATGAGGAAGGAAACATTCTATTTCCGTCTTCTGTTTGCTGTTAGAAGTCGCTAACTTCATGTGTTGCAGCTGCTCATATTCGCGGATAAATTGCTTGTATTGCTTCGCTAGGTCTTCATTCTTGCTAAACTTACGTTCTACATTTTTAAATTGTGCTATCGCTATCTCTTTCGAAGATCCTAGCTTCTCTTCTAATTCTGGTTTCATGGGCAACCATAACCTAACGACCGTTTTCTAGACGTTTCGTCGTAGTTTCATAAAAATCTAGGCATTCCTGATCTTCTACGGACATAGAATTCTGTTCTTGAATGTCTTCAATTGTCCAGAATTGTTGAATGTCTTCAACGTTATGCAAGATCACGTTGCATTGGAATGAGGTGCTTGTATTGCCACCGCACAGCAACCATCCTAAATGAGTTTGCTGTGCTAGCGGTTCCGAGGACGTTTGTCCGCGAATTAATCCTTCTAAAAGGATGTTGGCGTAGATTTCTGCTCCTAGGAGAAGATCCACCGGACGACTGATGTTATAATCTGGATCTGCTAAACAAAGATGTGCTGTATGTTGCCAATATGGCTTAGCGAACGTTTCGTTTGGCAGATTTTTTATTAAGTTGTTCACTATGACAACATCAGTAGAAAACTTAAAATCGGTGTAAGTCGATTGACAAGCGATCGTTAGTTTTCCTTTGCAGTTGTTTTCACGTTCACCTACTCCGAAGATAACCCCTTTACAAGATTTTCGCTTTAATCCTAGCTGCTGTGCTGCTTTCTCGCTGATCACGGAAATTTGTGAGCCCTGATCGATCAGTGCTCGCATGACGTGCTGGGTCCTGTCGGCTGCTGTGACTTTCACCAGCGCTGTGGCTAGCAAAATCTCCGATGTTACTTGCTGAGAAGCGTAGATGCTTTTGTTGTTTTCGCATTTTTGTTTCGCAATCTCGGTCAAGTTGTTAGACTTTGATTGTGTTGCGAAATAGTCATGCAAAGTCGTATGATGTTCGTCATTGCACTTATGACATCTTTTTGTCGAGTAGCATTTTGCGCCATTATGATCGTAAACACAATTTACGCAATAATTTAATTGGCTAATTATTTTTATTTTCTGCTCATTTGGTAATTCTGTAAATTTTTTGCAGCTTATTAAATTATGTTTTGCCGAACAATGTGGGCATTTATTTACTGACTCAGACACATGCATTGATTTCGCCATTTCCATTTTCTTGCTATTTTTAGATTCATTGCCCAATTTAAAATTATTTTTGCGATTAAAATTGGATGAACCATTGGATGATTGAGATGAAACTGCCTTGGTTGTCCCATCTTGACGTCGCCGAGATGACTCTAGGGCAGTGAACTTGTTCTCTAAGTAGTCCAAAAAGTCCCGAAGTACCGGAAGCTCTCGCGAATTCTTCAACGACTCTATATACTCGGAATAAGACTCACTATCCAATTTTTGTGCTAGTATATATACAAGAAGAGGATCCCATGTCGTAATATCTACGCCTAGATTTTTTATGGCGTGGAGGCTCTCTAAGGTGACATCATGAAGTCGTTTGATGGCTGTGTACGACTGCTGCGGTATATTGGCAAGATTGTAAAAGGAATTTACGTGGGACATAAATATCTGCTTTTTGTTGTTAAACCTGTGAGTTAAAATTTCCCAACAGGTGTTATAGTTGTCCGCGCTAATCGGGAGATGCTGGATCAAGCGCTCCGCTTCTCCTTTTACCTTGCTCTTCAGGAATTGCATCTTTTGTGCCTTTGATAGAGAAGGATTGTTGTGGATTGCTTCATCGAAAAGATCTTTGAAGGATACCCACTGCTGATAGTTACCTGAGAACACAGGAATTTCCATCTTCGGTGTGGACTTGTCACGGTACGATGTTGCCCACATCTTAGAGCTGATAGCCTTTCTCAAGCCGTTATACGTACGTTCATGTTTAATGTAGCTTAATTCGTACGCCTCGTCGTCTTCTAACTCCATCATTAGTTCCCAATGGCTGTTGTCCACGGCTGTCCATCGAGTTTGTAATAATCGCAAGGCGTCTTCAAACTCCCATTTATCGGACATGGTTTCGACATCTATGCTTTCTACGGTTCTTGCGAATGCTTTGAAATTGATATGTTGCTTGCGCATCATATCATCTAGTTTGCTATAAATACCTTTAGACACCTCGGCACGAGCGCGCGCCGGGCTGGCGGATGCTGAGGATGGCTCGTGGTCCTGGTGCTGTAAGTGTTTGCCCCCGGCAGGACCTGCTGTTGCTGCTACTTGCTGATTAGAAGGGTTGTCTTCTAGATCAGAGAATCCTGGCGGCTTTGCTTGGTGACATAACGCGTCATAATATTCGGATATGGCGTCTTTTGCTGCTTTATAAGACTCCATTGTCCGCTCGAACTCCGAATTTACGAAGTACTTATGACCTCTCTTTTCAAGCGGCACAAGTTTTTCGTTGTTTAGCTGATACTCTCTCCAATACGACTCTAAAAGATCTAGTCTCTTTTTACAGTAGTCGATGGTCTTACGCTGTTTGCTATCCTTATTGAAATTAATAAGGACCTTGGCAATGCTCTCTGCTAATTCAGTTTGTTGGAAGTATAAAGTCTCCATTGTGCTGCTGTTAGACTTAAGCGAGACAGAATATACGGAACGCTCTTACTTGAAAGCCGCCTTGTCCTACGGCTATTGCTGCTATGCTGCTGGCTCGCTGTTGTCGCTGCGCGGGTAGCTCCCACGGTGGTTGTGAATCCCTATGAACTCACGCCTAATCTAGTTCGCGGCAACCCACAGGTTGCTGGTACGGTACAAGCACTTCGCGTTACGACTTGTCGCGGTCGCGGAGTCCTTGACGGTTTCGAAGGACCAATGTAAACGGTAAGGTTCGTGCTGCTAGCTATTTCGGGTGCTAAATGATAAGTCTGAGCTAAGATTCAGAGTACGTTTATTCCGAAACTTCACGCTAATTAATGCTAATGATGGTAATGAGTGCTACAAGTATGCCGGTCGATCGCGCACTGGCTCGCGTAGCTCACGCTTTCCGCTGGTGCGGCCGCGCGACCTACTTGAGTCAAAACTGCTGATGATGATGTGGTCGATGAGTATCGAACATGCTCCCGAGTGGAGGAAATGGGAAAGATGAGATGAGATGATTACACAATTAAGAGGGTTAGTAACACATAGGTGAACCAGTATTTGTTTATGCTAAATGAAGGTTAATACAATGCTGAATGTTCTTATCCTAAGTGATAGCTAATCTCTATCTAGATCTACCGTAAAGACCGATTGTCTTTTACTGATAGGTGACGTTGATTTGTCTCTTTTGTACCGTAAACTGGACCACCGTTTGGTCCCACAAACACTGGGCCCTTGCTCGGGCACGGGTGATTTACGCGCACTAGCACTAACACTCACACTGCTGGTAGGCGCCGCCCGCGGCGCGGCAGGTTCGCTTGGAGCCTGCGGGTCACGCGCGGGCGCGGGTGAGGCTTGCTTGCCTCGCCACCACAGGAACACCAGGAACGCTACGACGGCGACGACTGCTGCTAGCAATACGTATGATATGGCATAGTGATGTATATCATGCGTAGTTAATGTTCCTTCTTCTAAAGCTGCTTTCTTCATAGCGGCTATCTGATTGCCGAGACTTGTTAGTGTGTTGTTGATCTGTGCATCTTCTGTTGTTGTTTCGAGAAGCGGTAGCGTAATATTGACCAAATGATAGTGCTGTATTGGAGCTATGTTCGCTAATAATAGGTCAGGTTTTAAAGTCAGCTTGTTTTCCTGCTGATATGAATAAAGTGTTATGTCACGGCCCTTAGCTATGCATTCTTTATCGAGTTGAATGAGCCCGGCCTTGCTGACACGGCGCGTTCGGGTTTCATTGTCACATATGATTGTAAATGAATAGGTATCGCATGCGAAATACAAATAAGACGATAGGTCGTGTAATTGTAACCACATATTCTTGCAGGTTTCTTTCTTAGACTGGCAGATACCTATTTGTTCGGTTTGACAGAACTTTTCTTCTAGACCCAGTCGCTTGACTGGACCTCGTAGCTGACAGATATAACTTTCCTCCTGATAGGTGCAGGTTTGAAGATCGTCGTTCTTGACTTCGATATAGGAGTCCCTCATCAGATTAGTTGCTATGTAATCTGTGAGGGGAATAATGCTGATCATGTCCTTTCCCACCTGGAGAGGAACAGGTATTAAGCGGTACAGTTGGAAACTGTCTCTGCTAATGAGTGGCACGGAGATCTCAAACATGAAGTACTCTTTACTCATTCTCGCCTTGATCTTTAGGTGTTTGTAGATTTCATATAAATCGGCCTGGATGTTGTTGATAGGCAAAGTAAGTTCTTTTGATATTTGACCGGAAATGATTTGAAGTTCGTTGCTGAGCTGCTCTGGAGTAAGTAGATGCATGTTAATTTTACTATGATAAATATCCGCTAAGGTGTCGATTAATGTATCTTGGACACGCTTTAAGTTGTGTATCATGTTTGTCGTAGCCATGGCTGCGAGAGTGAATTCTTGTAACATTGATGTACTTTTACCTTGCAATTGTATCTGCTTAGTCGCTTGATCTAAGAGGTTTAGATGTCTATTTATGAGCTTATACTGAGTATCAATAGTCTTCTCAGTTCGTTTCAGAATATTATACTCAGCTTCTACCACTGATGTTTGGTTTTTCCAAAGCTGTAATAGGTGCTTTTCGTTGCTATTTATAATTTCAATATCACGTTGGTATTTATCAGCGAAACTTTGGTCGAGTACTCCAAATAATGTATTGGCTATGGAGCCGACCGCGTTGACAAGGCCGCGTCGGGTTCTTGACCGAGTGCCGAAATGCTGATTTAGCAGCAGCTGATTGTGATATTGGAGCTCGTTGTAATCGTGCTGCACTTGTAATAAAATCATGTTACAATGGCTAGGCTCCTTGATTTGTTCACATGTCTGCTCTAGATATTTAATGAAGGTGTCCCCGGCTTTATCACCTTTGCCAATAAGGTTGCATGTTGTAGTAGGACACAATTTTCCATTGATCCCGTATTAGATTTAATTTACCTATTGGGTCGTAGTATAAGGATTGATTACCGCTAAATTGGGTAATGTGGTTCGATGCTTCGCTGCTGCTCCAAATGCTGATAAAAAATAATAGTGATAAAACGATGTTGACGAAATTACGATGCTTTCTCGTACTTGCTTTTGTTTCATCCTTTGTGATCTTGGGTTTGGCTTTTTTACTCTGCTCTTCAGCTTCCTTTTCTGCGTCCTCTTGCTCGATTGGTAAGACGGACAATTTGATAATAGGTCGCTTTATTAAACCGTTCTTCGTCTTTAATGTCACAACCCTTACAAACCCGTCCTTCCCTTGGTGTACCTCGACAACTCTCCCCACTGGCCATTTTCCAGAAGGAAAATTATCATCGTGGATGGTCACCATATTTCCGATCTTAATGTTGCTTTTTGGCTTTAGCCACTTGCTACGAACAGATAATTGGCTAAGATATTCAGTTTTCCACCTCCTCCAAAGGTCTTGGAAAATCTTGTTTATTAAGTGCCATCTAGTCCTAGCGTCACTGGCTGTTTCAATAACGGTTAGACCTGCTCTACCGGTTAGGAAGTGCGCGGGTGTTAAGAAATCTAAATCGTCTATGTCTTCAGATATCGGACATAGTGGTCTAGAGTTGAGACCCGCTTCTATTTGCGCTAAAATGGTGCTATATTCTTCATACGTCAATGCTTGGTCCGCTACAACTCGTTTGAGGTGTTGCTTTAGACTTCGTATTGATCGTTCCCATAATCCTCCCGCACTAGGCCAGGAAGGGCAATTCCAGTGCCATTCTATATCCATTTCCGTTATCTCACTATAAAATGAGTCACCGAAAACTTGTTTTAGCTGCTCGTACTCCTCCTGCATTACTTTGTTAGCTCCCACAAAGTTAGTGCCGTTGTCCGAGTACATATGTTTCGGGGCTCCTCGTCGCGCTGACATTCTCCTCAATGCTGCGATAAAGGAAGTGCTGGTCAAGTCCGACACCAATTCTATGTGCACGGCTTTCGTAACCATGCAGACGAACAAAGCCACGTATCCTTTCGTTGTTTTTATTCCACGCCCTTTATTTGCCTTCACAGATATGAAGCCCGTGTAGTCTACACCTGTGTGATAAAACGCTGGAGCTGGGTTGGTGCGGAAATCAGGTAGATCTCCCATAATCTGCTGTAGCTTCCTGGGTGCCTGTTTCCTACAAGTAACACATCTATGAAGTTGCGTTTTGATGGCTCGATTTCCTTTAATTATCCAATACTTTTGTCTAAGAAAGGACATAGTAAGTCGAGCTCCTCCGTGAAATGTGAGCTCATGGGCTTGCGCGATGAGAAGCTCAGTCAGTCGACTGTTGTATGGAATGATGATTGGATGCTTCATTTCTATGCTTATGTTGGCCTGCCTGAGTCTTCCCTTTGCTCTAAGGATCCCGTCCTGATCTAAGTATGGATTAAGGTTGAGTAGCTTGCTATCAGATTTTACTTCCTGGTTTTGCAATGAGCGTTCAATGTCTGTTTTAAATTCAGCGCGCTGTACGTTTTTTATTATTATAAGTTTTGCTGATCTAAGCTCGTGTAAAGTGAGATGCTTTGTTTTCTGTTTACTAACGACAGGTGTCAATGCCCGCCGTACCCAGGCTAAGATGCGTGTTGTTTTTGTAAACGAGCTGTAGCGATGTAATAGATCGTCGACTATGCTGCTATCCATGATAGGATTTTGAACAATGTTTACCTGCCTTTTTATCTCTTCGTTAGTAGTATACTTCGTTTGACCCGTAGGTTTGAAGTGCGATGACGATAAGAAGGTCGGTCCTTGCCACCACAATTCGTGTTCTAGCAATTGTGAGGTCGTCAGGCCTCTACTAGCTGCATCCGCTGGGTTTTCTTTGGTGTTTACATAATGCCAAGTGTTTGGTGGCATAATGCTAGCAATTTTCTTCACCCTGTTCGCTACGAAAGGCTTCCAGCGCTCCGGGGATCCTTGAATCCAGCTAAGGGAAACCTTAGAATCGCTCCAGCCGTATATCTTCACGGCCAAGCTGTTGATGCTTTTGACGATTTTTGACATGAGTTTCGTAAGTAGTTCGGCCGCACATAATTCTAACCTAGATAGCGATACAGCCTTGCTAGAGGGCACTAACCGCGTTTTTACAAAACTACCGTACAAGGCAGACGGGAATGGAAACGCCGGGAGGGGGAGCACTAGAAAGACATACATCTGGCACCTTTTCACCAATGAGGTGTCTCATTGGTGATGTTCTTCAAAAAGGCCAGGTGCGCAGTACTCATACCCGGCGTGTGTGTATGACTAGATGTATGAGTGTGACTGAAGCAAAAGATGTATGTAAGGATCGTTGCAGGTAGCGTACTGTAGTTTCTGTCTACCCTCATGGGAAAAAGGCTTGAGTTAATGTATGTATGTAAATGTATAAATCAGTTTTAGTGAAGATAAAGTGTTTTTTGTTAATGTATTGCTCATCAGTGGCGGGATGGATTTGGATGAAACTTTGCACACGGGTAAACTATGTATGGCCTGGATTAGGACATAGAATACATTAATTCCGGTATGTCGAAAGGCGAAGCCGCTATAAAAATTTGCCATAAAGTAATTAATCAATCGGGGTCTTTAAGTCAAGAGTGAATAGGTTACTTCTAGGTAAGCGTGTTACACCGTCGACCACATCATCGCTTACCATCAGGTGAGATAGTGGTCAAGCGCGAGCCTACCTATAATAAAAATAATAAAATATCAAATCATAATAGAACTCCTAAATTACTGAACCTGATTACTGAACTCATAAGAATCAATACAGACCAGTATAGAACATGTAATTATCGCTATTTATTAAGTATTTGTTCACTAAACCCCTTATCTTATTGGAGCACGTGAGTCGGGAAGTAGCAGTGACCTTACTCGTAGTTTGATACCGCAACGAGCTCGATTTAATCCCGCAGGATAAAAAGTGAGAACAATATAGTTTGTTCTAGTGATTTCTAGTGAGTTGTATTTACAGTGATTTAAATTCTTAAATATATAAAGTGTTCTGACTTCCAGAAAATGCTACTTGGTAACATATAGGAACATTTATTATTTAAAACACACGATGATCCTGCAAAATAGCTTTTGGTCTAGTAAGTATGTTCGCAAAGCAATTGTGTATTTCAAGATTTAACCCTCTATGAAAAATATGATAACTGGAATTCAATACTATCTAGAGAAGTCATACCTTAAAATCTCGTGCATTTTAAGCTTTTCGTGCACAATAATTTTTAATTATAATAGAATCTATTTTATCACCTCAAAATCTTCTCGTGCTTATATACATACATAACACTAACAACTATCCTTACATATTCCCTTTGCTTTATTTACTGCACAACTGACCTTTCTGAAGAACATTACCAATAAGATCAGTGTATTTACTTCTAAGGCGTCACCTCGGCGGCTTTCTTGTGCTCACGGCCAATGCAATTTGGTTATAATAATTACTATTTATATGAAATAGTGAAATATCATGTGTATGATTACAGTCATCTCAATTTAATATTGTACCAAAATTAATAACACTATGTTCAAAACAATAACATAAATAACAATTGCAAAATAACATCCTGGACTTGAACTCAAAACCAGAAATCAAATGCATTTCACATTAAAAGCCTTCAGGCAATCAGAATATAGACAACGGTGATATCACAAACTACAAAACATTCACAGCATTGTTTCGTAGTTTGTACCATTTACCAGTGATTGTGCCAATAATATTTTGCTAGGTTGTTAAATAATAAATCATCGGTTTATGTGAATATCGAGCAATCTGCGTTGGCAGCAAAATTTTAGCTCAATACACCGTGCAGGCCATTTTCTGTGAATTAAAATCAACAAAAACTGAGCGGGCGAAACTAAATAACAGTGTAGTTGATCAAATAACTCGACCCCATTCACGTTGTTACCGTTCGGGCTAAAAGGCCAAAAGTTTCATCGAAAAATAAAGCGTTGTGACGTACCGGTATAACTGAGTTTCGAATAAAATGGGGCCTCGTCGGTAAGTGAATTAACCGTTCTTTTTTTTCAGTGCCACTATCAAAGCCTGTGTTTAATAGACCTTTATTGTTTGTTAACACTTTAAAAGGCTGTTCCAAACAACCCGGACCATGCATCTAATGTTTGCACGAGCATGTACGAGTACTACACTCGTTATGTTCGTCAAAACATTCCATGTGAAATTGTTTACCAATGTGCGGGTTTTCGGGCGCCGACTTTTTCGCTTTGATCAGCCGAAATCAAGTTACAGTTAGATTAAGTCCTCTCAAAGAGAGGCAATGAACTGAAACCAAAAGAAGCGAGGTAGCTTCAAGGCAAAGGACAAAAAGGTTACTTGGTTTTACAGGAAACACACGGGAACAAACTTGCCTTTGAAACTGCTAAGCCAACTTTTTTAATTATTCTCGACTGGTTAAACTTTTACGGATCACTTTAATGAACTCCGATGCCTAATGAGCTTAACATAATCCGTGCCGAGGTAATTTGATAAACAGCTACAAAATAAATAAGCTCCTAAATTACAAAGTAATTTAAAATGATTTTAACTGAAATTTGCGTTTATGTTTCAGTGAATAAACACATTGTAAGAATGCTATTAAATAGTAACAATAATTCAACTAATTCAAGTTAATGCCGTCTGAGTTAGCATTCCCCTTTTTGTCCAAGTTAAATAAAGCTAACAAGCATATTCCAATTATTTTACTAGAGCTTCAGCATTATACATATTTATTAGAATTTATGTAAAACTTATGTAGATGCTCTTTTTAAAGCAAATGAGAAGCCCAACTGCGTCGCAAAATGCTACAGCGTAGACAGTTGCTACGAGACAGTGGATTCATAGATAAAGTGAAATTGCGCAAAATTCTAACGTTTCGTGTCAGAACTGGCGAACATACATCTGCTTTGTTGATTTCTCCAAAGCATTTGACTCAGTAAAATGGCCAATCTTGTGGAAAACTTTACTTGACATGGGTACGCCGAAACACCTAATTCATCTTCTGAGGAGGTTGTACAAAGAAAGCACAGCCTCGGTACGAACAGATGACATTCTGTCCAGTAACTTCAATCCCAGTGCAGGTGTCCGCCAAGGATGCATTGTGTCGCCGCTCTTATTTAATATCTACACAGAGCTTATAATGCGCATAACTTTGGAACATTGGACGGATGGGGTTGGTGGCTACAACATTGCGAATTTGCGTTACGCAGATGACACCACTCTTTTTGCATCTAGTGCTTGCCATATGGAAGAACTCCTATGGAAAATGGAACAAGTGACTCTTGAATTCGGGTTAAAGTTTAATCGCAGCAAGACCAAGGTGATGATTGTGGACCGTGCTAACAATAATCCAGAAGTTACTCAGATCGCGAACTACGACATAGTCCAATCTTACGTATATCTTGGAGCTTTAATCTCGAATAACGGCGGCTGCATTGACGAGATAAAAAGGCGTATGGCGATCACAAGAACTGCAATGAAAAAAATATGGACGAACAGAGACATCACCAAAGCCACGAAGACCAGGCTCGTGCGCACTTTAATTTTACCCATATTTCTGTATGCTGCAGAAACGTGGAAGTTGCAGGAGATGCAAAGAAAAAAGATAGACGCTCTGGAGATGTGGTGCTGGAGAAGAATGCTCGGAGTTTCGTAGACCGAGTTCCGCACAAATGTCTCGATACTCCAAGAACTCCACATCAAGCAGCGTCTGTCCACAATAGTACAGTCCCGAATACTCACTATCTTCGGACACGTTTCAAGGCGAGGCAGTCAGTCCATAGAGCGTTTAGTCGTCCAAGGAAAAGAGGAAGGCACTAGACCGCGTGGTAGGTCACCCATGCGTTGGACCGACCAGATCAAGTCTGCTGTCCCGTGCACGAATGTACCCGGATGACTTCTAATCGGGCAAGGTGGAGAGACATTGTTAAACGCACAACATCTGCCCCATATACTACCAATACTTCATGACAACCACGACCGCTCTGTCAAGAGCGTAACGACTAAGAAGAGAAGTCAGAACTGGCGTTTGAAGACATCACAAAATTATGGCATTCCATGTAAGTTTGTCACCTACTTACATGTTGTATACGCTTAAAGATTTCTGTGTAAATAAAACCCAATTGGGTGGAAAAATTGCATATATTATCGAAGTTGTTGTGGGGTGTTCAATCTTGGTCAGCAGGTACTCAACACGTCAGCGGGTAATCCTCTAGTCGCGTTTACGGACCAACACGGGGGCGTTTGTGTATTTATTGCCTTTTGCAGCCATAAAAATGTTGCGAACACACATTAGCGAGACTAACCGTTGGCACGCGAGAAGCATGCCGTGATGACGGGCCGTTTCCGTCCCGCAGCCGGGTAATGTGTTAACTTTAGTTGCTTTTCACACCAAAATAGGACAAATGAAATATTTGGAACATTAAGTGGTGTTATAAGCCGGTTTCCTACGGCGTACGTATACGTTTGTGCTACAAACGTGGACATTGGGTTTCGGATATCTACTGACGCATTGAGAACGTGAACAGTTGACGCGAGCCTTTTCGAGCGTGCTCTAAACACGCTTTGCACGAAATTCGTCCAATTCTCAGTTTGCGTGCAACAGTTACGTATGTCGTAATACCGTGCACTGGTTGTCAGTGTTCACAGTATCTTCGAAATTGCCTGTTTTAAGTGAATTTATGCCGTGAATAAAGTAACTCATTTATTACCGCCGAAAAGTGATTTTGAAGCGAGTGCAAATCAGATCAATCCCTTTGGCTTTAAAAGTGTTTCATGGTGGCTTGTATCACTTCTATATCTAATTCTCAATCAAAATCCAACCATACAATAATAGTTGCATCTTTCGCGTGTATATCAAGCTTTATACCTCGATTTGGTAAACAACAAACGCACCAAATAAATTCGTTGTGTATTAGACGACTAAAGAAAACTGCGGAATACCAAAGATGGGATTTAGAAATGATCGAATGTGTTTAAAGAATTATTAGTTTTGAGCAGAGTTCAAAGCTTAAGCTTCGTTGTATTTACTTTCGTTTGACGTAAGCCGACGGATATTACAAATATATTCAACTTTGCATGTTTACGAGCAAATAATAGCCCAGACATAAACTTTTTTTACTAAGCTATTGTCTGCAAAAGGCGTTTTAAAATGCTAAGCTTTTCACCGCGGCTTCGTTATCCGTGTATTTATCTTCAGGATAAAAAGTAACCCGTGGCGCTCAGCGTAAGTAATCGGACCAGGGGCTACCATACCGTGTCAAAACTATCATGCTTCCACTGTTATAGAGGGACAGAGCTACACGAGACAAATAGCTCTGTCCCATTTTTATTTTCGCAATAGACTTCGGCCCCTCCTGTTCTTCCAGAGATTATCTTTTACAAATAAACGAACAATTCTCTAACAATCTATTTTTAATAATTACTTTAAAGAATGAGCAGACGCGGTTACGGCCAGGCAAGGTTTGCCAAGAATCGCCGGGCTCTGGCTACACCAATAAACACCGAAGTTTGTGGAAATCCGGCGGATGCGAGACACTTGGGGGATGCCTATGTTCTGCGGTGGACGTCTTCCGGCTTAAAAGATGATGAATGGCTGAAAAGTCTACATAAAAGCTTTCCATGGTTATGTTTTAATCCTTACAGCACATGTTCTACTCTGTCAAATCCTAAAAAAAACTAGTACGGTTCAATTCCCAATACAAACAATTTGTAATGCCTACAATTGACAAACAACTCTAAAACTCTGTTTGTACTGAAGATTTGATTATACAGCACGGGTAACACAATGGTGAAAAACGTGTACAGTTTGCTATCAATCGTGGGTTACAGTTACGCTTTGTTTAGAACTGCGTGGTTTTTATAAAAACTAACACCCGCAATGCGTAGGGAAAACATACGAGTATCTACAGGAAAGTTTTCAACAGTCATCACTATTGCTACGGTATGTCAGCTGTTAGTCTTATAAGATTCAATGTCAAAGTTCATCTAGAGTTCATATCTTATTTTGGGTACATATTAGAATATCGAATATTAAAATACCTACGGTTAAAATGTCACTGTTCAAAACATCGAAAATTTAAACATCGAATGACCATTTAACCGAAAATTAAAATAACGAAAGTTTATAATGTCGAATGGTTAGATAAACTACGTCCAATATATCTAATATCTTATTATCTACAAAAGTGACATCGAAAGACCTAAATATCGAAAGTACAGAGTATCAAATGCCCCAAATATCGAAGTATAGAGTATCGAATGTCCTAAATATCGATATTTATTATGTATTACACAGGGTAATTTGATATTTCGGATATTGCTAAAACCCGCATAACTAGAAAATGGTGAAAAAAATCTGCGAGCAACTTAGAAGTAGCGCTCGCCGGCCGCTGCCGCGGCACCGCACGCTTCGCTCGCTTGGCTCACGCGCAGTTGGGCACAGTTCTAACCTAACCTATTGCACCCGATAAAAATAACGAATCATACCTACAATCTGCCTGCAACTAGATAATTAGACAATGGTGAAAACATATCTGCGGCAGATTGCTGGTGAATGATTCGTCATTTTGAACTGGGTGAAATAGGTTAGGTTAGGTTAGAACTGTGACCAACCGCGCTTGAAAACTACTAATCCGTTTTCCGACATGATAATATTCGCTAAACAATACGTTAAATGTTTGCAGTGAAGGACAGACTAATGACTAATATCAATGCGTTGGCAGAGTGTGACATTTTCAAATCTACCTACATTTTTCCACTCATACCACATATATAAAAAATTGTACGATATTCTAACGAGTAGGTATTTTTAACGTAAATATAATGAACTTAGGTGTTTTAAATGTTGACATTTTGAACATAGGTATAATGACTATCGAAATTTTGAATCTGTCGATATTTTAATCAGTCGGCATTCTAATCTTAGACGTTAGATGTAACAAGTTTAGATATTTCGATACAATCGTTATTTTAATTTTCGATGTTTTGAACTGTGGCATTTTAACCGTAGGTATTTTAATCTTCGATATTCTAATATGTACCCTTTATTTTTGACACAAATACCTCTAATTTGAATAACTCTTCTACAAGTTTCGAACAAAAATGATTTCTTTTTTAGCTTGTGTGTCTACGCCGAAGGAAGAATTTCCTTCAGTAATATCATAAACAAACAAAAAAACTTGAATACTTCGGTCCTAAAAACAACATGAAATTTCGCGCTTCCGTATAAATGTTTGGCGACATTTTATTTATGATGCCAGTTGAAGTTACAAGATATAGTTGTTATTGTAAGATATCTTTTTGGGTATTTGGTTTATAATTTACTGTTTTTGTGAAGTTTTCCTAGTAAAAGATTAAAAGGAAAATTCTAAGACTTAACGTTAGATTAGAAAATGGAGTTTCTAATCTAACGTCAAGTCTTGTTTTTGAAATCAAGTTTTTGTGCGAGTCATATTTTCTTAGTAGATTATATTTTCATATTCTCTTGGTTTTTGTTTTATGGTATCTTTATATTTTAGGTATAGGCATAGATAGGTATTTTTATTATGTATATTTATTACAGCACTATGAATACGAATCGTTATAGGTACAGACAATGTCATAAATTGGTTAAGCCTCACTTAATAATACTAATATTATAAAGCTGAAGAGTTTGTTTGTTTGAACGCGCTAATCTCAGGCACTACTGGTTGGCAATAAAAATTATTTTTGTGTCCACATGGATAGTCCATTTATCGAGGAAGGTTATAGGCACGCTATGACCAATAAGAGCGGCGCATAAATGAAAAATTTTGCAAAAACGGGCAAAATAATTCCTTTTTGACAACTTCCGTTGCGTAAGCGCACGCAACGGACAAGTTACGCAACATTCAAGTTTGTAGGGTAGATAGCCAGTTGACGGGACCGAAGCCGCGTGGGACAGCTAGACCTTATAAAACGGAGTAACCATTGTATGTTGCTGTCCATACGTGATAAATGTAATGTGTGCGTGTGTGTGGATGGTTTGTACTCAATTGTTTTCTAACCAATATATAAATACCATAAATCGGTATATCGACCAAATTAAATCTACGTGGCCTGTTACCGTCCACTCTGCCCTACATACAAATATAAATCTAATAGTTAATTTATTAAAGTTCCTATTTTTATACTTTTTCTTTAATTTATTACCTATTTACGCTACGGTGTAGCCCATTCTTGCGTGTAAGACCCTTAGTAACTATGTACACTAACTTACTATGCTCCTGCTGCCCATTGACCTGAGATAATCACTTAGCACTAGCCGCCGTTTACGACACCCACGGGAAAACGGAAGAGAGCGGTCCTATGTAAGGAAATCTCCACGTATATAGAGATAATATTTATTATATTTATATTTAGATGAAATATTGATTTTCCATGTTTACTTCTTTATTCTTATTTATTCTTTAACATCGTATAATCTCCTTGATGTGAATCCACGTGCCTTTAAAAAGATTACCCTACGTTCTTGTGCATGCCAGTGTACATTTAAAAAAAGTTTATTAAAAACCAAAATACCCGACTGCTTAAAAAGCGAACTAAAAAGTTGTAAACAAGAATAAAATCATGCTGTGCAGTCGAAAAATTAAAAAAAAAACAAATTTAAACATATAAGTGTTATATATTTTTGAATTCAGCTCTTAACACCCTTTATTTTAACCCTTTTTTTTGTTTTTATCTTGGTGTACAATAAAGTATATAATAAATAAATAAATATTTTGATACCCCACACGATGGGTTTGAAAGAAAAAAATAATTTACCCGCACAAAATGGCGCCCAAAATCCGCAATTTTTTCTTTTCCAAAGGGTTAAGACGAATCGATTGACGTAAGAATCATCAAAATCGGCCAACGCGTTTGGTCTCTAGAACGCCACATAGGAACAAACATGCATACATGGACTGATAAACACATTACCCTCCTTCGGCAGTCGGGTAAAAATATACACTAACATATAGATACGGTCAAAAAAAAAAACGTCCAGCACCTTAATTAAAATTCTATATTGTTTCCACTTATTGGAAAGGCCAATATAATAAGGAAAGAAGTGAATTTGTTTAGGTGTTTTTTGACTACAAGGTCACTTAATGAAAAGTTAGATGGTGAATTTAGATTATATTTGCTAAGTGACAATATTAAAATTCCTCAGAAACTAACCGGACGAAAGACGCGCGATGCTTGCGCATAGTCCACGTGAGCGAAATAACAGGAATAAGCTAGTCAGTAGATACCTCATGTTTCAAAGAACTGAATCCCGAGCTACTGAGAAAATTAAGCCTCATTATTTGAGAACCGTATACAGCTACAGAAATTAGCCTAGTTTCTATGTATACTTAGCTTTCAAAATTCTGGGTACCTATCTACATGATTAGCTAATCCACTAATGTCGTGTTGGAAAATGTGGGCTTTTGAGAGCTAGTTTTGATTAAAATGTTGCTTTTTGTGTAAATGATACTTCGTTTTACACATACATACATAAACTCGCGCTTTTTTTTCCATGGGGGCAGACAGAAACTAAAGAACGCCTTCTCTTACGATCCTTACATTCTTCTTTTGCTTCAGTCACGTTCATACATCTAGTCATAAACGCACGCCGGTCATGAGTATTGCGCACCTCGCCTTTCTGAAGAACATCATCAATAAGGTTTATGTATGTCTTTCTAGGGTGTCCTCTCCCGCGTTTCCATTCACTTCTGCCTTGTAAATACCTTTTGTTAGCCGCCTTACATTCATCCTCTCAACATGGCCAAACCATCTTAACATACTCTTTTCAATTTTAGTCACTACATCTTCTTTTAAACCACAACGTTGTCTTATTACATCTTTTCTCAATCTATCATTTAAAGTTAAAACAAACATACTTCGCAAGGCACGCATTTCTACTGCATTAATCCTACTTTCATGTCTTTTTTGCCATACCTACCCAACCTTCACTTCCATACATATGTGTAGTTCGTTTTAGCTTTGTACTGAGTCTTATTTCAGAAAAATACCCGAGATTGGCAATGAATAAAATGATGATTATTCGTATAGAAATCTCAGAAATACACACATGATTTCTCAAGATTGAGTGATGGCACTCCGCTGGGATAGAAGGATTTTGTCAACCCCATGTCCCAGTGGCTTATTTCCTGTAGTATGAAAATTCACTTTCCACCCTTCGCAAAATCACCCAAAAGTTGCGGAAAGTTTTTAAGAGCGAACCTTTGCGCTTACCCCTTTTGCAAAACACCTGACAATGGTTACAAATTGTACCCTTAGAATTCCGTCATTGAAATTAAGTAAAATATACCTATATTTTTATAATAATAATAAAATCGTTTATTTGTACATTTACTTACATTAAAATTATTAATTATTGAACTACTAAAGATACAGTAGTATATAGGAGGCATAATCAAGGGCGAACTCCAGCTGCCAAAACTAGACCAAGAGCCTTGTATGTTTTAGCACACAGATGTCTCGTAATTTACCTACAAATGACTGAATTAATTCAGTAAAGCATACGATTAGCAATTAAACTACTATATCAAAGAATATTAAGGTCCCGAGATTGAAATTTCAGCACTACTTACTTGTCAAATTAATATGCTAATAAAGCCAGCTTTGGAAATAATCTCAGGGCAATATCCAGAATATGTACTGTGCTTTGGATTTTTTACGTCAACCCTTTAGGCTTTTAAAAGCAAGGTTTTTTAACCGACTTCAAAAAAAGGAGGAGGTTCTCAATTCGTCGGAATCTTTTTTTTTTTTTTTTTTTTATGTATGTTCCCCGATTACTCAAAGACCCCTGGACCGATTTCAAAAATTCTTCTTTTGTTTGAAAGGGTATACTTCCTAGTTGGTCCCATAATCATCAGGTCAGGATCTGATGATGGAATCCTAGATAAATCGAGGGAACTCCTCAAATATTATAGGCAAACATATAGCGATTTTGGTATTTTCATCAACAATGCAATCATTTGCACTCGGAAAGTACCATTTGGTGGAGTCGAACTGATGAAGAAGGCCATAGATGGCCACTGGAACTCCTAAATGCTAAATATGTCACGGGCATAAGATATCTCGAATAGTAAACCGACTATAATGAAGCAAATACTTATAAATAAATGGTACTGATGAAAATGGCACCATCGAACTGATCTGATCATGAAGCCGGAAGGTAGGCACTGGAACTCTAATATAAAACAATGTATCCTAGTCGTGTTTGGGCTTATTTGAATCGCAATGAGATGTACTTTGGCTGTAAATGATAATCATGTTAATTGGAGGTACCTACCAAAACTAAAAAGAGAAAAATAAAAAACTTTTTAACAAAAAATCAAACCGACTTCCAGAACAAAAAACTACAAAGCAAAAAATAACTTTCTTTTCCGAAGTCGGTGTCGAAAAACTGAAAAAAAATGGGTACAAAAGACACCGACTTCGGAAAAGAAAGTTATTTTTTGCTTTGTAGTTTTTTGTTCTGGAAGTCGGTTTGATTTTTTGTTAAAAAGTTTTTATTTAATACTAGCTACCGGGTAATTGGTACTTACCCTAATATCTTTATGAACTATAATCAATATATTGTTTTGATGTATAATCTATATTACTGTAAAGTTTCATCAGAATTAGGTCAGTATTTTTTGCGTAAAAAAAATCAAAAATCCATCATCACGAACTTTCACATTCATAAAATTAAAGTCCCCGTCATGAGAAGATATACATTATGTAAAAAAAGAATTGTACTAAGTTACGTAGCGACAATTCAAACAACAACACATAATCCCAAATTCAATCAATACAAAGTAACATACTTGTAATACAAAGCTAACGAGCAATTTTATTTAGTCGGTTTACATATTTTAGCGATCTGTCGTGTAATATTTCGCTAAAATGTAACCCGTCCAAGTGAAATTGCTCGTTAATTTCATATTATACGTATGTTATAGGTCTCGCCAAACATCTTGGCCGGGTTGAAGTTGGCTACGATGCCTGCGCAGCAGTATGCGTCATGTTCGTGAACGGGCGCCATCAGTTGGGATTGGTCATAACTTTGCTGCTTCGGCCTGTATTGTGTGTGTTATTGTATTTTTTTTAAATGTTTTTTGTTACTCTAAAAGCTTTTACGTGCACGTCTTTATACATTGTTGTCACATATATGTATATTTAACAAGAATGATGTAACCAAAAAATTGTAATTCAAACTGATGGAAAAGAGTGTCCGTGGAATTTCTTGCAAATTCTTATCCATTGAGACCTACTGACGCTTGCGAATTTGCAACTGGAGTCATCTTTTTCTTTTGTTAAACAATTCGAAAGTACCTCTAAGATTTATTTAAAATAAACAATTCGATTTTTTTTTGTAAATCTCATACAACAACATCATCGCGCCGCGCCTTGCGCATCGGAAAGCCAATTTCAGGGCGGCCCAGAAGTTTGGCGAGTACTATAAGCTTCGTATTACAAGTATGTTACTTTGAGTTGATTGAATTTGGGATTATTTGGTGTTGATTGAATTGTCGCTACGTAACTTAATAGAATTCTTTATTTATAAAATGAATGCTTCTCGTGACGGGGACTTTAGTAGGATTTGTTTATAAGTAAATTAAAGCGGTATGTTACGTCTAATTACATTCATTAACATAGAAATATAAAAACTAAAAAGGTACTTACGTTATGTTGGGCTATGTACTCGTAACATGGCTTTTGAAGGCATCTGCTATGAACTCAAAATAATACCTTATTCGTAGGTAAATGGTGGAAGTTTTGCGCAATGCTATTATCGAGGGCTCAAGGACTTAGGCTGCGGCATAATGCCTTTGGGCCTCCTTAGAGATTATGACCGTTAGAAGGTCCACGGATGTACGAACAACTAACATTACTACAAGGGTAACTAAGGCATTATAACGAGAAAACCGTCGGACTAAACCATTAGGCGAATTTACTTATAACACTACGACGAATAAAAGACAGTATGTCCCTAGGTACATATACGGATGTTTTCTTAACTTTCAAATTTTGATTCAATTTTCATCCAGTCTTTGAAGATTACTGTGGTGATTCAGACCTATTGTATAGCTAAGGCGTGGCAGTCCCTGCTGGAGTCTGTGTTTCCAGATAGCAACAACCTGGGGGTATTTAAGTCAAGAGTGAATAAGGTTACTTCTAGGCAAGCGTGCTTCACAGTCAACCACACTATCGCTTATCATCAGGTCAGGTCAGGTCCTTGAGTTTAGACATAGCGTATAACGTAAGCATAACTAGTTGCTAATAAAATTTAACAGGCGCTAAATGTGGAGAAATTTTATTTTTATAATTACTCTTTAACCGTTGATAGCATGTGGTTTTGCTTTTAATGTGATAACGTACATTGCTCGTACATTGCTACAGTAGGCATTTCTCAGTCATATAGTTGGTAATTTGTTCAGATTTGTAATACACCCGCCATTCTGATATCAGGTTGGCGACTCAAATACTTTTTCTAAAAACTGTGGTTTTACAGTAGTACATTGCTTCAAATTTTACGTACATTCAGTACATTGCTCGTACATTGCTCTCAAGCATATAGCATGCCCATTTGTAGTCATACACCCGCCATTCTGATACACACCAGATAGCGACTAAACGCGAGCCAATCCATAAAAATTGTAAAAAAAATTGTCAAACTAGAAATTTAAAATTTTAACGTGCCTATTAATTTGTAAAGCTTAATTTTCTGTACTTGTTTGCCAGTGGACAGGCTTTATAAGTCCATAAGGCCGCGTAAATCAAGAAGGGTATAGAACTGAAACCATGATGTTTAAAGGGGACCCTGTAATAAATACATCACTTAATCCCGATGGATGTTCGAAGCCGCAAGGCAGCGCTAATTTGCTGTATCAACATTCCCTGCTACTTTAGTAGCTTCGCAAATAATCTTATTAGGCTTTTATAGAGCTCAAGCGTATTTTTTATCAAATCACTATACCTCGTTAGACACTGTAAACTTCACGGTATTTAGTTGCGGCAAAGAATATTGTAAATAATCTTGTACAGAGAATCCTTTAAAACGCTTTAAAGCATGTTAAGTGTTTACTCTTTGAATCTTAGCAGAGCTTTTGAGTAGGTACCATTTAATTTTTTTATTAATAATTATTCGGGCAACTGTTGAGAATCCTTGTTAACAAGTGATTGTGGAAGAGTGCCTGCAAAAGTTATATTGGTCTAGTTAGTCGGTGTATATGTTTTTCCGGTTAGTGACCTGCTGATTCACCCATAATGAGTTTGCTTACTCACATCACATCATCAGCCTATTCATTGTTCCCACTGCTGGGACACAGGCCTCCTCTCTGTGTCCCAGCAGTGGGAACAATTAATAGGCTGATGATGTCTGGTTTGCTTACTCAAGTGCACTCAATTTTATAGTCTATGCATGCTAATGCTAAAAGCCACTCGGACGGAACCTAACACGAAATATTTTACCTGAGAGTTCCTCGGAATGCACGTCGTAAAATATATCGATAATGTTCTTCTCTTTTTCTGGTGGGTAGGTACTTAGGATATTACTATAGCTGTTGCGATTCAGTGCGGCAATAGCGGTCATTGACCCATATAATAGAGTTAGAGTTAGAGATAGAGACAGAGTTAGAGATAGAGTTAGAGATAGAGTTAGAGATAGAGTTAGAGATAGAGTTAGAGATAGAGATAGAGTTAGAGATAGAGTTAGAGATAGAGTTAGAGATTGAGTTAGAGATAGAGTTATACAAACTTAGATAGAGTTAGAGATCGGGAAAGAGATTGAGTTAGAGATAGAGATTGAGTTAGAGTTGGAGATAGAGATAGAGATAGAGATAGAGTTAGAGTAAGAGATAGAGACAGAGTTAGAGATAGAGTTAAGATAGAGTTAGAGATAGAGATAGAGATTGAGATAGAGATAGAGTTAGAGATAGAGTTAGAGATAGAGTTAGAGATAGAGTTAGATATAGAGACAGAGTTAGAAATAGTTAATGAAATTAAAACTGTTAATTCAATATATTAATCGACCATTTAATAAACTTTTGAGAATTTTATGCTAAGACGTACGGACTCGTTCATTTTGGCCTCGAATAAAATCCCATTTTATTTTAAGTATGAAAACTCCTTGCTATTAAACTTTTTAAATTGACTAAAACATTTAAAACTTAACTGCAAAACTAATGATCGAGCTCGTAAACAAAAGTCACGACCGCGTAATAGAAAGATGCCTATGCGAAAGATTTAATTTTCGAATCATAATTATAGCCTCTGAAAGTACGCATGTTTAACAACTGTATTGAAAACTATATTTTCTCAAACATGCTTGGAAATTTGAGCATTATTTTGACAAACTTCTTCGAGATAAATCGAAATTGCAGTACAGGCCGAATAAATGTGAGCAGCGGCCGGCAAAAGTTGTATGAAAATCCATATCTGTCGTTTGCAGCGGCCAAATAAATTACATAGTAAACTCATATCTGTCGTGTAATTTAAAAATGGAACGATCTTTTACTCCAAATCATGGCAACCAAGAAGGTAACTTATCAAAGGTTTTATTTAAATTTCGAACGGGCTTGCAAATAGAAAGCCGTTTATTGAAAAAAAAAACAAATGAACACTATAAGGCTTAGCACGCACTGCGATTTTTATTTGCGCGGATTTTTGTAGTATTATTCCCGCGTGATTTTTTTTACAGCAACGCGTGCGGCTGCATACAATTCCATAGGCCGCAGAATGGGCGGAAAACAATCGCACGAATAGAAATCGCAGTGCGTGCTAAGCCTAACGCGGGAATAATTATTGTTGTTCGTCATTGATATTGAAAAGTAATAATTGTGTTTGACAAAATGAGTTCTAGGTACTACTTAGTTTTAATTTCCGCGCATTATTTGAGAAAAGCACTATACAAGCCTTGGCCACAACTAGGCATTGATGGACTTACGTATGTGTGCCTCGGCTTCGCCTCGGCCCACATTTACACGTTCGTCCATCAATGCCTCTTTTGCTGGCCGCTGCAGTAATGTACTATAAAGTATGGTTTAACACGATCTTATCCCCAAGATCGATTCGAAAACCGGCTCTAAAGTTGCGAGTTGCCACTGGACGGTCTCGTTCCAGGACAAGTCCGCAGAGCCTGAACTGTCATTTAACAATTAAAGACCCATTAAATTTATTGATTGATTAAAAATTAAATTCCGTTATTAAAAACGATCATTTTTGGCGTCTAACTGTATGTAATTTTTTGATAGACCTTACAGTCTTCCTCCAATAGTAACTTGGTTTTCCATTACAATGTGGAATAATAATTTTCGAGGAGGAATCGAGGAGAGTTTGTGTGCAACACATGTCTCGATCTCGCCCAACAGTACACCGGCGTACATGCGTCTCCTGTCTCGGTCGTGCGTCTCGATCTCGCGTCATGGACGCGGCGCAAATTCGTAACTTATCAGTTCTTGATGTTAATTTTAGCACGCAAAACTGAAGATGTAATTAAGAAAATAACAAATACACTAAGACACTAGCAGACAAAAAAATACATTTAATAATTAATTGTTTTCCTATCAGCTAACATCGAATGTAAGTTATTTACTTATCTCAGTAACCACATTTACTGTGATTTCTCAAAGGTGTCAGGTTACACTAGTCGAAATTTCTTCCATACAAACGTAGTCTGGCGATTACTCCATTGTTTGACGGTGTACGTTCAAAATAATATCAATTTGTCTCATCATTATCTAGCCCTGTATGGAATCAGAAAAGTAAAAAAAATACAATATTTCATAGTTATGAGCGTCGAAAGTTCTATATTTCAACACTAATTTTAACGCATCTTTGGGCGGAAATAAATACCATAAAAGGAAGAAAAATTGCAAAACGGCTTCCTTACAGGGATAGATTAGTAATTCAACAATGCAAATAATTTTATTTTCAAATTCAAATTATTTATTTGAATTTGAATTTAATAATTTGGTCGACTCTTCACGAGACCAGAGGGTTGGCCTTTTTTCGGCCAAAGAATCAGCATTGCCATCCAACGTGGCAACGCTGCCAGCCTTCTGGGCACTTTTCCTGTTCACAGCGATGTGGACAAATTTTTTGACGCCCCTTAATTTTACATATTTTTATTCTTATTTAAGTTTATTATAACTTATCAGTTTGTAAATAATAATGTACATATGTAAATAAAAAACATATTACCTTTTTATTTGTAAAAACATAGGTACAATATAATAAGATTTTATTCTAGTGTCAGGATTGCTATGTTTAACCTAATAGGCGTACAAATTTTCGATATATACATGTAGTAGTTTTTTCATGATATCTAGACTCCCAAAGGTCTGTTCATAAAATTTCGCGCGCTCGTTTTCGTCCTAAATCATCATCCATTTCGATTCAAATTTGCAAAAGTGCTAATTCGTACGAGAACTAGCTTCTTACTGCTCATCACAGCATTAATCTCTTTCGCACGTGTTGTCGGATGAGACAGCATGCATTGTAACCCCGCGCACAAAATAGTTCATGCCGTTGACTAGGGAAACCTTAAGAGAAGCTTCCTAGTGGCCAGGCGTTAAATAAAAGGTATATTGTCTACGCAAGTACAAAAGGTAAGTGATTTTACTAAAAGCCTTCTAAGTATTTATAGTATGTAGCGCTTGAGAAAACTGAAGAAAGAAAAGCTTTTTCTTACTAAAGTTAAGGTAACAACATAAGATCACGCCTGTCTTCCCCAAAAGGATAGGCATAGGTGTAATAGTAATCCCGAATTTCTCTAGTTATGTTTAAATCACTCGCAAAAGCACATTCTGGAGTGGCGGGAGTCCGGTGGATGCGAAACGCACTGGACCGATCAGTGTGGCGGCGCTTGGGGGAGCCCCATGATGATGACACGTAAAAGGGGCCTAATGCTATCAACCGGGCACTGTAGCGTTACGTGAAGCTCTGATGAGCTTAACGTAAGCCACGTTAATAAAATTAAATAATTATAAACTAAAATTAATAAAAAGCAAATTGAGAAATAAAGTAAGGTCCGGCTTCAATCGGCGTGGGCAGCTAACCAGGCAACAGGTGGGGCAGGCAGACGTGGCACGGTGTGATCGGACGGACAGGATGACGTCGTAGGCCCTGGGTAGGCAGATGAGCAGGCAATCGGGCAGGTACGTAAACGAGTAGGCGGCAGGAATCTGCGTGTGCTGAAACGGGCGCGCTGTGGCCGCGCGGGTCTGAAGACTTGTCTGCTACAGCTCATACACCAAGTGTGGTAGGTAGGCAGTAAGGAGCGTCGGGGATCGGACTGTGGCGTTACACGCCGTAGATGCGCAGATAAATGGTAGGTATGAAGGCTGGCAAATTATACACAGTATAACACTATATATTTATACTAGCACTCCGCCCGCGACTTCGTTCGCATGATTTCGTATTTTATTCAACTAAATTATGTGCAGTTAGTGAAGGCGACCAAAAACAAGCTATTGTTAAAACAATAATAAATGGGATGATAATAAAAGGAATCGTCGGTATCTCGATATCTACGGTTCAAGTTTGGATTTAGAGAACATAGAACCTCCTCCTTTTTGGAAAGTCGGTTAAAAATCTTATTCCTTGGGCAATAAGAAATTGCCATCATTAGTTTTTCAGAATTACCCCCAGAAGATGTTTTAGGTGTGTCAACGGTTTTTTGAAGAATCATACGGCACTAAGTCGACCTCTTCTTCGATTTGGAATAACAAACACAGTGTTGTTTGACGGAGATATTGGTGAACATACACAAAATCAATTAAGTGCCAAAAGGCAAATTGCCTATTATGTACACCTAAAAAGTGAAAAACACTACAAACACTACTGACACTGAAATACAACTATAAACATTACAAAGTGAAAAATAACTTTATTTTTCGAAGTCAGTGTCCATAACGAAAAAATGTCTCTTTAAAGGTTCAATTTCCAAAAATCCCTCCTTAGTGCTCTCCTACAGCATAAAAAGAAGCTAGTTGCAATAAAATACTTCAAAAATCTTGAACATCCTCTAAATGGTATTTTGGGGATAGTTCCGAAAAACTAATAACAACCTACATTATTTATTAAGGTTAGTATTTGTGCCAAATTTCAAGTTTATTAACCCAAGATCGTCAACACCCCCCTAATAATCTTTTAGGGGTAGTTTTGAAAAACTAATAATGATATCCTTTATTATTTACTTAGGTTAGGTTAGTATTTGTCCCAAATTTCAAGTTTATTAATCCAATAAATGAGATTTTCCATACAAACTTTAACATCCCTTAAATTGTCTTTTGGGGGTAGTTCCGAAAAATTAACGTTACCTTTATTATTTTGCTCAAGGAATTAGAATTCATTCCAACAAATATCTAAGTAGGGGAGCAACCCCTACTTCAAAATAAAAGACTTGTGCAATAAAATTCTTCAAAAATCTTTAACACACCCTAAATCGTATTATAGGAGTAGTTTTGAAAAACTTGTAATGACAACCTTTACTTTAAAAACAATAAAAAATATAAAATATCAGCTGTTAGTATTTATGCCAAGTTTCAAATATATAAGGACAACAAATTACCGCCTTTAACCTCCATTAGTTCAACCCTAATTTTCTGAAAACAATAAACTCATTACTTTTTGTATTAATCAAGGGCGTAAACCTACTATTTCAGATATTTTACCTTCCAAACCAAAGAAATTTCATATGAAGTTTCAACCCCTACTTTATTCCCATTAGGGGTCGAATTTCCAAAAACTAATAAATACATAACTTCTTTTTATGAACCAAGAGCGTAAATCAAAAATTTCACGTGTCCGTCTTACAAACTGTAGAAATTACATATAAACTTTCAACCCCCTTTTTACCCCCTAAGGGTTGGAATTTTCAAAAACCAATAAACACATTAATTATTTTTATCAACCAAGAGCGTAATGTAAAATTTCATGTGTCCAATTTACAAACTGTAAAAACTTCATACAAACTGTCAACCCCCTTTTTACCCCCTTAGGGATCGAATTTCTAAAAACTAACATATACATTAATTGTTTTTATGAAGCAAGAGCGTAAATCTAAAATTTCATGTGGCCAACTTACAAACTTTCAACCCCCTTTTTACCCCCTTTGGGGTGGAATTTCCAAAAATCCTTTCTTAGTGGTCACTTACGCCACTTGACGAATCTTTCTGCCAAATTTCATGCTTCTAGGCTTAGCGGTTTAGGCTGTGCGTTGATCGATCAGTCAGTCAGTCAGTCAGTTTCTTCTTTTATATATATAGATATATATTAAAATTAGAGCACTTCAGATAATATTACACAAGCCGTAAGTATAATAGTTTAAAGACTTTCAGATTCGATCGTACATTAAGTATTATTCCGTAGTCCACCGACTTTCGGCGTTCCGTCCCGATTCAAAACTAAAAAGCTGACGCCCGTTTTTCATCATTCTGTGTCATATCGTCTAAATTTTAAATTCAAATTTCTATTAAGAAAATAAGACCAGAACGAATAAAAACGGTTCACAAAGGGGGTCAGTCTACGCTACCTTTATAATAATGTACACCTAGCTTAAAGGAGGTCTAGTCCATGGTACCTATGTTACGTTCTATGGCTAAGAAAAATAAAATAGACAGACAGATGTCATGTCAGATGAAAATGTCACAGTAGAAAAATATTACAAGAATTACTAATTATCAATATAATTTAAGTTTCAGATATTAAAACAATCAGGTATAACTAAAAGTATGCTTTTCATATGATAACAATAGAAAGAAAACATAAAAATGAATTACAAAAGTTGATAAAATATCAACAGATATGTAGGTATAGTTTGTATAGTGTTATGAATTGTAAATAGACGTAAAAATATGTGGTTCTGTTTAGCAGAATACCACAGCATGCTTTCAGACTCCGGGGACTGACACTGAAAAATACCAGAAGGAAAATTTCAGTACACTTTCCCATACCCGGGCATCGCAGTAGATGACATACACAATAGATGAACGAGGGAGTCGCAGCATGAGTTGCCACTATCAAAATAATTGAACATAACCAAAATAAAGGAGCACCTTGAAATCTACATAAAACCATTTATATTTAGTACACAAAATATTTAAACCAGTAATACAGTTTCATTTGCCGATCATGGAATAACAAAATTAATATGACAGCAGATGCAGATTAATATATCACAGGACAACTCCTGTGATATATTAATCTGCCTCCTGCCTCTGCCACCCTGTGCTGCAACCAGAGTTGCGGCCTATATATACTAATATTATAAAGAGGTAAAGTTTGTGAGTTTGTGACGTTGTAAGGGGTAATCCCTGGTTTTAATGAACCGATTTTGAAAATTCTTAGTAAGCTACATTAATAACAACCATAAATAATAAAATAAATAAAAATCGTTTATTTTCAGACGTCGACGGCCCATAGCTTAGTAAAACTTAAACAACTATGTTAGTAGTAACACTAAAGCTCACATGAATACACACACAGCCCCCAATTAGAGGAAAATTTATCAAGACCCATGTCTTACATGTAGCTTAATAAACTTATCCATTATAGGCCCTTCTACCCTGTCTGAAAAGACCTTCAGAACGCTATTGCTGCTTCCCCACACTCTGCGCAACACTGATGCCACTTTTTTGCGTATGATCGCGAAATAATCGTCCGTGTGCGCGTCAGCGAACATTCCTGACGCACTACAGTAAGGCGGAAGCCTCAACAGCGCCCTGAAGGCATTATTGTATTGAATGCGCAGTGCGCTGTCTGATTTTTGGGTATGATTAGCCCACAGACCGCTGGTGTAGAATATTTGATAAAACGCCTTAAAAAGTGTTATTTTAACCGGTACTGAACAACCAGCAAACCTGCGTGCCAACATGTTTCCCCTCACAGCCATCGCCCTGCGCTCTTTCTCCATATCTAAGTCATCTTTAAGATCCTCCGTAACAATATGGCCCAAATATTTAAATTGTGCTACTCTACGCAAAGATGAGCCGCTGAGTACCACGGCGGGACATTTGAGGGACTTTTATTTCTTCCTCTAAACACCAACAGCTCACTCTTTGCAGAATTATACCTGAGCTCATGCTGCACGGCGTATCCTTCACAAATGGTGATTAATTTCCTAATCCCACCGACTGTGGGGCCCAGCAGCACCATATCGTCTGCGTAACTTAAGTTATTTAAACTAACTCAGTCAATATGGCAACCGACATGAGTGCTGCTGAGCTCTACAAGCAAGTTGTTAACATAAATATTAAACAATCTCGGGGAAGTAAGACCTCCCTGCCTAACACCACATTCGAGTTTGTAATCTGCCAATGCATTGGAACATTTCACAAAGTTCCTCTGCTTGTCATACCAGATAGATAATATTGACACCAATGCAGCAGGAACTCCCTCCTCCCGAAGCTTTCCCCATAACACCTTATATGAAACCAGGTCGAAAGCCTTGGAAAGGTCCAAGAAACAAGCATACACTGGTGTTTTTCTGTCCGTATAATATTTGACAGTGTGCTTTAACGCAAGTATTGCACTCTCAGTAGACAGCCCCGCACGAAAACCAAAGTGTGTCGTGTATTTTTGTATATCTACTGAGGTGCGAGTCAAGCACACTATCAAACACTTTGGCTATCACAGTTGCCAATGAGATTGGCCCATAATTCCCTTTGTCTGCTATGTCTCCTGTCCGATTTTTTACAATAGGTACAACTAATGTATCCAGCATCTCCTGTGGTAGGTAAGAATGCCCCACACATAGATTAAAAAACATAGTCAGTACTCTCGGCAAGTGCACACCCGCATTTTGAAGATGCTCGATACTGAGTCCATCGTGACCAGGTGATTGGCCCCGCTTCATACATATAATTACTGTTTTTATTTCTGAACACGTAAATCTATGGGGTTTTCCTGAACGATAGGACTCAGCATCGTTCAGCCTCCCCACCGACTCAAGCAGTGAGCTCACAATAAATTGTTCCTTAAATATATTAGCTATTCCAGTATGGTCACTCTCACCCTCCACGCTAACTCGTAAGCTAGGAGAGATGTTGAGCTTTTTAGTGCTTCTCCAGAAAGATGAGAAACATTTCTTAGAATGGAGCGAGGCCAATACATCCATTTCTATTTTATCTTGGTTCTTCATGACCTATTTCAATTTTTATTTAAATATCTTACGACTTAACATCATATCCTCGTAGATAGGCCCACTACTGGGTTCCCCATACCAAAGCCACAATTTAAACTTAGACCTTCCTTGAGTGTGAAGTTCTTTGACATGCCTATTCCATCCTTTTATACCTTTCTTTCTAACAATGCCTTTAGAGAGTCTGTCTTAATATAGATACCATGTATTTTTACATCGAATCCAACAATAACCTGTGGTCGGGATTATTACAAAAAATATCGGCACATAGTTCAAAATCCTCAGGAAAATCTAAACTTTTTAACTTCTTATTACACAGAGACAAGAATGCCTTTATTTCATCAGGATTTTTTTCACGCCATCGAACCCCGTTAAGCGGTGATTTAATTACACAAGTTTTCAATCTGATAACATTTACATCACATTCTGTTTTCAAGGGAAAGTGATCTAACCAAAATGTATTATAAATAACCTCAATGTTTACAATAGTTTTTACCGCCGCCTGTGTAACAAGACAGTGGTCTGACCAACGCTTACACCCGTGTGAGTCAATGATGTACGTGTACGTTTGCGATAGTATGCCTAAAAAATCTAAGTCCGCACATGATAATTCATTCACACAAAAATTAATAAGTTCTTTATAAAATAACTCACCCGGGTGCGCGTTGAAATCCCCCAACACATAAACCGATTCGGCATTATTATTTTGTATAATAGAATATATTTCACTAAGACATTCCGTAAAAAGTGGCAGATTCTCGCGACAGTCCGTCGGCATGTACATATTTATAACCAAAAAGCACCTATTGTTCACCACTACATTCATTGCACATATACGGTCACTGACTCTTTGAACTATACTCACGTTGTTAAACGTAGTTTTACGCCATAGTATGGCAAGCCCTCCGTAGGGACTCCTTTTACACATGCCAGCTGAAGTGTCCACTGAAGACTTTCCCGTGCAACTGAATTCCTGATCAACACTATCAAGAAAGGCTAGATCATGTGGATATAACCACGTCTCTTATAACAAAACAATATCAGCTGATTTGCACAGTGAACGCACACAGTTCACAGATCTTTTAACATTTATGCAATTGAATGTTATTAAGTTCATTTTTTAAATACTATCCATTTTTTGGATTTGTTATTGCCTCACGTCCAAAAATTGTTTTATTTTTGTCTTCTCTTCTATTCTTGAAATGGATAAAGCGCCTAAATGTCACGCCATCAGGCCACGTATGATCATCTAGAAAAATGTCCAGCTTGTTTTTGTTAACAAACACTTTAAAGGCATTGTATGGCTTTTCCTTCTTCATTGTATTTTTTTCAAGCGAAACTACCTCCGCCGTTTTATTTTTGACGTATTTGTATATGTCATCCACCGCTCCCTCTTTGTTTACGTTGGAAATAAACAAAGGTATTTTAACTTCCGCTGCTTTAAATTTCTCAGACAAGTCCGTAGCCCCTTTACCCATTTTACCAGTAAAACGATTTCTCAACCGCCGATTTTGCACTAAAGTCCAACTGTCTGTTGGTTTCTTGGGCATATTCCAGTTACCCATTTTTGCCATTTCCACCATCGTAGGGCTATTTAATTGACTGATTTCTGTATGACAGACAGCTGACTCAGAAATCACCTCGCACATTTCATTTTCCAATAGCGTTCTGACCCGACAAGATCTCCTCGGTGTGTGTGCAAGCGAGAGAGCGATATTTTGGTGACTTACAGCGTTCTATACTCGCACACCTCGTCATCTCATACCCGTCATCGTACACTGGTGCCGGTGATAAACCTACCGGCCCACTGTCAAGCAAATACCCTCCTCTTTTTTTCGCATTAATATTGCGCGCTAATAATGATAACGGAGGCCTGCTTGATGCCAATTCCAGCTTCAATTCATCCAGTTGAGTGACTGTTGCATATTTACATTTTATTTCACTGATTTCTGCACGTATAATCAACAGATCTTTTAATAATTTGGTCACATCTACATGGTCAAATGTAACTGGCGGTAGTTTTTGCAAGTCCCGGGCATAGAAGATCGGTATAAGATCTGGCTCCGTCACTTTGAAGACACTGATAATATCCTCTAAATCTTTCAGTTTTTTTCCTCCTTTGCGTCACCTTTTTCTTGCTAGTTTGTATTGAACTAAACAGCAACTCCTTAGCACTATCCACCTCATCCATACTGAAGGCTGTGTCACAAATCCGGTTCTCATTGTTCATCACATCTACTTTATTTTGTATAAAGGATAGAAGTTCACATATCACAATATTGCAATTCACATATTTTAACGTATTTACAGACATTGTCGCGGAAATAGGTGAGGAGACCTATATTCGACCCGTTCGCAAGCTCGTGCAGCAAGCGGCATAACCTTAACCATTATTTTATTTTTGTCCATACCGAATCAACGAACTTTACTCTTTCTTTTCGGTGGCGATAAAAAAATTATGATGGGGATAATGATCATGATCAATGAATATGACATGGTTTTCATAGTCTGTCTCTTAATATGTTTCGGAGATAGTACTGAAGTTGGGTAGATTTTTACAGTTTTATCGCACTTATGAAAAACGCTGATGATTATGATAATGACTTGTAGCCCATGTGTTAATTTGGGGTATAAGCTAGCTGATTTGAAATTTTATGCAAATCTGTCTAGCCGTTTTTGCGTGAAGAGGTAACACACACATACAAACTTTCGCCTTTATATAATTATATGTTTTTGCTGCAATCGCATTTCTATTTATTGTTTATACCATTTCATAACATAACATCATGCCAGTACGCTCTAAAGGAGTACGCAGATGTGTACAGTTGACTCTGGTACACCCTCATTTCACCGGTTATATTCAAGTTTCATGATATTCGGGTAATCTATTTGGCATTATAGATACCTTACTAAAGAACTTGCATATTAGGTACAACTAAAAAGTGAAAAATAAAAACATAAATATTCAAAAAAATATTACCGACTTCCAAATAAAAACAAAGTGAAAACCTCCATAAGAAAAAATATTGGTACCAACAAAAGACACCGACTTCCAAAAAGAAAGTAATTTTTCACTTTGTAGTGTTTTTAACCGACTTCCCAAAAAGGAGGAGGTTCTATGTTCGACTTCATGTTTGTTTTTTTTTTTTTTTGTGTATGTTCACCGATAACTCCGTCAATTGTGGACCGATTTTGAATTGTGTTTGTTGTTTATAACATTTCATAACATAAAATCACGCCAGTTCGCTCTTAAAGGGTAAGCAGATCTCTCATTTCACCGGTTATGTTCAAGTTTCATGAAATCTATTCTGGCGAAATAGTTCCCTTACTAACTTGCCTATTAGGTACGTACAACTAAAAAGTGAAAAATAAAAAAAACTTTTTGCAAAAAAATACTACCGACTTCCAAATACAAAACTACAAAGTGAAAAATAACTTAATTTTTTAAAGTCGGTGTCCATAACGCAAAAAAATGGTACCTACGAAAGACACCGACTTTAAAAAATTAAGTTATTTTTCACTTTGTAGTTTTGTATTTGGAAGTCGGTAGTATTTTTTTGCAAAAAGTTTTTTTTTATTTGGCAAGTCAGTAGTACTTTTTTGAAAAACGTTTTTTTATGTTTTCGTTTCGTTGTGGTGTTCTGGAGCGCTTCAAGATGGCGCGCAGTAAATCTGTCAATCAACTTACTTTTTTTGTATTAAGTCGATATTCTTCTCCCTAGAGTAAATAGTGCAGCGAACGCTCGATCTAGGTAGGTAGAAAGGTAAGTAAGGTAGTTAGGTCTAGGTAAGTAGGGTAGGTACAGGCAGGTAGGTAAGGTAGGAAGTTAAGTAGGGTAGGATAGGCAGTTCAAAATTAAAATCAAAATCATTTTTTTTTTATTTCACATAGGCCTACATGGGCACTTATAAAACGTCGACAAAAGGTGCACGGTTCGGGTTGGTCGTTTCCTATGGAGAAGAACCGGCAAGAAACTCCATGGTTACTCTTTTAAAAATGGTTTGTTTTTACAATATTTCCATGTTACAGCATTAGTACTTAGACATGGGGGGCCAACGTAGGCCCGACTTATGACAATAAGTCGTAAGAAACTAAAAAAATAAAATAAAAGGATTAATATTTTATAAAAAAGTTAACAAATGTTAATTAGCATCTAGAAGGCCTACAATGTTCACACATTCACAAAACAATCGGTAAAAGAATCTATACAAAGATAAATAAAAATAAGTATTACATGACAAAATTTAACATGTGGCACAAATTTTGTTATCAGTGCTGTAACTATTCTTAGCAAAGGGCTATAAAGATGTTTGAAAACCATTGTAAAAAGTCTAAATAAAAGAAGGAAAGAAAAATGAGATTGAGTATAGTTAGAGACATCCACATATTTGTGCCGTTTACAAGTTATCAGGGAAGCTGCATGCGCAGAAGGAGCTAATGCCAAATGTTTTTATCTTCAACGTAGTCCTTGATTTTATAATATGCTTTTTTAATAAGGATACGTTTGATGTAGTTTTTGAACCTTCCATCGGTCAGTTCTATAACTGACTTTGGCAACTTGTTATAAAAGCGTATACTGTTTATAAAAAAAGACTTGCTAGTTTTCGTTAATCTGAATTTGGGTATTACAATTTCGTGCTTACTGCGTGTATTTAAATTATGGAAGTCGCTTCTAGTTTTGAAAAGCCCCCGATTTTTACGGACATACAAAATACATTCCAAAATATAAAGTGAAGGTAGAGTCAGTATATCAATCTCTTTAAATTTTTCTCTGAGGGACTCGCGAGGACCCATTTTATAGATTGCGCGGATTGCCCTCTTTTGTAGGATGAAAATTGAGTCAACGTCTGCTGCTGATCCCCACAGCAGAATGCCATAAGACATAATACTGTGGAAATAAGCATAGTATACTAACCTAGCTGTAGCTAACGGGAGCGAAGCTCAAAAATTTTATTATGCATAGGTAATTATGCCCACGATAAATAACTCAACTGTAAGTACCTATTTTCCCCTTCATTTAAAACAAGTGGCCTCATGTAGCACGCATGGTAATACGTACGAAGATTTGATTTACTGCTCAACTTACCGGAAGGCACAAACTTCCTCAGCTCTGGGAAATCATGAACGGTAACTTCACCATATAAGAATTTCAAACTATGTTATGCACCAGATAAGGCAGCTGCTGAGCTAGCATTTATTCGCTACCTACTTCAAATCCTCGGATATTCAGAATTTCAGGAATATAAAATATTTTTCGTGAGTGTTGTGGCTCGTTTAAAGTTTTATATATTTGAGATACCTTTTTGGCGTTAACGATTGGCTATTAGAAAAACATTTCAAAAATATTTAGTCCTCCCTGCAAAACGTTCTACATTTATAGCAATTTGAAGAGTTTTTCCTCTAAATAACTATCTGTAAGCAGTTAGATAGAGTCTTTGAGAACAGTGGTGGCCCAGTAGTATCGGCCGCGACTTACAAGTTGTAGATCGTGGGTTTGAACCCAGGCAGGCGCTTTACTTTGTGTAAATTATTTCATATTACCACTGCTCTCAAAAACGGTAAAGGAAAACATCGTGAGGAAACCGGCATATCCTTGAACCAAAAATTCGAAGATATGTGACATCCACCAACCCGCATTGGCCCGCGTGGTGGATTATGGCCCATCCCCTCTCACAGAGAGGAAGCCTGTGTCCCAGCAGTGGGAACATTAATAGGCTGATGATGATGATGAAGCAGTTTGATACGCTACGCAGATAACATATAACCACCAATTCATAAAACACAAATTGCTAGAGATTCCTTAAATATAAAAGCTGATAATCATACTCAAGCTACCAGAAAAACGTAACACAACAAATTGCCCTGAAAAATTTGGCAGCGAGAAAACAATATTCTCATTTTTCGGTATACAATCAGAAGGAATTACGTGAAGCTATTCATCGGACCATGCTTAGTATTCCATCACCAATCACGGCGCTTCACAGGGAGACTTCAAATACTTCATTAGCCAGATTCGCACCTCCCTCCTCTTCCCCCCCCCCCCCCCCCCCCTTTTAAAGGATAGCGCTGATGAGCAACATTATCTGAATTTTGAAGATTTGTAAATAAAAGCTTTTCACGATTGAGTTTGAAAGGGGATAAAAACATTTTTGTATTCACGCCGGGTTTGAGGGCTTAAATGGGATTTTTATTAAGTTAAATAGCTGGGAGTTTTATAACGTTTTATCAAAACTTTTGCATTGATCTAATTCTCCCTAGGGTTTTAATGAGCACATTCATGTTCTAGTCCTCATATAGCATAATTTCCTTTCGGTCGTTTTTATGTTTTTTCTGATGTGTTGTGTTATTCCTGGTGTTGTAGGTAGGTAGTGACTACAGGATTGAAGACCAAAGCCCTAGAAATAGAACAATATACTGAAACCGGTTCAAGCTGAAGTCTATATTCAGCCCTCCACACGCCAAACAACCCATTCATCAAGAGGTTCTCAACTGTCGGCTCAACTAAAGAACTACCATCCATAACCAACACACTGTGTCACATGGGACAATCCTTGTTCGCAACCAAAACGTATCAAGTGTGACATTCGACGCCAACCAGACCAAAGCTTATTTAAAACTGCGAAGAGATTGGGCCAATGAAGGTTGACAAACGTTTTGTTAGTTGCAAATGTTGGTCGGTGTTTGTCAAATGTTTGGTTGTACGTACCTCCAGTGATAAAATTACCTAATACGCATCTACAGAGTGCGTTATTTTGTGGAGTCTGAAATAATATTCTGTATACAATAAAAATGCTAAATGCTTTTGCAACTAATACAGATGACTACACCTTTGCTAATAAGTAATATTTTGCTTTATCATGGATACCTATGTAATTTTTTTAACACAAAATGCAGTTAAAGAGCTATCCGTCACTTCCAAAGTCCCCAAGTTTCTCCATGAATTCCATAGTTTAAGGGATTAGGTAGAAGAACTTTGATAAAGGGGAGAAATTGTGTCAAATATTGAGATAGTGGTGTTTCTCTTGAATTACATAGCTAACTATCGAAATCTGGATCACCTCTGCCTACTTCTTTGGGAATAGCTGGCGTTATAATTTGTTATCATAATCCTAGGATACCATCGACGAGTACCCTTAATCCTTATTAAGCTTCAAGTTGTATAGAAATAAAGATATCAGCCAAGTTTCAAAAGCCATCAAGTATCGATTCGAGTAAGTACTTTCAACGAGTATGTAATTGTTTCCCTTGAACCGGTTCCTTACCCGTCTTTAATAGCAAGAGTGATATTACTTCTTAGAATTTAAACTTAAGGGTGTCTTAGTTCAGGGGTCGAGTGAGACCCAATTGCTATAGTTTACTGAACCTTTGGAGAATAAATATATTATTATCAGTAGCTCTTGCAAACCGCTTCACCCGCGTGAGTGTCGAGTATTACCCACGGAAATGTTTAGAAATAAAGGCTCCAGCCAAGTTTCAACATCTTTCAAGTACCGACTCAAGTAAGTACTTTCAACGAGTAATTATTTCCTTCCCCGTTTTAATAGCAAGCGTGATATTACTTCATAGAACTTAAGCTTAATTCAGGGGATGGCTAAGTTCATAGGTCGAGCGAGACCCGATTGATATAGTTTACTGAACCTTTGGAGAATAAATATATTATTATCACTAGCTCTTGCCATCCGCTTCACCCGCGTGAGAGTCGAGTGTTAACCCACGAAAATGTTTAGAAATAGAGTTTCAATATCCTTCAAATGGAAACATACCAACTCAAGTAAGTATTTTTAACAAGAAATTGTTTCCGTACAAGCGTGATATTACTTCTACAAAATGCGACGTACGTGGCGTGGCGTTATGTAAATGAATCAATAGTCTTTTTTAAACCTTTTAACCTAACCGTTACTAAGGAGTATGGTTTAGAAAGTTACCGTTTTACGGCATTAAGGGGCATGTATTCCAGATACTATTATTTAAAATGTTTTTTTAATGGCCTGAGTTTATACATGAATGTATTTAAGTTAGTTTGATTTAATATGGGAATTTTAAGATATAATAATAATATTTTATTTTATTCATGTCGACATCAAAATACAGTGACTATCTTAATACGTAACCTTGTATGGAGAAGGGTGTCTGAGATAGGAAAGGCCCTGTGTTACAGATCACCCATTTTTTACATAAAGGAATAATTAATTATGAAATAATTTGTGTGTAGTGTTTACATAATCGAAATTTAAGTTTAAAGTAGAATACAATTAAATGAAATTAAAATACAATGAAAATTAAATTTAAAGAAAATTAAAATCAAAATCAAAGAGAAATGAAATATAAAAATTCAACGAAAAATATACAAAAGAAATAACTTTAACACTGAAAAGTATGAACAAAGAAAAAGTACCTATGTAACTATAAAAAAATAAAATGTTTAAATTAAAAATGAGAATGGAGAAATGAGAAGGACGTGGTTTGAATGATTATATAAGTGGGTGTAAACGTGTAAGTGTAAGAGTGTGAGTGTGAGTGTAAATGTGAGTTTATGACACTGGTTTTAATATATTTTTCGTGGAAATGTAGTCAAGGTTTAACAGCCAATTTATTAATCTCCTTTTACAAAGCTCTTTTGTGTGTGTGTATATAGATAGTTTATTAATAATAGAGTTGTACAGAAAAGTACCAAGAAAGCAGAAAAACCTTTGAGATAGTGACCAGTAGTGAGAACTTGTGTCGTAACGGATGATTGGACAAATATTGGTTGATCTTCTGTTTTGTGTTAGGAGATCAGGATCTAGGGATAGTCCAGTATTTTTTAATACCGTCATGATAATGAATAATTGCCGGACTGTAAGTATTTGGCAGTGTTGATAAAGTTCAAAGGTTGGATATAGGATTGGAAAAAAGCAACTAACTTTTAATACCGCTCTTAGGGCACTTTCTAGATTGATCATGTATTATTTAGAGGAACCGCCCCATGTGGTAATACAATATGAAAGAAGTGATTGGCATAATGCGAAGTAAACTTTCTTAAGAACTGAACTTCCATCGACATACATCGTGAGGCAGTCTCCATTGTCCGCTCGGTTACCATGTGTACCCCATCATATTTCCATATTAGACAGTGGTATTCCTAGAACACACACATATTGAACAACAAAAGCGATATAATAGGGTTATGGGACACGTATTTTTTGCGTGCGTTCTTGTGACGTCAAGCGTTGGTACACTTTATACCGACAAGTGACTTCACAAGCCCCTTGAACTTCGGTGCGCTTTTTTTTTTATTAATTTAATGAGGCAAAAAATACATGTCTAATATTATTTTATAATCTCACTGATGGACTAAATAGTATTTTTTCTACCCAGGAATCATCTCTATTCATCATCTTTCTGCCCTTATCCTATGTTACTTGGGATTGGCGCAACACGTTTTCTTCTTCCATAACGTCCTGTCCCCTGTCACGCTAGCACTGACTCCATTTTCTTTCATATCACTTCTCACACAGTCCATCCATCTTTTCTTTGGCCTTCCTCGACCTGTCCATCCATCCACATTTATATTCATAACTATTTTCGTAACATGCGTTTCATCCCTCCTCATCACATGACCATACCAGGCAACATCCCTACTATAGACTTCATTTTTTTTTTTATTAAAAATACCGTGACTGACCTTCTACAGAGACGTAGTCTCCTTTAGATAACAGATCATGGGTACCCAAGAAAATGTGCCCATTCTCACCAAGCTTTGTCAGCTGTGACTGGAGTGCAACAGCAAGTTCTTTATTCACTGGGGATGCCAACACTGCGCCTGTAACATGAGACATGGAGATATCTCTATATGGTACAAGAGCGAGCTAAGCGAGTGGTACCGTACGCTCGATCTAAGTTTAAAACTCCACCGTTGACAAGCAGCCAGCTTATCGTTTGAAGACTTTAGAGCATCTGTTGTCCGTATTATTGTAACTGTTATGACCTACTGTATTCTTATTTCTAACCGACTTCAAAAAGTAGGAAGTTATCAATTCAACAGTAAGTTTTTTTTTATGTGTATCACCTCAGAAATTTCTTAACCTTTTTATTTGAAAGCTGGTGGTTTTCATGTGGTCCCATTTAAATTTGGTGAAGATATGATGATAAAAATAAAAAATAAACTTTGGAGATATATAACAGAACTCTTCAATATCTTCCCTTTCATTTTTGTCGAATGTAAATGATATGAGTAACTGCATAACAAACAGTAAATGCTATCAATTCGCGGGTGACACTTGCCTTGTTATAGTTAACAAAAAGCCTCAAATAGCATGTGACCGCTTACAACTCGACCTGTATGATCTAACAAGGTGATGTCACTATGCTGGCCTAGTGTTTAATGCAAGCAAAACTAAACTTTTGGTTATTAAATCTTCCTACATTAGAAAGTTTGCTCTTACGGAACTTAATAGCCATGACTGCTTGCATGCAGTCAAAGTGACCAATTGTTACTGTCCTCAAATAGATGTTGTCAGTAACATACACATCTTGGAGTAGTAGTAGACGGCACACCGGACGAAAATTTTGATACTTTAGGGACTTAAACTTGAAAAAGGCCAAGATTATCGAATGTATTATTATTGTATTTGTTTATCAAGTAGCGCTAGTCTGATAAATTCATACAAATGAAATAATCCTTAATTTTACAGGCAGAGGGTTCAAATTCGTTCGATTTTAGGATGGGTCGGTACTTATATCCGACTGTACATGATAACAAATAAATAATACTGTAACTACTGAATCTTACCGTCATGGTAACATCTTAGAAAGGCGTCTTGCCACGCTGCGGGCGTCGAGTGCAGTTTGAGCCAGCCACCCGTTTCAAAATTGAACACGTAGTCAGGCTCGCATCGCACAAAATCTGGATGTTTTGAAAACAGAACAAAACAAAAACAAAATGTTTTTATAATATTCACATACATTAACCACAAAAGGAAATTATTTTTTATACAATTATTTGATTAAGGAAAATACCGATATTTTATGATTCTTGTCAATGGCAAGTAGTGGGCCACAATGAATAAAATTTTTAAAAAAGAAACCACGTACAATAAAAAAAAGCTTTTGGAAAGTGACTGGAATATTGAAAGTTATTTTAATGCGGAAGTCAGTAGCAATACAGTAAGAACAAATACAATTAAAGCCAATATTTCTCGTATTTTTTTAATAAAAAAACCAAATAAAAAAAATACTTACTACTTACAATTAACAAGAATAAACAAACAAAATGATATGTCTTCAACATCTTTTGAGTCTTTATCATTCCTCTGCTGAACTTGTTATATTTTGAACGGCTATTATATTGACCTTTATATACGCGTACTATACATATACACTTGCTTGTAAAGTAATCGGCCCACCCCGTGTTCTTTTCTTTGAGAGACGATATCTCCAAAATTTAAGTTAATTTGTATATTATTTTATGTTATGTGAAGCAGGAATGATAATGTCTATTTTCTTAATGTCCTACACTTTCGTATACGTAATATTCTTGACAATAACAATTCGATTCTGCAAATACCCCTATTTCACAGTATTGCATAAGCAAAGACTTTACAGTTTATATAACACCTTAAGTAAACCCCGGTTTTATTAAGTAATTGAAGTTGATTAGATCTTGATTAGTGTTTCATGTTCGTTTATTGATATTTAACTTACGTTTAAACGTAAAATCTTTGTGTGGAAGTGGATACCAATCTTTGAAAGGCGCTTAAGAAGTAGTAGTAAATTATGCGCGAAATAAAACTAGTTTAATTTTCAACCTGTCAAGTTGGCAAACAACTTTCTGTTACAATTTGCAATAAAATTATCGAATTCTTACGTTTTATCTGTCGTTATCTTGTTTCAAACGAAAACGCACGGTGTGGGTCAATTTTTATGCACGCAAGTACCCGCGGCCTATGAACCCAATCACATGAGTTTACTGTTTTTTTTTGTGATTAACTTTTAAAAACAATAATTATGTTATTGAATTCAAATAATACTAATTAAATCTATATAAATATAAAAGCAAAAGGTCATTCACTCACTCATCACGAAATATCGAAAACCGCTTGACGTACAACGATGAAATTATGCAGAAAGGTTTCTCAAGTAACGTAAATAAGCACAAAGAAAGGATTTTTAGGGTAAAAAAGGGGTTGAAAGTTTGTATGAAAAAACTAATTACTTCGACTAATATTCTTGAAAGTTGGCACAAATAGTAATCTATGTAAATGATAAATGATGACATTATTAGATTTCCGAAACTACCCCCAAAAGACGATTGAAGGGGTTTAAAAGATTTTTTGAAGAATCTTATTTCTATTGATAAGTTATTTATAATTCAAATAATAATATATACAATTAAATATGTCTAATCTTATGACTAATAACAAAACAAAAAAAAAGCTTACTGCGCATCAAAAAAATGGGATACGTGCCCAGAACGCTGGCAGCATTGCCACGTTGAATGGCAATGCTGATTCTCTGGCTAAAGAAAAGGCCAGCCCTCTGGTCACGCGAACAGTCTACTAACCGTTTACTTATGTCTCGACCCCATGGACCTAATGTCTCAACCCCAAACGGCTCAAACATATAAATGCCAATAAGGTTGTTATATTTGCGCCGTTTGAGGTTTTCTGCACCAGCAGCATCTTATTTCTTGGTATTAAACTTGAATACTGGGTCTAAAGTAACCTAACATGAAGGAGATGACGAGCGCTGAGTTCGCTCAATTTGCTCGCTCACTTCAGCTTCCGTCATTTCCTTCGAACCTAACCTATCCGTGTCGGGAGCACATTTTTATTTTTTTGCCTCTTGATATGCTCATGTATGCATTTTTATGCATATTTTTTTATTTGTGTTACCTGCACTACCATGGGGAGATAGTGCAGTTTTTTGGGACTCTAACCCACTAAATCTACACGGTGTCCTCCTGTGCCGCTTATGGTGGGAACCTTGATGGTGGGAACACGGGCACGCGTTAGCACTCACCGCGAACCTGCCGCGGCTGTCAGTCACCGGACCCTCCTCAAGCACCCTTCGTTATCCCCTTTTTTCAGGAACGAGTGTAGTTTGAAATTAATCTCAAATACTAAGATTTGCAATCCCTTGAAACTTGGGCACAAGTCAAACTTCCTTGTCAACTCAATAAAAAATACAGCAGTTTGGGTAAATCCCGCATTATTGCACAAGTAAAGGGTATACCCGAAAACTGTAAATTCCTAGTTACATCACAAAAGTAGTATTTTTTCCGATTAAAACTTACTCGTATTTGCAGTTGATAAACTGAATGCGACATACCTACTCGTATGTCGATATATGGTGATAAAAATTCTCAAACGACATAGTAAAGGAGAATACTCATGGATATATGGAATCCCGTACCATGATGCATCAAAATTAAACTTTGTTTTTTATTAACCGACTTCGCAAAAAAGGAGGAGGTTTTCAATTCGACAGTATTTTTTTAATTTTTTTATTTGTGTTAACTCAGAACTTGTGAGGGTGAACCGATTTTGATGATTCTTTTTTTAATTTGAAAGCTGGTGCTTGTCATATGGTCCCATTTAAATTTCATCAAGATCTGATGAAGAACTTCGGAGATATACATCAGAACTCTTCAATAAATGACGGCAAATCACTCGGGATAGTTGCAATCGGATGTCTGTTTATTGTTTACATCGTTTCATAACATAACATCACACTAGCACGCTCTTAAGGGGTACGCAGGTGTGAACAGTTCACCCTGGTATACTCTAATTCCACCGTTTTTGTTTAAACTTCTTGTTTCTGGGTTAATCTATTGTGGCTTCACTTTGGAGAAATGGTCCGTTATGTACCTACCCACAACTAAAAAGTGAAAAATAAAAAAAACTTTTTAACAAAAAATAAAACCGACTTCCAAATAAAAACACTACAAAGTGAAAAATAACTTCAATTTCGGAAGTCGGTGTCAAAAACCAAGATCCCAAAACAGGAACACCGACTGCCGAAATTGAAGTTATTTTTCACTTTGTAGTGTTTTTATTTGGAAGTCGGTTGTATTTTTGTTAAAAAGTTTTAGACTACACTGATCATGTTAACTCTTACAAAACTTCTTTTTGAAAACAAAACCCGGATTTCGGAGTTATTTTATAAAATCGAAAATAACCTAAAATTTGGTCTATTTTGTACGACGCTATCAACGACGTAATTTATATAGACACGATATACACGGATGTTATAGGTATTTATTACACAAAAGAAACGATTACTGGTTCGTCTTTTCATTAAAAATCGATTCTATTAGATACGTTCTATCTACATCTTTATGACCGGCTGTGAACGGCCAATTCACCATAGATAAAATAATGATAATCTTTTAAATAAAGATTATATGAGATTCTATTATTTTCTAGTTTATTTTTAATTAATGTAGAATCGGCTAATTATATTTTTTTATGTGACCATGACTCTTTCAAAAATCAAGGGTAAGTTAATCATATCATGTGAAACGGAACGTCATTTAAAGGGAGTAGTATAACAATATCCATACTTTTAAACTCAACATTAAATACCCTATTCAAAAATCAAATTCCCGACGCATAATGTCGTAAAAAAATATGATAGTAGATTATTGCATCGAGCACAAAGTAATTTATTATTGCACCGAGTGCCTGATTTAGAGCCCGAGCGTCAGCGAGGGCTCTAATCTAACAGGCACGAGGGCAATATAAATTACTTAAGGCGAGGTGCATAATCTGCTTTTCTTTCAACTATTACCTATAGGAATAGTAGATAAAAGAAACTCATATCAAACAGTTAAAATAGAAGTTTAATTATTGAAATTAAACGATTTTCTATAACACAGCTTCATTTAGAATGTTTTCCGGTGTTAATGTGTCGCTAGATGATTCCATTTTATAGATGATTCCATTTTAATTCGAAGCCAAAGTATCACACTTTATCGTTTCCAAAAATATTGTCAAGCATAATTAACAAAGTTCCCGCCAAATCACTTTTTTAAATTTCTTTCATTTTTAAATCAGAGTTAGCAGCAATCATTTTTAAATTTGGAACAAGTAGGATAGAAACGTATTCGTTTCTTATCGGCTGGCTGAATAGAGCTAATCCATTGAGATTGGCACCTTTAGGTGCGATTAAAAAATAAACTGTGCAATAATGAAATTTCATACATTTTTATTGCTCAAGAGCATTGAAGACTCGCTTTGTACTGAGTTTTTAGTGTGATTGTGATGAAATTAAAGCATAGTTGGAAGAAAAACTAATTACTATTTAATTTTGGTCTTGATGCGTGAGACTTTTTGGTACCACTTTTGGTCATTCTCCTTTGTCAGTCAATTCAGTTTATCTCTTCGTTAAAACAAGTTGACCACGTATCTTTTCGCGAAATTATTAGAATACGAGTATTTGGAAAAAAAATACTATAAATAAAATAATTATGTATCTTATGTCCTCTGGACTCAATGTTGTTGGAAAGAATATCGTCTTTATTGCACGCTTTTTACGGTTCCGTACCCAAAGGGTAAAAACGGGACCCTATTACTAAGACTCCGCGGTCCGTCTGTCTGTCTGTCACCAGGCTGTATCTCATGAACCGTGATAGCTATACAGTTGAAATTTCCACAGATGATGTATTTCTATTGCTGCTATAACAACAAAAACTAAAAACAGAATAAAATAAATATTTAAGTGGGGCTCCCATACAACAAACGTGATTTTTGTGCCGTTTATTAAAATGCGATAATTGTACAGAACCCTTCGTGCGCGAGTCGGACTCGCACTTGGCCGGTTTTTTGTAAGATGATGCCACTTTCTCACGGGAATGGACTTAGCACCTGTGATCAAACCTTGATCTAACTAAACACCACAGAGCCTCTAGCTACAGTACAGGCACTACCTACCACCCAACATAAATACTATGTTAAGTGACAACACCTTCGGGATCCCTAAATTTCTGCGTTTGGGTGCTCCTAGCGGAGCTACACATCGTTGTTAATGTGGTGAAGCAGTCGACCGACTCGGACTTCATGCCCTATACTGCAATAGGAGCGCTGGTCGGATAGGACGGCACGCCGGCATTAATGACATCATACTTCGGGCTCTTGTCACCTCCGGGTGCCAGCTGTTTTAGAACCCAATGTTTTGGCATGCTACAATGGGAAGAGGCCAGACGAGATGACCACACACTTGGAAGTTAGGTAGGCCTTTGGTCTGTAATGCAACATGTATCGACACTCTTGCGCCAACCAATCTTCTAAGCACGGTGGGCTGTACTTGGGGGCTGCTGCTGGTGCAGAAAACTCGAACGGTGCAAAGAGAACAAGTTATTGGAAGTCATATAATTGAGCCGTTTGAGGTTGAATCATTAGATCCATGGGGTCCGAGTGCTCATCAAGTTTTTCGAAATATAAGCGGAAAGTCGACTCTTCACGTGACCAGAGGGCTGGGCTTTTCTTCGGCCAGAGGATCAGCATTGACATCCAACGTGGCAATGCTGCCAGCGTTCTGGCCACTTTTCCCTTTGACAACGATGTAGACGATTTTTTTGACGCCCAAAGAGCCCTCTCTTTTTTATACACTTTCATAGTTTTTATTTAAGTATATTAATAGGTAGTAAGGACGATCTGGTTAAGGCTGCGAGGGTCCGGTGGATGCAAAACGCACAAGACCGATCAGTGTGGCGACGCTTGGGGAAGGCCTATGTCTAGCAGTGGATGTCTTTCGTCTGAAATGATGATGATAATAGGTTAAATACCTTGTTCGTTTTAGTATTTTATACTATGTAAATTTGTACCCTTGTAAATAAATATAATTATTAAGTACTGTTTTGTAGGTAGTAATTTAAAAAAAAAACACCACAGGTCTTGCAACCTAACCGCCATTATTGGCAAAAAAAGGTTTCCAAATGAAAACGATGGTGTTGAAATTCTTTTACTTTCTTACATCATCGAAACAAACCTAATATTATTTCAAAAGATTGTTTATAAAAATAGGGGCTTTTTCACCATTTAATAACAACAAATATAACGTTTAAATTATCACATGCGTTTCGTAATTATCATAACAAGTTGTTCCGTATGTTGTCGCGGGTTCGGTAAATCCTATCGCGGACTGGTTGCTCGCCATTTTGTTTGAAAAGAGTATCTTCTTCACCAATTAAAGCGTCCAATAATTTTTGGCAATACCTAATTGTTTAAAGACAATTTGTCAACCTCTTTCATGGGGTCAAAACCAATTTGTTTTCCGAATTCACTTATGCAATTAGTCTGCAGCACCTTAATTGCGTAGCTTTAAAAAATGGCCCACGCGTGCTTTAATTGCATTAATTGATTCATATGTTTAAAAATCCGTCTACTGGATAGCATAAAACACGCAACTGTTGAGTTGTCAAAATGAAAGAAAGCGCGTATGCTTCTTGCTGTCAAAAAATTTAGGCAATTAGGTTGCAGTTCTTCTTAATCGTGGTAAATCTCCTTACAATACACGGCACGTCGAAGTCAATCAATCTGCCAAGCCTTTTCTCCTACCCCAACGTCGCAGCCCCAGCCGTCCCCAACATAGTTGGGCTTACAGTCTAATCTGATGAAGCTGAATCCCAGTATTTTACATGAAGCGCCGAATGCCAGCATTTTACATGGAACGCCGAATGCCAAATATGTTTGTTCTGTATGAATGCAAACTCACTCAATCACTCTGCTACTAATATACGTATGTACTGAGGCCAAAGACTTTATACTTCTTACTACTAGACTGTGCACTATGGCACAAAAACCGGTCCGAGCGAGAGGGCTCCCTTTGGTAGTGTGTCTCTTTCTAATGAGGTGACCATGATAAAACAGAACACGGGACAAATTGATTGTAAAAACGATAGTTTAAGTATTCCGACATGTTGATGCTACCTAACTGCGCTACCTAAACCTACCTAATTTATAGTAAATAAAAAATAAAAATAAAAAAAAATTGGTATCTACGTCACTAACCGTATGTATCGTATGTATGGTGTCGGGCGTAAAGAATCTCACCATCCCATGTGTGCCCGTGGGTGTCGTAAGAGGCGACTAAGGAAAAAACCAGTGAATGGGCAGCAGCGTTCTCTGTGCATTTGTAACAACCATACTGCGATCGCCAACCCGCCTGCAAAGCACTCCCCATGAATAGCACAAATAAAACATAGCCCCTAGTGCCCGGCAGCTTGCCTACCCTCGACTACGGTAGTGGTAGAGGTTACAGTATGGCAAGGGGTGCTAAGAATCCGGGACGAGATCCGGCTATCCCAACAAAAACCGACGACTGGACCTGGCAACGTACAACACGCGCACACTCCGGACCGACGAAAATATCACCGAACTCGAAGGGGAATTGAGCAGTTTACGATGGAGTATTAAAGGGTTATCTGAAGTCGAAGAGAGGGGGAGGACTCAATAATCCTCAAATCCCAAGTCTCTTCAAGTTTAATTCTTCAAGACTATCATATAGATTGGAACAAAAAGCTCTCTGATCCTACTCTGAATCTCATGAAGGTGAGGCGTTAGATGACCCTGCAGTCTTCTGACGGTGCTTTGATATACCGGCAGCTAAATATACCTCAAAGGATCTCTATGATTTCACATATTGTCCAGTTGAGAAATAAAACTACACCAATTGTATTCCACTAGGAATCAATTCTCAAATAATATTAACAGCCGCTGAATTTCACTCCAACAAAGTCCGCCAAAAAATCCGCAAATCACCATCCTACATTTAGTATTACAAGGCCAAAACATTTAAAAGTACTACCCTTACTCAGTATTAATGAATATTTTTAAAAATACAACGAATTGATTAAATATAGGAACTGTAGAAATATATATAGACTTTTCTAGAAATATTTAAATACGTGTCCAAGTCTATGAATTGTTCGTTTTGGTATAACATAAAAAAATATAAAATGTTCTACCATTTCTACCAAACCCAATGATTAGTTGAGCTAGCAAGAGGTCAGACAAGGACACACTACCAGCGGAAACCCTCTCGCCAGGACCGCTTTTGGTTAGCTACCGCTTATAAGGAAATAGCTAACCTAGGTGTATGATGATAGATTTCATCTATACCAATATTATAAAGAGGAAAGATTTTTTTGTTTGTTTGTTTGTACCGAATAGGCTCCAAAACTACTGGACCGATTTCAAAAATTCCTTCACCGTTGGGAAGCTTCTCTATCCCCGGGTGACATAGGCTACTTTTTATCCCTGTATTCCCACGGGAACGGGAACTACGCGGGTGAAACCGCGAGGCGTCCTCTAGTTTTAGCTAAACAAAAAATTTTGGTACACAGTCTAGTAGTAAGAAATACGTATAAGGTCTTTGACTAAGGCACATCTACCTGTCAACGCCATATTTCTATTTTTAGAAAGAAATGAAAGCTAGCCTTACCAAAATTGTTAGCTTTGACGAAATTTTCGAGAATTTGCCACACGAAGCACAACACTCAAAAAAACATAACTCAAATCATAAAACAACCCTCATAACAAAACATTGAACATGTTAACTAATGACACAGCACTATTACACTATACCCAGTTATCACAAAGCTTTAAAATTACACAATTTGATCAACAGGATTTGACACAAGCTCTAATTAACATGATTGTAAAAGCTTCGCAAATGTACTAATAATAATTTAATGTACAATATTTCTTTAGCTGGCAGGGATGTGCTTTTCATAAAACGGTGTAAACCTCCCGGTTTTTATATAACAAGGTAGTTAAGTTTGCTAGTAAAAGTGTTATGGATACGAGGTGAAAGACAAGAAATCCTGAGTCCTGGTCCTGTCATATATTATATTATCAGTGACCCTGTTAATCTTCACGCTATCATTCACTTTGTTTTCTTTCCCTTTATTATGTAATTTTGTCGCTGAAAATATTTCCTATTTTTACCGGCTTTCCAAAAAGGAGGAGGTTCTATGTTCGACTCTATATTTGTTTTCTTTTTTTTACTTTTTTGTTTGAAAGAGTATGTTCCGACATTGGTCCTTTTAAATTTCGTGAATTTCTGATGAAGAACTTCGGAGATATACAACAAAACTCTTCAATGAATAACGGCAAATCTCTTTGTTTATACCATTTAATTGCATATCATCACCCCAGTACGCTCTAAAGGGGTACGCAGATGTGTACAGTTCACCTTGGTTCACCCTTAATTCTGCCGGTTATGTTCAGTTTCATGATATTCGGGTAATCTATTCTGGGTTTATCATTATAGGTACCTACCTTACTAATCTACTTGCCTATTAGGTAAGTACAACTAAAAAGTGAACTATAAAAAATCTGTTTTACAAAAAAATACTACCGGCTTCCAAATAAGACAAAGTAAAAACCACAAAGTAAAAATAACTTTATTTTTGGAAATCGGTGTCCATAATGCAAAAAATATGTTACCTACCACAGACACCGACTCAGAACCAGAACCTCAGCGAGGCAGCTATTAACTTTAATATATAAATAATGTTACACCTTGCATTTCTATAAACGTCGTGAAAGAAAAGCTTTGACTCATGAAACATATAATTTCTTTAATTAATTCAGAGAAGCCGCCATTGAGTTATAGTTCTATTTTCATTCGATAAACATATCGAATGAAAACAGAACTTAAACTCGAAGAAGCTCGAATTATATTCTCATGAACTTTTTCTTTGTATTTATAAGAATAAACGGAAGCCCATCAAATCAAAGGCGTGCCGGAGGCGGGCGCACGCTAAGCTTTTATTTGATATTTTATTGGACCACATCCATCGCCTTGATGCAGTCAGGTTTTCTATTAAATCGTACGATATAAAAATAACACAACAGTTTTATTTTAAAAGCCTTTTGGAGATGTATTTTCATACTGCTAATTGAAAATTCTATCAAATTTTATAGTGCGTTTTACTTGACTGAGAAACGTATATTCGTTTATTATTGAAGTCGTTTTCAGACTATAATACGAGTATTGCTAAGCCGCTCTATGGTGGGATCAAGCCATAAGCGATAGGATTCAATTACCATTAAAATGACTTCGGTCCCAACCGAGCAATTTTTCATCTGCCTACGTTACTCGTTCGATTCTCTTTTCATGAATTTAAACGAAGCAGCAACAAGTAGGTGCAGCCATTCAGTTTTGAATATTTTTCAATCAGTACTGGCCGAAATTGATAGTTGACTAATCTGGATTGAATGACGAGAAGCGAACAAAGTACCCAGAAGTGAGGTGACACTTAATCTGATAAAATCGTAAAAATTAGTTAACACAACTACTGACAAAAAGAACCATTAAGCGGATCAACACAGCTATAGTCGAATCTAAGTAAGCTAAAGTAATAAATTTTAACACAATAATCGTCATTTCAGCCGAAAGACGTCACTGTTGTATTTAGGCCTCGCCCAACCATCGCTAAAATGACCGATCCTGAGCTTCTCCATCAGAACTGAAAGGCAAAACATAATATTTTTAAATAAGAACACAACATTACGTACTGCAACCATTCCTGAATTGAAGCCAACATTCCATGAAAACCATAAACCGACCAAATAACGAAAATACATGTGTACCAACACAAATAAAATATAATGTACCAACAAACGTAATATATCCTGATTCCAGTGCGAGTTTGTTCTAAATCCGTCGCTGTGATCTAGGCCATATTTATCTTGTAGGTACATAATGGAATGGTCATTAGGTAGAGCACAAATCTTGTAGTCGATTACCATAAACAACAATAAAGCTAAGATATTTGAATAAAGAAAACAGAGTAATAACATAATTCGCCAGGATTGGATCTGTGTTATGGGAAAAATCTTCCATTATGATTTTCCTATATAGATTTCAGTTTTGGCAGCATCGGTAGTTTTGACCTTGAATATACATGAGGGTGTTTATTGTTTGTTGTCTCTATATTCTTAATCTTTAGGCTTCGGAGAACTGGTTTCTTACCCTTGTCTTAAGAACACTAAGAAATCTATAAATACTATTTTCACAAAAGATGTGGCCAGAGATTTTTCATTTTAGAACATTGCCGTCGAACGCCATATATTGGTGTTTATGATGCCACTATTTCTAGTACATCGGTTTACACAGTCCCAGCTTCTGCCTATGTGGTCTATATGATTATATTCACTGGGTATCTAATATAATGTAAAAAAAATATGCTAGCCGTAATGTCGTGTCATTAAGCTGTAATTTGCTTATTTACCCCAAGTGATTTAATCACTTGAAAGCCCCTAACGATACCTACCAGAGAACAGGGACCTGTACATAAAAAATAGTTACCTAGGTATTCCTATTTTGTTTCATTTCAGCAGGATAATATTCTGCCCAAGACTTGCACCACCTCAGAAGTAGGTAATAGTTGCAAACAGCAGTTTCATTCTGTTGAAGCCGATTACGAGTTTCCCTAGCTCATACAATGTCGTCCAATAAGAGAACTCACTTAGATTCAACACGTGAGATCGTTCGAAAACATTTTTCCAATATATGGTATCATGGACTCGCCGCCTCATACCCTTATATTTAATAAAGCTTTTGCAAATGGAATTGCCAATTCGAAGAAGATTACCAGTATGATTGCGCTTTATTACCGAAGTTTATGCTGTTTTGTTCCGAATTATTGTAGTTTGTTTTTTTGTCGTGGAATGAGGGTTTTTCTAAAGTCTGTTTGTTCTAATGTGCTTTGGGATGGTAGTAACTAACATTGAATGTAATTTTAAGCTCAAAGGCGTTGGTGGAATGTGAATATTTTCAGTGCCTAAATAAAGTCACTCGTCGGTTTCATTTTCCATGACCACCATAAAATGCTTTGATACCCTTAGTTTTGTAACCAAAAATATCTACTTAACACCAGAAAAATAAAGTCTAAAAATACAATAGTTCTAGCTATTTTAGTCACGACTCCACTTTAAATTGTATTCGACCACCAAATTTAGTAAATGATCACCAAATTAATGTTGTGAAATATTTTGACCGGGTGAAATAGGTTAGGTTAGGTTAGAACAGTGACAAACCGCGCGCGAGCCGAGCGAGCGAGGCGAGCGCTATTTCCAAGCAAAACTCATTTTTTTACTCATTTTTAAACTCATTTTGCTTAAATAGGATAGCAGAATTTAAAAACTTTGATTATAATTTTACTTTAAAATGTTGGTTTAATTTTGGTGACCATTTACTATTTTTGGGTTACTCATGATTTACTTGGAGTCATTTTACTTAAATAGGATAGCAAAGTGTTAAAACTTTGGTTATAATTTTACATTAAAATGCGAGTTTCATTTTAGTGATCATTTACTACTTTTGTCTGCTATTTGTTACTATATCTGGTGGTAAGTTAAACATAAGCCTTATTATAATGTTGAATATGGTGGAGATTCTGTATGTTATGGCTATGCTTAGTTTGTTTTGTATGCGACTCCATATTTTTGTAATATCTTGTCAGTAAATTTTATTTGTGCAGCAATTTTTTGGGTTGGTCCCCTAAATCTTTGTTATGATCTGATTCTGGGCTTAAAAATAATGTTATTCATTACCGATATTATGTTATCAAATCAGAAGCGGTTCAGAACGTGGTAAGCCAAACTCAATCAATAATTTTATTATTGCAAATTGTGCAATTTTTTTTTTTTTTCGTCCAAGCCAATTTCCAAACTAATTATTTTAACATAAAAGCACCTCTACCATACGCTGAGCACTTTATTTATTAACTTACTTCACTTGTATTAAGAAATGACACGCCGGGTTTACTTGCAGCGCCTTTCTACTTAGCTGCAGTCAAACTTCATTGATGTTGAGCTTTCATACCTCCCCTGTTGAGCTGCTTGTCCTAAGTTATTCGTTCTCGCTATATAAACTGGGCGGACAGTTATTACAAGCTCTTAATATCGTGTTCTGAAGTTTGCACTTTGAATTAGCTTTGTTGGAATAGGCACATTATAGAAATTGTTTTGTCAGTTATAGATGGTTTGGATATATTATCATGGCTGGTAAGGCTATTCATTGGTCTAGTAATATTGCAAGCGAGATAACTCAGTGAGAGGTTTTGGATTCGATGCTCGGGCCGGCCCGATTTGGCCGGTATGGCTGGTTGAGCTAAGTAATTCGTTCGCTCTATATAAACTGAGCGGGCATTTATTACAAACTCTTAATATCGTGTTCTGCAGTTTGCGCTTAGAATTATCTATTAGCTTTGTTGGAATAGGTACGTTATATAATTTGTTTTGTCAGTTATGTATGGGTTGGATGAATTATTATGGCTTGTAAAAATTGGTCTAGTAATACTGCAAGCGTAACAACTGAGTCAATCGAAACTGTGATCAGGCATTCGTGTTCCACGCGTAAGAGATGTTAGCAGAAACCGCTATGGCCGATGCCTGTCTGGGACGCGGCTAAATTTAAAAGAGTGTTACCACGGCTCTGGCACAAGCAACTGAAGGAAAAGGGGTAGCTTTTAGTCAATTAAAATCTGAAACATTCTCACGTTTAGAGCGAGAAGTAATTGGACAATTTTCCACCCCAAAAAACTAAATAAAAAAAAAGGATTTCTATTGTATATCGGACATTTTCATTAAGAAATTCTTAATAGCTACCCGAATCTTCTTGACGCATCGCCTTAAGTGCACAGGCGCGATGGTATGCAGAAGAAGACTGAACTTATGATGAATTATACCGTGGCATTATTTTTTAATTAAATTACTCTCTGCACTAATAATTTCACCCAAAACGTGCAGAGTGCCTATCTCTCTTTCTACAATTTAATTCATACGGGTATTATCAGCTTGCTTTCTAGATTCGGAAATTCATAAATGTCAAAGACGACGGTTGAATTATAAGCATGATTAATGATTTCAGTATTAATAAAAAGGTAGCGCTACTTCGATATTTCGGCTCTATTTCGAAGAAAAAACATCACTTAGAATAGATACGATCGTCTAATTCTATATTTTCTACCTAAGCAATGCCATCATGTATAAGTTAGGCCAACTTACCGACAGAGCTTAAGTTAGCAGATTAATAACTTGTCAGAAGTATATAAGATGGATTTACTAATTTATCTGTGAGTTCAATTTGTAATCATTAGGAGTTTTAAGCAGTTAAGTCTTGTACACTTTAGTTTGATTTTGCCTGCCTCTAATTGGCTATTTTTGGCGGGATGAAAATACTATTTCATTGTTTGTTTGTTGAAATAATACTGTCCCACAGCGCCATGTTGTCATCCAACGGGTGCCTGTTTTCATCCAACCAAAATAGCGAATGAATTAAAAATAAACTAGTCTGCTGCTGCCTTCCTCAATAACATTCTCTATACAGCTATTATGGGCAATTCTAAAAAAATCAAAACTTCAAGGTGAACGAAAATCCTAAACCCTTGATTGCTCCGGGTGTCTTAAAATGCATTATAAAACGTGAAACCCTGAATAAGAAATTAAAAAAGTACACAATGATGAGACATTAAAAACTACCTACAAACGACACAAAAACTTTTATACATCCCTATTAGAAAATCGAACAATAACTATGAGACATAATTATATCAACAGCAAAAATCTCTGGAAAACTGCTAAAGAAACCTTAATTAGCCCCATTAGAATTAATATGTACCAACAATCCTTTAAAGTCAGCAAATGATGTAAATCTTTACTTTGCAAATGTAGGCAAAACTTTAGCTGAGAATACCACATACCACAAGCAATTCATGTTGTAATTCTTTTGCTCTTCCACCTTCTGATGAGGATGAGATTGGGACACTAATATTAGGTTGAAAAGTGATTGCTCTATTGGCCTAGATATGATATCTAGTGAAATCTTAAAGGTAAACAGGAATGTCCTAATATCTCCGATATTGTACATTTGCAACTTGTCACTTTCAACTGGAGTTTTCCCTAGGGTCTACAAGAATGCGATTTATAAGACTAGAGACAGGGACTGTGTCAATAATTATAGAACAATTTCTATTCACCCAACTCTTTCAAACATTTTAGAACGTATTATAAATAAGTAGTTAAATATCTGGCAACTAAAAATCTCCTTTCAGCACAATTTGGTTATAGGGCAAATTGATCCACAGCTGATGCGGTATTTGAGTTTTCATATTACAACTGAATAATCTTGATGATAAAAGGAAAACAATCGATATATTTTTAGATTTGGCAAAGACATTCGACACAATCTCTGTCCCTTTTTTGATAAGGAAGCTAGAAAATCTTGGTGTTAGAGATCTCCATTTGGAGGCCGTGGCGGGAGAGCAGAGCCGGTATTGCGTTGCGCCGCTCTCCCTTACTTCCGCGGCCTGGACGGGTTGCCACCGTCTGACGTCCGCCAACGCGGTTAGGCCGCAGAAGAGGAGGAGTATCGGTATAGCGCTGGCCGCTCTCCCTATCCCCTGCGGTCGAAGAATAGTAGGTGACGGGGCCATTAACCTTGACCTGTCACAAGGGGACCAAGGGTGCCATACACGGGGTCGTCTGGCACCCATGTTCTGGTTTGGTCCCTGGGGTCCGGCTCACAGTGTGTCTGGTGCGCTCTGTGTGAAGGGGGTAATTCACAGAGGAGGGTCCGGTGAAGGACGTACGCGGCGGGTTCACGGTGAGTGCTAACGCGTGCCCGTGTTCCCGCCATAAGCGGACAGGAGGACACCGTGGAGTTTTTGTGGTTTGGAGTTCCACATAACTGCGCTATCTCTCCGTGGTAGGGCAGTATGCATGAGCATTTCTGTTATTGAGAAGTGTATCAGTTGTAAAAACGCAATAATGTTTCTTCCTTTCGATAAAAAAATGGGTAGTAAAATAATCTAAAATTCAAATTCAAATTCAAATTCAAATTCATTTATTTGTCCGAACATGGTACAATACAAGGTCTCAAATAACATAAAGGTCTCATCACATTCTGCCACATGGGGCGTGCAAATTTCAGGTACACAAAATAAATCATTACAATGCAAAAATAGAAATATCAGGCTAGAGTTGATACAATTACATGAAAATATTAATGTTACAATAAAAGGCATGTCAGAGTCAGTAAATATTATTATGTCAAAAATAAATAATAATTAAAAAAAATGTCAATTTCAAAATGGAATGTCAAGCTATCTGTTATAAAAAAGAGATTACAATTAGATTATAATGTCAAAGTATCATTTAAAAAGTCGTTTACATTGTAATAACACTTTTTACATAGTAACTCTTTAAGCTCCTTTTTAAACCCATTTAAATTTAACTGTTTAATTTGCTTTGGGATTCCTTTTTCCGACCTGATTTCAGCTGCCTTCCTAGCAGCATTAAGGAGGATGGCTGCCCGCAGAGGAGCTCCAACACATATCTATAGTGATAATGGGACAAACTTTGTCGGAGCTAACAAGGCCTTGCGTGAAGAGTACATCAACTTACGAGCAAGTAACGAGTTCTACAGAGCAATCACAGATATGCAAATACAATGGGACTTTAACGCAATTTCCTGGCAGAGTGCTGGGGGGCTCTGGGAAGCGGCTGTCAAAAGTCTCAAACACCACATCAAGAGAGTTGTGGGTGAGCAGAAGCTGACGTATGAGGAGTATTCCACAGTACTAGCACAGTTGGAAGCCTGCCTTAATACGAGACCTCTTTGCACCATCAGCGAAGACCCGGAGGACATGGATTACCTAACTCCATCGCACTTTTTATCGAGTGGTCCCACACTTACCATCATTAAGACGGAAAGAGACGCAAGATCACGATGGCAGCTTACCCAGAAGATTTTTGATGACATCTGGAAACGATGGAAAACCGAGTACCTGTGTCAGTTATCGGCACGTAGCAAGTGGTGGCAGCAGCGATCGAACTTAAAGATCGACGACATAGTTATCATCCAAGACGCAAACTTACCACCTGGGAAGTGGGCCCTCGGCAGAATCATAGAGCTGCACCCCGGCAAGGACGGCTATGATCGTGTGGTATCAGTAAAAACCAAAAATGGGGTAATCAAGAGGCCAATCACAAAACTTTCCTTGTTGTCTGTCCACGAAGATCAACAACCTGAAAACAATGCAGAGCAAAATAAAATCACAACAGAGAATACCAATCAACCTTCGCTATCAAATGAGAATGAGACATTTAAAAATACATCAAGGTGTCATCGCAGGGGAAAAATCGGCAATTTTATTTACATCGCTCTCATGTTTTTGTTGTTAATCATATCACCTTCTAGTTGTGATTACAAAACGGCACCTTTGAATAGCAATCAGAGCATTTATTTCGACAAGATCTCCAATATGCGTCTCGAACGAGACGAGTGGAAGTTGATTGTATATTATGATATGGATCCCTATTGGCAAGGAAGAGATCTGCTTAAAAAATACGTCGATCATCTGGGCAACATATGTTCTAACACAACAAAGATATCACAGTGTGACGCAATCCTTATGCAATTACGTCACGGTAGCAATGAACTTGACCATTACAATAGCATATTGCTTGGTCAGCATTTCGCGGGGAACGTGCGACATAAGCGCGGTCTTATCAATCCTATAGGAAGCATAGCACGAAGTTTGTTTGGTGTCTTAGACGACGAGTTTGCTCAAAATTATGCCAAGGAAATCCAACAAATCAAACGTAATCAAAAGCGTTTGGCTTCCTTATGGAAAAACAACACATCTATTGTTGAAGCGGAGAACAACATTATCACAAGAGTAGAAAATGCGATGGATAGACATCACAAGGTATTTAATCAGCACCTGATCAGTTTAGAGAAGGGATTTAACACAATTCAGGCAGGAGTTCAAGAATCACTACTGTCTAACAGCTTTAGTGTATCATCTATCAATGCCAACAGTGTCCTGATGAACTTGAAAACCATCCAAGAAACCATCGTGGATACAATTATGAAGCTTCACCACACAGGGTTTAATTTCCACCTTATAACACCTAAACAGCTGACGGATGAACTAAATGTCATAATAGGACAGTTAGCAAAAGAATTGACTCTTCCAATAGATAATATTCAATCGGATTTATCTAAACTGTATCATGTATTGAAGACTAAAGCCAGAGTCATGCAGCAGTTTATTATCTTCGAAATTAAAATCCTATTAGTGAGTAGAGACAGTTACGACATCTACAGAATCATAACAGTTCCGCAGCAGATTGGAAGTTACATGATCAGCATAATTCCCATCGCAGATATTCTAGCAATGAATATACAAAAGCACGCTTACATTCCTATGACGGAAAACATTTTTGAAACCTGTATGTTTTTCGACACAGAAACATACATCTGCCCCTTGAAGGGTCCGATTCATCAAATGAGATCGGATGAAAACCTCTGCATCAGAGATCAACATTCAAATCATTTTTTTGGGTTGGTCCCCTAAATCTTTGTTATGATCTGATTCTGGGCTTAAAAATAATGTTATTCATTACCAATATTATGTTATCAAATCAGAAGCGGTTCAGAACGTGGTAAGCCAATCTCAATCAATAATTTTATTATTGCAAATTGTGCATTATTTTTTTATTTTTTTTCCTCCAAGTTAATTTCCAAACTAATTATTTTAACATAAAAGCACCTCTACCATACGCTGAGCACTTTATTTATTAACTTACTTCACTTGTATTAAGAAATGACACGCCGGGTTTACTTGCAGCGCCTTTCTACTTAGCTGCAGTCAAACTTCATTGATGTTGAGCTTTCATACCTCCCCTGTTGAGCTGCTTGTCCTAAGTTATTCGTTTTCGCTATATAAACTGGGCGGACAGTTATTACAAGCTTACAAACTCTTAATATCGTGTTCTGAAGTTTGCACTTTGAATTAGCTTTGTTGGAATAGGCACATTATAGAAATTGTTTTGTCAGTTATAGATGGTTTGGATAAATTATCATGGCTGGTAAGGCTATTCATTGGTCTAGTAATATTGCAAGCGAGATAACTCAGTGAGAGATTTTGGATTCGATGCTCGGGTCGGCCCGATTTTGCCGGTATGGCTGGTTGAGCTAATTAATTCGTTCGCTCTATATAAACTGAGCGGGCATTTATTACAAACTCTTAATATCGTGTTCTGCAGTTTGCGCTTAGAATTATCTATTAGCTTTGTTGGAATAGGTACGTTATATAATTTGTTTTGTCAGTTATGTATGGGTTGGATGAATTATTATGGCTTGTAAGAATTGGTCTAGTAATACTGCAAGCGTAACAAATGAGTCATTCGAAACTGTGATCAGGCATTCGTGTTCCGCGCGTAAGAGATGTTAGCAGAAACCGCTATGGCCGATGCCTGTCTGGGACGCGGCTAAATTTAAAAGAGTGTTACCACGGCTCTGGCACAAGCAACTGAAGGAAAAGGGGTGGGTTTTAGTCACTTAAAATCTGAAACATTCTCACGTTTAGAGCGAGAAGTAATTGGACAATTTTCCACCCCAAAAAACTAAATAAAAAAAATGCATTTCTATTGTATATCGGACATTTTCATTAAGAAATTCATAATAGCAACCCGAATCTTCTTGACGCATCGCCTTAAGTGCACAGGCGCGATGGTATGCAGAAGAAGACTGAACTTATGATGAATTATACCGTGGCATTATTTTTTAATTAAATTACTCTTTGCACTAATAATTTCACCCAAAACGTGCAGAGTGCCTATCTTTCTTTTTACAATTTAATACATCTAGCTTGCTTTCTAGATTTGGAAATTCATGAATGTCAAAGACGACGGTTGAATTATAAGCATGATTAATGATTTCAGTATTAATAAAAAGGTAGAGCTACTTCGATATTTCGGCTCTATTTCGAAGAAAAAAAACATCACTAACAATAGATACGATCGTCTAATTCTATATTTTCTACCTAAGCAATGCCATCATGTATAAGTTTGGCCAACTTACCGACAGAGCTTAAGTTAGCAGATTAATAACTTGTCAGAAGTATATAAGATGGATTTACTAATTTATCTGTGAGTTCAATTTGTAATCATTAGGAGTTTTAAGCAGTTAAGTCTTGTACACTTTAGTTTGATTTTGCCTGCCTCTAATTGGCTATTTTTGGCGGGATGAAAATACTATTTCATTGTTTGTTTGTTGAAATAATACTGTCCCACAGCGCCATGTTGTCATCCAACGGGTGCCTGTTTTCATCCAACCAAAATAGCGAATGAATTAAAAATAAACTAGTCTGCTGCTGCCTTCCTCAATAACATTCTCTATACAGCTATTATGGGCAATTCTAAAAAAATCAAAACTTCAAGGTGAACGAAAATCCTAAACCCTTGATTGCTCCGGGTGTCTTAAAATGCATTATAAAACGTGAAACCCTGTATAAGAAATTAAAAAATTACACAATGATGAGACATTAAAAACTACCTACAAACGACACAGAAACTTTCATACATCCCTATTAGAAAATCGAACAATAACTATGAGACATATATCAACAGCAAAAATCTCTGGAAAACTGCTAAAGAAACCTTAATTAGCCCCATTAGAATTAATATGTACCAACAATCCTTTAAAGTCAGCAAATGATGTAAATCTTTACTTTGCAAATGTAGGCAAAACTTTAGCTGAGAATACCACATACCACAAGCAATTCATGTTGTAATTCTTTTGCTCTTCCACCTTCTGATGAGGATGAGATTGGGACACTAATATTAGGTTAAAAGTGATTGCTCTATTGGCCTAGATATGATATCTAGTGAAATCTTAAAGGCAGACAGGAATGTCCTAATATCTCCGATATTGTACATTTGCAACTTGTCACTTTCAACTGGAGTTTTACCTAGGGTCTACTAGAATGCGATTTATAAGACTGGAGACAGGGACTGTGTCAATAATTATAGAACAATTTCTATTCACCCAACTCTTTCAAACATTTTAGAACGTATTATAAATAAGTTGTTAAATATCTGGCAACTAAAAATCTCCTTTCAGCACAATTTCGTTTTAGGGCAAATTGATCCACAGCTGATGCGGTATTTGAGTTTTCATATAACAACTGAATAATCTTGATGATAAAAAGAAAACAATCGATATATTTTTAGATTAAGCAAAGACATTCGACACAATCTCTGTCCCTTTTTTGATAAAGAAGCTAGAAAATCTTGGTGTTAGAGATCTCCATTTGGAGGCCGTGGCGGGAGAGCAGAGCCGGTATTGCGTTGCGCCGCTCTCCCTTACTACCGCGGCCTGGACGGGTTGCCACCGTCTGATGGCGGACGCGGTGGGGCCGCAGAGGAGGAGGAGTGTCGGTTTAGCGCTGGCCGCTCTCCCTATCCCCTGCGGTCGAAGAATAGTAGGTGGCGGGGCCATTAACCTTGACCTGTCACAAGGGGACCAAGGGTGCCATACACGGGGTCGTCTGGCACCCATGTTCTGGTTTGGTCCCTGGGGTGGTCACGGCTCACAGTGTGTCTGGTGCGCCGGTGAAGGGGGTAATCCACAGAGTAGGGTCCGGTGAAGGACAGACGCGGCGGGTTCACGGTGAGTGCTAACGCGTGCCCGTGTTCCCGCCATAAGCGGACAGGAGGACACCGTGGAGTTTTTGTGGTTTGGAGTTCCACATAACTGCGCTATCTCTCCGTGGTAGGGCAGTATGCATGAGCATTTCTGTTATTGAGAAGTGTATCAGTTGTAAAAACGCAATAATGTTTCTTCCTTTCGATAAAAAAATGGGTAGTAAAATAATCTAAAAGTACATAATTATGTTGCGAAGAGTAAACAATGAATTACAATTTAACATATTGCTGATATTATAGTTTAACAAGTCAGATTACTAACATGCCCATGATCCATTGTAACAAGCCCAAGAGGAATCACAGTTTCCAAAATGTAATAATACACGGGAGACATTAATAAATAGAGGTAATGCCTCAACAGCCCGTCAGGAGTTCGAAATAACTTAATACCTCGGAAACTAACATGCGGACATGATATTCGAATGTATAAATAATATTTTGATGTAGGTATAGATAAGCATCTGTGTATGTACCATACCTTAACGGACTGGTGTTGTAGTGGCCCAGTGGCTTAGACTTCGTCTCTGGTGTTTGAGGTGATTTAAATCCGTGGGATCAAATCCAGGGAAGTACTAAAGTGACTATCTCAATTCATATTTTCTGAGTTTATCTATCTAAAATTTAATCATCTGCTTCCCTTCCCCTTTTCATTATCAAATTTCTGCCTAGCCAAGTTACAAACGTTTCGTATCGAACCTCTTTCTACAATCGTTAACGCATTCTATTAGTTTGGCTTCACGACGTGTCTTAACGTTCAGATCAGTCATTCTCATACATTGATTAGTTGTCAAATATGAATGTTTATTGTTGATTGTAAACTTGGCTACGGTGCACGTCCCAACATACTTAGGGTCGGCGCAACATATTTTCTTCTTCCATTGACCCCTGTCATATATTATATTATCTGTGCCCCTCAGATACTTTGTTTTCTTTTCCTTTATTATGTAATTTTGTCGCTGAAAATATTTCCTATTTTTTAACCGACTATCCAAAAAGAAGGAGGTTCTAAGTTCGACTCATGTTAGTTTTCTTTTTTTTTTGTGTTTGTTAACCGATATAAATTGTGGACCGATTTTGAAAATTACTTTTTGTTTGAAAGAGTATGTTCCGAAATTGGTCCAATTTTAATTTGGTGAAGATCTGATGAAGAACTTCGAAAGATATACAACGGTACTCTTCAATTTATTGATCCCCCGCAAATCTCTCGGGTTTGCTGCAATCGCATGTCTTCTTCTATTCATAGCATAACATCACGCCAGTACGCTCTTAAGGGGTACGCATATCTCTCAATTCACCGGTTATGTTCATGTTTCACGATAAGCGGGTATTCTATTCTGTCAATTTATGTACCTTATTAAAAAACTTGCCTTTTAGGTACAACTAAAAAGGGAATATAAAAAACTTTTTTGCAAAAAAATAGACAAAGTTAAAAATAAAAAAACTACAAAGTGAAAAATATTTATATTTTTGGAAGTCGGTGTCTTTCTTAGGTGCCATTTTTTTGTGTTTTGGAGTAATTTGGTGATGATCTGACGAAGAACTTCGGAGATATACAACAAACCTCTTCAATAAATAAATGCAAATCTCTTGGGATTGCTGTAATCGCATGTCTGTTTATTGTTTACACCATTTCATTACATAACATCACGTAAGTACGCTCTAAAGGGGTACGCAGATGTGTAGAGTTCACCTTGGTACACTCTCATTTCACCGGTTATGTTCAGTTTCATAATATTCGGGTAATCTATTCTTGCATTATAGGTACCTTACTAAACTACTTGCCTATTAGGTAGGTACAACTAAAAAGTGAAAGATAAAAATACTGTTTTACAAAAAAATACTACTGACTTCCAAATAAGAAAACTACAAAGTGAAAAATAACTTTATTTTTGGTAGTCGGTGTCCATAACGCAAAAAATTGGTACCTACCACAGACACCGACTCAGAACCAGAACCTCAGCGAGGCTGCTATATATGTAAATAATGTTACACCTTGCATTTCTTTAAACGTCGTGAAAGAAAAGTTTAGACTCATTAAACGTAAACTTTGATTAATTCAGAGAAGCTGCCTTTGAGTTTAAGTTCTATTTTCATTTCGATATGTTTATAGAATGAAAATAGAACTTAAAATCGAAGAAGCTCGAATTCGTTTTTCTTATGAACTTTTTCTCTGTATTTATAAGAATAAACGGAAGCGCATCAAATCGAAGGCGTGGCGGAGGCGGGTGCACGCTAAGCTTTTGTATTTGATGTTCTATTGGACCACTTCCGTCGTGGATTGCCTTGAAGCAGTCAGGTTTTCTATTCAATCGAACGATATAAAAATATCACAACAATTTTCTTTTAAAAGTCTCTTGGAGATGTATTTGTAATTGAAAATTTTATCAAATCTTATAGTGCGTTTTACTTGACTGACAAACGTATTAAAAGTTAATATTTAAAGTTAATATGACAAACGTATATTCGTTTATTATTGAAGTCGTTTTCAGACTATAATACGAGTATTGCTAAGCCGCTCTATGGAGGGATCAAGCCATAAGCGATAGGATTCAATTACCATTAAAATTACCTTCGGTCCCAACCGAGCAAATTTTCGTCTTCCTACGTTACTCGTTCGATCCTCTTTTCATGAATTTAAACGAAGCAGCAACAAGTAGTTGCAGCCATTCAGTTTTGAATATTTTTTCAATCAGTACTGGCCGAAATTGATAGTTGTTTAGTCTGAATTAAATGATGAGTAGTGAAAAAAGTACCCAGAAGTGAGGTGTCACTTGATCTGATAAAACCGTGAAAACTAACAGAAACATTTAGTGGAACAACACAGCTATGATCGAATCTTAGTAAGCTTAAGTAAAAAATTGAAACAGAATCATCATCATTTCAGCCTAAAGACATCTTCTTTTTTATTCAGGCCTCTCCCGACCATCGCCATAATGACCGATCCTGTGCTTTTCCATAAAGAACCGAAAGGGACAACATAAGATTTTGAAATAAGAACACAACATTACGTACTGCATCCATTCCTAAATTCAAGCCAACATTCCAAGAACATTGGTACGCATGAATTTTCGTTATTTGGTCATAAACCGACCAAATAATGAAAATACATGTGTACCAACACAAATAAAATATAATGTAACAACAAACGTAATACATCCTGATTCCAGTGCAAGTTCGGTATAAATCCCTCGCAGTGATCCAGGCAATATTTATCTTGTAGGTACATTATGGAATAGCCGTTAGGTAGAGCACAAATCTTGAAGTCGATCACTATAAACAACGATAAAGTTAAGATATTTGAATAAAGAAAGCAGAGTAATAACATAATTCGCTATCCAGATCATTCGCATAATGGTGGAACGCCTCGCCATGATCTAAGCCAATAGATATGGTCAGAATCGGATCTGTGTTATGAGAAAATCTTCCATTATGATTTTCCTATAGATTTTAGCTTTGGCAGCATCGGTATTTTTGGCCTTGAATATACATAAGGGTGTTTACTGTCTGTTTTCTATTTATTCTGAATCTTTAAGCTTCGGAGAACTAGTTTCTTACCCGCGTCACAAGAACACAAAACATATCCATAAATCTTAATATATATAAATCTCGTGTCACAATGTTTGTCCTCAATGGACTCCTAAACCACTTAACCGATTATAATAAAATTCGCACACCATGTGCAGTTCGATCCAACTTGAGAGATAGGATAGTTTAAATCTCAAATTATAGTCGCAATTTTAATTTATTGCTAATTATTTGTCTGTTATTATTTGACAGTCACAATAACCTGACGCTATAACTCCAGAACGCACTAACCGATTTCCACGGTTTTGCATTCGTTGGAAAGGTCTCGGGCTCCGTGAGGTTTATAGGGTAAGTAGGGTAGGGTAGGTAGGGTAGGGTAGGTAGGGTAGGGTAGGTAGGGTAGGGTAGGTAGGGTAGGTAGGGTAGGTAGGGTAGGGTAGGTAGGGTAGGGTAGGTAGGGTAGGGTAGGTAGGGTAGGGTAGGTAGGGTAGGTAGGGTAGGGTAGGTAGGGTAGGGTAGGTTGGGTAGGGTAGGTAGGGTAGGGTAGGTAGGGTAGGGTAGGTAGGGTAGGGTAGGTAGGGTTTTTTTTTTTTTTTTTTAATCTAATCCCCACCAACGAAATTGGTGCCTATTCTTTGCAAACTTCTTTCATACAATTCCTCTTTCATGCCTCTCGCACTTTTATTCTTCATACTATGGTTCATCGTGCATTCATCTTCTTGTATACTGTGTGGGTTTATTTAAATAACTTCGGGCATTTTTATTTTGTCAGGTTAAATTTCAATAAAATATACATAAGTTCTGTTTATCCCAGAAAATAAAATACAAAAAAAAATATACTAATTATCACAGTGAAAGTTAAGAAATATACAAGAAGTTCAAAAATACAAAAAGTGCGGTATAACAAAATTGTGCAAATAGTGCTGTTTATCACAGGTAATACAAAAGGCGATCACAGAGAGATACATATTAGGGACAAAACACAAAAGCACAGTAATCAAAAAAATATCACAGTAATCTTACACAGTCTATAAACTTAGGTACTAATATGAAATACTGCCGGCTATACATGTCCTTGCTGCATTCCGTGCTTCCATTTAAATATCATACAGAAATATTAATGAAGCACGGTGCGCCTCAGGTTTTATTTCGATGTATAACCGCAGTGGCTACTCTAATGCAATATTCCAAAAACCGTTCCCTAAATTTCTTGTCCATGAGCCCATGCAGGCTCTCCCTCGTTATTTTCCTGTCCAGCTCACATTCCAGTCGGTAGCGTTCCCTGATAAATAACGGGCACTCTACAAGTATGTGCTGGACAGTCTCTGCCACGCCTGGATCGCAGACGCACGATGGGCTCTCCTTACACTTGAAGCGATTCAAGTATTCAGAGAACCCACCGTGCCCCGTCAAAACTTGCGTGAGGACGCCTTCGGGCCGCACCTGTTGTACAATACGGAAAGCCGCTATAGCATCCGGAAGAAACATTTTCGTCACCGAGGCAGTCTCGCCCGACACATATCTCCGATTCCATTCATCAAGCGATTCCAAACGGATCTGTCGCTTTATAAATGAAATCGGACACTGGTCGTAGTCCGGCTTCCTCCGCAACGACAATGCTGCCTCCTTAGCCAGCTCGTCCGCTCGCTCATTCCCCGGCAGGCCGGCGTGGGCCTTGATCCAGAACAAAGACACAGCTTTGCTCTGGCCCAGGGCATGAACCAGGTTGGCGCGCGCGCGAACTGCCAGGGGATGGAGAGAGCCATGGTTTGCAAGCGTCTGCAATGCTGACATTGAGTCGCTGTACAAACCATAGCTCGCCTCTTGCCGCGCGAGGATCACTTCGGTCGCTTTGCAAATGGCCAGGAGTTCCGCCTGGTAGACTGTGCAGTACGCGGCAAGGCTAAGCTTGAGACTCCGGACTTCACCATCATTATCCCAAATGGATAATGCGGCTCCGACCTTCCCCTCAATCTTGCTGCCGTCGGTGAAGATTCGCACCGCCTGCACATTGTTACTGTCTAGTAACTCTTGATCTGCCAGGCACATGAACTCCAGGGGCAATTGCGTAGCTGGATGAGGGGCTTCTGCAAACCTTACCGCACTTTCAATCTCCCTGTCTCCTGGCACAAACCGGGATGACCCTCTCCTCGCTTCATACAGGGCGGCTGCCTCTTGTATGCGCAGGTCTAGAGGTAGTATCCCAGACAGCGCCAGTGCCGAGTTCAGAGAGACAGTACGGTAAGATTTGCAGAGCTTCTGAGCAAATCCTCGTTGAACAGAGCCTAGCTTCTTCCGTATACCCAACTTTTTTGTAGCGGGTGCCCAGGCTGCGGCTGCATACGTTACTATGGGCTCAATCGTTGCTGTGTAAATTGTGCGTATGACTTCCGTGTTTAATCCCCAGCTCACCTTTGCGGCTCGGGACAGTCGCTTGTATACGTTAGCTGCCCTCTTGCAGACGTTCGCGGCATGCTCATTAAAAGTGAGCTTATCGTCTATGGTTAGACCCAGCAACTTCATTTTCTTGACCATACCGATGTCGACCCCGGCCATGTTCAGTATTGGAGTGTCGTACTTAAGCTTATTGGTTATGGTCATCGCACAGGTTTTGTGCGGTGCAAACCTCAGCTTATTTCGGACGCCCCAACCCTGAACATGGGCGAGGGCTGCATTGGCAGAGCTTGAGACTTCAGTCGCCGTGTCCCCATCCACGACCAAGACGATATCATCCGCGAACGCCTGCACGAAGATTCCACGCTGCTCAAGGTCCTGCAGTAGTGGGTCGAGAACGAGGTTCCACAGAATTGGACCACCGATCGACCCCTGGACACAGCCCTTGCTAGTCTCTCGCGTGCATTCCTCCCCGGCATACCGAACCTTGACCTTCCTACCGTCGAGATAGCTGTCTATTAGCCTCCTGACGTTAACCGGGCACTTTTCCTCAGCCAGTCTGACCCTTATGGCTGGCCACCAGGCGCTATCGAAGGCGCCCTCTATATCCAATGACACCAGGACAATTAGCTTCTTCAGCCTCAACTTGTCCTTTACGTGCTCCACTAGCGTATAGAGGGCGTCCTCGGTGCTCCTCTGGGGCATGAAGCCAAACTGACGAGTACTAAACCGCGGTACAAGCTGATATTTTAGACGCGCTACGACCATCCTCTCCAGGACCTTCCCCAGAACAGGCAGTAGACCTATTGGTCTGTATGCCTTAGGGGTGGTGTAGCTATCCTTGCCCGGCTTTCTGAGGACTACGACTGTAGCCTCCTTCCAGGTGGTCGGGAAGTGTGCCAATTCGAGGCACTTGTTGTAGAGGGCAAGGAAAGCGTCCGGGTCCTGGTGGATCGCTCGACTGCAGATATCAGAAGTCAGTCCATCCCCTCCTGGTGCCTTTTTGGGATTGAAACCCGCCACGGCGGACTTCAGCTCCAGCGTCGTAAATGGGGGATCATGATGTTCATCATGGGCCCACTCATTTACTCGGCTGGCTGCTTCTCTAATTAGCCTGTGGTCAGCGTTGTCCTGGTCTACTCTGTCTTCGGGGTAGAACGTATCCGCTAGTAGGGCGGCCGATTCACTCGGATTGAGGAATGCACCATCGCTGCAAAGGGTCAGTTCTTCTTGCCTTTTGGCGGTCCTACCAATGATCCTGTAGAAACTCTCCCAAACTCCCTCACGATCCTGCTTCCGGCAAAACTCCTTCCAACTGGCGATTTGGGCATTCTTTGCCTGCATCTCATACTCTTCTTTAGCTTTCAGGTACTCGCCAACGACCTTCGCTCGCCGGACCGGCGCAGCATTGCGGATGCGGTTTTTCTTCGTCATAACCTCCCTCTTCTTCACAGTGAGCTCCTCGGACCACCACGGACAGGTAAGTTTAGTTTTAATATTTATTTTTGGGATGGTGATTTTACTTGATTCTAAGATAATATTTATATATTTGACTACTAATTCTTCTAAATTTACTTTGCTATTTATCTGTTTTATTCTTTCTAAATTGACATCATCTCTAATTTTAAATTCATCTAATTTACTTTTAAAAGCTTCCCAATCCGCTTTTCTGGTGTTAAACATCCTAGTTGTTCTAGTAATGTTAACACCTTTTTCCCTTTTTACATTTACATTAAAAAATATAGTGTTGTGGTCCGAGGATGTTGCTCCTGTATCGACCCGCCAGCCGTCTACCAGGTCAAAGAGGTCGAGCGAACATGCCGTGACGTCCACGTGGCTTTTATACTCTCTACCTCCTCTGATGGTGTCAAAGGTGGGAGCGTCACCAGTGTTTAGTACCTGAAGCTCGAGTTCGTCCAGGGTAGCGGACATTTCCTCTCCCCTGGGATCTCCTTTGATGCTGCCCCACCAGGCACTTTTCGCGTTCGCGTCGCCACCTATCAGCAACCTACCGTTGGCCACTTCCGCATTGATCCGGGTCATCTGGTCCAAGTATGGCCCTATGGGTTGGTCTGGCTCGAAGTAGTAAGAGACTACTGCGATTTCCCAGGCTTTAGTTCGGATCCCCACCACAACGATGTTATTTGTAGTAAGTTTCGGGTAGGGTATGACGTCCAAGTCATGATCAAAGACGGCTATCGCAGCCTTAACCCTCCCACTTCCATCGACCTCGCACTGGTAGATTCTCGCACCACGGTAGCTCTTCATACTTCGTGCTCCCCCCACGTAAGGCTCCTGAATCAGTGCCCACGAGATCTTTCGTTCACTGGCCTCTAGAAAGAGTTCGGTGGTCGCCAGTTCCTTGCGTTGAAGGTTCGCTTGGGCCACTCGGTATGGTCTTGCTGTTTGTTGGGCAGGAGTCTCCGGGGCGCCCTTAGCAATACGCTACGGATGAGCGGGCTATCGCGTCCCATCTTCTCCTAACTGTGCACTCTGAGCTGAAGGCGTGATGATGCGTGTTTTCAATTTTAGCCCTTACGCAGTTGCAACAGATCGGTGGTAGACCAGCGCTCCAGTCCGCGCACTCCGTCCTCATGTGAGGTCCGCCACAGTGGCTGCACTTTGCCACGGTATCCGTGCAAGTGCGTCGGCTATGCCCATACCCGAGGCAGAGCGAGCACTGGACTAGCGGGGACTGGTCTTCGACTCTTACCCGCTGAAGGTCCACGTGCACCGATCCGACCTCGAGCATGCGCCGCCAGATCTCTGTGGCAACCCTCAACACTACCTGACACTTAAGCGGGTTCCTGGCGCGCTTCCTATAAAGGACTTCCACCTTACTGTGCTCTTCCTTGAGGTTCGCGAAGATACTGGAGTTTTGTTTCTGCAGGGCTTTTAGTACCTCCTCGTTAGTGAGGTACTGCATCACCTCCTTAATTACCACCTGCGGGTTGCTATTTTTAATGTCCTGAGCCTCCAGCTCAGGCGCCTTGCTAAGCCTCTCTCGAAGCTTACGCCTTTCTTCTTCCGTACGACAGCCCATTATGATTTTCCTGTCTTTCGCCTTGCGGACTTTTTCGACCTGTATGCCCCCCTCCTTGGCGTTCACTACTTTCCGGATCCTATCCAGGACTTGCTCTCCGGATTCCTCCTCGTCCTTGGCCGTCACTACGATCGAGTGCAGTGAGTGAGTGAGTGAGTGTTTTGGCACTTGTATGGCAGGCCGACTTGCCGCCACACTGGCGTAGGAGAGCTTCTCCATGTGCTCTTGGCCAGTTTGTAGTGCCTCCTTCAGCCTGTCCATTTTTGCGCTATTCTCGGCCAAGTTCCGACTGTGCTCCTCCAGCGCCTTCCTGAGGGATTCGGTGTCCACCTCTCTGACGGCCGCTGGAGAAGGGATAGGAGCTTCCCTGGTCTTCTGCGCAGGGTAGGTAGGGTAGGTAGGGTAGGGTAGGTAGGGTAGGGTAGGTAGGGTAGGGTAGGTAGGGTAGTGTAGGTAGGGTAGGGTAGGTAGGGTAGGGTAGGTAGGGTAGGGTAGGTAGGGTAGGGTAGGTAGGGTAGGGTAGGTAGGGTAGGGTAGGTAGGGTAGGGTAGGTAGGGTAGGGTAGGTAGGGTAGGGTAGGTAGGGTAGGGTAGGTAGGGTAGGGTAGGTAGGGTAGGGTAGGTAGGGTAGGGTAGGTAGGGTAGGGTAGGTAGGGTAGGTAGGGTAGGTAGGGTAGGGTAGGTAGGGTAGGTAGGGTGGGTAGGGTAGGGTAGGTAGAGTAGGGTAGGTAGGGCAGGGTGGGTAGGGTAGGTAGGGTAGGGTAGGTAGGGTAGGTAGGGTAGGGTAGGTAGGGTTGGGTAGGTAGAGTAGGGTAGGTAGGGTAGGGTAGGTAGAGTTGGGTAGATAGTGTTAGGTAGGGTAGATGAATGTTTGGTGTTTTTATGGCAAAACAAAGTTTGCCGGGTCAGCTAGTATATTATATTATTTTCACAGAAGTTGTGTCCTGGGATTTTTCGTTTTAGAACTTTTCATACGTCGAACGCCAAATATTGATGTTTATGATTAGGTATACTATTTCTTGTACATCGATTTACGTAGTCCCAGCTTCTTCTGATTATGTCGTCTGTATTCACTGGATATATAATGTCATGATAAAAAATGTTACTAGCCGTAATGTCGTGTCATTAAGCTGTAATTTGCAGATTTATCCCAAGTGATATAATCACATGAACTTCTCTAACGATACCTACCAGAGAACGGGGACCTTTACACAAAAAAATGTTACCACGGTTTGTTTTTGTTTCATTTGAGCAGGATAATATTCTGCCCAAGACTTGCACCACCTCAGAAGAAGTAGGTAATAGTTGCAGCGAGCAGTTTCATTCTGTTGAAGCCGATTACGAGTTTCCCTAGCCCATACAATGTCGTCCAATAAGAGAACTCACTTGGATTCAACACGTGAGATCGTTCGAAAACATTGTTACAATATACGGTATCATGGACTCGCCGCCTCATACCCTAATATTTAATGAAGATTTCGAAAATGGAATTGCGATTTCAAAGAATATTACAAGTAAGATTGCGTTTGTATTACCGAAGTTTACGCTGTTGTGTTCCGAATTATTGTAGTTTGTTTTTTGTCGTGGAATGAGGGTTTTCTAAAGTCTGTTTGTTTTAATGTGCTTTGGGATGGCAGTAACGAACATTGAATGTAATTTTAAGCTCAAAGGCGTTGGTGGAATGTGATTATATTCAGTGCATAAATATAAATAAGGTCATCCATCGGTTTCTTTTTCCGCATTATTTTAATGTTGAAAATGGTGGAGATTCTGTATGTTATGACTATGCTTAGTTTGTTTTGTATGTGTCTCCATATTTTTGTAATATCTTGTCATTTAATTTTATTTGTGATGCATTTTTTTGGGTTGGTCCCCTAAATCTCTGTTATGATCTGATTCTGGGCTTGAAAATAATGTTATTCATTAACGATATTATGTTATCCAATTAGAAGCGGTTCAGAACGTGGTAAGCTAACTTCAATCAAAAATTATACTAATGCCAAATTATGCGTCAAAATTTATTTTCTTCGTCCAAGCCAATTTAGCCTAGCCTAGGTAGGGTAGGGTAGGTAGGGTAGGGTAGGTAGGGTAGGTAGGGTAGGTAGGGTAGGGTAGGTAGGGTAGGTAGGGTGGGTAGGGTAGGGTAGGTAGAGTAGGGTAGGTAGGGCAGGGTGGGTAGGGTAGGTAGGGTAGGGTAGGTAGGGTAGGTAGGGTAGGTAGGGTAGGGTAGGTAGGGTTGGGTAGGTAGAGTAGGGTAGGTAGGGTAGGGTAGGTAGAGTTGGGTAGATAGTGTTAGGTAGGGTAGATGAATGTTTGGTGTTTTTATGGCAAAACAAAGTTTGCCGGGTCAGCTAGTATATTATATTATTTTCACAGAAGTTGTGTCCTGGGATTTTTCGTTTTAGAACTTTTCATACGTCGAACGCCAAATATTGATGTTTATGATTAGGTATACTATTTCTTGTACATCGATTTACGTAGTCCCAGCTTCTTCTGATTATGTCGTCTGTATTCACTGGATATATAATGTCATGATAAAAAATGTTACTAGCCGTAATGTCGTGTCATTAAGCTGTAATTTGCAGATTTATCCCAAGTGATATAATCACATGAACTTCTCTAACGATACCTACCAGAGAACGGGGACCTTTACACAAAAAAATGTTACCACGGTTTGTTTTTGTTTCATTTGAGCAGGATAATATTCTGCCCAAGACTTGCACCACCTCAGAAGAAGTAGGTAATAGTTGCAGCGAGCAGTTTCATTCTGTTGAAGCCGATTACGAGTTTCCCTAGCCCATACAATGTCGTCCAATAAGAGAACTCACTTGGATTCAACACGTGAGATCGTTCGAAAACATTGTTACAATATACGGTATCATGGACTCGCCGCCTCATACCCTAATATTTAATGAAGATTTCGAAAATGGAATTGCGATTTCAAAGAAGATTACAAGTAAGATTGCGTTTGTATTACCGAAGTTTACGCTGTTGTGTTCCGAATTATTGTAGTTTGTTTTTTGTCGTGGAATGAGGGTTTTTCTAAAGTCTGTTTGTTTTAATGTGCTTTGGGATGGCAGTAACGAACATTGAATGTAATTTTAAGCTCAAAGGCGTTGGTGGAATGTGATTATATTCAGTGCATAAATATAAATAAGGTCATCCATCGGTTTCTTTTTCCGCATTATTTTAATGTTGAAAATGGTGGAGATTCTGTATGTTATGACTATGCTTAGTTTGTTTTGTATGTGTCTCCATATTTTTGTAATATCTTGTCATTTAATTTTATTTGTGATGCATTTTTTTGGGTTGGTCCCCTAAATCTCTGTTATGATCTGATTCTGGGCTTGAAAATAATGTTATTCATTAACGATATTATGTTATCCAATTAGAAGCGGTTCAGAACGTGGTAAGCTAACTTCAATCAAAAATTATACTAATGCCAAATTATGCGTCAAAATTTATTTTCTTCGTCCAAGCCAATTTAGCCTAGCCTAGGTAGGGTAGGGTAGGTAGGGTAGGGTAGGTAGGGTAGGTAGGGTAGGGTAGGTAGGGTGGGTAGGGTAGGGTAGGTAGAGTAGGGTAGGTAGGGCAGGGTGGGTAGGGTAGGTAGGGCAGGGTGGGTAGGGTAGGTAGGGTAGGGTAGGTAGGGTAGGTAGGGTAGGGTAGGTAGGGTTGGGTAGGTAGAGTAGGGTAGGTAGGGTAGGGTAGGTAGAGTTGGGTAGATAGTGTTAGGTAGGGTAGATGAATGTTTGGTGTTTTTATGGCAAAACAAAGTTTGCCGGGTCAGCTAGTATATTATATTATTTTCACAGAAGTTGTGTCCTGGGATTTTTCGTTTTAGAACTTTTCATACGTCGAACGCCAAATATTGATGTTTATGATTAGGTATACTATTTCTTGTACATCGATTTACGTAGTCCCAGCTTCTTCTGATTATGTCGTCTGTATTCACTGGATATATAATGTCATGATAAAAAATGTTACTAGCCGTAATGTCGTGTCATTAAGCTGTAATTTGCAGATTTATCCCAAGTGATATAATCACATGAACTTCTCTAACGATACCTACCAGAGAACGGGGACCTTTACACAAAAAAATGTTACCACGGTTTGTTTTTGTTTCATTTGAGCAGGATAATATTCTGCCCAAGACTTGCACCACCTCAGAAGAAGTAGGTAATAGTTGCAGCGAGCAGTTTCATTCTGTTGAAGCCGATTACGAGTTTCCCTAGCCCATACAATGTCGTCCAATAAGAGAACTCACTTGGATTCAACACGTGAGATCGTTCGAAAACATTGTTACAATATACGGTATCATGGACTCGCCGCCTCATACCCTAATATTTAATGAAGATTTCGAAAATGGAATTGCGATTTCAAAGAAGATTACAAGTAAGATTGCGTTTGTATTACCGAAGTTTACGCTGTTGTGTTCCGAATTATTGTAGTTTGTTTTTTGTCGTGGAATGAGGGTTTTTCTAAAGTCTGTTTGTTTTAATGTGCTTTGGGATGGCAGTAACGAACATTGAATGTAATTTTAAGCTCAAAGGCGTTGGTGGAATGTGATTATATTCAGTGCATAAATATAAATAAGGTCATCCATCGGTTTCTTTTTCCGCATTATTTTAATGTTGAAAATGGTGGAGATTCTGTATGTTATGACTATGCTTAGTTTGTTTTGTATGTGTCTCCATATTTTTGTAATATCTTGTCATTTAATTTTATTTGTGATGCATTTTTTTGGGTTGGTCCCCTAAATCTCTGTTATGATCTGATTCTGGGCTTGAAAATAATGTTATTCATTAACGATATTATGTTATCCAATTAGAAGCGGTTCAGAACGTGGTAAGCTAACTTCAATCAAAAATTATACTAATGCCAAATTATGCGTCAAAATTTATTTTCTTCGTCCAAGCCAATTTACAAACAAATTATTTTAACATAAAAGCATCTTTAAAATACTCTGAGCAATTTATTTATTAACTTTTATTAAGAAATGACACCCCGGGTTTACTTGCAGCGCCTTTCCACTTAGCTGCAGTCAAACTTCATTGGTGTTGAGGTTTCATGCCTCCCCTGTTGAACTGCTTGTGCTAAGTTATTCGTTCGGTATATATAAACTGGGCGGGCAGTTATTACAAGCTCCTAATATCATTTTCTGAGGTTTGGTCTTTGAATAAGCTTTGTTGGAATAGGTACGTTTTAGAAATTGTTTGTCATTTAAGGTAACTGTAAACGGGATAGTTTTTCGACAATTTCTTGCTGCAATTGTATAGCTGCCAAGTTGCCAGTTATATCGCTCAACACAATGCAACAATTGCTGCAAATTTGCAGTATAGCCCAACGATATGGCCAAGATATTTCATAGTAGTCGCATGTATTCAATATTTAGCCGGCTAGATTGCAAATTAATTATCCCACTTTGACTTTACTGCAATATCACCGTATATCATGTTTGCTCTGATGTATAGGTGCACCCCTATTCTCTCTATCACCTTCCCCCGCTTCGTTGTGTCGCTGCCTGATTAGTGATGTTGTTTTGTATCCGTTGTTGATTTTATTCTGTTTGTCATGACCGAGTGGTCAAACGAAAAGATTTTGAACTTTATCAACGAAATCCATGTACGTCCTGAATTATGGGATATAGGAGGTATTGCGTATAAAGATTGTAACCTTAAGAGAGGTGCTTGGGCCGTAATTGCCGCGAAGTTTCATGTAACGACCGAAGAGGCACACGTAAAAATCGTTACTACTGAGATCTAGCCTCAATAAATGCTCCGCATGTACGAACAAAATTCCTCGGCAATCCAGTTGCAGAATCTTGCTGGACTACACTCGGCAATGTATTGCACAATAAAATTGCAGAAAGGGTATAAGTTGCAAACATACTGATCTATATTGGTCAACAAAATTGCCGACAAGATGCAATTTTTGTAGCCCGTTTACAGGCACCTTTAGGGATGGGTTGCTTAAATTAGCCTGGCTTAATTGAACTTTTTATTGGTCTAGTAATATTGCAATCGTCAACTCAGTGAAAGGTCTTGGATTCGATGCTCGGCTTAGGCAGGTTTAATGAGTTTTTGTGATTTGGCTTGTTTCGCTGGTTGAGCTAAGTAGTTCGTTCTCTGTATAACCGGGTGGGCAGTTATTATAAGCTCTTAATGTCATGTTCTGCAGTTTGCTCTTTGAATTAGTTTTGTTGGAATAGGTACATTATAAATTTATTCAGTTATAGATGGCTTGGATCCTGGCTTATAAGGAGATTGTTCATTGGCTTGGTGATATTGCAAGCATGACAACTGAGAGCGAGGTCTTGGTTTCGAATCTCGAGTCGGGCTATTGGATTTTTCCATTATAAAATTCTCAGTTTCTGCCCTTTGAAGACTGTTTTTTTTTAATTTCATGATAAACACCTAAGTTTATCCCGGATTTACTTACAGCGCTTTTGCACTTAACTTAAACTGCATCGGTGTTGATGTGATACCTGCCCTGTTGAGCTTTCATACCTTCCCTGATGTGCTGCTTGGGCTAAGTAATTCGTTCGCTCTATATAAACTAAAAAGAAGAATTACCATGGCTTGTAAGTGTGATGTATATGTTGATATTTAGACTAAGTGGGTAGTAGGTTATAATTTGTTATTGTCACCACCGCCGCACCACGGCGTCAGTCTGCGAATATACGCTGTGCTGTCAAGACGTTACATTATATTATATTATAATATATATTAGCTGACAAAGTACCTGCTTCTAACATGTTTCTCAGTAAGGATTAGTCTAATAATACTGCAAGAGCGACTATTGATTGATTCAAAGCTGGGATCAGGCAGTGCTATTGTATATCGGACATTTCCATTAGGAAATTCTCAGTATCCGCTCGAATTTTCTTGACAAGTGCCTTTAATAATACAGGAGCAATAAACAGAGAAATTATAATTAATTGCATTAAGTACATACCTACCTAAGTACCTATGCTAAGTTTTAGTCATACCTATGGTTTTCGTCGGTTTGCTTTCTAGAATCGGGAATTCATAAATATCACGGACGACGCGTCGCGACGGTTGAATTACAAGCATGATGAAATACTTCAGTTAAAAAGGTAGCGTGACTTCGATATTTCGGCTTTAATTCAGAGAAAATACCATCACTACCAATAGCCATGATGGTCAGACTTAGGTATTGACCACCGGCTTTGACCATCATATTTTTTATTTGTTTTTGATCATTGGGTTGCCCATGTTTTTAAAAGTGGAGTTGCCCCAATATTTCTTTATTTTTTCTTCAAAAGAACTTATCCCTATTTTTAAAGTCATGTCTTACAACTCGACGCCATCAAGAAATTGTCATTACCACAGCTCGTTATTTATTGACACAATTCGAAGGTATTTTTCTGTTGACATGGAGATTAGGAGTGGCAGAAGTTTCCTTCAAAAATATTTAGAATTATCCATGGTCGAACCTTCAATCTAACATTTGGCTTTAGCCACTCCTCCAAAATCATATTAATGTGATTGATATTAGTATTTAATTAAGATGCCTGATTGGTCTTAATAAATGAGTTCATAAAGCGAGCAAATAATTCTGAATAGTGCAGTATTTTCTACCTAAGTTGGCTTAATGAAATGCCATCATTTATAACTTAAGCCAACTTACCGACAGAGCTTAAGTTAACAGATTAATAACTTGTCAGGAATATATTACATGGATTCTACTCATTTATCTGCGAGATCAATTTGTAATCGTTAGGAGTTTTAAGCGATAACGGCTTGTACACATTTGTTTCGTTTTGCTTATTTCTAACTGGCTATTTTGGCGGGTATAAAATACTATTTCAGTGTTGATTTGTCGGAATGGTACTGTCCCACAGTGCCATGTTGTCATTCAACGAGCGCCTATTTTCATTCAACGAAAATAGCGAATGAATTAAAAATAACCTAGTCTGCTGCTGCCTTCCTCAATAACATTCTCGATACCGCTATTATGGTAAATTCTGAAGAAATCAAAATCTTAAGGCGAAAGAAAATCTTAAATCCCATGATTTAAAACCGTTACAGTCAGCAAATGATGTAAATCTTTACTTTGCAAATGTAGGCAAAACTTTAGCTGAGAACTTAAATAATAATTAATTCTATCAAGGGCCGACACCTCCACCAGTTATTTTCATCCGTTCGCGAGCGGCTGGCCAGGGCGTGGCTGGAGGTGGATCACTGTGTTGCCCTGTTTCTCACAGGGCATGGTAACTTTAAAAGAAAATTATTTTCCTTCAAGCTTGTTGCCTCGCCTTAAGTCAGTGTTCTACATCTGACTGCGAATATGTACAATCTGCATATCATATCTTATGGCAGTTTATTCTTTGGAAGAATGAACGCAATACTATGTTGAATAATGTACAGGCTGTATCAGGAGCAGTTTACTATACGGAACTTGTGGAAACTAGAAAAAAAATCCGTGCGTTCAAGCTTTTTTGCCATACCTATTATAGGAATCAAATATAACAGCTCACAATGTTCATCATCATCATCATCATTTCAGCCGAAAGACGTCCACTGCTGGACATAGGCCTCCCCCAGGCGTCGCAACATTGACCGATCCCGTGCGTCTCGCATCCAGCGCCTTCCCGCAACCTTAACCAGGTCATCAGTCCACCTAGTGGGAGGCCTTCCAACATATCGTCTTCCGGTTCGCGGTCGCCATTCCAGAACTTTTCGGCCCCATCGGCCATCCGTTCTGCGAGCAATGTGCCCTGCCCACTGCCACTTAAATTTGGCAATTCTTCGGGCTATGTCGGCAACTTTGGTTCTCCTGCGGATATCATCATTTCTGACGTGATCACGCAAGGAAATTCCGAGCATAGCCCTCTCCATTGCCCTTTGGGTGACTTTGAGCTTTCTGATAAGGCCCATTGTGAGCGACCACGTCTCGGTCCCATAGGTGATCACTGGCAACACACACTGGTCATAGACTTTTGTCTTGAGAAACTGCGGTAAATTGGACGAGAAGATACCACGCACCTTCCCGAACGCCGCCCAGCCGAGTCGGATTCGACGGTTGACCTCTTCCTCGAAATTAGACCTACCCAACTGGACCGTTTGTCCCAGGTAGACATAATCGTCTACAACTTCGAGAGTCGAGTCTCCGACCTTGATAGGAGTGGGTGATACATGGGCATTCACCATGATCTTGGTTTTGTCCATGTTCATTTTAAGACCCACTCTTTCGGAAGCTCTACTGAGGTCATCGAGCATTCTACTAAGGCTCTCCATGGTCTCAGCCATGACCACTATGTCGTCGGCAAATCGAAGGTGAGTAATGTACTCGCCATTAACGTTGATGCCAAGCCCCCTCCAGTCCAGAACCTTGAAGGCATCCTCCAGCGCAGCAGTGAACAGTTTTGGATAAATGACGTCTCCCTGTCTCACGCCGCGCTGGAGAAGGATTGGTTTCGAGGTCTGATCCTGAAGACGGACTGACATGGTGGCGTTTTTGTACAAACACTTCAACACCTCAATGTACCGGAGTCGATCTGGCACCGTTGGAGAGACTGCAGTACAGCCCAAGTCTCTATTGAATCGAAGGCTTTCTCGTAGTCCACAAACGCTAAACAGAGAGGCAGGTTATATTCTTCGGTCTTCTGTATAATCTGCCGCAGCGTATGTATGTGGTCTACGGTGCTAAAGCCTTTTCGGAATCCGGCTTGTTCGGGGGGCTGGAAATCGTCAAACCTGCGCGCGAGACGATTCGTGATGTTTCTTGAAAACAACTTGTAGACATGGCTAAGAAGTGAGATGGGCCTATAGTTCTTCAACCGGTTTGGATTGGATTGTCGCCCTTCTTGAAGAAGAGAACCACCACACCCCTGCACCATGCCTCGAGTATGGAGGAATCAAACAGCTTCTGAAGGACCCTAAGGACCGGTTTTCCACCCGCCTTCAGGAGTTCGGCCGTAATTCCGTCATCACCCGGCGCCTAGTTGTTTTTGAGCAGATTCAGAGCCATCCTAATCTCGTACAGGCTGACGTCCGGGATATTTTCGGTATAGTGTCGGGTCAATCTAGCTCTTGGGTCGTTTGTTAGACTCGCAACGGGCTTGCTGATCGATGTGTACAACTGCCCATATAATGTCTCGATGATCCTGCCATCGTCAATCTTCAGTTTTGTGAGTTGGCTCTGCCCAATAGCCAGATCCCTTGAAAACACCTTGGAGCCTTTATTTCGCTCGATTGCGTCTTTAATACTGAAGACTGCAGGATCATCTCACGTCTCTACTTCATAAGCTTGAGGGTATGATCAGAGAGCTTTTTGTTTCTATCTATACGACGGGTCTTGAAAAAACTTAGACCCGACCGTATGGACAGCTTCCACGAACCCGTTGCTGTATTCATCCACGGAGCTCCCTAGGCACTCGAAACGATTCTGGAGTTCGAGCTGAAAGCTCTCGGAGGTTTGGACCTGGATCTGTGCTGGCCGGAGCGTGGACTTCATCAGTCGAGACCTTTCAAGCTTAATATTAATGTTCAATATGCCTCTTACCATGCGGTGATCGCTCCCGGTTTTTACCAAGTTGATAACAGAGACATCATTGAACATTTGCTTCTTGGTTGACATTATGAAGTCGATCTCATTTTTTGTTGCACCATCGGGGCTCTGCCAGGTCCACTTCCTGTGTTCACGCTTTTTGAAGAAGGAGTTCATCATATAGAGGCCCTCCTTCTCCACAAAACTGTCCAGTAGGTGACCCCGGTGGTTCCGTTGTCCAACTCCAAATTGCCCCACTTTCAGCTCATCCTCGTCTCGTTTGCCCAGTTTCGTGTTGAAGTCCCCCATGACAACGGTGAAGTGAGTTTTGAAACCATGCATGGCTCTGGAGATATCCTCATACATGGTCTCTACCTCATCGTCGGGGTGTGCCGAGGTCGGGGCGTAGACCTGTATGACCTTTAGTGAATATCTTGAGGATATTCTGAGTATAAGGTACGCCACCCTGGTCGACACACTCTCGATCTTCACCACGTTGTTCACAAGGGACTTGTGGATGATAAACCCGACACCACCCTGGGACTGCCGGTCACCCTCTCGGAAATAGAGCAGGTTACCGGATTTGAGGATCATCGAGTCCTCCCCCTCTCTTCGGACTTCAGATAACCCTATAATACTCCATCGCAACCTGCTCAATTCCTCTTCGAGTTCAGTGACCTTCTCGTGGGTCAGAAGTGCGCGCGTGTTGTACGTTGCCAGGTCCAGTCGTCGGTGATTGTTGGGGTAGCCGGATCTCTTCCGGAGATTCTTAGCACCCCTTGCCATGCTGTAGCTTCGACCGCTACCGTAGTCGAGGGTAGGCAAGCTGCCGGGTACTAGGGGCCATTTTTTATTTGTGCTATTCATTGGGGGGGTTTTGCCATAATCGCTACGCTTAGCAGGCGGGTTGGTGATCGCAGTATGGTTGTTATAGAAGCACAGAGAACTCTGCTGCCCATTCTCTGGTTTGTCCCTTAGTCGCCTCTTACGACACCCACGGGAAGACATGGGATGGTGAAATTCTTTACGTCCGGCACCATACGGAACAACACAATGTTAGGACTCATTAATATTAATGCTTATTTTATCCGTGGTGCTAGGCAACTGAGCTTATCCCAGTTGTAAACGACTCTTTGTGCCTATTGATCTTGTTTGTTCTGTCTCCTGCTTGATATGGAGGGAAGTGGAAATTTGTATTTTTCCCACTCCTCCATTATTCTTTTCTGATTAATTTCGTTGCGGGATCCAAGACAGTTAAATTCATTCTCCGGAACTTCGTCGAGCTTAATTGCCTCGGCGCTTTTCTGGTAGTCACCACTGTTGATTCTGGTTTTCAGGAATAGCAGTGATTTGGGAATAGTGCGGTGGGATTGCCCAAATCAAATAAAAAAACTTAACTAATAACACAATCACAAGCGAACCCTACACATTAATGTCATGTTGTCATTCTTTTGCTCTTCTACCTTCCGAAGAAGATGAGGTTAGGACACTCAAAACAGGTTTCAAAAGTGATTGCTCTGTTGGCCTAGATATGATATCTAGTGAAATCTTAAAGATAAACAGGGATGGCCTAATATCTTCGATATTGTACATTTGCAACTTGTCACTGTCAATTGGCGTTTTCCCTATGGTCTACTAGTAGTCGCGAATACATATTATTTAGTTCAATTTCTATTCACCCAAATCTTTAAATATTTTGAGAACGTACTTATTACAAATAAGAGACTAGCACAATTTGGTTTTAGGGCAAATTGATCCACAGCTGATGAGCTGTCAAATTACATAGTGAAGAATTTTGATAATAAAAAGAATACATTCGGGATGTTTTTAGACTTGGCAAAGGCATTTGACACAGTATCTATCCCGTTTTTGATAAGGAAGCTGGAAAAGCTTGGTGTCAGAGATCTTCAGTTGAAACTTATTCAGGATTAACAGAAAGCTCATTTGGATCTTCAAGACTTTGAGACATGTTAACTCCAAGACTCTCTTAAACCAAATTTATGTATCACTGGCCCAGTCAGTTTTAGTGTACTGTATACCTGTTTGGGGCGGGGCTACAAATATTAAATTTCTGGAATTGGAGCGAGCACAAAGATCTCTCTTGAAGGTCATGTATTTCAAATCGTATAGATTTCCTACTGAAAGCCTTTATTCGCTAACCGGTCTACTCACAGTCAGGAAATTATATGTCCTCCATGCTGTTTTAAAACTCCATAGAACTCTCCCTTTTGATGTCAACCTCGACAAAAAAAGAAGGAAATATCTTGTTGCACCGGAAGTCTCCGTTAAAACAACATACCCAAAAAGAAAGTATACCAGGCAATCCGCTTCCATCTACAACAAACTGAATAAACTTATAAACTTTTTTTCCCATGACTTGTCGAGATTTTAAAAAATCTCTTACAAATTGGCTCAAAATCAAAAGCTATGACGACATTGAAACTCTTTTACAAACTGTCGTGTGATGATCTGATGGATGATAAGTGACACATACACAAACATATCTCCGAATACTCTGATTCACTCTTTACATACATACACACACACACACATACATACACTTACACAACAAACACCCACTCCCACCCATACACGTACATGTTTTAAATTAATCGTTTTTGTTTGTATACATTTTACTTTATTTTTTCTTCCATTAGTTAATAAGTTATCTATTGTAAAAGTCCATGTAAGCACACTCCTACATACTATTGTACTAGTTTTAGAAGAGCGGGGCCTCCTAGCACAGGTATTTCTCATACTTAAAAGGAGACTCCTATGTAAGATATTTTGTAGAAAATGTAAAGTTACTGACATAAATTTATTATTATTTATCCATTTATTCATTTTATATACATATTTTTACATTTTTAAATAATATTCTATAAAAAAAAAAAAACTTTTAAAAATACAAAAATAGTAGCCTACCGGTATCGGGTATAAGCAACCGGTGGTCAGGACTCCTGAGAGAGGAACCTCCTAACGATACGCGCCGTGTCCAGGAGTACCGCTTTCTGGATCAAGCCCTTGACAAGCCCAGCTGCCCAACGAGAGCCTCCTAAGGTGTTGGTCGAGGCTCTTGGCTATTATGCCATTGGCCGTAACGACACAATGATCGCTGTATTCACGTCCCACATGTCGACAACCTCGCGAGCCAGATCAAGATACTTGCTTTTCTTATCTCTCTCAGCCTTCACGAGGTTCTCGTTATGTGGGACCGCTATATCAACAATCTTTGCGCGACGCTCTAGTCGGTCTATCACCACTATGTCAGGCTTATTGGCAACAATAGTCCTGTCAGTGATGATAGACCGATCCCAATACAACGTGACATTGCCATTTTCGAGAACTGGGTCGGGCACATACTTATAGTAAGGCACTTCCGACTCCACAATATTGTATTTCAGAGCAAGTTGCTGATGGGTTATCCTGGCTACAAGTTTGTGTCTATGCAAATAGTCTCCGTTAGCCAGACTAGAACAACCGGAGATAATGTGACTGATTGATTCACCCGGCCGATGACATGCCCGACAGATGTCATCCGTGCCGTCCTTCACAATGTATTTCCGGTAGTTGTTCGTCATCATAACTTCGTCCATAATCGCAAAGACAAAACCTTCAGTTTCCCCGAAAAGGTCACCAAATTGCAGCCAGGCCACGGACGCTAAAAGATCTACATCGGGCCCATGTAGGACCGGGCAGAAGCGTCCGTGAAGCTCCTTGCTCTGCCATACCTCCCTGCGGTCATTAGTTTCTAATACTATAGGTTTGCGCCAGTTCTCGTTAGCCAAGGAGAGCGGGGTGAGGCCCTTGTCCACCGCTATCACATCTCGATGCATACCCACGTCAGCGGCCTGGAAGTATTCCCTAAGACTGCATACCTCGCGGTTGTGTAGGGTCTAAGCATTTAAAAAGCCACGACCCCCGCTCTTCCGAGGGATATACAGTCTCATAACCGATGAACGTGGGTGATGCATACGATTTGCCGTAAGCAGCGTGCGGACGCTCCTATCCAGGGAGTCAAGTTCAGTCTGAGTCCATTTGAGTAGGCCGAAAGAATACATCAATACCGGCATGACCCAGCCGTTGAAGGCGCGCACCTTGTTACCGCCTGATAAAAGACTATTTAGTACTCTTTTCAGGCGGCCAAAGAAGCGCTCCTTCAACGACTGTTCACGTCAGTAGCATTGATGCCTAGTGCTTCCGACATACCTAAATACTTGTAAGTTTCGGTTGGGGAAAGGGATCGAAGGTGTATGGAATCCGAGAGTTGTATTCCCACGGATTCCATAATCACCCCTCGCTTAACATGCATGACTGCACATTTGTCCACACCAAATTCCATCCTGATGGCGTCACTGAAAGTTTCTGTTACCTTCAGTAGCTTCATCAGTTGCAAGTTGTTGGGGGCAAAGAGCTTCAGATCATCCATGTAAAGGAGGTGTGATATGACCAGACCACCTCTCCTCAACCAATAACCCAGACCTGAACCCTCCAGCAGTGTACTGAGAGGGTTTAGGGCTAAACAAAACCACAGAGGACTCAGACTGTCGCCCTGAAATATTCCGCGCTCGATCCTTATAGGTTCGCCGTTTACCTGAATCTGTCGACATCCTGGATAGTGAAGGACCGTCCTCCACTGCCCCATACAAGACGTCAGGAAGGCGCGCAGATTTGCATCAATTTTAAATAACTCCAGCACCCTCATGAGCCATGTATGTGGCACTGAGTCATAGGCCTTCTTGTAATCTATCTAACATGTCGCCAGATCCTTGCGGGAACGGCGAACCTGTTGGCTAATGACAATGTCTATGAGGAGCAGCTCCTTAGTACCGCGGGACCCGTTCCTACATCCATTCTGAGAAGCAGACATGATGGCGTTATTGTCAATATGTTGATTAATTTTCGCTCTCAGAATGGATGTAAGAACTTTATAGATCGTCGGTAAGCACGTTATCGGTCTATAATTTTTAGGATCCGCAGTACTACCTGATTTATGGAGCAGGTGGGTTATTCCTTTCGTTAGGAAATGGGGCAGCGATCCTGACTCTAAGGTAGACTGGAACTGAGTTGCCAAACGAGCGTGCGACCTTTGGAACTATTTAATCCAAAAGTTGTGTAGTCCGTCCGGCCCTGGAGATTTCCAGTTAGGCAACGGACGGATTGCACGAGCCACATCTTGGGGGCTGATGGTAATTGCCATTTGTGGTATCGGATCGCACGCCCGTTCGACCTCCCGAGTCCAGTCACCCTCAGTGTGACTGACAGGCACTGACCAGATATCGCGCCAGAACGAACACATGGCGTCGTTATCCGGTAGGCGCGTATCAGTCACACCTTGGTTGGGTTGCTCCCAAGCCCTATAAACCTACCTTTCGTTGCTCTGGAATGTGCGATTCTGAGTGTATCGCTCCTACTACGCTACTACTCTGTGATTCCTCAAGCAGTCTATCAAGTACGGCGTCATCCAGCATACGGTTACGTTGAATGACCCGCACCTGATCCGATAGACGATGTGCCGACACGTTGACAGCTGGCTCAAGCACCTGAAACAGAGAGAGCATCCGACCACGGTACGCAGTCAGGTTATTTCCCCCCTCTGTAGCCCCAAAGTATGCGCGCATGACGTTTTCGTTGATCGATTGCGTCCATCGCATGCGCTGCACACTTCCACCGGGAGCGGGGACCCTGTCAGAGGCCGATGGGCCTCAAGGTCCCAGGCTGTCCGGCGGCCGGCGTCCTCCCCGTCAACGCGCAGGTGGTGGTGTCGTCGGCGGAGAGAAATATTCGTCGCTCGAACTCGACGCAACTGCTATGTCCAGGATCGCTTCACTCACGATTGTAGGTGGTCCCGGCGGCTGCGAGGCGGAGCTGAGCGACGAACCTGAAGATGTTGGGCGTGTGGATAGTGCTCGGGCCTGGCTTCTTGTGCGCATGTTTTATTCATCTTTGTTTGTCAAATGATTTTTCATGTTGTAGTTTTGTTTGTTATCGTCCCTATTGAAATTTTCTTTTATTTTCTTGATTTTTCATTTTATTGGTGTGTTTGTACATTGTTCTATTGTATTTTTCTATTGTATTATTATATTAGTTTATATTGGAAAATTTGGAGATAAAAAATTTATATGTCACTCTTGACAGGTCAGGCCATTATTATTATTATTCCTATATTTAATTTCTTTTCTTATTAACTAAATTTTTAAATATTTTTATAAAACACAAAATAAAAAAAAACATTTAAAAATATAGAAAATAGAGGCCCACCGGTATCGGGAACAGGGTCCAAGCTACCGGCGGTCAGGGCTCCAGAGAGAGGAACCTCCTAACAATGCGAGCCGTGTCCAGCAGTACTGCTTTCTGGATCAGGCCCTTGACCCAGCCGCCTAACGAGAGCCTCCTAAGATGTTGGTCGAGGCTCGTGGCTATTAAGCCATTGGCTGACACGACTATCGGTACAATGATCGCTGTGTTTACATCCCACATGTCGACAACCTCGCGAGCCAAGTCAAGATACTTGATTTGCTTATCTTTCTCGGCTTTCACGAGGTTTCCGTCATGCGGGACGGTAATGTCAACAATCATTGCACGCCTCTCGATTCGGTCCACCACCACTACATCAGGCCTATTGGCTACAATAGTCCTGTCAGTGATGATGGACCGATCCCAGTACAATGTGATATTGCCATTTTCGAGAACTGGGTCGGGCACATACTTGTAGTACGGTACCTCCGATGCCACAAGAGTGTATTTCAGAGCAAGTTGCTGGTGGATGATCCTGGCTACAAGGTTGTGCCTATGCAAGTACTCCTCGTTAGCTAGACGAGAACATCCAGAGATAATGTGTCGGATGGATTCACCCGGGCGGTGACATGCCCGACAGATGTCAACCGTGCCATCCTTCACAATAAATCTCCGGTAGTTATTCGTCATGATAACTTCGTCCATAATTGCACAGACAAAACCTTCGGTTGCCCCAAAGAGGTCACCGAAACGCAGCCAGGCTACGGACGCTGCTTGGTCTACATCGGACCCATGTAGGGCCCGGAAAAACCGTCCGTGAAGCTCCTTACTCTGCCATACCTCCTTGCGATCGTTAGTGTCAAGCACTACAGGCTTGCGCCAGTTCTCATTCGCCAAGGAGAGCGGGGTGAGTCCCTTGTCCACTGCTACTACATCTCGATGAATACCCCGTCGGTGTTTAGAAAATATTCTCTGAGATTGCATATCTCGCGGTTGTGGAGGTTTTTGGCATTTAAAAAGCCTCGGCCTCCACACTTCCGCGGGATATACAATCTCATGACTGACGATCGTGGGTGATGCATTCGATTATTATTATTAACTGACGGACAGGACGCAATGTGTGCAAATTGGCAATGTCATCAGTGAGGAGGTGCCCGTGACTTATGGTGAAATGGTTTTTATTAGTTTTAGTCTCTAAAAAATAAACAAATTCTATAGTAATCCTAAAGGATTGAAATAATACCCATAGTTAAATAACTCTATTTACACATTTGTGCTGTTTGTCACTAATGAGTTCGGTTATATGTTCTATATCTTCATAACTGATGAAGCGATTTCGATGAAACTTGCACTATTTCCTAAGTTGAGAGATATCTAATCCAATAAAAAGAATGGTCACTCGATAAGTAGTTTCGGAGAATGTGTGGACAAACATATATCTAAAATACACTTATGTACACACATGTTTAGAAGCCCAATTCTAATAATAATTTGGCAATTCCAACTAATTATGTCGAATTGATTACCTCCTGTTTTTGAAGTCGGAAATAAATTCAAAAATAACCGACCTAAGGATTTGTTTTGCACTACTGCGTCATTTAGAACTAGACTTGCGCATTGATTCTTTTGCTTCCAAAGCTCCAATAACCAAAGACACCGAGAAAAGAAAGTAATTTTCCGCTTTGTAGTGTTATTGTTTGGAAGTCGGTTTATTTTTTTTGTTAAAAAGTTTTCTGTAGTAGGAAATCAAGCACAATTTCAAAATCCCCCTTATTTAAAAAAAAAACAGCAGTATGGCATAAAATAATTTAGGACTCTTTGATAGCTGATCATGGAGAGTCTGGTTTTGATGATAAACTGGTCGAGAATGATGATTCTGTTTATGATCAAAAGCCAATGTAAGAGACAGGTACGGGACTGGTTCCATAAGGAAGCACTCGGGGCCGGTTGGAATCCGCCAGTGGTAAAGATTACAGCAAACAGTACAGCCACCGACCGTACTCCATAACTTGATGTATATTAGAGACAAGTGTTTGTGAATGTAGTGTTGAGACATATGTTCCATTCCATCATACTTCTTTAATGAAAAACAGGATTCCAAAATGTTTAATCTTGTTAGAATTAAATGAAACTATGTAACTAGAGTTAATATTTTGTAATTGTTATTGGAAATTATACTACAAATAAAAGCTTCTTTTAAGAAGGGGGCTACTTTAGGGACACAATGTATAAGCTTACTCAGCGTATCTAATATTAGAATGACGCACGGCTGGCAAAAAGAAAATTGCCCCACACTAAGAATTTACACCCAGAGCCGAAACAAGTATCTATAGGTCATACAAATATTTGTTCTGTGCGGGAATCGATTCTGGTTTAGAGAACCAACGACCTACAAGTTGCGACTTACAAGTTTTAGGTCGTAAGTTGAATGGCCGTTAACACTAGGCACTGGGTACCACTGCTCTCCTGCAGCTACCTGCCGATACTAAAAATCTATTAGCGATATTCTTCTCTATACTAATAATTTTTCACTTTGTACTGAAACGAACTTATGTTCCAGTAATGTGAAAAACATAACTCACATACCTACATACTTTATATTACACAGTTGTAGAATCTCACCTCTAAATCCGAGGCAACCCGCATCTACACTCACCGTAAATAAAGTGTGGCTGAGAACATATTACTATATATTTTATATTATGTACTGCGCAAAAGATTTTCGTTTTAGAAAATATTTCTTGAGATTGTTGAGCTGCTGTCCAGTATTATGTGAAAAGTTTAAAGAATAGTGAGTTTAAAAGAACAAGGTAGAATTTAAATATAGTCAAGGGGTGCATGAAAGGAGCCTCCCCGAGCGACGTACCATCCGATCATCTGTCACGTCCGGCGCACCCTGGGCAATCGACTTCTGTCGATTGGCTAATCCTTTCACCACGATGGCAAACCCAAACTACAATCGGCCCTTATCGGGGCCAAGCAGTCCACTAACGAAACCAGCCTTGTGTGTAGTCTCAATCAACATCGAGGGGTTCTCTCGCGACAAAGCAGAGATTCTTTCCGAACTAGCTCGCAAGGTACACTGTGACATCCTATGTGTCCAAGAGACCCATCGGGACTCCACGCAGGACAGGCCTTCCATTCCTGGACTGTCACTTATCGCCGAGATCTGTCACCCGAAGCACGGTAACGCAGTGTTTGCTGCTCCCGGCGTAAGAACTATTTCCACAAAGTGTTCCAACGATAATAACATCGAAATTATCACAGTAGACCTCGGTAACTGCACTGTAACATCAGTGTATAAACCCCCTGGCACCCCGTTTGTATTCAATTCGGGTAATTTCAACACCCAGCGAACAAAAGTTATATCGCTCCTCTGCCACACCTTCAAACTTTTCGAAAGACTACTGCTGGCCCGTCTCTCAAACCTTGTCGACCCGAAACTTATACCGGAGCAATCAGGATTTAGACCTGGGAAGTCTTGCTGCGGGCAGGTCCTTAACCTCACGCAACATATTGAGGATGGGTTCGAAACCAGGAAGGTGACGGGTGCGGTATTTGTGGATTTGTCGGCGGCCTACGACACCGTTAACATTAGGCGCTTGTTATGGAAGGTTACCAACCTAACAGAGGATCCAAAGTTTGTTCGAATTCTTAGAGAGCTCCTCAGTAACCGACGATTTCAAGTGAACCTTCTCGATGATAAAAGTAGGTGGCGGACCCAGAAGAATGGATTGCCCCAAGGCAGTGTACTGGCTCCATTGCTGTTTAACATATATACCAATGACCAACCGGTGAGTCCTAACACGACCCGCTTTCTGTATGCAGACGACCTGGCGTTAACTTGCCAAGCCACTGATTTTGAGGAGATTTAAACCACCCTTTCCATCGCACTTTCAGACCTCAGCCACTATTATGCAGAAAATGCATTGAAACCAAATCCCTCAAAAACGCAGTCGTGCGCCTTCCACCTCCGTAACAGACAAGCGGGTCGAACACTCAACATCTCATGGCAGGGGCTACTGATCACCCATAGTCCCCATCCAAAATACCTCGGCATCACTTTGGATAGGTCCCTCAACTACAGGAAAAATTGCGAAATTGTTAAGAGAAAGGTGCATGCCAGGAACAGCCTGCTACGTCGCCTTACATCCACTAGATGGGGAGCATCTCCCCAAGTCTTGCGAACAACTGGAATGGCGCTCTGTTTCTCCGCTGGTGAATATGCCTGTCCAGTGTGGAGCCGCTCCGCCCACTCCAGTCTAGTGGATACTGCACTAAACGAGACATGCCGAATATTCACTGGTTGCCTTAAACCGACTTCGGTACGATTGCTGTATCCACTTATTGGCATCGCGCCCCCGGAAGTGCGTAGGACTATGGGAAGCCGCATAGAAAAGGCAAAGCAGGAAAGTGACTCGCGCCACCCAATGCACAAATACACCTCGGTGCCCCAGAGGCTTAAAAGCCGAAAAAGTTTTCTTGGTTGCGTAAGTCCTTCTACCGGAAACGTCTCCTCGGAAAGATGCGATCTTTGGCAAGAGAAATTTAAACTCGCTGATGATTTTCTAGAGCCATCGGAGAACCTTTCGCCTGGGCACGCATTGCCTTGGCAGACCTGGAAAACTCTGAACAGACTCCGCACTCAGGTCGGCCGCAGCAAAGACAATCTCCATAGATGGAGGTTCTTGGATGGTTCCGATCTTCGGTGCTTGTGCGGTGTCTCCCCACAGACCATGGCCCACCTTTCGTCTTGTTCCGCATGTCCTGTTGTCTGTTCACGTGAGGACCTTATGACTGCGTCGGCGGAGGGCGTTGCCGTGGCTGAATTCTGGGCCAGGCATGGCATTTAACTAAAAAGAGTCTGTTTGTCATCGACACGCTAAGAAGAAGAAGAAGAAGAATATAGTCAAGGCAATCAAAGTGAAAAATCGTCCCAAATAAATTAAAAGAAACGCATGAGGACGACCATGCTCTTCCGACGAATTACACGTAACCCCCAACCACCACCACTACCTCTTGGATGGCTCAGCTAAATATGCCGCGCTTGACTCAGTGGAACGCGGAGCTAAGAGACTAATTGGCGACGTCAAACTGGTGGATGCCAAGCTTCACAGCTTGGCTCATCGCCGTAAGGTTGCCTGCTTGTCAGTCTTCTACAGACTGTTTTTTGGCGAGTGTGCTCAAGAACTCCATGACCTCATCCCACCGGCCCCCTTCTACCATCGGATATCTAGACGCACTGCACGTAACCATCCACACCTAGTTGCCATTCCACCAATTCGCATCAAGCACTTCCAAACATCCTTCATAATGCGCACAGCAAAAGAGTGGAACTCACTGCCTGAGTCTGTGATTCCGAACGCATACAACCCGAATCTCTTCAAAGTTAGAGTGAACAGACTTCTTCTGGGTAAGCTCACTCCATCGTCGACTTTGTCTCTATCACCTCTGACCTAGACTGGAGTCAAGAGCAAACCCATAAAAAAAAAATGTCCAATTAAAAGTTCCATATTTGACTTTTATCAAAATAAAAACCACTGCACGTAAAGTTGTGTTGGTTTAACAAGATAAAATTATTCTCTGAAATAATATTCAAAATATGGATTTTCGCAGAATTTCTTTAAGACCGGCCCTAGACTTCAGACGAAAAACCAAAAAATGAGAATTTTCCTTTAAGAACATTTTAAAGTAGAATCTTGACCAACTAAGTTTCCTTTGTAGAAGTTCACTTGTTCCACCTCTCTTTATTAGCTCATATTTTATGAGAGCCGGGACCCTGGCTGAATATATTTAACTAATTGTAAGACCCTTACAATCAAGGGATGCACAAAGAGGAAAAAAGTGAATAGACTATTAGATGAAAAGCCGGGAAACGCCTAACAGGAAATTATAAGCACCATCCTTCACAGTATCTAAAAGAACTTCCCCTTTATCATCTGGCATTTTTGCGTATTTCCCTTTCCGTGTTCAACTGGCGACACCAGTCTCGCGAAATCCACACGCTTTTGTTTTACTACGGAATCCTACGATCCCGTGTTCAATTCGCGTCAACTGAGCACGCCTTTGTGATCAAGTGGCGCTGGGTAAGGTTTAACAAAATCGTGTGCAGTTGAACTGAACACTTTTTTGACTTGACTCTTAGACTGTTTGAGTCTTCAAAAGCGTGTTGAATCAGCGACGGTATTATTCTGTAGTAGACAGTAGGCTGTATTATTAACTCAATATGATTTCAATGAAATATTACATACAATACAATTAATGAAACATTTATTATCAGCACAAAAATAACAAAAAAAACACCGACAAGACAACTATTTTGCGGAACGTTCGTTTTGGTCTATGTTCACAGCGATATTGTGTGCACGTTTCTTTTTAACAGGACGGCCGGACTGAATTCTACCACTGCTGGGTAATTGTTTTTGATGCCGTCTCGAAATAGATGTAGGTTGGACCTTTATTTTTCGTGAACGTTGTATTTTCTTATCATGCATGTATGAAACAATAGAGGAAGGAGTCTGCAATCGAGATAGTTCAGATGAATATTTTTTCAGTATTTGTGTGTTTACTGGATTTGGTTCTTCTTTAAGTACTTTGATTATTGAAGATTTATAGAATTGAAGACTCTGTGGAAATATTATTTTCTGTGTTATCAGGTTCATTAATCGGCAACGTAAACTGTTGCTGTGAGGTGCCTTGACTTTTTTCAGCCATCTCCACGTCATTTGAATCCAGTGTTATATTTTGGAAGAAATAGGGGTTATATTCGTCTCCCAATGCCAATTTGGCCAAATCTTGGCGACAATCTTCAGTCAAATTTAACGATGTAGTAATCGTTATACCAAACTTTAGTTCCACAGCACATACATGCTTGCAGTAGCGTCCACCTTTCCCTGATAAACAGTCACACGTTCCCATTTCAGAATCAACTACATACACGTCTGTTTTTTCTTTTATTAAGTAAGACGCGTCATCAAGTGGTGATATTTGAGTTATCGACTTACTTTTCTGACAAAATTTTTCGTAGCTTACTGTTAACTTTCGCTCTCTCCCATTAGCAAATTGCAACAATCTTTTTTTGTGGTAATTTTCAAACGTGTCAGTGATAAAATCCAGCAGGGCACACATATTGAAAACTTTACATCTTTGCAATATAATATCTTTAAAATTCTTATAGACGCCTCGCAAAAGTTGTTTGTGTTATGTCCTCTATTGATAATGTCATGTATATATGACAAACACCATTCTTCTCGTCGGGCCCACATATTTGTTAAATAATTTTGCAATTTATAATTTGTCGCGACTTTTACATCTTCATTCAATATGGACATATTTAATTCGGCCTCTGCTATAGTATTTGAATACATAACTTTGCGGTAAAGTTTCATTATGTATTGTTTGTCATCTTTAATAACATAATGCTCTGTTTGCCAAAGCCAACGCCATATTGCTTGATTAACGTGAAATATGCAAAGCAAAAGCCGGGTGTTAGGTAAAACTGACTTCAACGCATTCCTTTCAGCTCTGCTGTCATCGGTCATGGCTACACTTGGCTGAAATAATTTGTTGAATTTATTTTCGAGGAACTCTTTCAGAGTTTTGAACGCTAAACTGTATTGTTCTTCTGTCTGATTAGCGTGTAAAATTATTGCAACAGGCAACGCACCAATATTAGAAGCTGCAAAAATAAATGACACACATGTGTTTGATTGATCGCATGATCCGCTGGTATCTATAAAAACTATTTCATCGGCTAATCTTTTAGTGAAAACTCGCTGAATTATTGGTGTAATAATTTCACAAATAGTAGGATGCTCCAGTATGATCAAGTATATACCCAACTTCCCTAACTCGTCTTGTTTTCTTTTCAAAATTTGTAACACAGTCTGTTCATTTCTATTACCATAATTTTGTTTACGCCATTGTTCGTAAAGATACACAACTTGAAGATCTAGAGGGTTATGCTGAGCGTTAGCTAAGATTTTGTAGGCATCGCTTTCATAAGTACTTATAATATTTAATTCATGGTACATCTTAGCGGCCGCGGCAGTCATACCTCTACCGAAATAAGATATAAATATTTATTTCGAATCGTTCGAACATCGGAGCAAGGATAACGATTGAGCTACATTAACTCTGTGGGAATGATTGAAGTGGATGTCAACTATAACATTATATCCTTTTCTCAGCAGGGCTGAACTTCTCAGAGTACTTGGTGTAGTTTTCAAAAAATTTATATTAAGAGACGACTTGCAATTAAAGTTTCTGTTAACACCTTGCGTTTTTTTATCAATTTATTTATTTCCGAAAGATGGCATACAAACAATTTTCTGAATTCATAACGTATGGGTTCTGCAAACCGTCTTTTCATAACCCAGTTAGAATTTGTTTGTTTTGAAAAACATTCCACAAATCTAGCACATTTTTCGTCGTATTCTCCGTCATAATGTAATAAGCATTGAACTTTACACTTATAACTGTCACTCGGCTGTCCGTCATAGTTGAGTATTTCAAAATCTTTAGTGATTTCACTGAAAACCCTTTTAAACTCTTCCATTATGCACTATGTAAACAAAACATAACCTTGAACGCACAGTAACAAACAAATAACAAATTGCAATGAGAAGCGCGCGAATCCAACTTCGGGCGCTCTCGCCTGCTTCGGCCCGCACGATTTATCCCGAACATTTACGAACGCGCTAAATCAGTACGGATTTGTTTCGAATAGACAGGTTAAAAAACCGTGTTCAATTCAATTACACACTGTTTTGTAAAACTTCTTTTAACGTTGCTTGATCGCAAAAGCGTGCTCACTTGACGCGAATTGAACACGGGATCGTAGGATTCCGTAGTAAAACAAAAGCGTGTTGATTTCGCGAGACCGGTGTCGCCAGTTGAACACGGAAAGGGAAATACGCGGCATTTTTAAAGGCCGCTTTTTATGTTTAAAAATAAAATACGCTGTAAATGAATAAAACGATTCCAGTCACTTGATGAACAATTTTACGAGTTAACTTTTAGGGTGAGAGAAATTTCTGGGAAAACTTGCCCTCCCAACTTTTCGCATAGCGAAAAGATTTTTTACAGAAACCCCGAAAATTATGAACCAAGTGTTCATTATGTTAATGCGTATCGGGGTGAAGCAGCTGCTATTTCATTTATACCTAGTATGAATATTGTAGACAGGAACGAGCGTTCTAGACATCTAAACGTGCAATTCAAGCAATTATGGAACGAGTGCAAAAGCAAAATAATATACGAAATAATGTCCCGCATTTTGTGTGGAATGGCTTTCTGAGTTTCTGCAAATGCTAACTTTGTCATTATGCTACGTTTAGATGGCCCCTCTTGCTATTCCCGTAATCCTTTGCATGTCGTTGAGCGAGTTAACTCGCACTTAGAAATCGACTTTAGCTTATTAACGAGTTATATCGTGGCGATTGTTGGAAATAACACCTTCTTGGCAAGGATTTCTACTATTACACTTCGTTGAAAAGCTTAAATTGCCATCAGTTGTGACGCAATTTCAAAATAAAGTGTACTGTTGGTATAGGAAGCGGTAACTGATTTAATAGCTTGTTCAAAATCTTTTATACTGGTACAACACCAATCAATTTTTCAATCGTTTACTAGATGATCCGTGTTTTCATTTGACTAATATATTTATTTAATAAAAGTGTATTTTGATCACTGGCGTTCATCAGTCTGTTTGCACTCAATCATTATTTTAAATATAATTCCAACGGGGCAGCTATTGAATTAATTTAACAACGGATATTTATTTCATTTATTGAAATTATTTACACTTTCTTATATAAAAAATATTAATCAATTTTATAAAAATATTATTACAGTGTTGATTTCAAATATTTTATTAAGAGAAGCAACACTCTTCAGGCGAGAATAACTAGAAAATACTCTCATGAATTTTCCGCAAGCACAACTTTCCGCAAGATATTCTGTCTTGGGAAACCTCAAAGTAAGCAGAAAAGTCGTATACTTCCGAACAACCTGTAACTTGCTCTAAAACCCGGCAAAGAACAGCAAACAAACTAGTGGCAACTGCAAATTGATCGATAACGGTTGGGACCGAAGCATAAATAGGTGCATTGTGGTCGAAACACGCAGAACAAATCTGTGTTTTGAACTAAAGCTATAACTCAGCGCTCGCCGATATTTATAGCCTAGTTGTGAAGCTTAACACGTTTGTATGTTTGCAGCAACTATAATAAAAACTGAACAAATATCTTCGTATTTTCAATTATACGTCATGACCTCAGTTTTTTACGTATCATGACTTTAATTAAGGAAATTAGTGCAGTTCGCGCGGCGAGTGTTTCAAGTTTTATTACTTACAAACTAGTGTAGGCGAGTAATCGCTTGGTATATCTTTGTTATATATTCAGATCTCATCTCTTGAGGAATAAACAGTAGATAAAGTTTTTTTGTGATGTTAAAAACAAAACCTAATGATCGCAAGTAATAAAGAGTCATTGATCATAAAGTGACGCGTGGGTATTGCAGTTGATTTATTGATTGAAGGTCAACATCAAGTTATCGAAACTAACTTCGCTGACCTATTGTGCTTCTAAGAAAACATAATCAAAACTATCCATAGAAAAACGTTACCCTTCCCTGGCAGTCGCCTAAATATAAACCCCAATTTCTGAATTACGAAATTGAAGTTGCATATTATTTTGTCAAACTCTATTAAAATAGGTTTTAATACGGTCTCAATCCCAAGTTCTCGATTCTAAAACCGGCTCTAAAGGTTGGGGTTGAAGCCGTCACCACAATGCAAGACCGCGGAAGACTGCTAGACGGTCTGGCTACCGCACGAGTCCGAAAAGCCTGAACATGTTGTCGTTAAACAATTAAAGAACCATTTATTGATTGATTCTTACATTAAAACGATCGTTTTTGGCGTCTAGCTGTATAAAATATCGGTAGACATAAAATCGTATTCTTCTTACCGTATTCGTGTTCTAAATAGTGAATACATTCAACATTTTTCTTATTCCGAAAGAGAAAGAAACAAGGAGATTGCGTTTGAGGATCCAGCCAGGAAGGAATCATACTGTTATATATGTGTAAGTCAACATTCCGTATGTATGCGTGGGTTGCGTCCCTGCACTGCTCACATTTCGATAAACCAGTGTGCTTATAGCTGTCAGTTCAAAATCAAAAAATCAAAATCAATTTTTTTATTTCACATAGGCCTACATGGGCACTTATAAAACGTCGACAAAAGGTGCACGGTTCGGGTTGGTCGTTCCCTATGGAGAAGAACTGGCAAGAAACTCCATGGTTACTCTTTTAAAAATGGTTTGGTTTTACAATATTTCCATGTTACAGCATTAGTACTTAGATATGGGGGGACAACGTAGGCCCGACTTATGACAATAAATAAAAAAAAAAATATTATATAAAAAAAGTTAACAAATGTTAACTAGCATCTAGAAGGCCTAAAATGTTCACACATTCACAAAACAATCGGTAAAAGAATCTATACAAAGGAAAAAAAAAATAGTATAACAAGACTAAATTTAACATGTGGCACAAATGTTGTTATCAGTGCTGTAACTATTCTTATCAAAGAGTTATAAAAATAATTGAAAACCATTGTAAAAAGTCTGATTAAAAGAAGGAAAGAAAAAATGAGATTGAGAATAGTTAGAGACATCCACATATTTGTGCCGTTTACAAGTTACCAGGGAAGCTGCATGCGCAGAAGGAGCTAAGGCCAAATGTATTTATCTTCAACCTAGTCCTTGATTTTATAATATGCTTTTTTAATAAGGATACGTTTGATGTAGTTTTTGAACTTTCCATCGGTCAGTTCTATAACTGACTTTGGCAACTTGTTATAAAAGCGTATACTGTTTATAAAAAAAGACTTGCTAGTTTTCGTTAATCTGAATTTGGGTATTACAATTTCGTGCTTACTGCGTGTATTTAAATTATGAAAGTTGCTTCTACTTTTGAAAAGCCCTCGATTTTTACGGACATACAAAATACATTCCAAAATAAAAAGTGAAGGTAGAGTCAGTATATCGATCTCTTTAAATTTTTCTCTGAGGGACTCGCGAGGACCCATTTTATAGATTGTGCGGATTGCCCTCTTTTGTAGGATGAAAATTGAGTCAACGTCTGCTGCTGATCCCCACAGCAGAATGCCATAAGACATAATACTGTGGAAATAAGCATAGTATACTAACCTAGCTTTAGCTACATTGGTTAGCTGCCTTATTTTCCTTACTGCATATGCAGCCGAACTTAACCTAACCGAAAGAATTTTAATGTACGCGCCCCACTGCAATTTTGAATCGATAGTAATCCCTAAGAATAACTTCAAGATTTTTGCCGTACTTGTTGTTTTACTTGTCCCTACGCACCTACATAACACATACCATTCCCCGTGGCTCTATCATTGAATAATTTGAGTTCAGTAGGTTGTTTGAAAATACTCATACTAAAATATTTGTTTTCGGTATGTAAATATTTGAAGATTTTAACGAAAACTATCTCCGTAACGGAAATACAGCAGTATTCAAATTATTAAGTAACGCTGGTTATAAATATTCATTACAAACGCTTGGTACCCGCGGTGGTACTCAAATAGATAATGTTATTTTTTCTAACTTCACTTGCGAAGTTGGATTTTATAACTCCTTCTTCAGTTACCATCGCCTTATGTGGCCCGTTTTTAGACGTTGTGAGCCGCTGAAACCTTTTTAATGTTCATGTAATAACAAACAATCCTTTTCTTAGACCGCATTAATATGCAACTTCGGAACCCTATTACTGCGCGTGGCCCGACACGCACTTGGCCAGTTTTTATAATATTAGTATAGATAAATCTAGGTTTCCTCACGTTGTTTTCCTTCACCGTTGTTAGCGAAGTCTAAGATAAAATCAGAAAATACAAATGCAATGAAAAAGTCACATTGGTACTTCTCTGGATTTGAACTCACGGCTTTCAATCACCTCAAGCACCAGAGGAGAAGTCTTAGCTATTGGTCCACTTCGACACCAGTCCGTTAACGAACAATACATACACAGATGCTTACCTATATCTACATCAAAATATAATGTACATTCGCATGTCATATCCGCATGTTTTTTTCCAAGTTATTAAGTTCTTACAAACTCCTGACGGGCTGTCCACTTGTATTATTACATTTTGGAAACTGATTCCTCTTGGGCTTGATACCAAACCAACCACCGCGGGTAGAGGTAAGCGTTTGTAAAGAAGATTTATAACCAGCGTTACTTAATAATTTGAATACTGCTGTATTTCCGTTACGGAGATAGTCTTCGTTTAAATCTTCAAATATTTACATACCGAAAACAAATATTTTAGTATGAGTATTTTCAAAAAACCTACTCAACTCAAATTATTTAATGATAGAGCCACGGGGAAAGGTATGTGTAAAACAACTGACAGCTATAAACACACTGGTTTATCGTCATGTGAGGGACTCTACCCACGCACACATACGGAATGTTGACATACACATATATAACAGTATGATTCGTTCCTGGCTGGATCCTCAAACGCACGCTCCTTGTTTCTTTCTCTTTCGGAATTAGAAAAATGTTGAATGTATTCACTATTTAGAACACGAATACGGTAAGAAGAATACGATTTTATGTCTATCAATATTTTATACAGCTAAACGCCAAAAATTATCGTTTTTAATGTAAGAATCATTCAATAAATGGTTCTTTAATTGTTTAACGACAACATGTTCAGGCTTTTCGGACTCGTCCGGTAGCCAGACCGTCTAGCAGTCTTCCGCGGTCTTGCGTTGCGGTCACGGCTTCAACCCCAACCTTTAGAGCCGGTTTTCGAATCGAGAACTTGGGATTAAGACCGTATTAAACCCTATTTTAATAGAGTTTGACAAAAAAATATGCAACTACAATTTTGTAATTCAGAAATTGGGTTTTATATTTAGCCGACTGCCAAGGAAGGGTAACGTTTTTCTATGGACTGTTTTGGTTATGTTTTCTTGGAAGCACAAAAGGTCAGCGAAGTTAGTTTCGATAACTTGATGATATCAATAAATCAACTGCAATACCCACGCGTCATTTTATGATCAATGACTCTTTATTACTTGCGATCATTAGGTTTTGTTTTTCACATCACAAAAAACTATATCTACTGTTTATTCCTCAAGAGATGAGATCTGAATATATTACAAAGATATACCAAGCGCTTACCCGTCTACACTAGTTCGTAAGAAATAAAACTCGAAACACTCGCCGCGCGAACTGCTCTAATTTCCTTAATTAAAGTCATGATACGTTAAAAACTGACGTCATGATGTATAATTGAAAATACGAATATATTTGTTCAGTTGTTATTATAGTTGCTGCAAACATACAAACGTGTTAAGCTTCATAACTAGGCTATAAATATCGGCGAGCGCTGAGTTATAGCTTTAGTTCAATACACAGATTTGTTCTGCGTGTTTCGACCACAATGTACCTATTCAGCTTCGGTCCCAAACATTATCGATCAATTAGCAGTCGCCACTAGTTTGTTTGCTGTTCTTTGCCGGGTTTTAGATCAAGTTACAGGTTGTTCGGCAGTATACGACTTTTCTGCTTACTTTGAGGTTTCCCAAGACAGAATGTCTTACGGAAAGTTGGGCTTGCGGAAAATTCATGAGAGTATTTTCTAGTTATTCTCGCCTAAAGAGTGTTGCTTCTCTTAATAAAATATTTGAAATCAACACTGTAATTATATTTTTATTAAATTGGTTAATATTTTGTATATAAGAAAGTGTAAATAATAAAATCAAATTATACAAGGATTTCCTGATTTCAACTGTAAATGGAATAAAAATCCATTGTTAAATTAAATCAATAGCTGCCCCGTTGGAATTCAATTTGAAACAAAGATTGAGTGCAAACAGACTGATGAGCGCAAGTGATCAAAATACACTTTTATTTAATAAATATATAGTCAAATGAAAACGCGGATCATATAGAAAACGATTGGAAAATTGATTGGTGTTGTCGCAGAACAAAAGTTTTTGAACAAATTATTAAATCAGTTACCGGTCGCTTTACCAACAGTACGATTTCATTTGAAATTGCGTCACATCTGATGGCAATTTAAGCTTTTCAACGAAGTGCAAAATCCCTAGAAATCCTTGACAAGTAGGTATTATTTCCACAATCTCCACGATATGACTCATTAATGAGCTAAGGTGGACTTCTAAGTGCGAGTTAACTCGCTCAACGATATGCAAAGGATTACGGGGATAGCAAGCGGGTCCATCTAAACGTAGCATATTGACATAGTCAGCATTTTCAGAAACTCACAAAGCAATTCCACACAAAATGCGGGACATTATTTCGTATATTATTTCACTTTTTCACTCGTTCGTAATTGCTTGAATGGCACGTTTAGATGTCTACAACGCTCGTTCCTGTCTATAATATTCATACATACTAGGTAGAAATGAAATAGCAGCTGCTTCACCCCGATACGCATTAACATAATGAACACTTGGCCTATAATTTTCGGGGTTTCTGTAAAAAATCTTCTCGCTCTGCGAAAAGTTGGGAGGGCAAGTTTTCCCAGAAATTTCTCTCTTCCCAAAAGTTAACACGTAAAGTTGTTTATCAAGCGGCTGGAATCGTTTTATTCATTTACAGCGTATTTTATTTTTAAACATAAAAAGCGGCCTTTAAAAATGCCAGATGATAAAGGGGAAGTTCTTTTAGATACTGTGAAGGATGGTGCTTATAATTTCCTGCTCGGCGTTTCCCGGCTTTTCAGCTAATAGTCTATTCACTTTTTTCCTCTTTGTGCATCCCTTGATTGTAAGGATCTTACAATTAGTAAAATATATTCAGCCCGGCTCTAATAAAATTTGAGCTAATAAAGAGAGGTGTAACAGGTGAACTTCTACAAAGGAAACTTCAAGATTCTACTTTAAAATGTTCTTAAAGGAAACTTCTTCGTCTTTCATTTGTTGGTTTTTCGTCTGACGTCTAGGGCCAGTCTTAAAGAAATTTTGCGAAAATCCATGTTGAAACATGGATTTTATAGAAATTAAATTAGTAATTATTAATAAAATTTCAGAGATTAATTCTACCTTCTACCAGCACAACCTTACGTGCAGTGGTTTTATTATGATAAAAGTCAAATACGGAACTTTTAATTAGACATTTTTATGTTCGCCTGCTAAACCCTGCTGTAAAATTAATAATGTTTATTTTACTGGTACAAGTAGGTATTAATACTTTCAACTTTAACTTTCCGCCAACATTACGGCTCGGAAGGGAATGTCCTATTTGAGCGAAAATTGCACTTTGAAATTTTTATAGCGTTTCTGTCTGCCTACGATGAACGAACAGTGGCTCTTTTTAATAAAAATATCTGGAAGTTTTTAATTGACTCTTTACATTTTAAAATAAAACATCTTTGGAATAAATAGAGAGTGTTGGGAAAAACGGTATTCTTTATTTAGAAGAATAAATAAGTCCAAAAATTATTCAAAATGTTAAAAATATTTTTAATTTACCTACTAATAGGAACGTTTCCTGGGTAGAAAAAATAATATTCTATTTAGTCCGTTAGCAAGTATCAAATAATATTGGACCCGTATTATTTGCTTTATCAAATAAATAAAAACCGGCCAAGTGCGAGTCGGACTCGCGTACGAAGGGTTCCGTACCATTATCGCAAAAAACGGCAAAAGAAACACGTTTGTTGTATGGGAGCCCCACTTAAATATTTATTTTATTCTGTTTTTAGTTATAGTATTATTTGTTGTTATAGCGGCTACAGAAATACATCACCTGTGAAAATTTCAACAGTCTAGCTATCACGGTTCATGAGATACAGCCTGGTGACAGACAGACACAGACAGTTGGACCGCGCAGTCTTAGTAATAGGGTCCCGTTTTTACCCTGTGGGTACGGAACCCTAAAAAAATACAAAGATAAAGCGCGTCAAAGTTCAGGAGTGGGACTTGGGCTTGTGACGTCACTTTGTCAGTATAAAGTGTAGCAGACCGTGACGTCACACGATATTTCATAGCACTATATCGTCGTAATTTTTCTTACGCGGCAAAAGAAAAATACGTGCTCAATGATATTAGGTTATCTAACCGACGGAATAAATAGATATGTTTTGGCAACTACCCTATTACTATGTTCTCTATACTGGGTGCCTTTTCAACTCATTGACAGTCTTTCAGAGGTGAAAGTGCTCATGAATATGGACATGTTTAAGGGATCAACTAATAACATATATCCCAAGAACCTGCGACGATCTGACCTTCGTCATTTTATAAAAGTTGAAAGTTTCTCAGTATATTTACCCAATACACGGATCAACGATCCCTGAAGTTTGGATTAGGTCGACTTAGGGAGATATAAGGTACCAAAGGTGTATTAAATTGCACCTCACTTTCGTTAAAGTATAAAGCTCAGTTATAATATATTTTATTTGGAATAACATTAGAAATCACGTCGTCCATTGTCAGACAGTACGCGTTGTCAGACATCCTCAAAGTATGATAAATTGTGATGAAACTTTCCTCATAGTATAAAAGCTGAATTTTATTTAGGTTACTTGGGGAATTATCAAAGATGGTTCCTCAGCAGTCACAGTTTCGGTGATTCTTACGATTTGTCAGACATTAAAAGTCTGCTGTAGTAGCCCAAAAAATAAATGGTTGCGTCTCATATCTTATAAAGTTATTTGGTATATTTTCATTTCAATAACGTTCACAAGATATAATAAACGTGAGTTATACCAACTGTTGATATAATTTCTTTAGATATAACATTTATATACTCTAAAAGTTATTTCGTATAACGTTATTGGATATAGCGTTTATTTAATCGAAAATCATTAAAATATATAATATTGATACCATCTTTATGGTTAACACCCCAATTCAAAGCAATCCGACTCGAATGGGTTATATTAGGTTAGAAGGTTAAGGCGGGAGCGGAGCGGAGTGCCAGGTCCCCTCTATGTTGGTGGTTTAAGTTTGGTAAGAACAGTGACCATTAAAGCGGGAAGGTGAACGAGTGAAGCGAGCGTGCTGCAGGAGCGGCGTGACAAAAACGAATCGCTGCAAAACCGACTCCACGAAGTCTTGTCTGCGCTACCCCTTGAGTGTTATATAAAATCGCGTAGGCGCGGTGGGGAGAGGCGGCCCGCGAGCTGAGGAGCTGGTGTTTTTAACACTCGTCGCCGCGGCTGAGGCTGGCCGGCTTATCCGGCCAGCATACCGAAGCCAAAGTCGTGAGCGCGAAACACATCTGTGACGATAAGCTCGCATGGGACCGCCGGAGCCCCGCAGTGCCGGAGCCTTGACAGAAACGATGCCTGCTGCATGCTTGCTTGCATGCTGCATGTATGGTGTTTGCTTGTTTGCATGCATGGTGTATGCTTGTTTGCATGTTTTTTAAAGGGAAATAAAAACCACAGAGGCGATTTATCATATTAGACTAAATAGGTTTATGTCTTTTGAGTGGTTTATCAAACAATTTTATATTCAATGTATGTTATACTAATATTAACATTATAAGCGGGATATTTACCATGTTTACTGTTTGAAGCGAGTTTCTGATATTTCGGTGCTGTTGCAAGCACCATGATCACGGATAAACTGAAGTCATTGCGGGTGGTGTGTTCCCGCTTATAATGTTAATATTAGTGTTAGTGACCATGACAGTTTAAAAACTTATAATGTATGTTATGCTTATAAAAAGTAGTAACTTTAAAATTATATTAACCGTTTATTATATTAACTGGTCAATAAATCATATAAAATTATAGATTCAGTTGTTATATCTTGGAAATATTAGAGATTTAGTAATAATATCATATATTACTTACCCAAAAAATATATGATAATGAATAATTAATAATATATGATGATATATGAAGTAAGTCCAAGTTAAGTACTTTCACCGGAATTATGTTCAATATGGTAGTAGTAATGTTCCCTAAAAAGTTCATAAAAATCACACCACAGCAAAAAATATTGGCTGCAAAGGACCCAAAAATCAGTATCTAGCTTAATTCTCGTTAAGTTTTGAGTTTACTTCGATTTATACTAGGGAAAGTTTATTTCTTGTTCAATTGTGCACAAAAAAGTCCCATATGTCCCCAAAGGTTCACTAATGTTCGTTAGTTTTCGAGATATGAGCCAAAATAATATATCTTCTTGTGTTTATTTTTTGTACTAAATCTGCACGTGAGGTAATTTAGGCTATTTAAATTATGTTTTTATGCTCAACAAGTCTGTTTAACATTAAAATTGATGGTCTCTGGTATGGTTTCATGTTTTGACAGATCTCTCCCGAAGCCACCTTGATCCAAACTTTATATTCGAGGATCGTTCTTACCTGTATAGGTACAGAGAAACTTGTTATAGCTTTTATAAAATATTTAATTCAGATCGTCGCAGGCTCTTACTCTAATACTGGAGTATGATGTCTGTTAACAAAAATTAATTGAACAAACAATAACCATTAAAATTATAATTGTAAAATATACAATAATAGGCAAAGTGAAGGGAACAACTATCTCTTATTTTTGAAATTTCCCTTTTTTGTTTGGTCCCTTGTTAAATTGGCCTTGATTTTGTGTACGCGCAGGATTATTATTTTCAAAAATTTTCATTACAAATTTATGCTATAATTCAACAGAACCTCCCTTATGCCTGAAGAAATCAGGACATGACCTATATGGTTGGATGCGCCCTAAAATGGCCCATCCAATGAACCTTCAACCAGGTCCGTAACTATATTCTCCGAAGAGAGTCTCCAGGAAGAATGAGGGATGAAGGGAAATTCTGTCGATTTTTGGACTTAGAAGCTATTTTCTCTTAAAACTATACAGTTTACTACTAGGATACTACATGAGTCTTGAAGCCCTTCTATAAGGCTATAGAAATACACTATTTTATAGCTACATCTATATCTTCCAGGCGCGTAACTGCCTGGAATTGTCTGACTGGACAAAATGTACTAATTTTTAACATTAAAAGTTAGTTTGTGCTCAGGCTATCTGAGGAATCTCCACCCACCTAGCATCATCCAGTAGCCATCCCAACAGGCTACCCTGTGGTAGTACTCTGGTGGGTGTAGCTTCAACCCGCGAAGTAGAATTCACCCTGGAGTGGTCGGTGCTACAAGAAAACCATGGAACCTCGCAACCTGTTAAGAAGGTTATCTCCCCAACCACCAAAGCTAGGCTCTTTACAGAAATTTGGTTGAAAAGCCAAAAAAATGGACTATCGAATGGTGATACCTGATGGGTGTACCGCCAGCTCTTCTAGTGCTTTAGGTGCCGGGAAGCGGCTGAATTAGGAAAGAAATTGTGTTGTTCCACAGCTTTAATTATCTTGTTTAAACAAGTGAGCCACAGAGCATCAGTGTATAGTGACTGAATCCAGGCGCCTGCCTGTAGGGCACCGAATTTAATGCTTCAGACAGCATATCAGTAACCCTTCAGGCACCAAGTGTGTCTGAGAGCGGTGAGCCCGCTGACAAGCGCATAGAAACTTCTATACTAGTTCATACAAACACATTACCTCAACTAAGTGGTGTTTATATACTAAGATTATATGAGCCTTATCTAATTACAGGGCCTAAGTACAAGTCTAGATTACCTAGAAGTACTAAATTGAGAATAACAAGGTTTCTGACCACTTATTTGAGGAAAATGTGTGTGTATTCACCGTTCCAGGGAGAGGTATTATTATCCCTGGCTATGTACTGTTGTTATGTATTGTTATTCAATCATAGACTTAGGGTGAATAAGCTAGAACACCTAGATTGTGTTTCCTAATAAACTAATATGTGTAAGACAAATAATACGAGTGGTATGTGAGTAGGTCGCACATACAACTAATTGCGTTCCCGCTTTTATGGGGGGGTCTAACTAAAATATATTTTTATTTACTTAAGCTATAAATTACATACATAACTTATTCTAGTATTTCATGTGACGTGACGCCTTGTCGCGAACATGATCCATTCAAATAATCTTTGAATTGTGAATTAAGAGCACAATATTCCTTATTTTTGTGCTAAGAAGAGTTAATTAAAACAAGATAATTTTTTTTTATGATCGTCTCTAGATAATCTGAATATTTCACAAATTTCAATCACAAAACGAATCTTATCACGCCATCTAGTGCAATTTATTTGAACCAAATTTTCTTTCTTCGCATTGGGTTTCCGTAATGACAGCTTAATCCTAAATCACCTCGCAAGGACTGGATTAAGGCAAACATCCCTATTTATCCACACATACAGAGTGCAAACTTTGTGTAAATTATTACACCACCACTGCTCTCAAAACGGTGAAGGAAAACATTGTGAGGAAACTGGCATATCCTAGAATAAAAATCAAATTCTTGGTACATCCACCAACCTGCATTGGGCCCGCGTGGTGGATTACGGCCCATTCCTTCTCACAGAGAGGAGGCCCGTTGTCATGTTTCCCAGCAGTGGCGACATTAAAAAGGCTGATGATGATGATGATACAGGGTGCAACGGATGGTGTGATCATATTTTAAAACTGCTCTTTCCCAATTCAATGAATAAGTTTCTCCAAGCAAGCCACAGGCAATGCCCAAAAAAAAATGGATTTTCTATACAAACTGGAATTGCATGATCTAATGCCGTCTAGCCCGTTTCATCATCGGACTACAAGACGTAAGGCGATGCGCTATCGGTACATGGTGGACATCCCATTGCACACATACGCGCTAAACCTTTTGGAAATACGTTAATTATGCGTACAGCTAAGGTGTGAAATTCCCTTCCGGAGTCTGTGTTTCCCGATAGTTACTCGAGGTCTAGTGAATATGTTACTTCTAGGCAAGCGAGCTACACCGTCGACCACATCATCGCTTAATACCAGATGAGATAGTGGTCAAGCGCGAGACTACCTAAAATAAAAATAAACAAGTCGTTAGCTGACTAAGATTTGTACGAGATATGGAAAAAGTTATTCATAATTATTCATGAGCAGAAGTCGTTTTTAAATTATGATCACACGTTACAGCCTCTAGATACATCCATTACCTAAGGTGTAAACTGTATTACCATGTGTTAATACAGAATTAGGTCGTTTCAACTAATTATATAATAGAATCCGCCTTTCACACATCTAGTACACTCGAAGCCGCAATCTAGCCGCGGTTTACCTCTGACATGCTCTGTTTGCATTTAAATTTCAAAACTGAATTTCTAGCTAATTATTTGGTAGAGGAGATAGAATTTCCTGTTGGTAATTGTTTTTTGTTTAGTTTCAGTGTTATTGAAAGTGACATTTCAACTAGTTGCGTCTTAGTTTTTTGAGTGCAATGAATACATACAGCCGAAGGCCACAAGAAGATTGTGATGATGAATCTGAAACATACACAATCGGCACTATAAGTTTGAGTACCCCTGACCTAAAGGGTTGGGCCGTTGCACAGTGGATCGAAAAACGGCTCTAGAAGACATAGGAACTTAAATTTAAAAGTGTCGGTTTATTTGCTTCTTATGGCTTCTAATAGCTTATATTATTCTTATATATTTAATAGGATGCAATCTGGTAGGCAAATTGGGCAGAAAACATTTTATTGTAAAAATAAAATGTGTGGAGCTGATAAAAAAATGCATAAATCTCCGGAACCGCAAGACTAACCGTAACATCCTTGCACCCGGTTTTAGAACTATTTATTTATGATTTTTGGACATACTGCGTATAACGAGATCGAGTGAGTATTTTTTTTAATCTTCAACTTTTTTTACCTAATATATGCTATAGAAAGTAATAGACGTGTTATGTGATGTGTGAACTCTTCAATAAATGACGGTAAATCATCCGAGATTGCTGCAATCATAATAATATGTATGTATATTGCTTACACCACTTCATTACATAAAATTGCACCAGTAGACTCTGAAGGGGTATACAGAGAGAGAAGGAATTCCAAGCAAAAAAAAACGACACTTTTAAATTTAAGTACTTATGTCTTCTAGAGCCGTTTTTTGATCCACTGTGCACCGTAGAGGTTGAATCCTTGACTACTTGTATCGTATAAGGAGTCAAGGCTTCAACCCCTATAGACGAAACTTTTGGAGATAATGCAAGATCATAAGTCTGCGGTAGTTACTAGTAGTTAGCTATACCTACTGGATATTGTTACAACGTATACAGTATGATTTTAGTTCATGGTAATGTTTTGGGCTGTGAAAGTACTTACTCATGAATATTGACAATTTTAAGTATGGTATCAAGTTTGAAATACGTAAAATAATAAAGTACAATTCCCTCGACAAAGTTTAAGGATAGCATGATTTTTCACATGTTTTTTATTAAATGTTCTTATGTGTATATGTGTCTCAATACAGACAGAACATCACGCCGCCTTAACTCCTTGAAGGGCTAGGCACAGGCGTAAATATCTATAGTATTATTCTCTCAGTTCGCCAGTTGTATCTTAAAATCTTTGTTTAATCTCTGAGATAAAATAAGAAAACACTTGAATAAGAATATTCATTGCAAAAGAGAGACAAAGTAATTGATAAATTAAATAAAATTCATTTGAAAATTAGTCTCAAAAAATCCTTAAGATTATGAAATTGATCAGCTTTGAAAGACAAACTTTAAACACTAATAAATTGTTCGAATAAGACTTAACTTATAAGTCATTACTACAAAGCTTATCGAAGCAAACGATTTTCAGACTAAACATGGAATACATTCAACCTACACATATATGGCAAAGCAAGTAACTCTACATACTAGAAGGGGTCTTGTGTAGGCCAGTACACAAACGATCTACCGACGCATTGCTCAAACTCTGCAATAGACGTTACTTAGTCCGCAGAGCTCACAGTCTATTGTTATTGAGTGTACAAATAATTTCACTCACAATCAACCAGGCTCACCTCAGGGCGGTATAGGTACGAACCATAGAGCATAGAAAAGCCGTAGCAGCCACTGTAAAAGTGCTTTTTGACCAAAGATGAGCGACTTAGCGAGGCGGTGCGCGATTAAACAATCCACCAATGGGATAACTTCATTTTCCTCGCCAGGCTGAACGCAACTCTGGTGGAAAAGGGCTAGCAGGGCGGGGTCTTTTTCATACATACAAAGCAAGAGATGTGTGTGAGGGATGCGGGTGAGGATTGTGTGCAAGGGATGCGTGTATCTGCGCACAGCTGCACAGAAAAGCTACGCATCCTCGTCTCACTCAGTTACACAGCGTTTCACGGAGTCGCTAGGCATATTCGTACCGCACAAGTTCCTCGCACAGTTTTGGTGTAAACAGTCACACATTTTCATAGCGCCGCTACGCATTATCGCACAGGTAGAAAGCATCGTTAGAGACGGTATTGCCAACACGTACCCTACAAAGCAAGCATGTCACCGTTTACTTATACTACGACACAAAAAAAAAGGTTTGAGATATGTCCGTGAGAGAAACAAAATACGTATTGAAACTGATGGCTTTGAAGGGTAGACCGTGATAAGCTTTGGTATCTCGATCGGAACGCACAACGCTTCGGTATGCGATACCGGATACACATAAAATCGACTAAAATGGTATTTTGTTAAAGGATGATTAAGTGTCCGATACATACCGCATACCGCAGCGTTGTGCATTCCGATCAAGAGACGCATATACAGGTATTGCAACGCACTTTCGGCGCCACGAATGATATTAGTAAGTACTGCCATCTTAAGATTCTGCCGGAGGCTATTCCTATCCCTGTGTGACGACCCAACCGAAGAGATGCTGAGGTGAGATATGACGCAGCAAATCTAAGTTCATTACCGTGCGTTGCCTCTTTTGTTTTGTTAATGGTGATTAGGACTGCATACATTTTCCAAAGCCCTTTTAAAGCGGGGTTCGGTTCATTTGTGCGTGAGGCATTTACGGAGAATCCACTTGGATGAAAAGTTTTTGCGCAAAAGTCTCTTGGCCATTTCGAATAGGTAGTTGGAAAATCGTCCTCAGTTGTAGGAAGTTCTGCTTTAATTGAAACCATCAAGTATTAGGCTTAGGTACCAGCTCAGGCTGCTCACTCAAGCACATGAACTTCATTTGCATAATAGATAGATAATATCGACAGGTACAACAAGTATAATTTTCTCCGCCTGCCTGTCTTCAGTTCATACAATCTATTATGTTCCCACAACTTGTACATAGCTCAAATCTTTGAGATCGCTCTGGGCAGAAATTCACCACGTGGGCGTAGTACGAGTAGGTGGATTTTTACTCATTCATTCGATCCAACGTTTACTAATTATTAAAAAAGTACAAAACACTTAAGTTACTCAGGTCAAGAATGAATAATAACCATGTTAAACTGTACACATACCAGAAATATCGGTAATTCATTATGAGATATTATAAATTTTAATTAACATCAACACACCACCTTAGCCGCATTTCATAAATAAAATATTAATCACTAATTTATTAGCTGATTATAATAACATGATGTAATCATTAGAGCGTAGGTAATTCAAAACCGGAAATTTTAATAAATGAGGAGTTAAGAATATCACAAAAAGCTTTTGCAACCGAACCGCCCTGTTTGCGCTGGAGTTAGACATTAGTATCGGAATTGTTTTTATATCGAGAAATGATAAATGGGCTAATATTTATGTTAAAAACTAAATCAAAATCCATTAAGTAGTCTCAAAGTTTTGCGGAATTCACAAACAAACGCATTCGGCCAGTTTACTCTGGAGACGTTAGGCAAAAACCTTTTAGCTACTCTCCCAACTACTACTATTTCAGTTTCGTTAAGTGTAGAAACACTGAACGAACAAATAGTCAAATATAGTACCTGGAATATTGTCCTTCTTGTCTATATCTACTTTAAATAACCCATTACTAAAACAAGTATTCCTCCTTTCAGTTTATAAATGTACTCCAATTATTCGACAAAATAACAAAGCATTATCAAAACATACTTTTTCATTGACCTTTTTGTTCAGAATAATAAACTATTCTCTTTTGAAATGTTGAGGCAACATCTTCGAAACTTGTCTGAGCTTTGGTAATAACCATTAACGATATTTAGACAACTTACTTTGAATATTGCTTTTTAAACTTGTTTTTTGTTTGAATATTATAACGATGCTAAGATATAATCAATTGTGACCTGAGTCGACGTAGGTACATATATAGTTTTGGGGTCATGGAGCTGGGAAAAAAGAGGTCCCATTACGACAACAATGCTCAGAATTAATATTTTCTTTAATTCAATCGACCTATTTCTTTTTTTTATTGATATCAAATTCAAATGACTCTTCAAAACCAGCCAGAACTATTTGTCTTTCAACTTGCAGGCCGTAAGCAACCTTCCCAGATTTCTGAACTAAGCATTTGTCAAACTCTAATTTAGGCTGAAAATCTGTCAAAATTTGGTACTAAAGTAGGGTTTGACATGTTCTTAAACTCCAACTACTGGATTCGGAAATCGGCCATATAAAAAAATAAGAAATCGTCTATCTATTTCCATGTCTTCCAAACCATTGTATCACTGATCAAAATGAAAATGAGAGTTCGATACAAACCTTCATCTGAAATTTATTCTGATCTGGAACTGTGCCAAAACGTAAGGATTTGTAGATATAATGAGGATATGATTTTGTCCAATAAATACACTCTTGATTTTCTTTTCGACACTCGTTTCTACCAATTGAACTTATTTCTCGATATGTCGCGTTCTTGAAATTTCCGCCAAACCTCCAATTAAAAATATGTCCTACCGATACAAAGTGCTTCCACAATTCCACTTCAATATAAAGTTAAGAAGTACAAACTCACAATCTCTCACTCGCCAGTCAACACCGTAATCAGAACTTTCGCCACTTTCCAAAGAAACTTCATTTAATAGCTCTTTTCATCCTTTATAAGGTTCAATTAAATTTTTGTCAGATTTATAACAGCTATTTAATCCAGGGTTGTTAACAGGCCAATGAAATATAATTAGAACGAATGTATTACGGGGATATTTGCACGTTCAGTAAGGGTGTTTACACACTTGTGTCCTCTCGATAATGCATGACTGATATTCAATGGACTTGTTTAATGCCCGCTTCAGTTTGACCTCGCCAACGTTAGCACAGGACGAATTATTCACTTTAGATGTGAAAACAGAAACCCGATGACAAGTTACGAACTAGCTGCAGTAGTCACTAGTCGCGATTTACGCGGTTACTATCGCGCATAAATCGCGGTGTGAATGCTGCATAGTTGTTCGTTGCTCGTCGCCGAATCACGTCAGTTTAGAAATGCCCTAACTGCACAGTTCAGGGTAACAAAGCGGGGGTATGAAGCATGGCAATAAAAACGTAATTTAAAGTTACCGCGGACTCCATAAACGGTTGACATGGGAGAAGTATCTACATTAATTTAATTATTTCGCTGACAATTTTAACTTCGCTTTTGTTAATTTTTGTGAGAATTTTTCGAGACTTATGATTTATGGTACAGGCATTTGAAGATTCTTTTTTTTTGTAAGAACACATTAATCGAGAAAGCGGGTTGAGCTTGATTCCTACTCAAAGGACTGGCTCGAATTCGAAGAAGACAGGAAAAATGCCTTTGCCCTGTATTGACATAACACAAATACCTAACCCGCAACAAATAAAGTGTTTTTTGTACAACGCTCGAGATACTTTTTCAGTTGTAACCATCACTTTTTTATTACATGTGTTTAAGTCAATAAATCATAATGCAAAGGCTTACAATTTAATTACGCCTTATTTTCGGGCAGTCGCTATGGATACCCTTCATCTGAGAGAACGAAGGTTTATTACGGACTCCAACTGACTAAAATCCCACAGCTCCTACCGCTACCGTGAGTTGGGGGCCCGGGCTACAATTAAATTCACGCATACCACCCCAGCTGGTATCGTCCCGGCTTTGCTAGCGAGCCCTACCACTTATTGCGATCCAAGGAACACCGGTACCATACTTCCGTAAAGACGCACAAAATCCAAAGAAATTAACCAAACATGCAACATCAAATTAAGCAATATATGCCGCCCTCTTTTCCTTTCTGAACGTACTGCAAGAACTATGTCATGAGTCGAGATATGGAGTATCATGTGCAAGCAAGTTACTTCGGCTTCAAACCTACGTGTGTTCGATATTTCAGCGGGTTCCGTTGAATAGCAAATATTCGACGGGAGTTTCCGGCCACTAACTGTATTTTGACATTGCGTTTAGAGTTGTTTTCTGAAGTATCTATATCTATACTAATATTATAAAGAGGTAAAGTTTGTGAGTTTGTGAGTTTGTGACGTTGTAAGGGGTAATCTCTGGATCTACTGAACCGATTTTGAAAATTCTTGCACCGGTAGAAAGCTACATTATTCCTGAGTGTCATAGGCTATAAAATATTTTCAAAATAAATAGAGATCCTTATGAAAATGCAATAATGTAACCCAAGGTAGCAAAATGTTGTCTGTAAAATACATTATTTGGCGTGCGCTGAGAAAATTATTGATGATAGATACAAATTAGTAGGTAGGGTAGGTAGGATAAGCAGAGTAGGCAGGGTAGGCAGGGTAAGCAGAGTAGGCAGGGTAAGCAGAGTAGGCAGGGTAGGCAGAGTAGGCAGGGTAGGCAGGTAAGCAGAGTAGGCAGGGTAAGCAGAGTAGGCAGGGTAGGCAGGGTAGGCAGGGTAAGCAGAGTAGGCAGGGTAGGCAGGGTAGGCAGGGTAGGCAGGGTAAGCAGAGTAGGCAGGGTAGGCAGGGTAGGCAGGGTAGGCAGGGTAGGCAGGGTAGGCAGGGTAGGCAGGATAGGCAGGGTAGGCAGGATAGGCAGGTTAGGCAGGGCAGGCAGGGTAAGCAGAGTAGGCAGGGTAGGCAGGGTGGGCAGGGTAGGCAGGGTAGGCCGGGTAGGCAGGGTAGGCAGGATAGGCAGGGTAGGCAGGGTGGGCAAGATAGGCAGGGTAGGCAGGAAAGGCAGGGTAGGCAGGGTAGGCCGGGTAGGCAGGGTAGGCCGGGTAGGCAGGGTAGGCAGGATAGGCAGGGTAGGCAGGAAAGGCAGGAAAGGCAGGGTAGGCAGGGTAGGCAGGGTAGGCAGGGTAGGCAGGGTAGGCAGGGTAGGCAGGGTAGGCAGGGTAGGCAGGGTAGGCAGGGTAGGCAGGGTAGGCAGGGTAGGCAGGGTAGGCAGGGTAGGCAGGGTAGGCAGGGTAGGCAGGATAGGCAGGATAGGCAGGATAGGCAGGATAGGCAGGATAGGCAGGGTAGGCAGGAAAGGCAGGGTAGGCAGGTTAGGCTGGGCCGGCAGGGTAAGCAGAGTAGGCAGGGTAGGCAGGGTAGGCAAGATAGGCAGGGTAGGCAGGAAAGGCAGGGTAGGCAGGGTAGGCAGGGTAGGCAGGGTAGGCAGGGTAGGCAGGGTAGGCAGGATAGGCAGGGTAGGCAGGAAAGGCAGGGTAGGCAGGGTAGGCTGGGTAGGCAGGGTAGGCATGGTAAGCAGAGTAGGCAGGGTAGGCAGGAAAGGCAGGGTCGGCAGGGTAGGCAGGGTAGGCAGGGTAGGCAGGGTAGGCAGGATAGGCAAGGTAGGCAGGGTAGGCAGGGTAGCCAGGGTAGGTAGGCAGTTGACGGGAGCGAAGCCCCGAGGGTCAGCTAGTCATTTATGAAAGTGTTTAAAGAATAAAATATGCAGAGCTTTGCGTGGACTGCCTCGTTCGTCTACTGGTAGGAAGCGATCCTGCTGAGTTTGAGGACCGATGGGCATGGATTCGATTTAGGTTATAGCAAAAAATTGTTGGGTTTTTCCATGTGGATTTTCTAAGTAGCAGCTTGGAGTCTATACATTACTGTAAAAGCCCGAAATACGATAAATTCTAGTATTTACCGGTAAAAACTAGGATATATCAAGTCATACTGGTATAATACCCGAAATTATCTATGATAATTGCTAATTACCGGCTTTTACCAGGATTTAATGTAAATGATTAAACAACTGTAATGTCTATGACACACTATGATGAGAACAATTTAAGGCCTGACTGATTAGCTTCACTTAAGTTGATAATATGTTTGTTGCACGATGTTTTCGGCGACTTCGACTTTTTGTAGCATTATAGTATCACAAACATTAAAACATTTCAACATTTACAAATATCTGAGACACCTAACATTTACCGAGCAATTGCAAGTAAAAGCTCAAAATTAGCGATTATCTTAAATCATTTTGGGTTTTTAACAGAATGACTTGGTAAATCCTAGGTTTACCAGTAAATCCTAGGATTTGCCATACTTCGGGCTTTTACAATATCATCATACGGGTCGGAAAAAGTGTTATATCGGGATAAGTGGCGCCATGTACTGTACTATACGTGCCCCACTGTCTAACACTGGAATAAAGGCGTGATGTATATGCAGAGCTACAGCTACAATAGTGTTATATCGGGATAAGTGGCGCCATGTACTGTACTATACGTGCACCACTGTCAGGCACTGGAATACAGGCGTGATGTATATGTAGAGCTACAGCTACAATAGCGTTATATCGGGATAAGTGACGCCATGTACTATACTATACGTGCCCCACTGTCTAACACTGGAATAAAGGCGTGACGTATATGCAGAGCTACAGCTACAATAGCGTTATATCGGGATAAGTGGCGCCATGTACTATACTATACGTGCCCCACTGTCTAACACTGGAATAAAGGCGTGACGTATATGCAGAGCTACAGCTACAATAGTGTTATATCGGCATAAGTGGCGCCATGTACTGTACTATATGTGACTCACTGTCTAACACTGGAGTACAGGCGTGATGTATATGCAGAGCTACAGCTATAATAGTGTTGTATCGGGATAAATGGCGCCATAAAGTTGTAGAAATGCCATATGAATATTCACAACGACATTGTATCGACCGAGCAGACCATCGATCAAAATATTGTGGTAAATGCAAAATAACAGATTATTTTGACCATAATCGGGTCAATATCTGTCATTTTGCATTCACATTGCTGTGAACATTTATTCAAATAGGTACTGTCATACCATAGCCTGATCGAGCTTCAAGCTGCAGACTGGAATTCACTCGTGAGTTATGAACTTAATAATCCTTGGGTAATATTTATGCCAAAATAGGAACCACAGACAAGTTGCCTGACAACCAAGATTTACTGACTGACGCACATACGTTTCTCCAATTGTGTCGGAAATTTGCAATATCTGTGTGCGGTGTAGTTATAAATTAGTCTAAATTGAGACGGTACCTAGTGTCCAGGTGACATAATTCAATTAGATTGCTAGCCATTTGTTAGGCTGCCCACCGACGGGCTGAGTTATGTGCTGCCCTCTGAGGCCGTGCCCGTTTTACACACGAATTGCATTGTATTGCTAGTTTCTGACTGGACCCTTCGGCGTTGGCTTCGGTTTCGGCCGTCTTCGGCCAAAAATACCTTTTCATCTTCAGCTAAAATAGGCCGAAGTTTTTAAAAGTTTCTAACAGTGTTGAAATTTAACGAACTGTTACTAATGCGCGAGAGGAGCGCGGTGGTTAAGGCAACGGGTGAGTTTTTATACCGTTGCCAATCGCCATTGGCAGAAGATAGATACATAACACTAAATAAAAGATGTCACAAATCATAAACTAAAATTCTTAGGGTTATTAAATCGTCGGCTTCGGCTATGGCCGAAGGTTGTGGCGACAGCCGATTAATCGGCTTCGGCTTCGGCCTCGGCCAGAACTTAAAAGATCCTCGGTCAGACACTACGCATTGCACTGAATTTTGACTACAGAATGGGATCCGTTTTGCAGCTACCTTCCTGTTTTATTTTGAACTCGTGTGGTAATTGAATTTTAATTTGGCTCTTGCTCGCTGTTAATTACGCATTCTAAAATTCCTTTTTTTGCGTACCTAATTAAACAGCTGGTGGTAATGTTTGAATAGCTTTAATTTAATACCTAGAAAATGTTTCAGGGTCGTAGCCAAATATTTTTTTACGGGAAATTAAAGTTGCTTTTTCCTGACATATTGGCAGTTTGACGTCCATTCACGCCAACAATAAGTTTTTAAAAGTTTTTCATATTAATTGAGGCAATAACACAATTTAAAGCTTACACGAGCACTTGGCATTTTCGTTGAACAAAAATTGTTGTCCCTCTAAATATTTCGTCTTTCGACTGACTATACGAGCTAAATTCAGTCAATATCAATTTAATTGATTTATAATTGACCCTTTGAATTAAAATGCCGTTGCAATGGAATTTAACCTTTGTCATATATGCCATAGAGTTTGATGTTCCAAAATGTGACAATAATCTCGAAATCTGAATTGAAATAGGTACCTGTATTTGTTGCAATGTTTTAACTGAAAACATGTTTAACGCTAAATGTTTCCATTTATTGAACAGATATGACTCATCAATACTCATTAAGTTAAATCATTTAAAATAAGTTGATACGTTGTTTATTATTAATTGTTTATTTTAGGACCCGATTTAACCGTTCTTTACTTTTAGATTTTAACGAATTGATGTAATGTTTGTAGGTTTGATCAAGTTTAAATTATACCATTACTTAACGGTATCTATTGGTTATAGGTTACTTGCATTACTTCCACGGATAAGATGGCAGGACGAGCTAGTCAAAATTAATTAATTGGTCACACAAACCCTGGAACGAAACATCTAGAAGTCATGGTGAAGGCTTAGCAGTAGGATGATAAGCTGACAGTAACCAATAGGTAACCTTTAAATTTTTATTTACTTTACTTAATACAGCGTTTTATTGCGGTGACTATTCTTCTATTCTGGTGACACTTTTTATCGCCTTAGCCTTTCAGTTTAGGATTGATTGCATTGAGAACTATTGAGCGACAATATTTGTTAAAATTAATTTTAAAGGTTCTATAAACAATATTTTATAATTTTGGGGCAAATGGCTCTCTAGAGGGGATTTCATTGAAAAATGCTTTCTTGTTAATTCTGCATTGTGGATCGTATTAATATTAATTAAAAATCTACTTAAAACTAAACCAAGGAGGTCCTTGGTTTAGATTTTCAGTAGATTTTTTGAAGAAATTCAAGCTTGAAAATGACTGTTGTAACGCTCAGTGTACACGGCTACGGTCAGGTTAGCCGCAGGTAGAGGGACCACGCTGACAGATGGTCGCCAGATGTGTGAAACGCACCCCACCCCGCGCCCACGCAGTCTTCGGTCCCGTAGACTTGCTGACCAGTAGTCAGTAGACATTCGGTTCGAGTCGCGCATGCTAGATAGATCGAGTATTCCACGGTCCTAGCTCGTTCCCGTCATAACTATTGTCGTAGCTTTAAGTTTAGTCGTACGAATAGTTTGTGTTATACTGTAGTTAGCTCGTAGGAACATTTATGTACAAAGTGTTGTGTATTAAAAGTGTTTATCGTGGCATGAACTGAAATCGTTTTATTACGACACCTAGCCGCCCTTATAGTGACGCCCAACTTGCGGCCACATGCTGTTAAAAAACACGTGCCGTTAAAAACCGCGTGACATTAAAGACCACGTGGTGTTGTAAACAGTTAAGTGTAACAGCGTGTGAACGAACTAACCCTAAGGTTTATCATGCCACTAACGACGCGAGCAACCCGCGCAGTTATCAACAGTAAGGCGATGGAACAGAATAACGACAGTTATTCAGACTAGGACTGCGAATCGATGGTGGAGTCGCGCGCCCATGCGGGCGCCGCTGCCACCCACGCACACGCGACCGAGGAGATGCGCGCCCAGGGGGGCGCCGCCCTCGGCCACACGCTCGGCGGGGCCAACATTGGCGCTCCTGCTGCAGCGGACCACACGCTCGGCGGGGCCCACATTGGCGCTCCTGCTGCAGCGGACCACACGCTCGGCGGGGCCCATATTGGCGCTCCTGCTGCAGCGGACCACACGCTCGGCGGGGCCCATATCGGCGCGCCTGCCGCAGCGCTCAACACAGAACGGCTCCTGTCCACCATGATGGATTCGTTCGCCAGAATGCAGGCGGAGACTAACCGCACCTTAGTGGAAAGCCTAAGATCACTACATCATGGCAACCAGTGGAAACACGTGGAAACACGTGGCGTCGACACCAGCGGCATCGCCCACGGCGAACGCGCCCGCGACATCCGGCGGCGGTAACTTCGCGAAGTGTACCGCGAGATTCGACGGGCAGTCACGCGACATTGAGGTACTGGAGGCGTTCATCGATGCAGTGGAAGTCTACAAGGAGTGTGCCGACGTGACCGATGATCACGCGCTACGCGGCCTCTCCATGTTGCTGAGCGGCGACGCGGCGGTGTGGTGGCGAGGCGCGCGGACCGGCGTCGCCACGTGGGCGGACGCGCTCGCGCGCGTGCGGCTGCGCCTACGGCGTAAAAAGGCCTGCATACCGGGTGCTGCGCGAGATAATCGCGGAAGAACAAAGTGATAGTGAACGTGCAGAAGTGTTTATTTCTAAGGTACGCTCTTTATTAGTTAAATTACCATATGTTGTTCCTAGTGTTATGATAGTAGATATAGTGTACGGCCTTTTACACCGTAGAATACGTAAACGTTTGTCGCGAGATAGTGTTAGTAACATTGATCATTTGTTAGAGCGAGCGAGAACCGTGGAAGACTCGATCGTAGAGCTAAGTACTACCTAGAGTCGTTGACCGTGGTACTTCTAGCCCGAGCGCAACCTTAGGTTCCAGTCCCACCTCTAACTCTGATAAACGAAATCGCATTCGATGCTCGTACTGCAAAGTATTCGGTCACCCGACTAACGAATGTCGGAAGGCTAGGAAAGTCGCCAGTGATAGCACTGATAACGCGAGCAATGACGACATTAAAAGCGCGGTAAATGCGAGTACGAGCAACGGTAAAAGTATAATACGTTGTTACGGATGCGGCCAGCCAGGGGTGGTTAAGTCTAAGTGTGAGACTTGTTCAAATAAAGCCGCACCTGCCAAACTATCCGACTTCAATGTCGTAAAAGGCGACTGTTGCACAATGACGTCGTCGCACCCGTTGGTAACAATAGGGGCAGTAGGTAAAGAAGGGGTAGCGATCGTCGACACGGGGCCACGCATAGTGTTGCTAGCCCATCACTTCACGCGTTGTTAGTGGACAACAATGTTAGGTTCGATGAAACGGAACGGTACATTGGACTCGCCGATGGCTCCTGTCATAGGAAAATGGTAAAGACGGCTACAGTACCTGTCACCCTAGGTGGTCGGAGAGTCGACACGGAGTTTATGGTATTCTCCGGTGACGACACCAGGACACTTTTAGGTCGCGATTTCATCGCAAATGCAGGTATGGTAATCGACATAGGCCAGGAGTCTTGGCATTTTGCAGATAGTCCAGGAGACCGGTTCCCGTTTAAGCACTCCTACACATTAAACAGCGCAGCCGTGATGCACACAGACGTCAATAACGTGTCGTTGCGGCAATAAAAAGGTGAGATTTTATCGCTGGAGCACAGTTCGCTCAGTTCGCTTCGGTCGGACCTCCTACAAACTTCGCCATTTATAAGGTAAGTAAAACTCAAGAACCTTTGGCTTTTCCTCCTTCTAGATTATCCCCGCCTAAGAGAGAGGCACTTGAGAATGAGCTGCTGGTATCGGCACCGATTCTGCGCCAGGCTGATGCGACGTTACCCTTCGTCCTCAGTACTGATAACGGTGGGTACGCTCTCAGGGCAGACTCACACCAGGGGGAGGGGACCTATGAGCGCCTATTCAGATGGGGCAGTCGACTCTTGACCCCAGCTGACCTGCGCGAGAATTCAAACAAAGATTCGGAGGTAAGCAAGTTTGTTAAAGTTCAGGAGTCCGACGATCCATCTAGGGGGAGGGTATGGACAAGCAGAGGATACGGGCCCGTCGAAGATGTCCCATACAGCTACTGTTCTGAGAATGGGGACCACGACGCGGCCAGTCTAGTGCTCCCAAAAGGAGAACGTGCCAAAATATGGGCCGATCACCATGATGCACCCACCGCTGGTCACATGGGCGCGGAACGTACGCTGCAACGTATAGCTGGTAAGTATTACTGGCCAAGAATGCGTTCCTACGTTACGCAATGTAAAAAATGTGTTAGTCGTCAACGGTATAAGGCATACACAAGGATTCAATCAGTGCCCCAAGATGCCCGCGACGTCTACGAGAACGCCCAGGCAGCACATAATAGGTATGCCGATGATCGTTGTCAGCCTGTTCCCGACTATAAGGTTAGTGAACTGGTTCTGTTGAGAGCTAGCGACACCGGACGAGGGCAGACACCGAACTTTATTCCTCGCCGCGACGGACCATACAAGGTCCGGGCCGAGGTCAACCCCACTACATACATCCTAGAGTGCCTCAACGATGGCACGGTGCTAGGCAAGTATCACGCTTCCGTGCTGACACCCTTCGTTGGTCGCATCCAAGCTCCAGTACAAGAGAAGCGTAGGAGGGGAAGGCCTCGTAGAAGCTAACCCAAACGCGAGGACGTTCGTTAGGGTTAGAGGGGGAGACTATAACGCTCAGTGTACACGGCTACGGTCAGGTTAGCCGCAGGTAGAGGGACCACGCTGACAGATGGTCGCCAGATGTGTGAAACGCACCCCACCCCGCGCCCACGCAGTCTTCGGGCCCGTAGACTTGCTGACCAGTAGTCAGTAGACATTCGGTTCGAGTCGCGCATGCTAGATAGATCGAGTATTCCACGGTCCTAGCTCGTTCCCGTCATAACTATTGTCGTAGCTTTAAGTTTAGTCGTACGAATAGTTTGTGTAATACTGTAGTTAGCTCGTAGGAACATTTATGTACAAAGTGTTGTGTATTAAAAGTGTTTATCGTGGCATGAACTGAAATCGTTTTATTACGACACCTAGCCGCCCATACACTGTGGTTTTAAAACACTGTGGTTCATGAAAATTTTAGGACTTCATAGATAGATGATATAGCTAAGCTTTTTACCATTCTTCTAAAACATCAGGATAAAGAAAATTTTAGCACTCCACCTTGGTTCTAGATAGATTTTCTGTTGATAATAATTTTATAAAAGAACAAATTTTGTAAATTAACGAAGGAAACAAACTAGTTAAAGATCCTGGGCAGATTTCTGAATCATGTGGTATTCTGCTAAACAGAACCACATATTTTTAAGTCTATTTACAATTCATAACACTATACAAACCATACCTTCATATCTGTTGATATTTTATCAACTTTTGTAATTAATTTTTATGTTTTCTTTCATACTGTTCGTACCTGAAAAGCATACTTTTAATTATATCTGATTGTTTTAATATCTGAAACTTAAATTATATTGATAATTTGTAATTCTTGCAATATTTTTCTACTGTGACATTTTCATCTGACATGACATTTGTCTGTCTATTTTATTTTTCTTAAAACCATAGACCGTAACATAGGTAAACCTCCTTTAAGCTAGGTTTACACTATTATAAGGGTAGCATAGACTGACCCCTTTGTGAACCGTTTTTATTCGTTCTGGTCTTTATTTCTTAATTGAAATTTGAATTTGAAATGTAGATAGAACACAGAACGAAGAAAAACGGGCGTCGATTTTTAGTTTTGAATCTGGACGGAACGCCGAAAGTCGGTGGACTACGGAATACTACTTAATGTACGATCGAATCTGAAAGTCTTTAAACTATTATACTTACGGCTTGTGTAATATTATCTGAAGTGCTCTAATTTTAATATATATATATATAAATATATATAGTGCTATACTGTGTATAATTTGCCAGCCTTCATACCTACCGTTTACCTGCGCATCTACGGCGTGTAACGCCACAGTCCGATCCCCGACGCTCCTTACTGCCTACCTACCACACTTGATGTATGAGCTGTAGCAGACAGGTCTTCAGACTCGCGCGGCCACAGTGCGCCCGTTTCAGCACGCGCAGATTCCTGCTGTCTACTCATCCACCTACCTGCCTATCCGATTGCCTGCCCTACTCTACAGCCTGCCTATCCGATTGCCGTCGAGGTACCTGATCACCACCTGCATACCTCGAGCAGAGAAGAGTACCCGTCCGTCCTGCTGCCTGCCTAGCTGTCGAACGCTAACAACCAACGACGTCTGAAGCCGGTCCCTCAGTTTATCCTCAATAAAACTACCTAAATCAAAAATGCGAACTGATTTATCGAATTCCAATAAACGATTCACATGAAATCATAATTTCCAATATCAAATACACTTGGTTATCAACAATGCAGGGACTCAGTGCCCGATAAATGGATCCAGCTACGCGATCCCATTTCAAGGCTTTGCATTTAAATCAGAACCACCGGGGATGCAGTTTCCATATTTTTCGGAAATACCAATACGAAATCCTAAAGTGAATTACCTTTTGATACCACTTACGTTATTGGATTTTGAGCTATAGGAATATAAAGATTAGATTTATTTTACATTGTCATGTATTCTTATTTGGTAGCATTAAATATCAGATTGTTAAAATTTGATCCTATCGAAAGTTGATTAGGTTTTCATGAGGTTTCTATGGGCTGAAATCTGAATCGGAACATGTATACCTAATTAAATCGAAACAAAAGATATAAAAGCAGACTTCAAGGAAGGAACATGATATACCTATCAGTATAATATTTTAAGTCTACGCCGTTTTGTGGTAGCTGTCTACAAAGTGTGAGTGGCTGAAATAAACAGCTTCTCAGTATAGGCACAAAAAATATAAATACTAGCATACAGATGCCTCATCCCATACAGAGAAATAGTGCCGAGGTAACTAGCGTTTTTCATCTGATTAAACTGATTATTTTTTAAGAACATCGATCGCGTACGGTTCCGTTCCACGGATACAGATGGAGTTAGCAGCGACTTGTAAGTACTTTTTAATGAATCGTCGTCGGGTCGTTTTAATGTCGGGTTTACTCGGTTCGTGAATAGCTAATTAAATCTTTCGACTCGTAAGTATAGAGACACCTACTGACTGATGGATCCGGCAACTTATCAAAACTTACGATAAACCGATAAAAAAAAAAAAACCTAGTCCTAATAGGCTAATACTTACCTTTTATAACCCGATTATGACATAATACACTCCTGGCTTCGCTCCTGTGACTGGAAAACTGAGAAAAATAGTTAGACCATAGTAAAATTTCCATTTTGAAAAAATTAAGTAAAGTTTAGTTATTCGATTTTTTTTCAGTTAACTGATCACTTTTCTGGGATTAAAAGCCAATAGTGTAGCTTTCTATCAAACATTTTTATATACGGATCGGTACTTCCAAAGATTACCTTTCACAAACATAAACGATATTTTTTCTTTTTATTAAGGCCGCTGCATACGTAACGTACTTTAGTCTCGGACGGAACGTGACGACGTGGCATTTCATACAAAACGCCAAGTCGCCGTCCCGTCCATGCACCCGTGACGTATGCTCTTTCGTGTACATTTTGATTTTAAGAAACGATATTTTAAAAACTTGTCTTGTTCCATCCTCGATTAAAACAAGTTACGTATGCAGCGGCCTTTAATTATAGTTAAGATTTATATGCCTCCAGAAGCCTCTTCCAACCAAGTTTATTTAAAGGAAAACTTGCCGAAACAAAGACAGGCGAGTAATGTTGTCGTCACTTGTTAATGCGGTCCACATTTCAACGAGCTCAGGTGTTTTGTCCGTTGTGGAACCATCAACAACTTGCCACTTTTACGAGAACATCATAACTTTACCGTAACGTGTGTTTTGAAGGCGAAGGAACACTGGTAACGCCTGATACTGCCCTGCCCGTTTTTGATGCGAAAATAAGGCTAATAAACGCGCGACAATGGCATGATGCATATTATAATTGAAACCAATATTATCAGAATCTATTTCTCAGTAGCAGGCCGGAGTTTGGACTTGTGCGGCCGGTTTATGGCAATTGGCTCGCCCCTGTTACATAGGACTTAAACACATCTGTGTGAAATGTGGGTGTACTTTAGGTGCTCCTTTGTGTAAACCTTCGGCGATTACCTCTAGTCTCGGTAGTTCGGTTGCTTTGTTGGGGATCCGACAACTGAGACTAATTTTGTCTCATTAGTTGGGTTATGACGTCAAACCCAACTGTTGAGACTTGTTCTGTAGTTCGGTTAATGATGTAAAACCACTTTCATTGTAAAAAAAAATTAAGTATCATAGCAAGATGGTTCAGCCGTTTAAAAGTTATCCGCATTTTAATCTTCTAATCAGGGTGTTTCAGCAGATATCGTGTCATAATTACGTGTTTCGTATTTTTGTAATTAAAAAATCCCCGGCACAAACAAATCTACCAAAAAATAAGCCTCGTACGTCTGCGTCTAAGTAAATAACATAAACTGTTGTATCTTTTTCTTTGACGTGGTTAGGTATATTTAAACATTTTTTTTTTTGTTATTTTCAGATTGCTTATTAATTAATAACTACCAAATTATGATTTCAAAGAATATGTTCAATTCTATCATTTATAATAAAAGCATTTTATGTTTACATCACTAACCGGACTGGTATATATTTTAGTATCTAGTATTTTAGTATTATCAGTTCGGATTGACGTCATAACCGAACTAATGAGACAACATCAGTCTCAGTAGTCCGGTCCTGAACAAAACCACCGAACCACTGATACTAGAGGATTACAGGCGTGTTATTATGTGGTAATATTATAAATGCAAAAGTAAATCTATCCCTTGGTTGGTTACGTTCTGACGCCTAAACCACTAAACCAATTATGATGAATTTTGGGCAAGAGTAACCTTGGAGTAGGATACTTATAAATCGGTAGTACGTAATACATAGTATGGTAGTACGTTTTGTGGTACAAGTCTGTGTTCGTCGCTCCAGGGTTGCCATTAATCAGCTCAGTAGGTATTACTGATTGCTAACTTATCGCGCCTCATTACCGTAATCGTCGGGCTGTGAAGTTTCGTGCGAACAAGTTTACAACTTATTGATGTGGAAGATTTCTGATAAACTCGTTTAAAGAATGTTTCTTTTCTAACAGGGATTACCTTATTTCTTGTCAGTTTTGCCTTGTTTCTAGCTGATATTTTGTTTTTTCTCGTTTATCGTGATCTACTTTTTTACTGCAACATAAAAAAATATGAAAATAATCTGCCCTAATATTGAATTTGACATCCACCAAACCGCACTGGGCCCGCGTGGTGCATTAAGGCCACATTACCTCTCTCATAGAGAGGATGCCTGTGTCCCAGCAGTGGGAACATTATAAGGCTGACGAAGATTATAGTCTGCAAAGGTTACTTAATAACTGAGAAAGTAATACTTGTTGTACTTGTGCCACCTCATGTACGAATTTATTTCCAAAAAGAAAGATAGAAAGACAAAATATTTATTTGTGACCCGCACAGGAGACACGAGAGATAGGTAATAAAAACAAAAAAGATTACACAATAATAGTAAAAAACACCGTGTGAGACCAAAAAAGCTCCTATGCAAGCGACCTTTGCATCACCCACGATGAACGATCTCCTGGCATTTGCACTAAGGAGGTAATAAAATCAGCCTGAATCCACTGCTCTGCAGAAAAAAGGTGAGAGATGGAATAAACTATGATAAACTCGGTATGTTGGTGATTTCAGGTCACTTATCTAGTTACTGAAACAAATTGTATCGCAAAATTAATGTGACAATCAAGGGTGCGTTAACTACAGGGATTAGTTTAGGCCTAACAGAATCACTTGATGACTTGCGTATAATTTGTAACGTATCGATAATTTCATTCCTGAAATTGAGTATTACCGCATTAGTCCTTCACTCTAAATCGAAGTTGTATTGTAAGAAAATATGTGTTTTTAAGTCATAGAAAAGTTATAACATAATTAACCCAGTTACTGTTATAGAACAATCAAAATGTTTGTTTTGCAAAAAGCTCCGCTTGTTACGAACGAGTTCAATGACTGGAGAAAATGTTAATTATTTAATTTTTATTCATGAACACCGTTTGTTTATTTGCCTTTACATAAAATGTTAATCAGATTAGGCCGAGATAAAATTCCTTTTTTTGAGCTAGCTATTTCCATTTTAGGTAGCAATGTAGGAACGTGGTAGGTACCGTAGATCTTATTATAGGTTCCTTTCTACTGGGTTAGTCCAAAAACAGGAGATATCAATTTTAATTACTTAATTTTGGAACTGGCGGTAGCTGTATTAAAGATTTTCCTTATCGCCAAAGATGGATTGGAAGGAAAGGTTAAGAAATCTCGCAATTTGTGGGAACACGGGCACGCGTTAGCACTCACCGCGAACCCATCGCGGCTGTCCATCACCGGACCCTCCTCTGTGGATTCCCCCTATCACCGGCGCATCAGAACACACTGTACGCCGCGACCACCCAAGGGACCAAACCAGAACATGGGTGCCAAGCGACCCCATGTATGGCATCCTTGGTCCCCTTGTGACGGGTCAAGGTCAATGGCCCCGCTACCTACCATTTTGCGGCTGCAGGGAATAGGGAGAGCGGCGCAACGCAATACCGGCACTCCTCTCCCGCCGCGGCCTCCAACCCTCAGCCGCAATATCGTATGGGTATCGGCGGCCCCATAAGACATAGCGGCCCACCTTAGTTGCGATGTCGCCAAGGCGGCACCGCAACCTACGTGTTGGCCGCTACGTCGTCGGCTTATCGGCAAAAGCCTTGACGAGTGGCCCCTCCTCGGGTTTCTCTTCGCTTCACCGTGGATGACCAAGCCACGGCTACTGAGTCCCCAAGCCTCGACAATGCGGGAACCCATCGGGGGGATACATCGTAGGTCTGCAAAACCAAAACCATATTATTTTTATTGTTGATAGGCTCGCGTTTGGACACTTTCTTACCTGATTGTAAGCGATGATGTGGTCGACGATGGAACACGCTTCTCTAGAAGTAAACTTTTCACTCTTGAATTAAAGATCTCCATATTGCAGTAGAGAGTAGAGTAGAGAATTCCTCTCCTTAGCACATTTAAAGTACCTATTCCCAAAAAGTTGCACCGTTTATTTTCTTTGTGTTCCGTGTTCCTATGGACGTTTACGAGCTAAATTAGTACGAAGGATGAAAAAAACCACCGTAAATTTATTAGTTTTATTTGTTGAACCTCAGTGATGTACCAATTAATCAGCGTTGGTGAGTGATTCAGATAACGATAAAATCAATTGAGGTTTACGAAATCCTCGCGATTCGTTGAGCGCACTTTGAGGTCGTTCGTTTTTAATTTTATTGCTGACGCTGTGTTCTGTTGTGTCACAGAATGATGTTTACATTTATTTATTCTGTATTTTTTGTGTCCAATGTATTTTTCAGAGGATTGTTATGTTAGTTAATTGATCGGTTTTTGTGTTCAGAGCAGCCTTTTATGTTACTCTTTTATGGATAAAAAGTTATCAAAACTTAAACTCTTTCAAACTACATTTGTTATTTATTTAAGATCTTGAATGTGGGTTTAAGCAGAACTGAATAATTAACAAGTCAAGTTATAAAAGGTTGTTTTAGGAGCAAATTTTTAGACACAGCAATTTGATCGTTCGGAGAACTCGCTCACAACACGGTCCCTCGCGCATCCTTCCACAAAAGTTGGGTATAGTTTAATTTTACGAACCATTCTGTTTCGGACGAAGTTTGTAATAAATGCTGCTTGTTTTTCTGGCAGCTGTCGAAGCTGAGTGTGCAGCACCTGAGACCGGCTACCTTATCATACGTCGGTATGAATAAATCAAACGTAGAGTGAAGCTTGCTCGGAGTGTAGTGTGTTTTAGCTTACATGTCTGTTTTGGTAAATAAATACGTATCTACAGAAAGAAAGTCACTTGTTTTTATATCAATTAAACTGTTTATTTGAGCAAACAGATATTTATGTATGATTTTCTTGGTTTTTTGTCATGAGTTGCAACAAAAACTGCTTCGACTGGACCATAACACAATTATTATTTTTCAATATTGATTTTAATTGTTTACCATGGACGTCAAATTATGAAAACTACATTTAAGGTAGGAATGTAGTAGGTACCATAGATTAGGTTCCTATATACTGCGTAAGTCCAAAAAAGGCGTGATAGCTAGAACTAATGTTACAAGCATTTTATATTTTGCTAAAGTTCTTTCATTATCTTGTGTGTTTTAGCTTTCAACTTTGCTATCGCTGTTTTAAAAAGGTTTTAACTTGAAAATTCCTCTGTTCAACCTACTACATTTTCATTAATAATATATTAAACTATTTTTGTTCATAAAGGGCGATCCTTACGTAGATACGTATATTAGATTTCTCTTGTTTTTTCGCTGACTAAGATTAAATCAAGAAATGGTTCTAAACCTGCCTGACTCATGTATGTAAATATAATCTTAGATATGAATTTCGACAAATTCAATATACTTAGGTAGACTTACCAATACTACTATTTCTACTTAAAGGTATAAACCTGTATTTTAAGTCCATTCCCATTACACAAAACACTTCCCACCGCATAACCCGAACTATCGGTTTGCAATATAAAAGTGTTGTTTTCAAAAAAATCTGGATAATCTAACACTGGTGGATTCATTAACGCTTCTTTAAGCAACAAAAACGACATCTCGCACTCATCGGTCCAACTAAACTCTACATTTCTTTTACATAGCCTATTCATAGGTATCACTTATTAGCAAAATTTGGTATGAATTTCCTATAATAATTTGCAAACGCCACAAACCGCTTTACTTCATCAACTGCCGATGGACGCGGATATTTTTTTATGGCTTCTACCTTTTCTGGATCTGGTGAAATACCTTCCACTGAAATAACGTAAAGTATTGTTTTTTAAAAAATTCACATTTGGGTGGATTCAGTTTGAGATTGACCTTCCTCAGGCGAGAAAACACTGACATAAGGTTCCGGTTGTGCTCATCCAAATTCCGCCAGAAAATAATTAAATCATCTAAATATATTAGACATTTGTCATAATTTAATCCTGACATGGCTATAGTCATCAACCTACTAAAAGAACTTGGACTTATCTTTAACCCCATTGGTAATCTACACATCTGATATTGTCCCTTATCTGTCGTGATAGCTGTGTATTTCCTACTACTTTCATCTAAAGCAAACTGATAATATGAAATGTGGCTAAAGTAAACAGCACCCGACAATGAATCCAAGATTTCATTAATATTTGGCAAAGGAAATTTATCATCCTGTATCTTTTCATTTAACTGCCTGTAGTCTATTAGTACGCGCCATTTCTTCTCCCCACTACGACCTGCCTTTTTGGGTACAACCAAAACAGGGCTAGACCAATCACTAACCGCCTCCTCAATAATATTAATCAAGTTAAGAATGGCATGTGTAAGGGTCGCTATTGGCCAAAAGTAGGACAATACAGGTACATATCTTCCCTACTGATTTTTTTTAACCTATTAGGTCAATCTCAGCGGAGAACAGGAAAGTACGCAGGAGATACATATAGTGCAGAAGTAGGTTCAATAACTCTCATAGTCTAATGCAACGGCAATCCAAGGCAATCGGGGAGTGACCAGACGAAGGACGTCTTAAAGTGCTTTCCAACCACGGTTGTGTAACACCACCAACTGCCAAACACAGGGCTGCTAGAAATTCCAAATAGAAATACCCAATAACCCTGTACGACCTGGAAATCGAACCCGAGACTCGAGACGCTCAGAAGTCCTGACCGCAACCATGATTCTAATATAACAACGTAATATTAACTTAAAAATCTACACCACAAAAATAGCACTGAAAATACCAAAGAATATAAAATTAAATACCTTTACAACACACTCAGATATCAGACAGTTCTCAACTGAAGGATAAACGAGCTAAGTCAACGAAATTAAAAAATGAGCTCGAGTGTGTACCCTTTTAGTGTTTCAGTCCTTAAATGCATCTGAAATGTACTTAGTAGCTGTGAGTTGTCCTTTTTGACGGAGTTAGTCGGATCTCGTAAGAGAATAATTAATAGAGGCTTAGTAAATAGACATGAAAGATGCTGAAGCTGGAGTGTGTGGAAGCGTTGGGATAATGTACTAGCATATATATTTCTGGTTTTTAAACTTTGTCCCTCAATAATTTTTTTTCCTGTATCGTGGGTGCGTTTACAAACATATAAACTCACTTACACAACACCTAGAGCCGGAAAAATTTCTGTAGTATTAAGTTCGTACTGCTCCTTAGTTTGAGTAAGTAAAACGTTTAGTGACCACTATCTCACCTAATGGTGATGTGGTCGACGGTGAAGCACGCTTGCCTAAAAGTAACCTATTTACTCTTGACTTAAATACCCCTAGGTTGTAGCTATCAGGAAACACAGACTCCGGCAGGAAATTCCACTCCCCAGCTGTACACACAATGAAAGTATTTTCAAAACGTTTAGTATGTATGGGTGGGATGTCCACCATGTACCGATGGCACATCGCCGTAGATCTTGCTTGTAGTCCTATGATGAAACGGGCTAAAAAGCTGAACGTAATATTGTTATACTTTTAAATTAACTTCTGTCTTCGTGTCTGATTCCAGTATAACCAGATTCAGGTGAGTACTAGTATTCTACATGGATCTGCCTATCCAAAACTCAGTAACTGGGTAACACGATACGCCTTGGCGAGACTGTTGGCAGATTTCCGACTATCAGTAACAACTATTTACGATCTACAAATGAGAGCCAGGAACATTAGCTTAACGCTTTCCAAGGTACGTAGGATTCTCGTTATGCAAAGATGGTTACCCATCTACAGACCAACCTCGGCAAGAATTGCTTAACCTTCAAGATCAACCGGTGCTTCTGTTATTATTTATCCACGAACTTCGCTTCTAATCGACTGCTAATAAGGAAAAATAGTGAATATTATTTTTTTTAATTGTAAACCAATTTTCCAGATTGTTTTCCCTTTTTTTGTAAAATGATTTAACGTAAAACTCTTCAAAACAATCTGAGGTTGATTCCATTGATAATTAGTATTCATTCATTAATATTAACTCGATTCCCATACTTCTAAACAAGTAAATTATTATATTTTCATTGCTGAATAACCTTGTAGCAAATAGAGCTAATTGCTGTTAAACTCATCTTGAACTATAAAAGTACTGGTTAATAAGCTCTCAATGGGACGACGCCCTTATCTAAAATAACAATACAGAGTATATCAAAACTTTTATTATAATTATTTTAATATTCTCATAGACTTCTGCATGACGCTTCAATGATGAAACTACTCTACATTACTCTACATTGGCTTGCGTTACACATCCTTCGGTGTTACTCGTATTTAACTCCAAATAATGTATTGTGAAGTAAATTCCGACCTTAGGGAGTACCCTAAGGTCGGAATTTGCAATTTACATCGTATCTTGTCATGATCCCCAGTAGGTAGTGAGGGAACGACGAAATAGACAAGAAAAATTAAGTAAATGATAAAAAAACGAATAAAGCATCTATTGAAAATAGTGGTGAAAATCATGTAAAGAAAAGTACCAACGTAAATAATTAGTACTAATTAGCTTGTATCTTGAAGGAGGCTTTTATTCCTAAAATAATTTTAATTTTCGTAGAAAAAATGTATAGTAATTAGGTATTGAAATAGACACCGCACAGTATTTATACCAAATTAGATAAAATTTTAAGTAATATCTAGACATGAAGAAAAAAGTTTTTTTCATTTGCTGAAGCAAACGTAGAATGTGAAATGTCTTATACCACAAACAATCTATACCTAGCTTGTTACCAACTATGTCTTCTTGCAGTCTTAATGCTTCTGCATACTTAACGTGTTTTAATCCCGGACGGTAGGAGATGAAGCGATTTGAAAACATCGTTTCATACAAAATGCATGCGAAGAGTATAAGTCACAGGTGCACGGACGGGTCTGCGACTTGGCGTTTTGTATGAAACGCCACGGCACCATCGCCTGGTCCGTCCGGGACTAAAACACGTTACACGTATGCAGCGGCCTTTATAAATAACCAGCTGACCTCCGCGGTTTCGCTCCCGTCAACTGGCTATCTACCTACCTATCTAACCTACTAAGCTGATCAACCGATTAACCTACCTACCCTACCCTACATACCCTACCCTACATACCCTACCCTACCTATCCACATACACCTATCTACCTACACACATACCTAACCTTACCTACCAATTTGTTTGAATAAGAAATAATACTGTACTACATGACAATACGAATGTAACCAACTTTTATTTCTATCGGCGATCTAATTAAATTTCGGAACACAAAAGCTGTTATTGTGACTTAAATATGATAGTGAGACATATTCTATCGCAGTATTTTATGTAGGTAATAATGAGTACTTTAATCATGTAGTACATCATTTTTATGTATCATCAATAGTTTTCTCAGCGCACGCCAAATAATTAATTTTATAGGTTAAATGTTGCTACATTGGGTTACATTACTGCAATTTTCATAAGGATTTCAAACTTTTTTGAAAATAAATTATAATCTGTATTACTTGGGAATAATGAAGCTTTCCCTAGGTGAAATAATTTTTAAAATCGGTCCATTAGTTTCGGCGCCTATTCGGTACAAACAAACAAACAAAAACAATATTTCCTCTTTATAATATTGGTATAGATAAATAACCCGGTAGAGCAGCATTTCTATTGTGTAGCCATATTACCGTAATGACTTACGTGAAGTGAACTGGCAATGATGCTAGGGATTGCCAAATTTATAACAATCATATCGACAATCGGGTTTATCTATAAAAAAATGGCTATTAATAATTGAAATATATACATAGACAAAAAATACCTAATTGTATAACCATAACAGACTCTAATTAAAAACTTAGAAAGTACGTAAGACTGTTCACATTCCATTCTCTCCCAACTTACAGACAGGTCGTAAATGTAAAGGTCCCTATGAACATTTAACTTCAGAGGGCTTTTTGTTGGAGAAATTATTTAATTACCCTTCGCACCCCAGTGAATATGGACTAACAGGGGCTAACAGGGACTAACAAAGCCTTTTTGGCTTGGAGCAGTTTAAATGTTAATTCTTCATGCTCTGAAGTGAGGTGTATTGTCTGTGTCGTACATGCATTTAATGTAATTGTTGCCGTTTCTCTGAGTTGCCGAGAGTTTCTCTGAATTTAAATTGTGTTAGAACTTGAGTATTCTGTTTTTTTTTTATAGAATGCTCGAAACATTCGAAATGTGTTGATATTTTGAATCTTTCGATTCTTCAATTCTGTAATTGAGAAATACATTTGACATTTTATATATCTCTCGGATCCAAAATATAAAATAAACTAGCAGCCCACCCTGGCTTCACACAAAACAATTTATATACAAAAATCTTCCTCGTTTATCGCCTCGTTTTCTATAAGTGAAAATCGTTTCAAAATCCGTTGCGTGGTTGAAATAAGTGATGGAGAAACAGACAGTCAGACAGCGACTCTGTTTTATACTACTTATTTAGAGAAGACATAGTGGGGCATCTCCAAATCAATTAGGTAGGTAGGTACACTACATTTGAGAGCGGACAACTCACCTCAACTTCACGAAAACCCAATTTTGGTCCCCAAACTAATTCCGGGCGTGTAAAGATTTATAAGGACAATAATATTTGATTAAGAATAATTAGAGGTTCTTTGATACGGTGTCGACGACAGTCCTACAATACCTATAGTTTCCTTTTGATGAAGATTCGTGTAATTATCAAAGACTTCTCAGAAATGTCTTGGTTTTGAAGAGGATAATTCTAATCCGACGAATCAGCTGATGAAGCGGCAAAATCATCTATACCGTAATGGAATTACCGCGAAATATTTTTTCTTTAAATGTCATTTGAAATTACGAATTTTTCTAACAGCATATGCTGCGGAGCTTAGCTTCTTTGACAATTTATCTATATGTGGGCCCCACTGAAGCTTAGCATCCAATGTTAAGCCTAAGAATACTGTGCTATTTTCAGGATTCAATTCTTCGCCCTTCGGTTTCAACACATCGGTTTTCACCTGCCTAACGTGAGATAGGGTAAACTTAATGCATTTGGTTTTTTTGTTCATTAAGAAGTAAATAATTAACATTGAACCAGTGAACTACTTTTGAGATCGCACTATTTACATCGTCAGTAACCAGCTGGCCAAGAATCTCCGGGCTCTGGCTACCCCAATAAACACTGAAGGTTGCGGGAATCCGGTGGATACGTGACACTTGGGGGAGGCTTATGTTCTGCGGTGGACATCTTTCGGCTGAAATGATGATGACAATGATGACTGGCTGGAAACTTTTGATGAAAAGTCTACATGAAAGCATTGAATGGTCATGTTTTAATCCCTACAGCACATGTTCTACTCTGTCAAATCCTAAAAAAACTATTGATACGGTTCTGTTCCCAATACAAACAATTTGTACGGCCTACAATTGACACAAACAAATCTAAATGTTTGTACCGAAGATTTGATTGTACAGTACGGGTAACACAATAGTGAAAAACGTGTACAGTTTGCTATCAGTCGTAGGTTACAGTAACGCTATGTTTAAAACTGCGTGGTTTGTATAAAAACTAACACCCGCAATTCGTAGGGCAAACAAACGAGTACCTACCAGGTTTTTAACAGTAATCAGTATTGCCACGGTATGTCTGCCGTTAATCTTATAAAGATTTACTTTCAGAAGTTCATCTAGAATTCGTATCTTATTTTTACCCGGCAGCAAGGAAAGGGTTATGTTTTTCGCGCGTATCTTGTATGTTTGTATGTATGTAATATTCTTTATTACCTCATATCTTGCGACGGATTTTATAATTAATGCATCGTTAGATAGGGCTTGGCCGCCCAAGTGTTCTTAGATAAAAACGTAAAAAGAAAAAATGGCGGATTTTGTGTGTCATGTTGGGGGGGAACCAAATATTTTTTTCTTTAAACCCTTCTCATTTTGATACCCCACACAATGGGTATCAAAATGAGAAATTTTTAGAGGTGATTACAAAAATATATACCAGTTATATGTTTAAATGTGATTCGAAAAAAAAAATACTAAAAAGTTATAAATAAAAAAAGTTTATTTATAAATCAAAAACTCGACTGCTTAATAAGCGAACTAAAAAGATGTAAACAAGTAGAAAATCATGCTGTGTAGTCGGAGGATCAGGTGGTCAGCCAGCTCGCGAATATGTATCCTCCGACTGCACAGCATTTAGTAAGTTTAGGAAAATAACTCTTCATGGTTATTTAATTAAAATCTCATTTAAAAGTAGATACGATTAATTTAGGTAATTACTCTTTCAAATACTTTTACTACATACAAACTTGAACTAAAAACCAATCGGTGCACCACGAAGAGCCCATAATGAGTGGGCCAGTAAGAAGAATTTGCTGAGAACTGTGGCAAGCACAGATCACTGTATTAATGAACGTCCGCACACGCGATTAATGGTACATAGTCTGTTGCATGTGTATTGTATTGTATTTGAGTACGATAGGGTTGTCAGGCGTCTGGATAAAGCTGGAAAATTGGACATAGTTAGGATGTATGTACGGCTGTATTATTTCCAAGGAGTATCGTCTTTGCCAATGGCCTAGTCATAGTGATCAGATAGGTAGTATGGTCCATTTAAAATACGGGTATTCAGCTGTGTCCGGTTAGAATTTTTAACGAGACCAAAATAATTCGCAAAATGCTAGGCAGGTTGCGGGGTATCCGGCTTTTGTTAGAGATACTTTGTATTTAATTGAAAATAGCATAGTAAAGAATTCATAAAATTTCAGACTCATGAAACTTAAAGTAAAACGATTTTATGATATAGGATCTTAAAAACCTAGACTCACATAAAATATGGTTTCTCGTTTTAAATATAAGACACAGTATGGTGTTCAACCTTTTTAAGTTACCAATTTTACCCCCAATTGTCGGTTAAACTGGTGGCAACCCTAGATACAGCAAGCTTGTAGCGTAACGTAAGCTCCGGAGAGCTAACGTTAGCCACGTTAGTAAAAATAAAAGGGAATATAAATTAAAACTAAGAAAAAGGATAAAGATAATAAAAACTATGGTCCGGCTTCGCACGACGTGGGCAGCTAACCAGGCAGGAAGACGTGGTAGGCCCTGGGTAGGCAGATGAGCAGGCACCACGACGGCAATCGGATAGGCAGGCTGTAGAGTAGGGCAGGCAATCGGATAGGCAGGATGTAGAGTAGACAGCAGGACGGATAGGCAGGATGTAGAGTAGACAGCAGGACGGATAGGCAGGCACACAGATAGATGGTCGAAGGCAGTTGAACTAATAGTCAAGCTAACGAGCAGGTAGGCAGTAGCACAGGTGCAGGCACATGCAGCAAGGGGTGCAGGCACAGGCAACAAGGGGTGTGGAGGCCGGGCTGTGGCTTCTTACGCCGATCAAACGCCCCCTTTTAGATGAAGCGGTGACCGACGAGGTTAATGACGCAGTAAAATGCTCACATTTAAGTTTCACACTCAATAAAATATATTTAATGCACTCAAAGATTGATAACATTCACAGCCGTATAAGTTATAGTTTTAAAGAGTCTTCAGATACAATAATACACTTGGTAGTATTAAGAATTCAACCGTCTTTTGGCGTTCAGTCCAGATCCGAAACTAAAAATTGACGCCCGTTTTTCTTCGTTCTGTGTTCTATCTACATTTCAAATTCAAATTTCAATTAAGAAATAAAGACCAGAACGAATAAAAACGGTTCACAAAGGGGTCAGTCTAAGCTATCCTTATAATAGTGTAAACCTAGCTTAAAGGAGGTTTAGTCCATGGTACCTATGTTACGGTCTATGGTTTTAAGAAAAATAAAATAGACAGACAGATGTCATGTCAGATGAAAATGTCACAGTAGAAAAATATTGCAAGAATTACCAATTATTAATATAATTTAAGATTCAGATATTAAAACAATCAGATATAATTAAAAGTATGCTTTTCAGGTACAAACAGTATGAAAGAAAACATAAAAATGAATTACAAAAGTTGATAAAATATCAAAATATATGAAGGTATGGTTTGTATAGTGTTATGAATTGTAAATAGAGTTAAAAAATGTGGATCTGTAAATCAGAAAACCACAAGCTTCAATGTGGGCTTCAATGATATTGTATTCAACCGTTTAAATACAAGATTATTAGGATGTAAGGAAGCAAGCGCTGCGATCATAATATTGATTGATTAGTGTCTCAACGTCTACTAAGCAGCTATAAGGTCTTAATGTAACGAAATTTTTTCAGGTGACAGCAATTTATGTAGGCACAAGAGTAAACTGCCTAAACGGCTTTTAAATTAATCTCATTATTTTGTAACGAGCCTCTACTAATAATCTTGTAATAAGAACTCTGATTTAAATAAATACTCGTATTAATGTGACACAAAAACGTGACAACGATTTCTCAAAGTACTGTTTCTACCTGCCACGTTGACCCATCAATGTCTCATTGTCCCATTGCACCTGTCTGCTAATGTTTGAAATGTTTAGATAGCTGCATTTATGTATTCATATCAACGATCCCAAAGGTTTCCAGTGACATGAATGAAAACCGCCTGTATCGCTGATCAGAAAAGCTTGAACTGGGGTGATACAAGCATCCAAGACGTGAAGTTCGACTCTATTTTATTTTTAAAACAAGTATCGCTACCTCACGTTAGGATTTTTTAGGTGACGGGAGAATCCGGGAAGCTATTCACACATACACTCGATTCCAAAACAATTTGTGGTGTGCAGCCGTCAGCACCAAATATTTTTTCATTGCAGAGATACTGTATTGGGGTTTCAAATTGTAGCTTCCACATACTTTTATGATTGAGAGCTGAGCTCCTGGATTCCATTCCTAGGTCGGGCAAAAACTGATATTGGAATTAATATTTGTTTCGGGATATTTACCATATATATAACACTCACCCGCAAAGACTTTAGTTCTCGTGATCATGGCGCTTGTAACGGTGCCGAAATATCGAGCTCTCAACCAAAAACAAAATATACATGGTAAATATCCCGAAACAAATACCTATTAATTCTAATGATTGTGACCATGTCAGCTTAAAAACTTATACTGATATTGGATTTTGCATTATAGGAACTTCTCAGTAGCCGCCCGGATTTTGGAGCTTGGCGGTGCATACGCCTGTGTCTCAATGGTCCTACGCCAGAACACTCTCCGGTCGTTTTAGATTGCCGTCACATCGGACTATGAGAGTGGTGGAAAAGGCAGTATACCTGAGTCTGTGCACACACTTGTGTACTAAAATAATTTCTGCACCGGTGGTTAGTCTCTATTGAGATTGGCCGCCATCGAAGATATCAGTTAGAAACTGGCATGCAATGGCTGGGGTATAAAAGGTAGCTGTACTCATTTTGGCTTCCTAAAGTTGACTAGGATTTGCCAGATTTTTAATCAGAATGGGTACATCGTTCTCAACTTGATTGATATACTTTTTTTTTATTGACTTAGAAAATCATTTTCACGGTAGGTATTTTTGACGGTTTTTCTCCATAGAGATTTACACTCTCGGTAGTAGTAATTGCACTGTCGTGAGCTTCTGTTTCTGACCGACCGACTCCTTGATATTTCAAAAGTGCCTGTGAATAAATTGAAATAAATGCTTTGAGTTTGACTGCTCGTATTAACTATTTACAGTTCGTAGTACGTGTTTAACTATTTATTATATTGCAATCAGTAACCCGCTTAATAGCCGCATTGAATATGTGTGGAGTAGATAGTGGGATGGTTATATTTAGTAGGTTACGTAGAGGTTTACCTACTGACCAGCCGGTGGATTAGTGAGCTGTCAACCTATGCTAGAAATTGACAGCTTACTTCATCAGTCATAACGGTGAGATGTCTACAGAATCGAACGGCTGTAAGTTGCATTACATTTCTTTTTTTTTTTGCATGCAGAAATGCTCATAAATGCATGCTCATGCTCGTGTATTTTCTTTACGGGGAGATAGCGCAGTTATGTGGGACTCAAACACACTAAAACTCCACGGTGTCCTCATTTGCCGCTAATGGCGGGCACACGGGCACCGTGGGTGACCAAGCCACGGTTACTGAGCCCCCCGCCTCGACAATGCTGGAACCCACCGGGGGGAAAGTTGCATTACCTAACTGCTTATTATGTCCCATTAAAACCAATCAGCATTTTCCCGCGGCTTTTTCCCGTAGTGAATCCCACAGGAAACGTGCATTTTAGTTTAGAACGTATCTTATGACACTTTTCGAGCATCTGTACCTGGTGAAGGTTGCGTGGATCGGCTAGATACGCGACGCAGTGGACCGGTCAATGTGGTGACACTTGGGGGAGGCCTGGGTCCAGCAGTGGACGTCTTTCGGCTGATATGATGATCTGTAGCTACGGCCAGAGTTTTTGCCAATTTCACTTCTATAGGTTCAGACATAGAGAAAACCTGCAAAAACTATGCTGCTTTAAAATTCCCAACGAAGATCACAAATATTTTTTTACTTAAAATTCACAGTTCTTAAAAGAGTATGCAACCTCTACGCCAATATACATTTTATGAATAATGCATCTAATATAGTCGGAAAACAAAGTTAGCAGCCGGTCTCATACGCCAAGTTTTCACTAACGAAATATAACTTTGAGCTTGTGTGCCTAAGCTGAAGGAGGAATTTCCTTCAGTAACATCATAAATAAACAAAAAACTTGAACACTTCGGTCCTAACAACAAAATGAAATTTCGCGCTTTCGTATAAATGTTTGGCGACATTTTATTTATTATGCCAGTTGAAGTTACAAGATATATAGTTGTTATTGTAAGATATTATTTTGGGTATTTGGTTCATTACTTACAGTTTTTGTGGAATTTTACTAGTAAAAGATTACAACGAAAATTCTACTCCATTTTGGTTTGTTTTATTGTCATAAGATAAAGAAACCTATCAAAGATCCTATATTATATCTGGAGATATAATATAGGATCTTTGATAGGTATCTTTCGTTGAATAAAAGACAAAACTATATTGAATACGAATCGTCATAGTTACAAAAAGTGTCATAAATTGAGTACCTCTCACTTAATTAACTTAGAAAAGGAGTAACCAATTTATGTTGCTTTGGACATACGTGATAAATGTAATGTGCGCGTGTGTGTGACTGGTGTGTGTGTACTCAATTGTTTTGTAGCCAATATATAAATAGCATAAATCTAATCTTTCTCTTCTTCGTTTGGCTCTTGACAGAGCGGTCGTGGGCACGATGACCACTGACTCTGTTAGATGAAAGCTTGGCACATTCATTTACAGAATCTCCAACCGCAGATTTAATTTGGTCGGTCCACCTCATCGGTGATCTCCCGCGTGGCCTGTAACTGTCCACTCTGCCCTACATAGATATATAAATGAAATAGGTAATTTATTAAAGTTCCTCCTTTTATACTTTAATCTATAACCTATTTACGCTACGGTGTAGCCCATTCTTGCGTGTAAGACCCTTAGTAACTATGTACACTAACTTACTTTACTCCTGCTGCCCATTGACCTGAGATAATCACTTAGCACTAGCCGCCGTTTACGACACCCACGGGAAAGCGGAAAAAAGCGGTTCTATTTAAGGCAATCTCAAAGTATATAAAAAAAAAGAATCTTTCCATGTTTACTTATTTATTCTTGTTTATTCTTCAACATCGTATAAGCTCCTTGATGTGAACCCACGTGCCTATAAAAAGATTACCTTACATTATTGTGCATGCCAGTGTACATTCAAAAATATACATTGACATGTAGGTACAGTCAAAGAAAGCACCATAATTAAAATAAATTCTATATTGTTTCCACTTATTGGAAAGACAATATAAGGAATGAATTTGTTTAGGTGTTTTTGTCTACAAGGTCACTTACAGAATGAAAAGTTATAACGGCAAGTCGACAACGTAATAAATGGACCAACTTATTATTTTGACATTCAAAGAAAATTGTTGTCAGGCCTACATTATACATTTCTCCGTTAGACAATAATAAAGTATTCTTGCGGTTGCCGCGCGGAGGCCGCGCGGACACTGCACAATTCGACGCGTTGATGGCGAATTTGGATTCTATTTACTAAGTGATAATATTAAAATTCCTCAGAAACATGTTACCGGACGAAAGACGCGCGGTGCCTGCGCATAGTCCACGTTAGCGAAATAACGGGAATAAGCTAGTCAGTTGATACTTCATGTTTCAAAGAACTGAATCCCGAGCTACTGAGAAAATTATGCCTCAATATTTAAGAACCATATACAGCTACAGAAATTTGCCTAGTTTCTATGTACGAGTATACTTAGGTTTTAAAATTCTGACTAGGTACCTATCTACATGGTTAGCTGTTCCACTAATTTCGTGTTTGAAAATGTAAACTTTTGAGAGCTAGTTTTGATTAAAATGTTGCTTTTTGTGTAAATTTGATGCTTCGTTTTACACATACATACATAAAATTTCATTTTTCCATGGGGCAGGCAGAAACAACTGGACGCCCCCTGTTACGGTCCTTACATACAACTTTAGCTTCACTCACGTTCATACATCTAGTCATAGACACACGCCGGTTATGAGTACGGCGCACCTGGCCTTTCTGAAGAACATCACTAATGACAATGGTTACAAATTATACCCTTAGAGAATTCAGTCATTGAATTTAAGTAAAATATACTTTTCTATAATAATAATAAAATCCTAAAATGTGTATACATTTACTTACATTAAAATTATTAATTATTGAACTACTAAAAATATTTGTTGTACACTGGAGACATAATCAAGAACGAACTCCTGCCTCCTAAACCAGACCAAGAGCCTGTGTTTTAGCACACAGATGTCTCGTAATTTACCTATAAATGGCTGAATTAATTCAGTGAAGCATACGATTAAACTACTTCATCAAAGAATATTAAGGCCCCGAGATTGAAATTTCAGCACTACTTACTTGTCAAATTAATATGCTAATAAAGCCAGCTTTGGAGTTAATCTCAGGGAAATATCCAATATATGTAGTGTTCTTTGGTTTTTTTTTTAAGTACAAGTAAATACTTTTATTTATAAATACTAAGAAATTACAATACAAAATAATAAATAACTACAGTCACATTACAGTCAAATTAATGAATAATTATTTTATAAAACAAGCTCATTTATCCATCGAGAAATATTGCAATCGACATCTTCTTGGGCCGTCGGCCACATCCACATCAATGTCTAGGTATGGCCGCTCCATCGTCGAAGCCGAATAACTTGGCTATTGGTTTGAATTTATGTCTTGTGCCGCGAATGCACATGCTAGTTGCACGATTCTTTGGATTCCCTACACCAACCCTTTTTTAGGCTTTTACAAGCAAGCTTTTAATACTAGCTACCGTGTAATTGGTAACATACCCAATATCTTTATAAATTATAACCAATATATCGTTCTGATGTTTAAGCTATATTACTTTAAAGTTTCATCAGAATCCGTTCAGTATTTTTTTTTTTTTTTTTTTTTTATTATTGATAGGCTTGCGTTTGACCACTATCTCACCTGATGGTAAGCGATGATGTGGTCGACGATGAAGCACGCTTGCCTAGAAGAAACCTATTCACTCTTGACTTAAAGACTCCCAGATTGTAGCTATCAGGAAATACAGACTCCGGCAGGGAATTCCACTCCTTTGCTGTACGCATAATAAAAGAATTCCCAAAACGTTTGGTGCGTATGGGTGGGATGTCCACCATGTACCGATGACGCAACGCCGTACGTCTTGTAGTCCCAGAGATGAGAGCAGTATTCCATGCATGATCGAACTTGCGCTTGATATAAGTTGAGCAGCTGTTCTGGCGTGAAGTACCGTCTCACCTTCGCGAGGATCCCCAATTTTTTGGTAAAGAATTCTACTAAGTTACGTAGCAAAAATTCAATCAACAACAAATAATCTCAAATTCAATCAACTCAAAGTAACATATGTGTATTACGAAGCTAACGAGCAATTTTACTTGGTCAAGTTATATATATTTTAGCGATTTATAGCGCTGCCGTCTAATATTTTGTTGTACTGGAACTGGTCTACCATAAAAGATTAGACGACAGCGCTTTATATCGCTAACCCGTCCAAGTGAAATTGCTCGTTAATACCGTATTATACGTATAATAGTTAGTTCTCGCCAAAATTCTTGGCCAGGTTGAAATTGGCTACAATGTCTACGTAGTAGTAAATCTTATACAAAAACAATACCGCGACGCGCCTTGCGCATAGGAATTCAACTTCAGGGCGGCCCAGAAGTTTGGCGAGTACTAACTATAGGTACTTTGAGTTGAAAATCGATTGATTGAATTTGGAATTATTTGTTGTTAATTGAATTATCTCCACGTAACTTAGTAGAATTCTTTATTTACAAAATGTATCGTCGGTCAATGTGGCGACGCCTGGGGGAGGCCTATGTCTAGCAGTGGACGTCTTTCGGCTAAAATGATGATGATGATGATGACAAAATGGATAGCTTCTCGTGACGGCGACTTTAATAGGATTTGTTTATAAGTAAATTAAAGCGGTATGTTACGTCTAATTACATTCATTGACATAAAAATATAAAAACAAAAAAGTTAATTACGTTATGTTGGGTTTGTGTAACATGGCTTTTGAAGGCATCTGCTATGAACTCAAAATTATACCTCATTCGTAGGTAAATGGTGGAAGTTTTGCGCAATACTATTATCGAGGGCTCAAGAACTTTGGCTGCGTAATAATGCCTTTGGGTCTCCTTAGAGATTATGACCGTTAGAAGGTCCACGGATGTACGAACAACTAACATTCCTACAAGGGTAACTAATGCATTATACCGAGAAAACTGTCAGACTAAACCATTAGGCGAATTTACTTTTAACACTACGACGAATAAAAGAAAGTGTGTCCCTAGGTACATGTACGGATGTTTTATTTATTTAATTATTAGTTTATCCTCGCACTGGAACGCCTTGCAGCAATTACACCAATGGAATGGAGGATCTTATAATAAAATCACAATAAGTCTAGGTTTCCTCACGATGTTTTCCTTCACCGTTTTCAGCGGTGTCCAAGATTAACTTAGAAAGTACATATGTTTTTAACCTTCAACTTGCGATTCAATTTTCATCCAGTCTTTGAAGATTACTTTGGTGATTCAGACCTATTGTATAGCTAAGGTATGGCACTCCCTGCTGGAGTCCGTGTTTCCAGATAGCAACAACCTGCGGGTATTTAAGTCAAGAGTGAATAAGGTTACTTCTAGGCAAGCGTGCTTCACTGTCGACCACATTATCGCTTATCACCAGGTCATAGTGACCATAATGGCCAAACGCGAAAAATCAATAATAATTGAAAATAAAATATATATATAACATAACAACATATTTTAAAATTTTAACGTGCCTATTTTATGGCAAAATATTTAAAGTCCACCTCTTAATTTTCTGTACTTGTTGGCCAGTGAACAGGTTTTATAATTCCATATGGCCCCGTAAACCAAGAAACTGAAAACCACGACTATTTAAAGGGGACCCTGTAATAAATACATCGCTTAATCCCGATGGATGTTCGAAGCCGCAAGGCAGCGCCAATTTGCTGTATCAGCATTCCCTGCTGCTTTAGAAGTTTCGCAAATAAGGCTTCTTGTTAGGCTTTTGTTACGCTCAAGCGGCTTTTTTATCAAATCATTGTACCTCGTTAGAAACTGTTAAACATCACGGTATTTAGGTACGTCAAAGAATATTGTAAATAATCTTGGACAGTGAATCCTTTAAAACGCCTTAAAGCCTTTTAAGTGTTTACTCATTGAAAAATCTTGGTTGAGCTTTTGAGTACCGTTTTAAAATGTTTATTAATAATTATTCGGGAAACTGTTGAGAGTTCTTGTTAACAAGTGATTGTGGAAAATTGCCTGCAAACGTTATATTGTTCTAGTTAGTCAGTGTATTAGCTTTTCCGGTTAGTGACCTGCTGATTCACTCATAATGAGATTGCTTACTCAAGTGCACTCAATTCTAAAGTCTATGCATGCTAATGCTAAAAGCTACTCGGACGGGACCGAAATATTTTACCTGAGAGTTACTCGGAATGCACGTCGTAAAATATATCGATAATGTTCTTCTCTTTTTCAGGTGGGTAGGTACTTAGGATATTACTATAGCTGTTGCGATTCAGTATGGCAATAGCGGTCATTGACCCACACTTTTATTGACAAATTAATTTTAAAAACCAAATATATTTTTCACAATTGAATAAAGATACATAGCTTATCGTTCAGGTTCCTACGAAGAGATATTAGGGACAGGGTAATTGGCACTATTGTGGGAAGCCCTCAACGTGGTTACATTTTTTGTGCCCGCTGGAGGCTTTAGTTTAGTCTCCACAGGATCGCCCGGTTAAGCAGTAACAAATCATTAGGTTTAGCTGCGAGAAACAACTCAAAAAAATAGACGCTATTGCCATGCTTCAATGAAAAAACTATAATAGTACTCTCAGGTACCAACAGTAAATTGAAAACAAACAATAATTACTCTATAGTAAATTGAGTATAAAATAACTGAATCTATTTTTAGTATCAGTTACTCTTTGTAAAAGCATACTCAGTTTTTCGAGGAGCCAATAAGAAGGGTATTGCATGTAGATAATGAGGTGTCGTTGAATTTGTCTTTAAACAGAGAATGTCTAGACGTCACAGAAATATCAATATGGAGTCTGAATAACTTATGATGGGTATTTATTTCCTCACATTTTTTCCAGTTTTTGGCTTTATTATTTGGTCCTACACGTGCTAACGTGAAACTCCTAAGAAATACTCATCAAAAAAATATTTCTCATAAGTACGACGAGTCGCTAAAGAAACAGACACTTAACAAAATCGTACACCGCTATCTGCAATAACGTTAATTTATGCAGTCTTTACTTTCCTCTAAAGTCATTAGGAGCCTAATTTACAAAAGGTTAATTACAAGACGCCATGCTACCGGCTTTTAACATCTAGGATTATAGCTCCGACTGTTTAATGAGCATATGTTATGGCAATACTACTACGCTGTTAATTGATGCGGATTTGGATTATTTATGAAGGTATTAATGGCGTAAGTGCCTGGCTGTTGTAACTGTTGCTCGTGTGGTGCTGCAACTTGGGTAGAAGTTAGTCTTTTGGAACTCGAATAATAGGTTAAAAGTCTGCGTTTTCGGAAGTGTAGTAAACATAGGCTTTGATTATTGCCAGAATAAACATCTTCTGGACGCAAATGGGCAGTTGGCAAGACTCATAGAAAGGATGGCCGAAAGGTTCTGGAATGGCGATGTGATGATGTAGCGGCAATCGCAGCGTTGGAAAGCTTTCCACAAGGTGGATCGATGACTTGGTGAGGGATTCGGGAGTTCGTTTTATGCTAAAAGCACAGGACCAGTGGTTGTAGTAAAGTCTATGCCCAGAAGTGGACATTTTTCGGCTAAATGATGATGACACGTAGCATGGCCACAGCAGGAACGGCATACAAAAATAAATTTGACAAATTGTAGATAGATACTGTGTGAACAAACTCAAACCCAGTCACATTTATACACGTATAATAAAACATAGTAATAAAACACCCTGACTTCTGTATAAACCAAAACCGAGCATAACAATCATACGTAGGTACAGACATAACAACTTAAGATACACGAGACGTAATGGAAAAGTAGCATAAAAGTTATAAACTTACATAACAGTGTAGCCATTCACCTTGTCGCAGAAGTGATTATCAAACTATTCTAAACTGTTCAATTATAGTATAAGATCCCAGCGCTTAAATCAGCAGCTAATTTTTCGTTGATAAAATTTAATTTTCATATAATGATACTTCATAGCAGAACAGATTACTGGCGGGTTGTCTGGCAAAATCTAGCCGCAATTATCTTTAATTAAATAAATATCCACATCTGTGGGTTGCCAGTTTACCTGGTAATACCTGACAACCTATAGATTGCGGCTAATTGATTCGAGGAACCCTATAGTAATCTATTCTAATGTTAAGAGTGTAATTCATGACAGTTAAGTTTTAAGCTGGTATAAAAAAAAATACTTCCAGGTTTAAGCGGTAGGATCTCGTATTATTACAATTGTCACGACAACGATCCTTTTCTCGGAATATAAAGGTTTATACAACATTTTCATCTGGCTTTCTTTACAATTCATACAATAGAGGATTCCAAAAAAATTATGTAAATGCTGCTGATCCTTTCTCTGTATGGTAATAAGGAGTGATGTGATCTAGGTATAGATTACATTAATATTTTAAGGATTTGGTAACAATGCTCTAAATTAAGGCATTTCATACATAAACTCACGCCTTTTTACTATGGTGGTAGACAGGATTGGGCAGTATTTCAATTAGTTGTAACTACAATAAGTAATTGAAAAACAAATAGTTACATGTTGTGTATTTGTAATTCAATTACTTCTTATAAATGTAATTGGTATTTCAAATATCTGAACACCTCCTGCCTGTGATAGGCAGAAATAAACTACAGAATGCCACCTGCTACGATTCTTACATACCTACTTCTTTTTATTTGTTTACGTTCATACATGGAATCATATACACACGCCGGTTATGAGTACTGCGCCCTTAGCCTTTCTGAAGAACATCACCGATAAAATACCTGTATGTCCTTCTAGGGCATCTCCTTTCGGTGAAGGTATGTCCACTCACGTCTACCTTTCATATTCAAACCTCTTTGTTTTTAAGTTTTAGGAAGTTCATCGACCTTGTACGTTATCGCGGTCCCAAATTGTGGTCCCGATGTAATTATTGTATCGGGCTTTTCTCGCTGCTTCTCTACAGTTGGCTATTTCATAGACACCGTGCGTTTTCCGGGATAAAAGTATCCTGTGTCACTCGAAGACAGGAGAGGACAAAAAAAATATCGAAGGATTTCTAAATTGTATCATTATTTTCAGAGATTTCGTAGGAGTCAAACAAACAATTAATTATGGTCCCAAACTTTTGATGTATGTAGTTAATTAAAGTAACTTACTTTTAATGTAATTAATCTTGACTCCATGAACAACGAAACAATTCAAACTCTACGTTTACTGAGACTACTTAAAGCTCAACAAACCTCGTGTTTCTGCAGCTTTTCTTTAACTGCAGCATAACAACTTCCAAGCCAATTGCTGGAACAAGTGGAACAACATACATAATCGCCTGGATTCGAGGACTCGGGAACGTACACAATACTAGTTTTATTGCTCAGCTATAAGCGAATGTTATTGTGCGACGGGCGATTACTCACACCACTCGCTCGGGCGGTCAGTCCTGCACGTGTTGGTTAGTTGGCTACTCGGCGTGAGTTCTGACCGCCAAGCGAGCATCGCCGAGTGAGTATTATCTTTCATAGCTTTTGTCACTGCGATAAACATGTGGCGAGAGAGTACTCGCCAGCAGTGTGAACAGCCAGCGATCAACTATTAATATATGTTTCTTTTATCGACATGAGAACTGTATCTTTTGTTCGTTTCTTTAGCGAGAAAATAGTCATTAGCTAATCGCTTCGTCGCTGGCAGTGGGACAAGTGCTTTATAAAGATTGAGATTTTTGGTTGGGAAGTTTTCGTGATAGAAAAATTTATAAAGTTAGTGTTACTTGCATTGAGAGTCAAAGGGTGAAAGGAAAGCCATTTCAGAGACTTTCGGGCATTCAATCCGACCTGTGCAGTTGCTTGGAGCTCCGACCAAGAGTTTGCGGCGATAGTGATGGCAGTATCATTTGCAAATGAAACGATTGAGAGGTTTGTAATTTGAAGATTGCAGAGGATGATGATGGTTATACAACATACTCTCAGCAATAGTTGCTCCGATTAGGTTAGTTAGTTATTCTTTAACTGCTAGCTAGCTACTCTATCGCCGAGGGTCAAAGGCTCCTCTATATCCTCGATAAATGTTTGGTTTCTGTGAGATAGGCCACGGTTGCAGAGCCGCGAAAAAGCCAGTATAAAAGAAGAAAGAGAAATGCCAGCTTCAAACCAGGAACGATTCCTCGAGAAACAGATCCCCGAAGATTCGAGCCAGCGTAAAGCATTTTACCACAACAAACCCAATTACGAATATTAGTCCTCTGTCCGTTATCCCGAGTTTAGTGTTGAGCTCACTTTTATAATTATACAGGCACTATATTTTCAATTATAATAATTAAGCTCTGGAACTAGAACTTCTCAAACTATGTACCAGCTCTGTTGTGGTACGCAGCTGTGCTTTACGATAAGCGGATAATTTGTTTCAGTCGGGGAAAAACTAAATCAAGGCAATTGCCTTACGATCAGTCTGTTATGGAAAAGGACCTTCCAGCTTACGGAGACTTACTGCATGACGATACGGCTCTCTAGTTTTAGGAAACGTTCAGGTTTAAAGTAGGTGGTCAAACAAGATGTCCCTTTCAAAAGTTCTATGAGACACCCCCTTATTTTCCCCGGGTAAATACTATATCTTGCTACGTTCATTCTCTCCAGGGATGTGCCCTAACAGGCTTTGCGCAGAGTTTTGGGGTAGTCTTTTAAGAGGTCACGGGGCCTTTATGACAATGGTGATGGTGAGTTGGTTTTAGTGAGGGAAAAATCCTTTAATTAATCTTTCCCCAAAAGTCCAGGCGCCTTTTCAAGGTATGTCCGACATAGTGATTGTACGTATGAGTAGTTTGTAGCCTTCTAGTTGCTCTATAAAATAGTATCAAATCGCTTCTTAGTACCTACCTATGTACTTATAATGATTATGCGCACAAAATACTTTGAGAACCACGGCCTTAATACATTCAGTACTAGACATAATATTACAGCTTAGAACTGGCCGTAGAGAACGCCGAAAAATATGTTGGGTTCATCGAGGGTCAAGCTTGCAAAATACGGTGTAATACCTAATTGGGACGAAATAATATCAGTAATATCTTAACGGACGTTTTCATCTGACTATAAGATGAGAAATTGTTTAATCAAGGCCACTCAGGTTCATTTTAATGCTAACAATTTTTTTTTTTTTTTTTTTTATAAAACGTTGCCCCTCACTAGGAATTTCTTCCTGTATCGTGGGTGCGTTTACAAACATATAAACTCACATACACAACACCCAGAGCCGGAACAACTATCTGTAGGTCATACAAATATTTGTTCCGTGCGGGAATCGAACCCGCGACACGCAGCGCAGCAGTCAATCGCTCACCCACTGCGCCAACCGTGCGCCCGTAAACTGTAGGTTTATGAGGTGGCTCAACACTTCTATCAAGATTGTAGGCCAACAGAACCTGAAGGTCGATTCAAACTTAAAGATACTGTGAAGGTTCTCCGTCGTCATAAGAATTCGATACTGTGCAGCGACACACCTCGGTTAAAAGCCGCCATTAAGTTTGAATTCACATCTATAAATTATGTGTTTTAGTCATTAGTAGTATTATCTACCCTTCACAGCAGTTGTGGAGTTTTGGTCTCTTGATTGGACCGCACAACGCTGCGGTATGTGTCATAGCTAAAGGAGGAGAGGATTTTACCGCAGCATTGTGCTTTACGATGAATAAAGCAACGCATTAATTTGACCCAGTTCACCCAGCAGGTATGCGATAGCTTAGATCCGAATAAAAAATATTCCAGCCTGGCTTTCTTATTTTCAATAACCGGAAATAATAATAAGAATAACAACAAGAGCAACAAATTGCAACGATAACGTATCAGGAGCGTTAATCGCATGGCGGGATCAAAAAGTCCTTTGCGTCCTGCTGATAGCGAATAATTTGCGTTTTCCTTTTGAATACCCTCTTCAAACTCACGCTTCAATTCAAAACATATGCATGCATACATTGCCTTGTAATAAGCATTAAGTAACTACCTAAATATACAGGTAATTAATTATATATTTTTCAGAAATTCATTGACAATATGTTGAAAGCTAGTTACCTACCGTCAGAATATAGAAACCTAAGTTATTATGTACTTAGTGCTTTCCGTACCTACCTAGGTACCTAATTTAAATGCTTAATAGTTATAAAATACTAGATAAAGGGACTCAAGCTTAGACGAATAGCGACAGTTGTTCTTTGTGCTCTTTTATGTTTAAATGTGTTTAAACCCAACATACTATTCCTAACCACTGCAACTCCTTAAAATCAGAATCAACAGTGGCGACACTAGCGACCCCCATAAAAGCGCCGAGTCAAGTGAACGCATGCAGGAGTCAATGAACCTCGATGAGTACCGCCGCCTAATTGCGTAAGTTAGTTCAGCATATTGGACGCTTTCATTGGTGAAGATACTGTTTTCGATAGAGTCCAATATTTTTTGGCAATACCGAACAAAATTAAATAGGTGTTCTCCTCAGCAAGCCCTATCATTTGATACCGATATCATGACAGTACACAAAAAATAACTAGTCCGCCATCTTGGGCCGTCTACCATATTGGATTTAGAATGACGTCACGTAGCTAACCATGCATTGTCATCAAAACTAACTAACTGTCACTTACATAAATACATTGCAAGTTAAATAAAACCTTGTAAAAAGAAATTTGTCATAGGTACACTTTCATGGAGTCATACCCTTTGCCCTGTCGAACTTAAGTAGGTACACAATTAGACTGCTAGAAAAACAATTCGATCTCATTATTTCAGGTAACTCCGAGTATTACCTAGTACGTAGGTATAATAATAATAAGTGTCAGCCCATGGCTTAATAGCCACGAGCCACGAGCCTCGACCAACACCTTAGGAGGCTCTCGTTAGGCGGCTGGGTCAAGGGCCTGATCCAGAAAGCAGTACTGCTGGACACGGCTCGTATTGTTAGGAGGTTCCTCTCTCTGGAGCCCTGACCGCCGGTAGCTTGGACCCTGTTCCCGACACCGGTGGGCCTCTATTTTTTATATTTTTAAATATTTTTCTTATTTGTGTGTGTTTTGTAAAAATATTTAAAAATGTAATCAATAAGAAAAAGTTGAATAAAAGACATAATAATAACTTAAGTTTCTCAGTTTCCTGAGAAACTTAAGTTTAAAAACCATAATAATAATAATACAGTTGATTACAATTTGAGTGCAATACAAAATAATTTACCAGTTCAAATAGAAAATTAGGATTTCACCTTGGTTCACACCCGTGAGATCCCATAAAAACACCAGGTTCTTACCTGAGAAACTTAAGTTTAAAAACCATAATAAAAATAAATCTTTATTCAGAAATTAGAAAAGGTAAAACCACAGTTTCAATTTTAGATATCTAATGTAGGTATAATAATGTAAGATGCCTGCACTAGGTAATCCTGTATCACAGGCTGTAGGAGCTCTAAAATATGCTTATCCTAGGACAACAGAATTTAAACAATATTTAACATAAGAAGTCTAAAAATAGTGGCAAGATTGTACAATTTTGAAAATTATATCTAATTTACTTAAAACTATAAACATAGAACTAAATTACTGGGTCATAATTACTTAATGTCTTATTTACCTATATTGCAAAAAAGTGCACTTTGATTACACATATAAAGATTGGGAAATAATTGGTAAGCAGAATTATAAAGTAAACAATGTAAAATTAATCAGAGACACTTAATTTTTGCAGCTAACGACTAATGTTCTTAGCCAGCAACAAATTGACAGTTCGTAGGCCATTGCAGTGTCAGCAGCAAACGCTCAACGCGTGTGACCTTGAGTATGACGTACTAGACGCCCTCATAGTCGATAGAGTTGATGTGCCTGTATTCCGCTATTTTCCTAGCAGGGCACTCAGGGTCTCCCGTTTTATGGTTTTTGGGCTTTTAAAGCGCGAACAAGTTGCGCATTTTGATGTGTCCGCTTTCTTCGTGCAATCGGACACCGAGTGTCCAACTTCACCGCAGTGAGCACACACAGAGTTCACCTCTTTGCATGTTTTGGCTGCATGACCGTATAATTGGCACTTGTAGCATCTGGTTACCAGAGTGAAGTCCCTAACAGGGCAGGAGGTCCAATTTATAAACAGCCTTGATGTCGAAATGAGGGCTTTACGTATATTGGCTTGAATTTCAATAATGTAATTACAGCTTGACGCACCTTTCTTCCCAGATTTGTGGCTTTATTTAACAGAAGCCAAGAAGGACTCCATGGACATATCTGGCATCTTGTCGGGTATGTTCTGTTCGTAAATGCACCTGAAGACTACATTTTCAGACAGGGAAGAAGGCACTCCTACAATCACGATCCGTTTGCGCTTCTTGGGCTCATCGGCGGTTAGTCCAGATGTAGAAAGCTGGACGGCGTTCTTGATTTTTTCAGCGTCATGCTTGGTCTCTGTGCTAATAATGACACCTCCATTTTTTGTCTTGTGGACTCCTCGTACATGCAGTTTCATTTGATCAGGTCGTATGATTTTTGTTACCATGTCTTTAGTTTCGTCACTGGACTTGAGTTTGTCACTAGGATAAATTGTTCGGTCGAACGAAATCATTTGACCCCTTTTTCACTATGTCGGCAAACGAAGTATTGCTGGCAGTGCCAGAGTCCTTAATCGTCTGCTTGAGGTCCGAGATGTGTTCCGTCAAATTGCGCTTTTCTTTTAAGACGCCAATCATGTCTTGTGCTAGAATTGCTTTCTGTTTCAGAGATTGGTATAGGACTGCTATCTGGGAGGTGCCAGATCCTATTTTACGACACAAGTTAGACATTTTAAGTTTCTGTTCCGAGTTCAGTTTCCCATCCGAGGCTATAGAGCAAACCTCATTTAAGTGCTGCTCAATGGTTGACATCCATCTTTGTATGTCGGGCGTGGATGCGACTTCAATCGAGAAATCTGATTGGGCTGGGACTTGCGTCGTTGTCTTCGCCGGCGAGGTGGAGGCTTGCACTCGACCGCTTGGATTACAGGGACTGTTATCCATTTTATTTGATATAGTCACTTCACTGTTTCTAAGTTTTCATTATGTCTACAAAACTACACAGTAGGCAAAAATGTATAAAATAAAGAAGGTCATTATTATATTTGTTTTAATTAAATATTGCTAATGAGCACGTCTGTATTCTACGAACGAGCGCGAATTTCCGGCGGTATGGAGAATATATAATTTTGATAGCGATACAAATCATGCAGCGAAATCTAAGCACCTAGCTAACAATAGCAGATGACAAGTAGGTACCTACAGTTTCTTGTGTGGTAGGTAATTAGGAATGTAGATTACGCAATACGACCATTCCAGTGCGTACCTATATCGAACTTGCTAGCTGCCACCGCAGACATAAATTACGCGGACAATCCGCAAGTAGGCCTTTACTGGTTGACTGAAATGAACTGGCTTAGTTCTATCGCGGCGTTAATGATGGTACGATTCCGTTTTAATGAACAGAGTGCAGTCTGATTTTAGAATTCCGATAATATCCACAGCTGGTAGTTGGAATCTATGGTGCATATTTTCAATAATATGTAGGAAATCTATGCCGATCTCATTTCTCGACTTAGCTTACAGGATTAGTAATACTACCCAGTGCCACTTCAACTTCGTTTGTCAAAGGTCCGATAGCCGGTGACGCAGATGAGCTTCAGAATGGAGACCGCATACTAAGCAATATACAAGCAATCTAAGTCCATAGGCCACCGCATTCCGTATCCAGCCTTTTCTAGCCTGGGTCAGACTAGATGCAAAAGGAATAAAATATATATGGGTGTTGTGTCGCATTGGGAGGGCTATTTTTCCACCATATATACATACTTAAACTCACGAAAATATTTTTCTTTGTCCACCAATGGAGGCTTATAAGCGAGTTGATTGATTGCGAAGAGTTTATAGTCTCCAAACCACATAACAGCAAGATGAAATCTGACAGTAGCGTTCGCACGTCATCATCATAATATCAGCCTATTAAATAGAACTGCATAACAAACAAAGGCCTCTTCACTTGATCCATTGATAACATCGATCGACAATCGCGAAGATCGTTGTCCTTAACTGAGCCTTGAGGGAGTTCTTCACACACCACAGGTAGGATAGATAAAGAAAAAGCGAAACTGCCTTGCCTAAGTAAAAGTGCTCGAAGAATCTCTAGATAGATATTTACTCTAGCTAAAACAAAATATCAAAGGCACTAAGTAGGTAGCCACTTAAGTAGGCCAATACCGTTTTAGGATTATTTTTGGAGCTATTTTTCATATTGATTTAGGAACAAAGAAAAACAGAGTGCGTCTGTTTAACATCAACCCGAGAACATAAAATGGAAAGTGTACTGTAGGTAGTTGTATATAATGTTTTAGTAATATTTAGAATATGTAGGTATGTTAAGGTCCTGTATGTAACGGCAGTTCAATTATAGTCGTGTCGTAGAGCGCCTGGTTTTATTCCATCTCCCTAAATGCATTACAGTGGCGACGAGTTGGACAAAATCCGGACAATTTCGCGTGTGATAATACGTATTGTCGGGTGTTTGTGACTGCCGAGTGTATAAAAAAAAAACTCGAAAATTATGTCGATCGGAAAAATAAAGGAGTTCAATGTAATATCCGGCACGTGGTCAGTGTACGTGGACCGCGTAGAAATGTACTTCAAAGCAAATAAAATAGACGACGACACTAAATTGCCGACGCTTATAGCCGTTATGGGAGATGAGGCGTACGAACTTTTGTGTAATCTAGCAAGTCCCCACAAGCCAGCGGAGCTAACATACGTCAAAGTGGTTGAATTGCTACATCAACATTTAGAACCAACGCCCTCGGTGCTCGCCGAACGTTACCGGTTCAGACAGCGGAGACAGAACAGCGATGAGAAGGTAGCAGCGTATGTAGCCGAGCTCAAGAAACTTGCCCGACATTGCAAGTTCAAAGAAACCTTGAACGAGAATTTACGCGATCAATTCGTCTGCGGTCTGCGGAGCGACATAATTCGGCAACGATTGTTTGCGGAGGCCGACACTATATCGTTCACGGATGCTGTGAAGCTAGCAAGTTCACTGGAAGCGGCGGAGCGGGACGCAGCCGCGGTGGAGTCGATGGCGACGATGGGCGGAAGGAGCAGGGGTGACGCAGCGGGGAGCGGGGGACCGGAACAAGCGGTGCACGCGCTGTTCAGCGGATGGGACGGCGGCGGCGGCGCGCAGCCACGGGCGCAGAGGGAAGCGCGCGCAGCCACGGGCGCAGAGGGAAGCGCGCACGGCACGCGGAGGACCGCGGGGAGCAGCGCCGGCGGGGCGGCCGCGCATGGCTGGCGCCACGAGACAGCATGCTGGCGAAGGCGGCACGGGCGGTATCAAGCCGGATCGCAAAACAAATTGTGCGGGTTGCGGAGCCACGGAGCATACACATGCGGTTTGTCGGTTCCGTAACTACGTATGTAGTAATTGCAGACGCACAGGATACTTGCGGCGGGTATGTCCAGAGAGGGAGGCCAACGCGCCTGGCGGGACGAGTTCCCAGCGTTCACCTATGTATTTCGGGGAGGCGACTGCATGTTCCCACGATATTGAGGTGCCATCGGAACAAGATTTCCATCATCTATGCTTAAACGACTATAGAGCGGTAAGCTTACCTATATATATATAGATAATTTTAAAATACCTATGGAAGTAGATACGGGTACAGCGATATCGTGTATCAGTGAAGAAACGTACAGAAGGTTTTTTAGGAATCATGAATTAGAAACCAGTGATATCATATTGAATTTTTATGACGGCACAAAAATTAAACCCCTTGGAATGTTTAAGCCCATAGTAAAGTATGAAAGCTATAAGAAACAGTTAGAATTATTTGTCATAGGGGGGGTACCACATCTCTGCTCGGCCGTCAGTGGTTAACAGAGTTAAAAATTAAAATACCAGTATTTAATAACTGTTACAATATTAGGTGTAAAAATTTAAATCTAACTAACGATATTAACGGATTGTTAAACAGGTTTAAAGAACTATTCAACGGCGGTTTGGGGCGGTACACTGGAGGCAAGGCGCGTGCGCGACGGTGTAAGGCCGGTGTTCCACCGCGCGCGGCCCGTGCCGCACTGCTGGGCCGGCTCGACGACGCGCTCGACGCCATGCTGCGCGACGGTATCATCGAGCCGGTGGACTGCTCCGACTGGGCCTCGCCGCTGGTGCCGGTAAATAAACCTGACGGCTCACTGAGAATCTGTGCTGATTACAAAGCGACAGTGAATCCTGTATTACTTACTGACCGCTATCCATTACCGAGAATAGAGGACTTAATGGTTAACCTCAGTGGAGCTACGTATTTCTCCAAAATAGATTTAACGCAGGCCTATAATCAGATTGAGCTAGATGATACAAAGGAATATACCGTCATAAATACACATAGGGGTCTGTACAGGTATAATAGGCTAGTTTATGGATTATCTTCAAGCCCAGGGATATTTCAACGAATTATGTGCAATTTATTGAAAGGTATTCCAAATGTAGAAATATTCCTTGATGACGTTATTATAGGGGGTAGAAACAAACGAGAACACTTACAAGCATTAGAAGAAGTTTTTAGTAGATTACGTCAATCTGGTCTGAAACTAAAAAAGGAAAAGTGTGTATTTTTAGTAAAAGAGGTAAAATATTTGGGATATATCATTAATCAAGAGGGAATTAAAACAGATCCGGCGAAGGTCGAAGCTATAGTTCAGATTCCGCGACCAGCGAATGTATCGGAGTTAAGATCATTCCTAGGAATCATAAATTTCTATGGAAAATTTGTTAAGAACATGAGTAGTAGATTAGTACCGCTTTACGAGTTATTAAAGAAGGGTAAACAATGGGGTTGGACCACGGAATGTGAAAAATCATTTATAGAAATTAAAAATGTATTAGCAGGCACGGAAGTGTTAGCGCATTACGAACCTGATAAGCCGTTAATATTGACCTGTGACGCGAGCGCACGAGGTATAGGGGGGGTACTGTCGCAGCCCGGCGGCGGCGGCGAGCGGCCGGTGGCCTACGCGTCTCGCACGCTTACCGATGCAGAAAAGAACTACTCACAAATACATCGTGAAGCATTAGCAATAATATTCTGTGTTAGTAAATTTCATCAATATTTATATGGCCGGAATTTCACTTTGCGCACAGATCATAAACCACTGGTATCAATATTTGGTCCGCATACCGGTATACCGACAACGATCGCGAGTCGTATGCAGAGATGGGCAATTATTTTATCGGCTTATACATTTACTATTGAGTACGTTCGCACCGATCACAACGGAGCGGATGGTTTTTCAAGGTTACCGCTAACGAGTAAACAAACAATGCGACCGGGCAGCCGGAGCAAACGCATTTACACTTTGTACAACAATCTTTATTGCTAGATTATAATGATATAAAACGTAAAACAGGGCGGGACATAGAACTATCAAAAATACTAAGTTATTTGAGAGATGGTTGGCCAAATAATAATAATAATAATAATAATAAGCCCCCTAAACAACCACACGTCCTGATTGACCATCTAATCACGTGGGGGGCGGACACACGAATGAGAAATTACTGGGGTGGCTAACGTGGCTCTGGAAACCCATTCAACATGGAGACTCGTTCAAGAAGAAAACGTATAGGACCGCTGCCCGGGGGCGATCGCCGGGGCGCACCTGGAGCTGACGCTGGTTGTCACAGCATGCGAACCGTCAGCGGTGAGGAGTTGAACAGGCGGGCTCCCACCGATAAAGATGCTACAGCCGCAAGCATTGATGATGGTGACAAACTGACGGACAGGACAAACACCCCTGTAGAACCGTACAGCCCAAGCACAGTTTCATACACTCCTTCTAGGCCATCATCGCCATCCATACCATCTTCACCCATGCCGTCATCACCATTATCACCTCCCATTGCAAGTTTAAATACAGTCCCACTTAATCCGACCTTGAATGTTGCGCGGGAGGTTAGCTCCTTTTTACCCGCGTCCACCAAGGCTGGAAAAGCAAGAGTTCGCATGAGATGGAGCAAAGAAGTAAACCTATTTATCATGCGAACTTACTTATACATCACTAAATTAGAGACCGATATGACCACCTACAGACAGCAATTGCATGAACTTTTTACACGCCAGTACCCTAAAATTAGAGATTACTGTAACAGAACAAAGGATTTCAGATCAAAGAAGAATTATAGTTAGGAACAAACTTCTGTCACAAGAAGTAATAGATCAGTTAAGAGAAGAAGTACGTATACATTTACAAGAAGAAACAGAAACTAATGAGAACGTTATCAATATCGCATTAACACAAAACACAACAGAAAATATACAACACGAACAAATACAATTGCCCGCTCATTCAGTTCCTAACACACAATCTCAAACATACTATCAGTCACAAACCACGCATACATCTACACAAACCGATAGTATTACCGTAATGTTAGAAAATTACATTGAGGTTCTAACCGCTATCGATCAAAATCAGCACACCGATATGCGTATTCAAGAGGTACACGATAAATTTAAAACAGCTCTTACTCAATATTCTGGAATGGACCCGGCAGCTCGACCAAAGCTGCCTAAACTTAGGTACACACCAAAACTAAATCAGCTTGTTAATTTATTTAATCAAAATATTCTCAACCAATATATTAGCGAAGAAACACAATTAATAGATGTACATACTTTGATATACTGCACAGCATTAGTTATTTCAGAAGAACTTAATTATAAAATCACGGAATATACCGGCAATGTTAGACCAAGAAATAATAACAAACCAGCTTGGCAGCAGAGGCTTGAAAAAGATATAGAGAAACTTAGAGCAGACTGTGGTAGACTAACCCAATACATTAACAAAAATAGATCAAACAAGGTAGTGAAAACAGTAGAAGCAATATTTAGGAATGTGTCTATTCACACTAGACATGAAGGTGACAATAGGAAACCGGAAGAGTTTTTAGATACTCTGAAACAGAAACTAGCACTAAGTTCACAGGTTAAGAAGATACAAGAAAGCACACGAACGTAAAAATGATAATTCTCTATTTGCTATGAACGAAAAGAACTTCTATAGAAATTTACAGACTAAACAACAAAGTAACACATTACCCGAAGACACCGTAGAGTTACCAACAGTAGAACAACTTGAAACATTTTGGTCTGGTATATGGGAAGAGCAAGTACAACATAACGATAAATCTAATTGGATAACAGACGAAGAAACTAGATGGAGTTCATTAGAAGAAATGGAATTCGTTGAGTTTACTGAGTCTGACATTACTAGTATAACAGCAAGGCTCCACAACTGGAAATCCCCTGGTATTGATAAAATACATAATTACTGGTTTAAAAAATTAGAATCATTACATAAAATTTTAGCGAAAAATTTTACAGACTTTATTTTAGGGAAACAAAATATACCCGAATTTATTGCTACAGGAATAACCTACATGTTACCAAAAGCCAAATACTCACCACAGCCTGTCCAATACAGACCAATTACATGCCTACCCACAATATACAAGATCTTAACGTCAGCCATCACTAGAAAAATCAATAAACACATAGAACGACACCACATAATAGCAGAAGAGCAAAAGGGCTGCAGACGAGGTCACATGGGGTGTAAGGAACAACTAGTTATAGATTCAATAATACATAAACATGCTGCTACGAAAAATAGAAATTTACACTGCACCTACATAGATTACAAAAAAGCTTTTGATAGCATTCCACATTCCTGGCTGATCCAAATATTACAGATATATAAAATAAACCCAAAAATTATAAGCTTCTTGCAAAGTATTATGCCCCGATGGAAAACTACTCTACAATTAAATTTTCGCGACAACGTTGTAACAACACGACAAATTGCTATTAAAAAAGGCATTTATCAGGGAGATTCCCTGAGCCCTCTATGGTTTTGTCTCGCTCTGAACCCCCTATCTCACCTACTGCAACGAAGTCAGGCCGGATATGGCTTAAAACACACAACAGAAGTAACCACTATCTCTCATCTTATCTATATGGATGACATTAAATTATACGCAAAGAGTGAAAAAGATATGAAAACATTAATAGAAATCACAACAGAATTCAGTAAAGACATTAACATGCAGTTTGGCCTGGACAAATGCAAAATAGTACACATAATTAGAGGCAAAATTAAACCCGGTGACTACGCAATTGACAATAATGAAACAATTACAGCATTGGAACCAACTGATCTATATAAATACTTAGGATACAGGCAACTCAAGGGGCTAGATCACACAGCGATTAAACACACATTGAACACTGAATATAAGAGAAGAGTGATCGCAGTATGTAAAACTCAACTTTCAGGAAAGCATTTAATAAAGGCATTGAATACCTATGCGATACCAATTCTTACGTATTCGTTTGGAGTGATCAAATGGTCAAAAACGGATATCCAACAAATAGAGAGAACAACACGCACCATACTAACTAAAAACAATAACTTACACCCTAAATCTGCAGTAGAAAGACTAACTATCAAACGACAATACGGAGGAAGAGGCCTAATAGACATTCATCATCTTTGGCAGAAACAAATAACTAGACTAAAATCATTCTTTGACACAAAATCTCACACAAGTAGCATACATAAAGCAATAGTCACAAACGATATTAACTACACCCCCCTTAACTTAAGCGAAGGGAATACAAGTTACAATATCAACAATGACCCTCAAAAACAAAAGCTAGAAGATTGGAAGAAGAAGGTGCTACACGGACGAAACCCCCATGATCTAGAACAGTCTCATATAGATACGATAGCTTCAAATAAATGGCTCAAAATAGGAAATTTATTCCCGGAAACCGAAGGGTTTATTATAGCAATACAAGACCAAATTATCAATACTAAAAACTACAGGAAATACATAATTAAAGACCCCACAATAACGAATGACAAATGCCGTAGGTGTCGCAGTCAGCCAGAGACTATACAACACATTACAGGAGCATGCACAACGCTAACACAGACTGACTATACTCACAGACACAATCAGGTAGTAAACGTCATTCACCAAAATCTAGCAATAAAACATAAACTCATACAAGATACCAAAACGCCGTACTATAAATACGTTCCACAAACTGTTCTAGAAAACACCACACATAAACTATACTACGATCGCGCAATTCTGACCGACAGAACAGTTCACTTCAATAGACCAGATATTACTCTCCAAAACAAAGTTAACAAAATCACTTACCTTATAGATATTGCAGTACCCAACACGCATAATTTGCAAAAGACTATAGGAGAGAAAATAAGCAAATATGCGGAACTACAGGAAGAGGTGACCAGAATCTGGAGGCAAGAAAAAGTTTACGTTGTACCCATAGTTGTCTCCACTACAGGTGTTATACCCAATCATCTCCACCATAGCCTCAAACTTCTAGACGTAAAAGATTTAGTTTACATTACACTTCAAAAAGCCGCAATTTTGAACACCTGCAGAATAGTGAGGAAGTTCATGCAAATTGAAGAAAATGAAACAGTTCACAACACTTCTTCATTATAAAAAATCACCACACGCTACATTGACTTGGCTTGTCCCGTTGATGTAGTTTAAACTAGCCAAAGAGCTAAGAAACAGTCCATGTTTACCAAAATAATAATAATAAATTTATTCACGGAAAATTACAGTTTGGTACAAGAAAAATGAGGATATGTTACAAATAATAGGTAGAATATTATTATGACACAGAATTGTATGTTGCATAAACTGTACTTAATAGATTAACCCTGCCTCTTAAACTAGGATAACCTGTATCTTAAGAGACAGTGTTCGGCCATGAGATTCATTTATAACATAATTTATACAATACCACAAAAAGTGAGCTGTGTCGATCTGGCTTAATGAATACCATAATAATACTTATTTTCCTAATTTAAAGTTCGTGTAGCAATGTATGGGGTATGTTTATTTATTTATGTATTAGGAGTTGAATGAATGCTTTGGGTAGGTGTCTGTATTGGTGTGTGTACGTTTGCGTGTCGTGTCTGTGAGTGACTGAGTGACTGTGTGTATGCGTGTGTGTGCGTGAGGGTGTGTGTGAGAGAGAGAGAGAGAGTGTGTGGTATTATGTATATATTAGGTAATGTAGGTGAGTAAAGACTCCATAAAGGAATAGTCCTTCTGTAGTAGCCACTCTATTACTTTAGATTTAACTATGTGTGAATTTAGATCAAGCAGATTTAGTTCTTTATGAATCTTGCCGTAGATGTGTGTACTTAATGTGTAATATTGGTGTGTTGCGAATGTTGTTTTGTGCTGAGTACGTGGGAGAAGATTTGTTCGCTTCTTTGAGTCTGGTTTTGGCAGGGTAGAATGCCTTCTTCGAACCGATTGAAGCACAAAGAGCTGTCGGACCGTTAGAACCTTGCAGTTAGAGTACAGTTCCGTTGTTGGATATCTGTAGGGCTTTCTTGTCATAACTTTGAGTATGGCTCTTTGCGCTCTCTCTATTCGAAGGAAGTTACTTTTTGTGGCACCGCCCCAAACGGTAATGCAGTACCCAATGACCGATTGGACTAGGGCATAATAAACCATTTTTAGAGTGCTAGGACTTGTAGACTCCCTGAGAGCCTTAAAGATATGTATAAGTCTCAACGTTCTGGTGGTGAGGGCATCGATTTGTATGTCCCATCTTAGTCCATCATCTATAAGCACTCCCAGATATTTCACACAGTAAGTTCTTTTAAGTGCTAGACAGCTACACGGTGCTGGTAGGTTTGAGCATGTATGAGCAGTTATGGAGAAATTGTGGGATGGTGTGGTATTTCGTCGGATTGAAAATGGGATATAGATGGTTTTGTGGAGGTTCAACGTGAGTAAATTTGAATTGAGCCAACTCATTATTTCCGACATTGCTGCTTCTGCATTTGCCTTAACGATGTCCCAAGTAGATCCACAAACGAGGATAGCAGTATCATCAGCATATGCGTAGATTTTACAGTTTGGGAGGCTCATCCTGCAAAGATCATTGACATAGATTAGAAATAGTATAGGGCCCAGTATGCTGCCTTGAGGGACGCCGCAAGTCACAAGTTCTTCGTCACTAAGGTATGTGCCAATTTTAACGCATTGTTTGCGGTTTCGGTGGTAATCTTTAAAGATTTTAAGAGGGGTACCACGAATCCCAAGAAGTTCCAGCTTTGAGGTAAGTATGGGAACAGAAACTGTGTCAAATGCCTTAGAAAGGTCCAGAAAAATACCCAGGCATTTTCTTTTTTTGTCCAAGTTCGTAGCTACCAATTGGGTGAGATCAAGTACAGAATCCTCTGTTGACACCCCTGGCCTGAAGCCATACTGATTGTCAGCAATTATTTTGTGTTTGTCCAAGAAGCTCCTTAGACATTTGTTAAGAATCTTCTCAAGAATTTTGGATAGTGCTGGCAGGACTGATATTGGTCTGTAATTATTGACACAGTTTCTGTCCCCGCCCTTATGAATTGGATGTATTATTGCCTTTTTAAGGGCATCGGGGAAGACTCCTGTCTGTAAACATCGGTTATAGAGGTACGTTAATGGAGGGACCAATATATGGCGACATGTTTTTAGGAGCAAGGACGATATCCCATCCCAACCAACGGCACAATCATTGCGTAGTTGAAGAATAAGAGACTCTATTTCAGCTTCATCTGTTTGTAATATAGCAAGAGAGTTGACAGGTGAGTTTTGAGCATCACGTCTAGGAGAGGGGGATTGATTGCTCGCAGAGATTGATGGATTATGAGTCCGTATAATATTTGCCGCAAGATTTTTACCCACATTACTAAAAAATTGACACACATCGTTTAAGGAACTTTTAGGGTTCTCTTTGGTTCTTAGCAGCTCAAGAGGACTACCATACATTTTCTGTGTGTTGGTTATTTCCTTGATTGTTTTCCACATGGCCTTAGGGTTGTTTCTGGCTTTCTCAACCTCGCTCGTTTCATAGGCTATTTTTAACTTCCTAAGTAAGTTATTGCAAAAATTCCGATAGCGTAAGTAAGTAATTTTAAGAATTAAGTTATCAGGTGCCTTTTTCGTTTTCAAATGCATTTTGTCTCGATTATTTATACATTTAAGTAGACCAGGCGTAATCCATGGTTTTATTGTTCTTTTTCGGCTTGGAATTTTAACTTGCACTGAATACTTTGATATGACAGATTTTATACTATTTATAAATACGTTCATGGATTCGTTTGCGTCATCGATTTGGTAAATTCGAGTGAGGTCCAACTTTTCTAGCTCTAGCGTAATAGCTTGGTAATTTAGGTGAGTGATGGTGTTAGATGACTTCCGAGCTGGGTTGGCATTGGCAATAGTAAGCAGAACCGGTTTATGGTCTGTAACATATGAGTCTAATACTAGTGTGGTAGCAGGTAGGTTAGACTTTAGATATATGTGATCGATACAATGTTCCAGCCGAGTAGGAAATAGGTGAGTTGGCATGAGCCCCTGAGAGGCATTTAGACTAAGGTACTCAAAGCAGCGATCATTCCTATTGTTCGGTGCTATGTCAATATTTAAGTCACCTACGAGTGCTATATTAGGGCATTGAGATAACTGATCATATACATTGTTTAAGCTGGTTGTGAAATTTTCAAAGTTCTCTTTGGAGTTAAGCGATGGAGAGCGATAGACCGCCACCACAGCCAATTTTTTACATACGAGGCAATTTCCCCCCTTAAAATTCGGTTCCCACACAGAAGTGTGAAGTCCTAATTTCGTGTAGATAATAACGCCATCATTTTGATTAGAGTTGGTACCTGTCGAGTGACACACAAATCCGTCCAGCGCCGGCAGGTAAATAGCTTTACTGAGCCAACATTCAGTCAGAACAACAATGTCATAGTTGATTTTAGTCATATTCAATAATACTTGGAGCTGGTTAAAGTTTTTATTTACACTACGTATATTTGTATGTATTAGATTTAAATTGCTATCCAATAAGTCAGTATACTTTAAGCAGTCCTCTGGACCACAGATAAAGGAATTTCCTAGGCATATGTGGTCAAGATCATTGTTAATATAGTCATTTAGAATTAACAATACAATCAAAAAACGTAGGTAGTCATTTAGAATTAACAATACAATCAAAAAACGTAGCATCAAGGTATGACTGATCAGTGAAAAATATATACTTGGAGTCTGTATTCTGTCTTGGGGTATTAGGAAATGGTATTATGAGTGTGTTGCGTGATGGTGATGTGTGTGCTTTAGTTTTACTGAGTATAGTGTGTATGGAAATTCTTGTTCTGAGTATGTGTAGGAGAAAAGGGAGGAAATGAATGTGAGCTTCAAAACTTAAAACCATATTTTAATAGGAAGACAGAACTTTATGAAGAACTAGGATGCGTAATGTGGGGTCATAGGCTGGTGGTACCGCAAGCGGGGATAGGGTGTTATCGATGTTGCATGAACCACACATGGGCATAGTGAAGTCTAAATCTTTAGCCCGAAGCTACGTATGGTAGCCCGGGGTCGATGAGGCAGTGGAGCACATGTGCCGCGGATGCGGGGTGTGTGCAGCCCAGGCGGATGCACCACCCCAGCAGTCGCCGCGCATGTGGGCCTGGCCTAGTCGGCCTTGGAGCCGGATCCATATCGACTACTTGGGACCCATTAGCGGAAGAACATATCTAGTGGTAGTGGATGCCACCTCTAAATGGTTGGAAGTATTTAATGTATCAAGCACAACCGCGTTTAGTTTGATAAATAGATTAGCAGAACTATTTAGTAGATGGGGGCTACCCAAACAGATAGTTAGCGATAACGGTACTCAGTTTACATCAAGGGAGTTTCAGGATTTTACTAAAGCAAACGGAATTGAACACATTTTTACAGCCCCTTACCATCCTTCATTAAATGGATTAGCGGAAAATGCCGTTAGGCTTGTAAAAAGGGTAATAAAAAAGGCAATATTAGAAAAACAAAACATAGATAGGGCAATATGGACATTTCTAATGTATTATAGAAACGTAGAACATTCTAGAACAGGGGAAAGCCCAGCTACTATATTTTTAGGTAGGCGCCTACGAACGAAGCTAGACATTATCAAACCAGATAGACAAAACAAGGTGCTTCTAGCTCAACAGCGACAGGTGGAAGCGGTAGGTGGGGCGCACAGGAGTTTAGGGGGAGAGGGAACGGATATATGGTATCGACAATTCCTAAAAGGCGAGAGATGGGTTCCTGGTCAAATCGTGGAATGTCTAGGACCTAGCAACTACCGGGTCAAAGGTCAAAGTGGGGAAACGGTGCACAGGCACATTGATCAGTTACGTAGGAAAACAGGAGGAAGGCCATCAATGGTATCCAGTGGTCCTAGCACTATAGAGCGGTCAGACACAGATTCTCAGGGGTCAGCGGCAAAGGACACTAGTGGAAGTGGTAAACCACCTCAGTTGGATAGGTCACCGGAACGGGAGTCGAGCGAGCTGCCAGCGGCGCCGACCCAGTCTTTAAATGATACTGCAATCGATACACAAGCTGCAACAGAAGCTCCCGTCGCCTTGCCTCAAGTGATACTTTCTCCACAGCGCGCGCTTAGACAATGTAGACTTAAGAATATTAATTATAAGGTTTAATTTGTTATGTACCTATGTAAGTTAAGTTTGTATATTGTAGCCTTTAATTTAACAGGGAGGAGTGTACTGTAGGTAGTTGTATATAATGTTTTAGTAATATTTAGAATATGTAGGTAGGTTAAGGTCCTGTATGTAACGGCAGTTCAATTATAGTCGTGTCGTAGAGCGCCTGGTTTTATTCCATCTCCCTAAATACATTACAGAAAGGAACGGAACGGGCTACTTTGGGGCTCCAGGCAATATTTATTTCGGTGCCATTTGTATGTCCTGTCTATTTCATGGTCTGTTTTTTTTAGTTAGTAAATAGGTTTACCCTACCTACAAGCATCCTTTGAACAAGAATACATTTCCACATGCTGACGGTCCCACTGATTATAGATTATCCAGCCCTGTGTCCATCAGAGCCCACAGCACTGAGAACCTGGAGTCTTCAAGGTTACGGAGACGCCGATAGCAAGTGTCGTCTCGGGCATACATGCATACTCCCGCGCGTGGTTTGAAATTGTTCTCCAGGGTAAACCCTGGGTAGGATAAGTACGACACGTCTGACGGACTTCCTATCTGCGTCTCCGTAAGGAAAAACAGTGCTGGCTTTTCAGTCTCCATGTGATGGTGGACTGAGATGAGATTGGAGTGCAGACCTCTAATATTAGTGAGGTGCACTTTGTGGGGGAGGGGGTGCAGCCGCTGTTTTACTCCAGTTTTCTTTTTTTTTCTTGCCATTTTAGTTAAAGTGATAACAGAGGAGAAGGAAGTGAGATGAGGTTCCACGCTACTAACCGATAGACACGCACTGAAAGGACGCCAACATTGGGGCACTAGTACGGAGATTGCGGGGACGCCCGAGCCCCCCCGGAGATGACCATCGGGCCCTCCCATCTGGTCGCCAACCAGCACGATGGTGCATGCCGGGATTTTTCGACATATGAATTGAACCGGATATTGCAACATTTTAAATAATGAGATAGGTAATTGTCAAATTAAATCCTTATTAGCTGTCAACGGAAAGTTAAAATATTAAAAATAAAAACAGAAACATTATATCGACTAATGGTTTCGCGTCCAAACGGCCATACCGATCCAGCGCGCTCTCTGCACTGTACAAGATTTTACATCAAATCAGCATCACCCATATTGGCTTTACCCAAAATTACGCAGCATCAAATATCTCACATGAAATTGGCATCACCCAAATTGGGTTTACCTAATATTATACAGAATCAAATATTTCACATAAAATTGGTATATTGGGTTTACCAAAAATTACGCAGAATCAAATATTTCATATAATATTGACATCACCCATTTTGGGTTTACCCAACATTTAACATGTCATCGGCGTCACCTACTTTCGGTTAGCCTAAATCACGCTATATCAAACGTTTAACATGACACCGGCGTCACCCACATATCAAGCATCACCCGCATTGGATACAGGCCCATAACTTGGCATCACCTGCCTAGGATCTAGCCAACCATTGTGGTATCACCCGCCTTGGATCTAGCCATATCAAGCATCACCTGCATTGGATACAGCCCCATAACTTGGCTTCACCCGCCTAGGATCTAGCTAACCATTGTGGTATCACCCGCATTGGATATAGCCCCTAACTTGGCATCACCCGCCTAGGATCTAGCCAACCATTGTGGCATCAACCGCATTGGATATAGCCCTCAGACCGGGTGTCAGGATACGCTGGTGATCAGTCAGCGTTTAAGGAAGGATGGTTTAGATATGGTTCGAACAAGAAATCCATATTTTTATTTAGTACTGTAATAGGCCGATTCACATAACTTATATTAAATTTCAACAAAAGAGAGACATTTAGTAATAGTTGATCGCTGGCTTTTTCGCAGCGACAAGAGCTTTTAAATTATTTAAATCGCTCAGCGATGCCCGCTTGGCTGTTAGAACTCCCGCCGAGCAACCATCGGTTATTTCTTCCTACAGTGCGGATCTGAGTGACTTGTGTGACTAATAGTCCGTCGCACAATAACACTCGCTAATAGCCGAGCTACAAAGCTATCGGAACTACACACTAGCTCTACTTGCTTCGCGCTGATCGTCGGCGGTGGGTCAAGCGCCTAAACATTGTATATTTAGAATGGCTGGAATATATCTGAAAAACAACAGGGATACCAATGCAATGATGGATGGTCTGTGTGAGAGATGATTATGTCTAGAAATAGAGTGAATACTGAGAAGACGACTGATATTGAGGTACGAAATAGAAAGACATGTAGCGCGACCCCAAATAAATTGGGATAAGGCCTCTATTGTATGTTTTATTTTTCAGTTTTCTTTGTATGTATATTATAATGTACAAAAAAGTATACTGTTAATAAAAAAATGAGGAGATGGCAATGACGATAATGATGATCGTGAACTCACCAGAGGAACACATGCATATTCCGAGACCAAAAGCTGACATTAGTAAAATGCTGGAAAAGAGCAGTATTGAATTAGATTAGTACCGGATCATTCTTAGTTAATGCAATTGAATATGTATTTTTATATAAAGAGAACAAGACAGAAGATCAGAAGAAGTTTGTCAGAAGAAATAAAAACAGTTTGTCTCATTTACAACGCCGTGCGTTGCTTTATGTTTGGTTCCATTACAAGATTGTTACCTTGACCAGGTTTGAAGAATATGAAGTGGATTAAAATACAGTTGTAGCGCGGCAACCCCATGACGATAGAGTGAATGTTAGTGTTGGCCCCACTGATAGGCACATTCAATCGAATGATCGCGGGAACAGGAGTAAGGTTGACTACTGACGTGGGCGACCAATCACGCGCCACGATTATTCCCGCGGACCTCGTTGAGCAGACTTTTCTGCCGGTACCAGAAAAAGGACAGTCTAAGTCTGCCCTCGAAACTTTAGACTATTGCTATTATTCACAAGTGAGTTATATAGTTATTTTTTTATTTATTGGTTTAGTTGCTTTGTTCTTGTAAAAGTTTCGAAGCAAAAAAGATCGTGCTCAATAGTACAAATAAATTAATGTACCTATTGCTTGCTCATTTCATGCAACTTCGTATTGAAATAGATAATTTCAACAATTTTGTACGTGTTTAAAAATTTCTCTCAAATATAACTTTTGTTTTTCTCTGTAATAAAGAAAACTTGAAATTCCCCATTTAGTACGTGGCTAAAGCGCTGTCCGCGAAAAGCCAAAAAAAAATTCCATTCTTTTAGTTTATCGCCATTGTTAGATGCGCGCGTATAGGAAAACTGATATTTTTTTCCCGCCATGGCGAAAAAAATCTCACAACTTGTTTTCACTGTTAAAAATCTTTTTTTTTGTATTATTTTCTTCACAAGTGTGTTGAAAAACGTCGTTATCATACACGAGTGTATTGATGATTACCGTCCTCGGCTCTCTTAAGACACTCTCCTAACGGCTCGGGTCTCAATGGCGCCTCAGCGGTAATCCAACCAACATTACACACTTGTACCATAATGTACTATAAACCCCGACGGAAAAAGAGGAGTTTTATAAGTTTGACGTGTGTTGCTATATACCTGTACATCTTTGTAACTGTGTATCTGTGCATCTGTGTATCTGTATATCTGTGTATCTGTGTGTGTGTCTGTTTGTGCCATCATAGCTCCTACAAAGATGAACCGATTTTGATTTATTTCTTTTTTTGTTTGAAAGGTGACTTTGTCGAGATTGTTCTTAGCTATGTTTAAACAGTATACGCTTTTATAACAAGTTGCCAAAGTCAGTTATAGAAGTGACCGATGGAAAGTTATATTATAAAATCAAGGACTACGTTGAAGATAAAAATTTTGGCTTTAGCTCCTTCTGCGCATGCGGCTTCCCTGGTAACTCATAAACGGCACAAATATGTGGATGTCTCTAACTATTCTCAACCTCAATTTTTATTTTTTTTGTTTTTCTTCTTTTAATTGGACTTTTTACAATAGTTCGCAATCATCTTTATAGCCCTTTGCAAAGGATAGTTACAGCACTGATAACAAAATTTGTGCCAGATGTTAAATTTAGTCTTGTTAGTTATATATATATATATATTTTTTTTTTCTTTACTTTGTGTAGATTCTTTTACCGATTATTTTGTGAATGTGTGAACATTGTAGGCCTTCTAGATGTTAGTTAACATTTGTTAACTTTGTTATATATTATATAAACATTTTTTTTTTTAGTTCCTTATGACTTATTGTCGGGCCTACGTTGTCCCCCCATAGTACTAATGCTGTAACATGGAAATATTGTAAAACCAAACCATTTTTAAAAGAGTAACCATGGAGTTTCTTGTCGGTTCTTCTCCATAGGAAACGACCAACCCGAACAGTGCACCTTTTGTCGACGTTTAATAAGTGCCCATGTAGGCATATGTAAAATAAAAATAAATTGATTTTGATTATGTTTGATTAAACTCGGTTCAGTCGTTGAAAAGTTTTCCAAATTGTATCATAATTACTTGTTTCGATAGATTCTCGATTGAAGCGTGTCTACTACTAGGTATATTATTCGTTTTTAAAAGCATGAAATAAAAAATAAATTAGAATGTATATGACCCCCGATACAGAAACTTCTAAAAAGCAAAACAATAAGCCTCGTACTCGCGTCGGCGAACCGCCAAGTAAATAAAATAAACTGCTGTAAATGTTGGCGGTTCCCCGATGCAAGGACGAGGTTTATTTTTTTGCGTTTTAGGGGTTTTGTGTCGGGGTTTTTTTATGAGAGCGTGTATATAAGCATGAATAGAATGTTACCGTATATTATGGTAGCTTCTGCGAGCGGCTTCACCCACGGCAAAATATTGCCAGAAGAACATACTTCCGGGATACATAATATCTTAATGTCAAGTGTGCCAAGTCTCATCTAAATCAGTTCAGCAGTTGAGAGGCGTGAAAAGGTAAAACAGACAGTAAGACATAATTAAAATACTCGCATTTATAATATTATGGTATGGATAGGTATTAAATTGTCCAGACAATTGAATTATGCACATAAAATAGAAGGCAGCTTCTATTTCATGTGCATTATTCAATATTTCATGTGAATAGTCACATCATCGGTGTTTTGTAAATAGTCTGACTTAACCATTGCGAAACTAAACTAATTTTGCATCAGTGTTTACGTAAACCTACTTCCCATACCTCTAATGCAGTAAGGAGATGAAACGATGCGTTTAAATCACACGGTAGAAAAAATACATTAAGATTTCTTATGTCTCGACTCACAGAACTTAGATATTTTAACTTCATCTGAAAATATACCAACCCACATTTTTCTTCGAGTCGGAACTTCGTTCTTAGTACACTACCGAGCAATGAAAAAGTTCCAGTGACATAGCACCAAATTACTCCTAAACGGGAAAGGCTAGCTTAATGACGCCGCGGCGTCTGCAATATTGAAGTACATTTAACAGCGCAACAAAATATTCTTCATCATTTCAGCCGAAAGACGTCCACTGCTGGACATAGGCTTCCCTCAAGCGTCGCCACACTGATCGGTCCTGTGCGTTTTGCATCCACCGGAAGCCCGCAGCCTTGACTAGGTCGTCGCTCCACCTAGAGGGAGGCCTTCCAACGCTACGTCTTCCGGTACGCCGTCGCCATTCTAGAACTTTTTGGCCCCAACGGCCATCTGTTCTGCGAGCAATGTGGCCTGCCCACTTCCACTTAAGTTTGGAAATTCTTCGGGCTATATCGCTAACCTTGGTTCTCTTGCGGATGTCTTCATTTCTGATTCGATCACGCAAGGAAACTCCGAGCATAGCCCTCTCCATTGCCCTTTGGGTGACTTTAAGCTTACTGATAAGGCCCATTACGAGCGACTTCGTCTCTGTCCTGTAAGTAATCACTGGCAACACACACTGGTCATAGACTTTCGTCTTGAGGCTCTGTGGTAAGTTGGACGTGAAGATACCGCGCAACTTCCCGAACGGTGCCCAGCCGAGTCGGAATCGACGGTTGACCTCTTACTCGAAGTTTAACCTACCTGAGTGGACCGTTTGTCCCAGGTAGACATACTCATCCACAACTTCGAGTGTAGAGTCTCCGACTTTGATAGAAGTGGGTACAACATGGGCATTCAACATCATCTTGGTTTTATCCATGTTCATTTTTAGACCCACTCTTTCAGAAGCTCTACTGAGGTCATCGAGCATTGTACGGAGGTCCTCCATAGTCTCAGCCATGACCACTATATCGTAGGCAAACCGAAGGTGAGTGATGTACTCGCAATTGACGTTAATGCCTAGCCCTCTCCAGTCCAGAACTTTGAAGACATCCTCCAGTGCAGCAGAGAACAATTTCGGAGATATGACGTCTCCCTGTCTTACACCTCGCTGCAGAAGGATAGGTTCTGACGTCTGATCCTGAAGTCGGACTGATATGGTGGCTCACTCAAAGGCTTTCTCGTAGTCCACAAACGCTAAAGAAAGAGGTAGGTTATACTCTTCAGTCTTCTGTAAAATTTGCCGTAGCGTACGTATGTGGTCCACGGTGCTAAAGCCTTTTCGGAAATCGGCTTGTTCGGGAGGCTGGAAATCGTCAAACCTGCTCGCGAGACGATTCGTGATGACTCTTGAAAACAACTTGTAGACATGGCTAAGAAGTGAGATGGGCCTATAAGTTTTCAATCGGGCATTGTCGCCCTTCTTGAAGAAGAGTACCACCACACCCCTGCATCATGCCTGTGGCGTTTTCCCTTCGAGTATGACGGAATCAATCAGCTTCTGAATGGCTTTAAGTACCGGTTTTCCACCCGCCTTCAGGAGTTCAGCCGTAATTCCGTCATCACCGGCGTCTTGTTGTTCTTAAGTTGTTTCAGAGCCATCCTAATCTCGTAGAGGCTGACATCCGGGATGTCTTCGGTATAGTGCCAGGTCAATCTAGCTCTTGGGTCTTTTACTAGATTCGCAACAGGTTTGCTGACTGACGTGTACAGCTGCCCATAGAACCCCTCGATCTCCCTCAGAAGTTCCGGTTTGGCGGATACGATCCTGCCATCGTCAGTCTTCAGTTTCATGAGCTGGCTCTGCCCAATAGCCAGATCTCTTGCAAACACCTTGGAGCCCTTATTCCGCTCAATCGCGTCTTTAATACGCTCAGTATTAAAGCGGCGGACGTCGGATTTCAAGGACTTCGAGATCTGTCTATTGAGCCGCCGATAGTTCCACGCATCGTGTGAAGACTGCAGGATCATTTCACGCCTCTCCTTCATGAGCTTGAGAGTTGGATCGTATAGTTTCTTGTTCTTATTTGCACGACGGGTCTTGAAAAACTTAGACCCGACCGTATGGACAGTTTCCACGAACCCATCGTTGTAATCGTCCACGGAGCTACCTAGGTGTCCCCGGTGGTTCCGTCGTCCAAATCCAAATTGCCCCACTCGCAGCTCATTATCGTCTCGTTTACCCAGTTTCGCGTTGAAATTCCCCATGACCACGGTGAAGTGAGTTTTATGACTATGCATGGCTCTGGAAATGTCCTCATACCAGACCTTTCATCGAATACCTTGAGGATATTCTGAGTATAAGGTAAGCCACCCTGGTTGACACACTCTCGATCCTCACTATGTTGGCCAAAAGGGACTTGTGGACGATAAACCCGACACCACCCTGGGACTGCCGGTCGCCCTCTCGGAAGTAGAGGAGGTTTCCGGAATTAAGGATTATCGAGCCCTCCCCCTCTCTTCGGACTTCAGATAACCCTATGATACTCCATCGTAACCCGCTCAACTCTTCCTCGAGTTCGGCTATCTTCTCATCGGTCCGGAGTGTTCGCGTGTTGTATGTTGCCAGGTACAGTCGTCGGTCTTTATTTGGGTAGCCGGGTCCACTCCGGAGATTTTTCGCACCCCTTGCCACGCCATCGCCATAATCGCCACGCTTGGCAGGCGGGTTGGCGATCGAAGTTTGTTATAAAGTGCACAGAGAACGCTGCTGCCCATTCTCTGGTGTGTCCCTTAGTCGCCTCTTACGATACCCACGGGCTGATATGGCATGGTGAGATCCTTAACGTCATCTTTACAGATTCTATTAGTTGTTTGCAGGCCCTAGAACAAAGTCCTTTTATAAGTTAATTACATAGCCCTCTTATCTTAAAAATCCAACAAATCTTTACTAGCTTGTGCTAGTAGTCAAAGAGAGGTTCAGCTAGTTTGGATACCCAGTCATTGTGGCATCAAGGGTAATGAATTTGTTGATATATTGGCTAAAGATGCCTGTTCATCTGTTACGGCTGATATCTCACATAACACTCACCTGAGTTATGACTTGCTGTCCCTTCCCAAATTGAGTCTCCAGGATTCATGGCAGGCACATTGGAATATGTCTGGCAGGAAGAAAGGCAAATTTTTCCATGCTATCCAACCGGTCATAAACCCAAAACCTGGTTCTTTGGTTTCAGAAAGGTCTCCAAAACCGCTATGGAACAGCATTCTACAAAGGACAGATTCCTTTGTAGAATCCGTTTAGGTTTTTGCTGCACCCCTGTCTTTCTTCATAAAATCCATGTACGCGACTCCTCTCTCTGCGAGTGCGGATTAGGCGAGGGCACCTTAGACCACATATTTTTTGAATGTCCAAATAATGTGCCTTCACTGGATTTATACCGCCGTCTCTCTAAACTTAAGATCCCTCTCCCAATAAATTTCCCATCCCTTCTGACTTATTCTTCCCCAGAACTTCTTGTGGCGTTGATGATTTTTATCCGCCACAATAAAATAAAATTATGAGTGTTTCACAACCTTTGAACTACCGTCTATTTATGTGGCATAAAACGTACCTATCTTTCAAAGTCAAAGTCAAAGATTTATTTGCAGATAAATATGGTTACAAAAGTTCTTACAATGGTAGTATTAGTAGCTTAACATATTCAATCATAACATAATGACATGCAAATTTTTGGTATAGGTAGAATTCGAACATTAATTTAATTTATAATCAAGAAATTCTTTTATATTATAGAAGGGATGCTCAATTAACCACCTGCGTAAAGCCCTTTTGAAGCGGACCATTGGAAGTTCTTTAATTTGGTTAGGAATCTTGTTATAGATCTGAATACACATAGGATAACAACTTCGCCTATATAGTTCCGTTTTTATTCTTGTAGGATTTATTAATCTATTAGGATATCTGGTTTTAAAGTTACATTTATCTCCCAATTTTTCAAACATTTCAGGGTGAGATTTGGTAAATTTACATACTTCCTCAATATAAATACCAGTTAATGTAAGTAGTCTAAGTTTTCTAAACAGCGGTTTACAGGATGTGAGTGGGTCTACATTACAAATCGCACGTATACACCGCTTTTGTGCGATGAAAGCTCTTCCGAGATGCACCGAGTTCCCCCATACCAGTATACCATAGCGCAGTATTGAACCAACATATGCATGATAAGCCTGCAATGTGGCTTGTCTACTTGTAAGATTAGATAAACGCCATAGAGCATAAGCAAACTTACTGAGTTTTCCACATATCATATCAATATGGTTAATCCAAGAACACCTCTCATCTAGAACTATCCCAAGAAAAGTAATACTATCTGATTGTTGTATTTGTTTACCTTTATAAGTTATGTTTAAATCCATTTTAGTCCAGTTTTTGTTTTGAAATTGTACATATTTGGTTTTATCTATGTTAGGTTTAAGGTTATTCTTTTCCATCCAAGTTATTATTTTGTCTACGGTACTATTTATTTCTTCATTATAGTTTTCTTTAGTTTTAGGGATAATTACGGAGACATCATCTGCAAAGAGTATGCAGGGATGGTCAGTTACTTTTGTCAGGTCATTGATATATAGCAAAAAGAGTGGGGGCCCCAAAATACTGCCCTGTGGAACGCCTGTGCCATTGTAACCTAATTTGGATTTATATTTCTGTTCACCATTTTGATTTGGTTTATCCACAGTAATTTCTACAACTTGCGATCTGTTTGTAAGGTAACTTTTTAACCATGCATTTGCTTTACCGCGTATTCCATATTTATCACATTTTTTTAGGAGTAGCTCGTGCGATACAATACTTTAATGTGTTAACAATTTTAATATTTATGTACTTTTTTTTTCTGTTTGTTTACGGGACTAACCCAACATGTGTCAAATGTATCAATCAAGCAACTTAGCCTGTGTCTGCAGTTTCTTCTTCTTAAATTATTATTAAAATATACCTGCTTTTTCATGTAACTTTAGACGTTGGCAGAATAGTCGACATCGGCTTTGATTGCCATATAAAAATATAGAATAGAATAAAAAAACTTAAATATTAATTTAATAAATTATATTATTAAATTATTAATAATTATATTATTATTATTTTGTATTTTGTGGGTGGAACTTTTTCATTGCTCGGCAGTTTATAATTAGATGTCTTACTTCTTCGAAAGTCCATATTTGTTTAAAACCAGTTTTAGAATTACTGTCTTTCCTTTGCTCGACGAACGTTTCTCAATGTAATTTCACTTAAAATGACACTAGTTGCGGCATTAGTTTGAAAAAAATAAGATCTCATTATTTAAGCAGATCGAAAGTTTTTGTGTTAAGTCCTTTTCTACTGATTAGGCAAAAAATATCACTTGGGAATATGAATGACTATAGAGCCAAAGATCGGTAAGTCGAAAATTATCCCAAGGGATTACCGGGTTAAAAAGTATCTGTGTTTCAAATACGTTCCTTTCCTGAAACTGAATTGTGATTGATTAACAAACATCCAAATTACACTTTGACGTTTATATCAGTTACGTCAATAGAATGTTGAATATTGGATCATCATCATCATCATATCAGCCGAAAGACGTCCACTGTTCTACGTGCAATTTGCCCCCTGCCCCTGCCTGCGTTAAGGATTTGTAAAGAAGAGCTTACCACAAAGTCCAACAAATCCGTCCCTCGTTTGTTGACATCCGAGCTGCCCCAAACGACATGGTGTGCATTCGCATCGCAGCCAAGTATCAGGTCGAGGTTTTCTTGGTTCCCGTAGTCAACCAGTCTTCTGATTAGTGGTGTTACTGGTTCCTTTTGTTGCCCACTGCCACATAAGTTTGGCAATTCTTCGGCCTATGTCGGTAACCCTGGTTCTCTTGCGGATCTCTACATTTCTGATTCGATCACGCATGGAATCTCCGAGCATAGCCCTCTCCCTTGCCCTTTGAGTGACTGTAAGCTTTCTGATGAGGCCCATTGTAAGCGACCACGTCTCAGAGCCTTATGTCATCACTGGCAATACACACTGGTCATAGACTTTCGTCTTGAGACACTGTGGTAAGTTGGACGAGAAGATACCGCGCAACTTCCCGAACGCTGCCCAGCCGAGTTGGATTCGACGGTTGACCTCTTTCTCGAAGTTGGCCCTACGCAACTGGATCGTTTGTCCCAGGTAGACATAGTCGCCCACAACTTTGAGTGTAGAGTCGCCGACCTTGATAGGAGTGGGTATAACACGTGCATTCAGCATCACCTTGATTTTGAACATGTTCATCCTAAGACCCACTCTTTTATCGTCAGCAAACCGAAGGTGAGTGATGTACTCACCATTGACCGTTAATGCCTAGCCCTCTCCAGTCCAGAACCTTGAAGACGTCCTCCAGTGCAGCGGTATACAGCTTCGGAGATATGACATCTCCATGACTCACACCTCGCTGTAAAAGAACGGGTTCTGAGGTCTGATCCTGAAGTCGAACTGACATGGTGGCGTTTTGTACAAACACTTCAGCACGTCGATGTACCGGTAGTCGTTTTGGCACCGTTGGAGAGACTGCAGTACAGCCCAAGTCTCGATCGAATCGAAGACTTTCTAAATATTGGAATAAATATATGAATATTGGATGGGAGGTAACAATTTTTTTTAAATTGGTTTAAGTTTTTTTTTTTTTTTTATAAACTATAGGCTAGCGTTTGACCACCATCTCGCCTGATGTTAAGCGATGACGTGGTCTACGGTGAAGCACGCTTGCCTAGAAGAAACCTATTCACTCTTGACTTAAAGACCCCTAGGTTGTAGCTATCAGGAAACAAAGACTCCGGAAGGGAATTCCACTACTTAGCTGTGCGCACAATGAAAGAATTAGCAAAACGCTTTGTGCGTATGGGAGGGATGTCTACCATGTACCTATGGCGCATGACCGTTCGCCTTGTAGTCCGATGATGGAAAGGGCTAGGCGGAATCAAATTGTTTAGTTCCGTCGCAAACTCCCCGAAATGTAACCGATAAAAGACCGACAGACTAGCGACTCGGCGTCGATGTTCGAGGCTCTGGAGCATTGATGCGACCAGTGCATCGTTGCCAATAAATCAATCGACTCAAGTGCATTAAGCTGGTATTTGGCAGATCCATCCCAGAGGTGAGAGCAGTACTCCATGCATGACCGAACTTGTGCTTTATACAAGTTGAGCAGCTGTTCAGGCGTGAAGTACTGTCTCACCTTTGCAAGAATCCCCAACTTTTTTGCAGCTAACTGAGCTTTCGCCTCAATGTATGGACCGAAGTTGAGGGTAGATGTCACCGTAACACCAAGAAGTTCGTGGTGGTCCGTTAACGGCACGGTTACACCACGGAAAGGAGGAGCCGGATGGAATTGGCTCTTTCTAGCGGAAAAAAGACACGCCGGGTCTTAGCAGCATTGAAACTGACCAGATTGGCATCACCCCATAGACCGCCTTCTAGGACAGATTCAAGCGTTCAAGTAGCCCATGCGCCGGACACGTATCTCTCAGCAACAGTGCTGTCGTCTGCGTACCCAAAGGTTCCGGGTTTTAGCAGATCATTGATGTGCAGCAAGAATAATGTTGCCGAGAGCACTGACCCCTGAGGGACTCCGGCGTTGATATCTAACTGACCGGACGAGCAGCCGTCGATAACCACTCGGATGGATCGATCCCTCAGGAAGTCCGCAATCCAATCACACAGACCAATAGGCAGACCGAAGGAAGGAAGCTTACCAATGAGGCTTTCGTGCCAGACCCTGTCGAAAGCCTTCGAAATGTCGAGGGAGACGGCTAGCGCTTCCCCGTGGCTCTCGATGGCCTCACTCCAGATCTGAATGGCATACGCTAGAAGATCCCCAGTGGACCGATTTCGGCGGAAGCCGTATTGGCGGTCACTGAGGATGTCGTTCGCTTCTAGGTATGCCAAGAGCTTACCGTTGAGCACACGCTCCATACTCTTACAGAGGATGGACGTTATAGATATGGGTCTGTAGTTGACCGGGTCAGCTCGACTGCCCTTCTTGGGCACGGGTTGAACGTTGGCTTGCTTCCAAGCCTTCGGTACTTTTCCAGTCTCTATCGAAAGGCGATATAGGCGTGTCAAGATCGGAGACAATTCAGGTGCACAGGTTTTAAGAAAAATTGCTGGTATCCCGTCGGGGCCACTCGCTTTGTTCACATCAAGGCTACGCAGCACCCTACGGACGTCTTTTTGATGGATGCGAATGTCCGACATACTCGTCACACATCCATCAGGAGATGGAGGAGGCTGCGCGCCATCAGAATTCAGATGCGAAGATTCCGCAAAAAGGGAGGCAAACAAGTTTGCCTTCTTCTCAGCGGAGTGGGCCAGTGACCCGTCAGGTTTCAGCCGTGGTGGTAGTGAGGGAAGACAAAAGTTTGATTCGACCGACTTAGCCAGGGACCAAAACGCTTTGCTACCCGCTGGGTATGAAGCAAGTTTTCGCCCGATTCTGCTAATGTGGTCAAACCGTGTTCTTTGCATCACCTTTTTGCAGGACTTGGCAGCTGTGTTGAAGGCTCTCTTCTTCTGACTCACGTCATTTGCCTTGCGCGTTCGAGCGTCGTCCCATGCTTGGTAAGCCTTGTGTTTAACCGCGTTGGCGTGGTTACACTCGGCTCCAAACCATGGCCGGTCGACGCTAGACATTGCTACGTCTGAGAATGGAATATAGTACTCCATCCCCCGACGCAACACATCTATCACAGCATCAGCGCACGACGATGGATCGTCCGAAGAGAAGCAAGTGGGCTGCCAAGGATAGCATGCGAAGAAAGATCGCATCCCATTCCAATCTGCTGACTTGTACCGCCATACCCGCTGGGTGCCTTTTGGGCTGGGATCGGGCGGGGAGTAGACGGACACAGACTTTACCAGACAGTGGTCGGAACTACCCAAAGGTGAAGATATCGACACTGAGTAACGGTCTGGATCTGTTGTCAGCAGAAGGTCCAAGCAATTGGCTGTGTGCGAATCAACATCTGGCACCCTCGTTGCCCCCTGGACCAACTGGATGAGATATAGCGCTAGCGCAAGTTTGCGCATCTCTCGTCCAGCGTGATCAGTTCACTGGTATGGGAAGAGCCACTCCTGGTGGTGGGCATTAAAGTCCCCCAGTAGCACTAATTGGGCGGAAGGGTACCGCTGCTGTGCCGCATCAGCCGCCTCGGTACTCTGTGAGCCTGGTTGTCTCCTGATCACCGCTGTGCGAGCGGTAGACATAGGCATAGATAATCTTATCCAGACCTGTGTCCACCAGAGCCCACAGCACTGAGAACCTGGAGTCTTCAAGGTTACGTAGACGCCGATAGCAAGTGTCGTCGCGGGCATACATGCATACACCCGCGCGTGGTTTGAAATTGTGCTCCAGAGTAACCCTGGGTAGGATAAGTACGACACGTCTGACGGACTTCCTATCTGCGTCTCCGTAAGGAAAAACAGTGCTGGCTTTTCACCTGTCCACCATCACCTGGAGACTTCCAGGTGATGGTGGACTGACGTAGCACTAGTTGGGCAGAATGGTACCGCTGCTGTGCCGTATCAGCCGCCTCACTGAGGTACTCTGTGAGCCTGGTTGTCTCCTGATTACCGCTGTGCGAGCGGTAGACATAGGCATAGATAATCTTATCCAGACCTGTGTCCACCAGAGCCCACAGCACTGAGAACCTGGAGTCTTCAAGGTTACGTAGACGCCGATAGCAAGTGTCGTCTCGGGCATACATGCATACACCCGCGCGTGGTTTGAAATTGTGCTCCAGAGTAACCCTGGGTAGGATAAGTACGACACGTCTGACGGACTTCCTATCTGCGTCTCCGTAAGGAAAAACAGTGCTGGCTTTTCACCTGTCCACCATCACCTGGAGACTTCCAGGTGATGGTGGACTGACGTGAGATTGGAGTGCAGGCCTCTAATATTAGTGAGGTGCACTTTGTGGGGGAGGGGGTGCAGCCGCTGTTTAACTCCAGTTTTCTTTTTACTTTTTGCCATTTTTGTTAGAGTGAAAGGAGAGGAGAAGGAAGTGAGATAAGGTTCCACGCTACTAACCTACAGACACGCACTGAAAGGACGCCATCATTGGGGCACGATTCCGGAGACTGCGGGGACGCCCGAGCCACCCCGGAGATGTCCATCGGGCCCTCCCATCTGGTCGCCAACCAGCAAGATGGTGCATTCCGGGATTTTTCGACAGTTGGTGGGGCAGCCTTTCGTGTGTGGCTGGCACACTACTTGGACAACTACCTGCGGTCGGCCAGCGGCGTACCGTGCCTCGGATCCCGCTACCCTCCGCAACTAGTCTCCCGATACGCCCAAAACAGCGCGAGTCAGACTGGTCAGCATGCAGTGGAACAACTATCTCGACCCAACTCCTCTAGTGGCTACACCGAGCATCGTACCGGAACACGGCTAGGCCGCTTGGCGCTACGTCTTTGCCCGGTGGGTGGTCACAAGCCTTCGGCCGAAGCCTACCACCAGTTAGTGTCACCTGATTAGCACCACCCGGGGACCACGTGTAGGGTAACAACAATACGGGTAACTCTCCTACGGACGCGGGTGACTCAGACCCCTAAAAAAGTAGTATGAAGAAGTAGTTATGAAGGCAGTAATATAGCTCGCTCTTTGTCTCATAAAATGCGGCAGAACTATGCACAAATGCGCCAAAATGTTGCTATATCCTGGACTCCGAGAGCAAGGGTAGCAAACGTGTTTCTATTTTAGTTAGTAAACTAGGAAACCCATAGTCTTAACGAGGTAGTTACGTCACTACCCGGTACCCTGAAACATTTACCTTGTTCGTTACCCGTCATTCAGCTAGTTACTACTCTAACTGTAATGTAAGGAGAAATGCGGAACAAGGAAACCAGGATAATTATTGCTCTAGCAACACTTGTAAAGGTACTGTTGTCAGAATTGCCTGATTTCTACGTAAAGACCTGAAAACTTTCATAAAATCATAAATCGGGTAGAACCCAGTACCAGAAGTCGAGTTTCCCAACTCAAAATGAATTTGGTATGTACACTAAAAGTTTTCCAATCATTCAATGGGGTGAAATGGATGGTCGTTCCTATTGTATTGGACGTTCCAGTCAAACCCGTTTGGCATGGATTGACGGACCTACTTTGACACTTTTTGTATAGATTAAAGAAAACAATGTAATAATTTTAAAACAAGTATTCACATACACTATGGAATACATAAAAACAATATTTTACAATCGTTCGATGATATTTTCTTAGCCAATCGTAAACAAAATGTCAATAGATTCGTAAATCAAAATGAAAATAGAAGAAAAAAGTCATCAAGCGTAGCTGCTGCTACGCCGTAGGCATGGCGTAGCACTGTGCTACGCTTTTGTTCCGAAAAATGTATAAGTTGATTTTTGTATTCAGTTTTGTAACATAACAAGTTGTAGAACAACGGTATCCATTACAATTTGAATACATTAAAGTGTCAGCGATCACTGATTCCTCTAACATGTATAGTAATGATCCCTTGCTTGATCACCGGATTGATTTATGGGCAGTCCCATGTTTCGTAAAGGTTGAACATGTCAAACATGGGCCCACAGGTTAGTAACGTTAGTTTCGCAAACACAGGATATATCCAATGATTTCCATTTAAACTATTTAAAGTGATAAGCAGAGAAGTTTTGAAGTATTTTTTGACCTGCTGAAAGCTGTATGAATATATTTGTATTGTATAAACTCAATTTCTTTTAGCATTATATAACTGCATGGCACATGTGTGAGTTCTATATACCAAATGTAAATCTATCATTTACTGAACCTATACATCATTCTTTCTTTTTCTAATGTTTTTTTTTAAAACGTTGCCTCACACTAGGAATTTCTTCCTGTATCGTGGGTGCGTTTACAAACATGTAAACTCACATACACAACACCCAGAGCCGGAACAACTATATGTAGGTCTTACAAATATTTGTTCCGTGCGGGAATCAAACCAACGACACGCAGGGCAGCAGTCAATCGCTCAACCACTGCACCAACCGTGCGCCCATTCGTTGACTTGTGTTTGCCCTGGCAGTTGAGCAGCAGTTGAATGTGTAAATCTATCTCTCTAATATCTCTCTGATGGAGGCACATGTGCTGTATCATTCAGCTCCCTTCATGAAGGTTGAGCTGAGTGGTGCCAATATCCATGCGTCTTGTTCGTGAACGGGCGCCATCAGATGTCATAACTTGGCTGCCTCGGCCTGTTTATAATTAAGTACTTATTGTATTTTCAATTGCTTGTTTTACTCTGGACGCTTTTACGTGCGCATCTTTTTACATCATTCTAACTTGTAAGTATTTTTCCAACAAGAATGATGTAACTTGTAATTAAAACTGACGGAAAAGAGTGTCCGTACAGTTTCTTGTACGTTTTTCTCCATAGCGACCTACTGACGCTTGCGAATGTGCCATTAGATCTTTTTTTTTGTTTGACAATTCAAAAGCACCTGTAAATGGTTTAGCTGAAATAAAATAATTTGATTACTTTATTTATTTATTTATGTACACACAAAACACTTTACAGAGAAAATAAAGAATACAGATAGAAGAGCACAAAGGTACTGCTTATTTCAATAGAAATTTCTTCCAGCAGACCTGCGACAGGACAGTTGGATGATAGACGAAGACACAGTGTGTAGAAAGAAATAAGGAAACCTAAAATAGACTATAATAACTTAACTAATTATATATAAATTACACATATTATACCTTAACTAAATATAAGTATAGAAGATAAAAATAAATACATACATATAATATTTTGTATATTATTTATATATTATTCATATAATATTATTATTTATTACAATATGGTAGCGAGATAATGTTCTTTGACTCGTTTTTTTGAACAGAGATACATTTTGAGAGTCACGGATTTTAGGTGGAATGAGTTCCACAATCGTACTGCATGGACAGAGAAGGAGTGGGAGTAGAAATGAGTTTTATGGGATGGGAAATTGAGATGCAGTTTAAGGCGGGATCTACAAAGAGCATCGGCAGGGCGAGTAAACGAAAAACGATCGCGCAGGTAGCCAGGGTATGCAGGGTTAAAAAGGATGTTGAAAAGGAGACATAATATGCGAGTGTTTCTGCGAAGACGGATAGGGAGCCACTTGAGATTCTTGCGGAACTGAGAGACATGGTCGTATTTCCTCAGACCAAAAACAAAACTGATGCACAAGTTTTGCAAGCGCTCAAGCTTATTTAAGAGCTCCTCGGTGGCATCCAGATAGCAGGCATCAGCGTAATCTATGATCGGCTGAATCAAAGTTTGAGCTAAGTAAATTTTAGTTTGAAAGGGTAGAAAAGTTTGAAGGGTTTTTAATGAGTGAAAGGAAAAATGCACCTTACGACTAACCTCACGCGAAACCAAGTGCCAAGTGCTCGCCAAGAAAGATTGCTGTCAATTAAGACACCGAGATTCTTAGCTTTAATTTAATTTGAAAAGTTTGTGTGAGAAATATGTTTTTTTAAAGCATTTTTACTCCTTCACATATAAAATTTAACTGATCCGGATTACTTTAAAACACAGACTTTCAAAAAGTTTTAAACTACGTCTTCTATACCAATATTATAAAGGGGAAAGATTTTTTTGTTTATTTGTTTGATTGTTTGTACCGAATAGGCTCCAAAACTACTGGACCGATTTCAAAAATTCTTTCACCGTTGGGAAGCTACTCTATCCCCGGGTAACATATGCTACTTTTTATCCCTGTATTCCCACGGGAACGGGAATTACGCGGGTGAAACCGCGAGGCGTCCTCTACTAAGTAATAAAGTTTCTAACTTTAGTATTATAAACTTTTATGACGAGAAGTTTTTTACTCCCTTCTATTTAACGTCTAAGGCAGGAGCCATTTTGTTTTATAGTAGATGTTATTTTTAAGTGACTGCAAAGTACACACAAGTATGGTGATGTGCCATCGTAACATGGTAGACATCTCACATGGTACCCACAAAGCCTTTTGTAAAGACTTTCCAAAACGATTTGCTTCTGTTTGTTTTGTGTACCATAAAGAATATTTAGGAATTGCGATCTAAAATCTATTAATCGACGAATTGATTGTAGGACAAAACAAAGCAATTTTTGATGGGTATTTAGTACTGAATCGATCCAGTAAATCTGATAAATGGATGAGAGACTCGGTTGAGACAAAATTTTCTAGGATGATTAAATATCATTTTGGAAAATCGAAATTCGATTTTCTGTTTTGATATGAACCAAAATATTATTTATAATTTGTTGAATGTGAACAAACACAGGTAAAGAAATGTTATATTTTTAGTTTCCTTGAAAATTATTTCAAAATCATCATTTCAGCCGAAAGACGCCCACTGCTGGACATAGCCCTCCCCCAAGCATCGCCACACTGATCGGCCATGTGCGTTTCGCATCCACCGGACTCCCGCAGCCTTGACCAGGTGGAGGATGGAGCGACGAAAAGTTTTTAATGTAAACAAAATAAATGTCTTTTTTATAACAGAAACTTTCATTTAGTTATAAAAACTACAATAATGAGTAAAAATTTTAAAAGTTAGATTATTAATAGTATGGTTTTCTTTTTGTTTTCCGTTGTTGGATGTATTGCAAATACAAACGCAAAAAGCAAATCAAAATATAGATCGATTTTTTTGTGATCCGATTTCAATTTGAATCGTTCTTTTTCTAAAGAATCGCCCATCCCTAGTGAATATATTTTAATAAATATGAATGCCACGATTAATAGAGTTTGCGGGGTCTTAAGTCAAAAGTGAATATGTAACTTTTAGCAAAGCGTGGTTCATCTTAGACCACATCATCGCTTAGCATCAGATGAGATCATAGATATAATGATGCGATAGTAATCAAATGCGAACCTATATTGTTTTATTGAATAGCCTAATTTGTGTCCTACTGCTTGGAAAACGCATTCCTTTTCCCCTTCCAAAGCTTTATGACAAGTGCGATCTCTGGCCAAGTTTAACTCGCAAACGTTGTCAGATCGTTACACCACCTTCGCCGCGGTCGACCTCAACGGCGAGCTCCTTCCTCAGACGTCCAGTGAACGAAGATGTACAATATTATGTTATTTAAAGTAACACGACCACAACACGACTCTTGAAAAACATGATATCAGCCAATTCAAAATCATATCAAAATGAGATTTTATTCGAATGCGGCAAATTACGAAGTTATTCAAAAGATATCTAATCAAATAAATAAATTACTTTAGCGGTTATGTTTCTTGACACATTATTATTCTTAATTTACCTATTTCAATTTTTATGCGCACTATTATGGTGTTTGGTGATAGCCACGTTAGTGTGGAAATATCCAGTGTTTTATATGAGCCCTTTTGAGCCTCTGAAAATTCAGTACCTACAGTGAATTGTCAAAGGGGATTAAAATTAATTTTGATTTATTGTTGTGGTATACTAATACACGATAACTCGCATACTTTCCGTATTGGTCAATAATTAAGCTTTTTTATACGCAAAACGTTTTGGGGACACTTTTATTATGCGTACAGCTAAGGAGTGGAATTCCCTGCTTGAGTCTGTTTCCCGATAGCTATAATCTAGGGGTCTTTAAGTCAAGAGTGAATATTTTTTTTTTAGGCAAGCGTGTTTTAGCGTCGACCACATTATCGCTTACCATCAGGTGAGATAGTGGTCAAGTGCGAGCCTATAGAATACAAAAAAAAATACCTGGCGCAAATAGTCTCATTCTTTCTTGGTATACTGAATCCCCTTACAAATATTTAGACACCTAATCATAATATTAATCAGAATAGTAGATTGAAACACTAATGTCGTTTCTAATTCGAACAAACATGATACCTAACAAAGTTGCTTTCAATATAAAATAATATCTAACCTAACCGCAAGCACACAACTTTCCAAAGTTAGAAAAAGGTATAAACTAACAAACATGTCGAGGTTTACCAACAAAACAAACTATTGCAATAAATAAAACAATTGTATTCATACATATTATAATTTTCATTTAGTCTTCAAGTTGGTGCAGTAACGTTGCAGGCGCTAGAAACTTTTGCAATAATAACAGACTGTAAATCTACTGGTTCTTTCATAGAAAAGCCGTTGCTCGACAGTAGTTGAGTGAATAATACAGGGATTGCAAACACTGGGCAAAATGTGAACTGTTTATTTTTTAATCTTAATGCACGTGTGAGCAGTGATAGCCCAGTGGTAACGGCCGAGGCTTACAAGTTGTAAGTCGTGGGTTTGAACCAAGGCAGGCGCTTTACTTTGTATAAATTATTTCGCCACCACTGCTCTCAAAACTGTGAAGAAAACATCGTGAGAAAACCGGCATGTCCTGGAACCAAAAATTCGAAGACATGACATCCACCAAACCGCACTGGGGCTGCGTGATGAATTACGGGCCATTTCCATTCTCACAGATAGGAGGCCTGTTTCCCAGCAGTGGGAACATTAAAAAGTTGATGATGATGATGACTGCACGTGCTGGCTCGCAGCTATTACTGGAAAGCGTCAACTATTACGATGGATAAACCTTAATTTTCCAGCCAGCTATTTTAATAATGAACGCAGACAATTTTATAAGGAGTTTACCTACTAGCTCATTTCTTCGAAAATTTATAAGAATTTATTGCAGTGATAAAAACATACAAAAGTACCTGGATCAAATATTTTATTTAATGCTCAAGAGAGATCGAGAAACGTCTGATCTGAAATTGCATGTCTAAAGAAGATTCTGAAAGGTATTACTGTGATGAATTAGTATCGATAAAAAATCTCGAACCTTTATTATTTTCATTCAAGTAATTTCTGGATATACTAAGCTTAGCTCGACTACGAAGGAAAAAGGCCACGGATAATGCAAGTAGTACAATTTAAATCTTTAATAAATTTCCGAAACTATTTAGAGGAAATCTTTACTTCGCTCCGCATCTGAAATGGAGGTAGCACCTTTGGTTGTTGGTGAAGACAGACTTTTATTTAATCTGAATAAATAACATGAGTTTTAGTATGCGCCAAAGCCGATGCCATAATTGCCACCAAACCGTAAATAGAGCTTCTGCTGATTCTCTCAAGATAAAGAGTGAAAACAATATGAAGTTCTCAAGTAAGGTCAAAATAGTTGCCTAATTGAATAACTTCAGGATTAGACAAAGAGGCTCTATATAGAAGTTTTCAAAGTAATCCCTTTATCAACGCCTACCTTATTAGGGTCAAGCGTTATTACTAGAACACATAACATAAACTTTAACAGTCAGGCCGCAGCGTTCGAATTTGATTTGTTCCTTTGTATTTATTTTTCTCTTTAGAAGCAGTGAGATGCGAAGTTCTGGGCGTATCGTGAACCTTATAAAACGTTCCCGGTAACAAGGTTAGGATCAGTTAGTTTTAGTTACCCGGTGTAGAGATCGGACAATCCGGATTGGGAGTGCCTCCCGTTATTGTTTTACGATATAACCTTTAACTTTTGTTTGTTGTTCATAAATCGAGTCGGTTTTGGAAATATGAAATTGTAATGTTTGGTAGGGCTTCCTTTGTTATACCGGTTATAAATATAGCATCTCTCCTGATATTGTTAGGGAAAATAGAGGGTTTTTCGCGCGGTTGGCCGAACCTTTTTGATGCGTTTTTCAGAAAAGTATTTGTTACCTTCTGGATAAGGTATTGTTATACAACAAATGAAAACCCCGTGACGTCGTCGTCCACATGGATCCGTTATATGTATGTATGTTTCTAATGTACGTATCTTTGTCCACACACATCTCCAAAACTAGTAATCGGATCATGATCATTCTTTTTTTATTAGATTAAGGATCTTTCAACTTCAGTCATAGTGCAAGTTTCATCAAAATTGATTAGGCAGTTTTCAAGATATGGAGCATACAACCAAACTCTTTAGCGACAAAGAGCACGAATGTGTAAATTGATTTATTATGGGTGTTTTGTCAATCCTTTAGGCAATTTGTAGTGATGGTGAACCAAAACTAAAAAGAGAGAAATAAAACATTTTCGCAAAATAATTAACCGACTTCAAAAACAAAACACTAAAAAGTGCAAAATAACTTTTGTTTCGGAAGTCAGTGTCGCAAAACGATAAAAACATAAGGTACGAAAGACACCGACTTCCGAAACGAAAGTTATGTTGTTTAGATGAAGACAGTTTCTCGACCGCAGAAAGACTAGAATCGCTTTAATCGAGTAAATAATGCTGAAAACACATTCATAGAATTCATAATCCAAATTGCTTATTCTAGAAATTGTATAACCAAACCGATGTTAATTAAGATTTCAACGACAAAAGAGACACTACAAAAGTGAACAATGAACATTGACATATATTTATCATAAACGTACTATGGTCTCAAATAATATGGTAACACTACAGGGACAAATAAAACCATCACACCTACTTTTTTAACAACTATGGTAAAGTTAAAAAAAAAAATTGTTTATTCTAAATTCAAATTTTCTATGGAGAATTTAAATCCCGAATTAGCTAATCATTGTTTAAAGTAACGATGGTTGTGTTTTTTTTTATAAAAGAGTTCAAAGAGGATCAAATGCAAAGACCGTGTTGGTACAACCCCTGCTTGTTCAAGTGTGGACTAGAAACATTGCGGACATTTTCTTTAGAGTCGTGAAGATTTAGCTATTTCACGAGGATGTAGAGAAACGTAACTTCGAGCACACAACGGCCAACTAAACAGCGTAATATATTCACTAAATGTTTACTGCAGTACAAAGGTTTGCATATTTTTGATTTATGACGCCATTTTCATATGCACAACGAAATTTTCAATTGTTTTGATGTATTTTCATGCTAACTTCTATGACAAAGAATCATTGTGATGGCTTTTAACTGGTTTTCATTAGTTGGTAACTAGGTCGTCTCTCTATTACCTCTCGTGGTACGTTTGTCCAGCGCGAGCTAAGGTCTATTAATTTTGTTCATTGCAACATTATTTAGCACTCTGGTAGATTTGGTCATACTAAGTACGGTGAGTGGGACGAGCTTTTCACAGAGGACGACTTTTCTAATTAATTGACCTTCTGACTAAACATTAAGTGGTTTTAATATTAACAATGTTCTGAGTTATCGTCTTAGTTTATTTACTTACGGCCTCACTTATCATTGTTTAACCTTTCCCAACTAAATTGTAGTTAGCTGGTAGCTGATTGGTCTAATCGACCGACTGGCCTTCACGACCGAGTTACTGAGAAATACCTTTTTGGTCAGATAGGTTGTCAAACTGCCGGGAACTATCCATATTGCCTCCCGGCTGTCCTTTATAGATCTTCAACAGTAAAACTTTAAAAGTCAGCAACCATCGGCTTAATCACACTCACTTGCGGGCGAGAACGCGTCACAACCTACCGCTACATATGTTTTACAGCGACAATCCGCTTAAAACCAAAAGTATCTTCAACATAAAAGTCAAGATTCGCGAAGTATCTCTTCATCTCACACTTGACGCGCGTCACATCCTTCTAAAAACGGTAATAGGTAATAGTTGGCTTATGAATGTCCTTGCTCCGGAGAGGACCTGCCGGGAAACCGAAGCGACTACCTCGTTAACCACAGGAAATTCAAAGCCTTTGCAATATTCACAAAAGTAATAATTATTTATTTTCCTCTTTCCATTTGTGTGGAGGAAACTATACAGTTTCCAAAGTGTTGATAGCGCTTTAAAATAAATAGAAATAGTGCGATTTTTTTTTTTGTTTCAATGCTTTTTATTTTTAAGCTATTGCATAGCTTCTATCGCAGGCCTTGAGCGCGGGAACCGAATCCAGAAATTCCGTAATGAAAAAACCTCACGCTCCAATGGTGATCAATGTGGACCTTATGCTAATCAGAATAAGGGTCACTTTTGCTTGTCAAAGAAAAGCGACCTTATTTCAATGTGAATAAGGGTATTTTTGTTTTGTTTTTAATAAGGCTTTTGAATTCTATGGAATCTGAGGTGTGGCTTGAAGGCCGTGCATCGTCTAACGTCGTTTCAGTTCGGCAGTCTTCGACACCAGTCTGGCGAAACTCCTATACAAAATAACGATGTATGAAACGGACGTCCTTTTTAATGGCGGCTATAATCCGATATAATTACGAAGAACAATGAGAGCTCTGGGATTATATAGGCCTTGATACTTCAACAAATAGACGGATTACATCGACCGCCATTTTGACTGTCAGTCACTAGATTCCCTCTGGTCAGGCGTTTGACAGTTAGTTTGTTATGGTTTTCTAAAGTTATTCTAAAGTTATATTTTTGCGTTTATATTGATTATAAGTGTATTAATAATCATTTTGTTGGAAGAAATTTGTTGTCATGAATGCCGCGCAGAGAAAGTATATATGATATTATATCTATATAAATGTACATCGCGCGAAATTCGATAATCACTTCTCAATATTGTTATTTTTTTATAAATGAATAATTTTGTTTTGGTGTGTCATTACACTATTTATACCTAATTATTTATACAAATGCTATGCAATAGCTTTACCGCGGCAGTCCCCGAGTGCCACACGTCTTTTTTGTTTGAATAACTATTGTATAGTTCCTGAAAGAGTAGTCTGATCGCCTTTTTTTGTTGGTTAGCCCGTTACCATTTATCTTGCAAATGGCCCTTTATTATTACAAAAATAACCCGTGGAGTTTTTAAATAAGTTCCTTTGCAAATATTAATATAGGTACCTTCCTATAATTAAGTAAATTAAAGTAACCTAGTTTAAAGAATACAGTACATTTTTTTGTGTTTTAACCTACATGTAGAGCCAAAAAGTTTCACTGCATAAAAAAGACACAGACTACACAGATAATGCATAGTTATCACAGAGTATAAATTACAACGAAAATGCGAGCGAAAAATCCTCTTCTACTCACCCGACTGTTTAGGCCGCGCAAGCTCATTACCGATGCATTTTAAGCTTATTTTTGAGGCAGGGGACAATCTGATAAGAGAGAGTGGGGAGCGGAAATTAAACAAAATATAGGACTGTTACAATGTTTTTTAATTGTATTTTTAAAAACTGTATGTCGGATTGAACTTAACATGGATAAAAGTACATCCATCCATAATTTCATCCCCTATATAATGCATTTAGGAGATGAATTTAAACATGTTATCTTTATGCCCATCTTCATTATGTTTATAAGGAAATCTTGTGCAAAGTTCATCCTTGTGCAGACCCTTGTCTGTAAATGAAGTTAAGATTTGTATTATTAAGTAGTTCCTTAACTACTCAAGTCCTCACTTATTAAGTACGGACAAAGGTATGAAGTAGACTCGTAAACTTTGATTGAAACTTGTGTCACATAATAAGTTGATAGAATGTATCGATATTATATTACAATACATATCGTCGGTACATTTTTCAACCTTAAACTGTCATTGTGTGTCCAACATAAATTTATTTCATTTTAAGGCCCGTATTCCAGATGCTCATACTCGACTCAAAAACAAAATTGGTAACACCTACCAATCAACTGCCAACCAATCACAACTCTCGAATTTGGCATATGATTCTTCAGCTTGACATACTGTGTATTTAATAGAGCAAGAGCCCAGACACCCCAAACGTTACTGAATTATTTCTAAACAAAATGTGTGGTAAGAATTTAATGAAAATGAAAGCCCAAGTTAGCAAGTACGAGTTTGTTCCAAGTACATGCTAACATTACTGAATTCCACTGGTTTTAGTGTTAAAAGAGTTCGGTAACGTTCGAGGTGTCTAGGGTTTTGGACTTGAGCACGAAAATCTGAAAAAAGTATTTTAAATCTTTGAGATTTTCGAATTAGAATATGGGTACACGATAGCGATTATAAATTGCTATCGTGTACTTTAGGTTCCGAGCTATCCGTAGGCTCATTAAACGAATAACGACCAGATCCTTCATGTCTTTTAATGCCTTTTATTGGTTTTACATAGAATTTGACTTAATTAAAGGTCCGATTTATTATAAACTGTGCACGCGGCACTCGCACTCCTAACTGTCTTTCCTACCCTACCTACCTAACTCTAAAAAGTAGTGGTTATTTTCTCTTTGCCTTCCGCCAATTTTTTTTTCTAGGTTCGTTCTGGCGCGGAGAATCTTAACACCGCCATTCAGAAAATTACGTCAAATGCACAACGCCATCTATCGAATATGGAGTTCAACTGTTCGAGTATATGAATTGCGTGTGATGTGATATTTTTGAACCGTTTGCGATAAAACAAAAACTTAGTAATAATTCAAGTTACGCACAAATTGTATTTATAAAAGTTATCTACACTGGTTTCGTACATTTTACGTGATGCAAGCACAACTTAACAGATAAATAGACAAAAAATTCCAAAAATTTTGGATATCGGTTCTGTTAGTTATCTTTTAACAACCGGACTATTTTTTTGGAAATATTTTCGATGTACAAAAACGACTTTTCTACAGATTTATTATATGTATCGACTAGCTGATACCCGCGGCTTCTCTCCCGTCAACTGGCTATCTACCTACCTACCACCTACCTATCTACCTTACCCTAACCTACCTACCTACCTACCAATTTGTTAAACTATTTATTTGAATAAGAATTAATACTACAATGCGAATGTAACCAACTTTTGTTTCTACCAGCGGTCTAATTAAGTTTTAGATCACAAAAGCTGCAATTGTGACTTAAAGGTGAGTAGGTTGGTCCCATACCGATCAACCTACCTGCCCTACCCTATCCTACACTACATACCTACCTTTTCTACACTACCCTACCCTACATTCCTACATATCCAGCCTACCTACCTACCTACCCACCTATCCTACCTAGCCTACCGTACCCTACCTACCTACCAATTTGTAAAACTATTTATTTGAATAAGAATTAATACCACAATACGAATGTAACCAACTTTTGTTTCTACCAGCGATCTAATTAAATTTTAGAACACAAAAGCTGCTATTGTTACTTAACTATGATAGTGAGATATTATATTATTTCTTAGAAAATATTACCTTTCGCCGGAATAGGACAAACTCGGAGTCGAACCTAAACAACAGTGATAACATGACACATAATCTGAATAATACAGTAACTAGTGTACCTGAGATGTCAGACGATGAGGATGACGAACTAAAAAAGGTACGCGAACAAGTTATAAATTTTACTGAAAGAGCTTCAAAGTACTCATTCAGAAATCGAGACATTATCATTGGAAAACAATGAACTCAGACAGGTAAATGATAATTTATTTGTCTTAACAAATTACATAAGAAAGTCACAAAGAGTCCAGCTTAATTAAGGCCATCTAGTGCCAAAAAACAGAAAAGCAAACGATTAACTAGCAATAAACAAATCCAACCCGAAACTGCAGTTAACAAAACAAATCACGTGACAACAGTAGCAAACAAAAATTGTCCTAATATTAAAAATAACCAATCCGCAAGTCCTAACCCTAATAGTAATACCAAGAAAAGATGCAAAATATGTATCTTGAGTACAGATAACAATAATAAAATTTTGAGCATTACAGAGGAATCTCTGACTCGATCGGAAATCTATCACCACATAACACCTCATGGAAATGTACGCTTCTTGCCAAAATGATTGAAAGCCAAAGTATCCGACTTTACGTTAGAGGACTATTGTATAATTATGTTAGGTGAAGAAGACTTCCGAACTACAAACAGCTACTTTGACATTATTGTGCATATCAGACAAGTACCACAGGAAATCAACCATACTAACTTTATTTTGTGCGCTCCCACGTATAAATGCGAGAATTACACTAATTTACACAATTCAAGAGTAAAGACATTTAATAACTTACTTTTCTTGGACATACTTATGCACGAATACGCATATCTAAGCAAAAGGGTTTTCGCAAAAATAAGACCATAAATATGGCAATCTACGACTTTTTATACACTGTATTGACAAAAGTGGATAAAAGAACACCTGTATGTGCTATCTTCTTCGATATGACTCAAGCATTCAACTACGTTAATCATGACATTCTAATAAATAAACTTGAAAAGTATGGTATAAGAGGCAATGTTCTTAATTTAATTAAATCCTATTTAGACAATAGAAAGCAAAACACAGAAATCACTAGAATTAATATAACCACTAAAAAGGAAGAAGTATACTTATCAGATGAACGTCTAACTATTTTTGGTGTACCACAAGGTAGTGTATTGGGACCGCCACTTTTAACACTATACATTAATGACTTGCCAAAATCAATTCCACATCCTATGACTTTATTTGCAGATGATAGCACGGTGACAGTTTCTAGTAGTAGCAAAGACATGATCCAATATAAACTTGACATTCACAATACCTTGACATCCATAATAGAATGGTTAAACAACAATAACTTAAAGATTAATTTAGACAAAACTAAAATCATATATTTTAGCCAACGATTGGCTAAAGGTTTTAATAAAGTATTTGTAAAGACTAAAACGGAAAAACCGGCCTAGTGCGAGTCGGACACGCCCACCAAGGGTTCCGTAACATTATCGTAAAAACGGCAAAAAAACACGTTCGTTGTTTGGGAGTCCCGGTTAAATATTTATTTTATACTGTTTTTAGTATTTGTTGTTATAGCGGCACCAGAAATACATCATCTTAGAAAATTTCAACTGTCTAGTTATCACGGTTTATGAGCCTGGTGACAGACATACGGACAGTAGAGTCTTATTAATAGGATCCCGTTTTACCCTTTGGGTACGGAACCCTAAAAAGGGATGCAAAGAGTTCCCATTGACATAAAAAATCAGATAATGGCTGGTTTACGTAAAAAAAATCTAAGAGCCATTTGCAAAAAAAGTAAAATAAGGAGTTTTATGGCATCGATACACTGATCTCTATTATACAAGTACGCTGGACTCAACATAATATATGAAATGACAGTTGATTTTTGTGCTGATTCAAAGCGCCCCGCTCGAGGTTCTCAGGAACTAAAATTGACACATTTAGAGACAGGTTAATACCGATATTTCTCAAAATGAGGTAATACTAATAAATATATTCGCCTGGAAATATTATAATATTGTACCTAATATATCAGTATTAATGATATTTTCAAATTACACTAATATCAAAATAGTAGACTTGGCAAGGCGTATCACTCATCTACTGTATTGACTTCTCGTAGTATGTTAGAACTAAATATCTCATATTGGTATTGGTGATGAATGTTATATGAATGCCTAATAATCAGTAATAATATGTTCAAAAGCAATATGTAATACTAAATCTGGAATCATCAACATGATCATCCACAGCCCGACTTAGCCCACTGCTCAGCAAAGGCGGTGGGGGATCGAACAGGCGGGTTCGCCTCGATAAAAATACTACAGCCGAACCGACAGACAGACTAGACAATAGAGCAGTTACAGCTGCCAAGGATGTTACGCAGGTGGCATCAGCTACTCAGCCTGCGACCACCAAGGCGGGAAAACCACGAGTGCGCATGAAATTGACGGAAGATATGAACATATTCATCATGCACTCATATTTCTATATTACAAAACTTCAAGAGGACAAAACAATGTATTGCACACAACTATTTGAAAAATTTAAACAACAATACAATCAAATTTGAAATAGCTGAGCAGCTAAAAAAATAAGAATATGCAGTAAGGAAAATAAGGTACTTAACCGATGTAGCCACAGCTAGGTTAGTATAGTATGCTTATTTCGACAGTATTATGTTTTATGGCATTCTGCTGTGGGGATCAGCAGCAGATGTTGACTCAGTTTTCATATTACAAAAGAGGGCAATCCGCGCGATCTATAAAATGGGTCCTCGCGAGTCCCTCAGAGATAAATTTAAAGAGATCGATATACTGACTCTACCTTCACTTTATATTTTGGAATGTATTTTGTATGTCCGCAAAAATCGAGGGCTTTTCAAAACTAGAAGCGACTTACATAATTTAAATACACGCAGTAAGCACGAACTTGTAATACCCAAATTCATATTAACTAAAACTAGCAAGTCTTTTCTTATAAACAGTATACGCTTTTATAACAAGTTGCCAAAGTCAGTTATAGAACTGACCGATGGAAAGTTCAAAATTCACATCAAACGTGTCCTTATTAAAAAAAGCATATTATAAAATCAAGGACTACGTTGAAGATAAAAAAAATGGCTTTAGCTCCTTCTGCGCATGCGGCTTCCCTGGTAACTCATAAACGGCACAAATATGTGGATGTCTTTAACTATTCTCAATCTATTTTTTGTTTAGTTTTTCTTCTTTTAATTGGACTTTTTACAATAGTTCGCAATCATCTTTATAGCCCTTTGCAAAGAATAGTTACAACACTGATAACAACATTTGTGCCACATGTTAAATTTAATCTTGTTAGTTATGTATATATATTTTTTTTTTTTTTTAACTTTGTATAGATTCTTTTACCGATTATTTTGTGAATGTGTGAACATTGTAGGCCTTCTAGATGTCAGTTAACATTTGTTAACTTTGTGTGTCGGGCCTACGTTGTCCCCCCATAGTACTAATGCTGTAACATGGAAATATTGTAAAACCAAACCATTTTTAAAAGAGTAACCATGGAGTTTCTTGCCGGTTCTTCTCCATAGGAAACGACCAACCCGAACCGTGCACCTTTTGTCGACGTTTTATAAGTGCCCATGTAGGCCTATGTAAAATTAAAATAAATTGATTTGATTTGAACTATAGATAATTCAATGTTAATACAAACACAAACAGTATTTGACTCTTCGTTAGTAGAGACACTAAATAATGAATTAGAAACAAATATGTTAAAATACAATGGAATAGAACCCACGTGTAGACCTTTATTACCAAAAATGCGAACAACTCGTAAATTATCGGATATCATTAGTATATTTAACCAAAAAATTATCCCACTAAAACTTTCATCTCTGGAAAACTTATCCGATACACATTCACAAATTTATTGCATAGCTCTTACGGTCGCTGAACATTTCAAATTAAAAATAAATATAGACAGGTCCAACTATAAAACTAAAGTAAAGAACGACCCACCATGGCAAAAAAGATTAGAGACAGACATAGATCTACTAAGAAAAGACATAAACAGGTTGACACAATATAAAAATGGTAACATATCAAGAAGGCTTGAAACGAAAGTCAATGAAATTATTGCGAAGACCAAACAACACAGCTCACATGAAAATTTTAATAAAAGAATAGAAGAGCACCTAGACACCTTAAAACAAAACCTCTTAGTCAAGAGTCATAGAATAGCAAGATATAAAAAAGCCAAAGAAGGAAAGGATAACATTAGACTATTTACAACAAGTGAGAAACAATTTTATAGAAAGTTTAAAGGAAACGTTACGAATATCATAAATCCCCCATCGGAAGAGAATCTAAAAGAATTCTGGCAAGGAATCTGGTCAGACAGCGCTGAACATAATAAAGAAGCTAGATGGATACAAAATGAAATAGTTAAATCAGAAAAAATAAAAGAAATGACGTTTGAAGATATAGATACTCTTAAATTAAATACGATTATAAATAAAACACATAACTAGAAAGCAGCAGGAATAGATGGATTGCATAATTTTTGGATAAAAAGATTACAAGCACAACATAGGACATTAGCTGAACAAATTAATGATATTTTAAAAGGTAACGAAAATTTGCCAGAATTTCTCACAAAGGGAATCACATATATGATCCAAAAATCTAGTAGAACCCAGGATCCCTCACAATACAGACCAATAATTTGCCTCCCAACTATGTATAAAATCATAACGTCTTGCATTACTAACAAAATTATTAAACACACCGAAAGATATATTATTTTAACTGAAGAACAGAAAGGCTGCAGACAAGGGCATATGGATTGCAAGGAACAATTAATTATTGATTCCACTTTCTTAAAACACGTCCAGAGAGCAAAAAAAAATTTATACATAGCGTACATAGATTACAAAAAGCATTCGACAGCGTACTGCATTCATGGTTATTTCAAGTTCTCTATATCTATAAAATCAACCCATTGTTAACAAATTTTCTTGAGAATACCATGGGATCCTGGAAAACTACTCTTAAGCTACAAACACAAACCTCAAACTTAACCATAGATGAAATAGCAATTAAAAAGGGAATATTTCAAGGGGACTCACTAAGCCCTCTATGGTTTTGTCTAGCCCTAAATCCACTATCTCGCGCATTAAACGAATCAAAATTAGGATTTGACATAAAGAACAATAGATCACTACTACACCAAATAACACATTTACTTTATATGGATGATTTAAAACTATACGCTAATAAAAATACAGATTTACATGGTTTATTAGACATAACGACATCGTTTTCGAAAGACATTAGAATGGACTTTGGACTAGACAAATGCCGAAAGCTTATCATAGAAAAGGGTAAGATAGTCGGCGGAAATTACACAACAGATTCGGCAGAAGTAATAGAAGCAATGACAAATGAAGAATTTTATAAATACTTAGGATACAACCAAGCGCGACTATTAGAACACAAATCTATTAAAGATAAATTAAAACAGGAATATTGTAAAAGAATCCATTCATTATGTAAAATGTACCTAGCTGGTAAAAGTTTGTTCAAATCTATAATTACTTATGATATACCTATACTAACTTATTCTTTTGGCGGTATAAAGTGGTCTAAAACAGAATTAAATGCACTTGAAACTAAAACTAGCACAATTCTTACACAACAACAACAATTATCACCACCCTAAATCAGCAATCGAAAGATTGATTATGTCCAGAAAAGAGAGGGGCAGAGGGTTAATTGAAATATCACATTTACACAAAAGGCAAATAATAAACCTAAAACAATTCTTTAATAGAAAGAAGAACACAACTAGTCAATTACATAAAACAATAGCAGAGATAGATAACAAATATTCACCACTGAATCTTAGCGAAGGTAATATTGAAACAATAGACAAACATAAAAAAAACACAAAACACATAAAAAATGGAGACAGAAAGAACTACACGGACGACATCCTAACGATCTATACCAAACACACATTGATAGGGACGCTTCCAACAAATGGCTTGAATTAAGTGGGCTGTTTCCAGAAACAGAAGGATTTATGCTAGCCATTCAAGACCAAGTCATTAATACCAAAAATTATAGAAAATATATTATATAAGATAGTACAGTTAGAAACGATGTATGCAGAAAATGTCACAGAAAACCTGAAACAATACAACATATTACGGGAGCTTGCATGTCACTGACTCAGAACGACTACATTCACCGGCATAATCAACTTGTTAATATTATACACCAAAAAATTGCAATCAAACTTAAACTCATGCAGGATCCGTACACACCACATTACAAATATTCACCGAGAGCTGTTTTAGAAAATCAATTATATAAAATATAAGCAGCTGAGCCATGCACTACAGATGCCATAAATCCTACCTACCCTACTCTCAGTTACTCAGCAAGTACAAGCTCCTGCCCCTGGGCTCTCGAAGAATATACCTTGAAGCCATTATCTTATATAAAATTGTCAGAAATAAATTCAATTGTATAGATATAAGTAACATGTTTTTTTACGCTGTGCCTAGAACCATTCACAGGCGACAGGTTCGCGCAGGTACTCTCTTTGCAGTGAATTCATGCCGAACTAATTCTGGCCAGCGCGCAACTGTCCGCCGAATGGTTGACTCATTTAACAGTACCTTTGAAAACATCGACATCTTCAGTTGTCCAATGAGTAAATTCAAAAGCTTCCCCCGATCTTCTTTATGAAATAAAACCCATATTAAATAAAATTCATATGTGTTGGTAGGTTTGATGATTTGCAGAAAGAGCTTTCTGAAAATCGTCAAACTTTCTAAGGTCATACTTTATATTGTGTAATCTTTATACCTACATTTTAGCATTTTTTTTTGTTTGCTTCTTAAAAAAACTAATTTCTGCTCGTACAGCTACTAAAGCTCCTAGCGATACACTTCTTTTTTTTCATTTAAACTTGTATGTCTACCTGTGGACAGCGTTGTGGGTTATATTATTACTAACATTGTCATTGTTAAATTAGTTATAAGTTCTTATAATGTAACTGTTTGCTGTTTCTTTCAATAAAAATAAAATATTATGACCGCACAATAATTACAGATCACATTATTTATAACAACAGACCAGATATAACACTTGTTGATAAAGAAAACAAACACACATACATAATAGATATAGCGGTCCCAAACACTAATAATATACAAAAAACTATCACGGAAAAAAAATGGAAAGTACAAGAGTTACAAGAAGAAATTTCCAGAGTTTGGAAAATGTATAGAGTTACAATAGTCCCAATAGTAATATCAACAACAGGTGTTATACCGAAACAAATATACAATAGTTTTAATGTTCTCAATCTATCAAAATACACATACCTAACACTACAAAAATGAAAAAGAAGCAATTTTGAACACTTGCCGAATAGTAAGAAATTTTTTACAGTTAGATTTAGATTACAATTTGAGTGCAGTACAAAATAATTTACCAGTTCAAATAGAAAATTAGGATTTCACCTTGGTTCACACCCGTGAGATCCCATAAAAACACCAGGTTCTTACCTGAGAAACTTAAGTTTAAAAACCATAATAATAATAATAAATTAGATAATTATAATAATTTAATAATAATAATGATTAAATTATTGCGGCATGTCATTTGGCCAATGTTAAGTTCCCAAACGAGACTATTCGGCCAAAGCCTGCCGTGCCAGCCTGGCAATGCAGGATCCAACGGCGTATCGATGGGGCCTCATCGGCAAACTATGCTGTTTCAGGAAGGGCAATACACGACCACGCGTGATGCGCTTCGTGAGGCGGGCATTTTCGGGGACTGGAATCAGTCCTCGAGAATACATGTCCCGTGTCACGGAGCGCATCGACTTCCTGAAGCAGAAAGTTTGTGCATGGGCCAGCCGTATTCGGCGGTATAAGCGGCGGGTTGACCGGTACTCGCAGAATCGCATATTCCAGAATGATGAGAGGTGGGTATACAGAACCTGGGAGCGACCTGAGCACAGTGTGACTGACGTGTGCCGCCCGGATGATGTCGCCACGAGTACATTCTGGCGAAGCATCTGGTCGGTGCCCGTCTGTCACACTGAGGGTGGCTGGATGCGTGATGTCTAGCGCGTGTGTGAAGCTATACCAGAAATAGAAAAAGTAATCATCAGTCCACCTGATGTAGCCAAAGCAGTTCGTCCGCTACTGAACTGGAAGTCTCCGGGACCGTCAGGTTTGATCGATGATTGATTTGATTGATCTGGAATGCATAACTTCTGGCTGCAATGGTATAGCAACTCACACGCGTTTCTGGCATCTCAATTCTAGTCATATTTAGAGACTGGGTCGCTGCCGCAGTTTTTAACAACAGGCGTTACCCACCTGCTCCATAAGACAGTTAGTCTCGGGGAACCCAAGAATTGTAGACCAATTACTTGCCTTTCGACGGTTTATAAACTTCTTACATCCATCCTGAGAGCAAAAATTGATAAACACGTTGAAGTTAACTCAATAATGTCTACCTCTCAGAATGGATGTAGGAATGGGTTCCGCGGCACAAAGGAGCTACTCCTCATTGACATGGCCATAAGCCAGCAGGTTCGTCGATCCCGCAAGGATCTGTCGACATGCTGGATAGACTTCAAGAAGGCCTACGACTCTGTGCCACATACATGGCTCATGAGGGTGCTGGAGTTGTACAAAATAGATGCAAATCTATGCAACTTCCTTCAGTCATGTATGGGGCAATGGAAGACAGTCCTTCGATATCCAGGATGTCGACCGATTCAGGGAGATGATGAGCCTGTTTGGATTAAGCGGGGGATATTTCAGAGCGACAGTTTGAGTCCACTTTGGTTCTGCTTAGCCCTGAATCCTCTAAGTACTCTGCTGGAGGATTCAGGACTAGGCTATCGGTTGAGAAGAGGTGGTCAGGTCATATCTCACCTCCTTTACATGGATTGTATTTTGTTAATAAATATCGACGGTTACAACTTTAACGTTGTAATAACAAAGTTTTATCTGCAATAATACGACGTAGTTTAGCTCTTAGTCGCTATGTTTTCTCGCAAAACATCTTATCTAATCTACCCTTACGTTACTATTTAAGGACTCTGAAATAACAGCTTGTATTTCTGTTAGGCGACGGTTATAACTTACAAATATAGACTAGAGCAGTCTATATTTGTAAGTTGTAACCTGTTAAGTTGTATTTTTTGTTTTTATTATATTAAAATTATACATCTATGTAAGGCGCAGGCCACATAGAAATGGCGTCGGGCGCGGACATGGCACTGGCGGCTTACTATTCCATTTAAATTTCTTATGATAATCAAATAAAAAATCAAAATCCATGGAAATAAAGAGCAAAAAGATTGGTGCTATGGTGAATAGAATGTGACAGGAAATGAATACCTATGATATACCTACGAGGATTCTTTCCTTCCTTCTATATAGTACCTACTATATATACATACTTCTATGTAGGAGATAGATTTGTAAACTAAGACCAAGTTCCTGATATTGCCAAATATATGAAAGACACTTAAAAATCTTATTCTTATTTATATGCCACATGTAAGAAACGTGTAAAATCTAGCTTTATCACAAAAGGGCAATGATTAGCAACAAGAATTATATGCTTTGGTCCATCTTTCCTTACAGTTGGAACTTTTTAAAATGCTCATTATTGCAGATATTCATCATAAGCAACTGAATACCAATAATCCAAATAATAGTTATAATAATTGTGAAAATCCGTTTTATTGAAGATAAAGTGTTTTTTGTTAATCAATCACTCGTCAATGGCGGCATGGATTTGGATGCAACTTTGCACACGGGTAGACTAGGTATGACCTGGATTAGGACATAGAACAATTAATCCCGGTTATACGTTGTCGTTCGAATTTCTTCAAGGCGAAGCCGCTATATAAAATAGCCCTAAAGTAATAAATCAATCATAATATCCTCCTAATCCTAACTACTAAAACCTGATTACTGAACACATAAGAATCAATACAGACCAGTATAGAACACGTAATTATCGCAATTTATTAAGTATTTGTTCATTAAACCCCTTATCTTATTGGAGCACGTGAGTCGGGAAGTAGGAGTGAACTTTCTCGTAGTTTGATACCGGAACGGGCTCGATTTAATCCCGCGGGATAAAAAACCGGCCAAGTGCGAGTCGGACTCGCGCACGTAGGGTTCCGTACCATTATAGCAAAAAACGGCATAAAAATCACCAAATAAAGGTGATAATTATGCCGTTATTTGCTATGGGAGCCCCCCTTATATATTTGTTTTATTCTGTTTTTAGTATTTGATGTTATAGCGGCAACAAAAATACATCATCTGTGAAAATTTCAACTCTCTAGCTACCACAGTTCTTGAGATACAGCCTGGTGACAGACAGACAGACAGACAGACAGACAGACGGACTGCGGAGTCTTAGTAATAGGGTCCCGTTTTTATCCTTTGGGTACGGAACCCTAAAAATGAGAACAATATTGCTTGGTCTTTAAGTATTTATAGATATTTCTATTCTTAAAGCTTTAAAGTATTCTGATTTCCAGCAAATGCTACTTGTTAACATAAAGCAACATTTATTATTTAAAACATACGATGATTCTGCGATATAGCTTTTGGTCTTGTAAGTATGCTCGAAAAAAAATTGTGTATTTCAAGATTTACCCACTTCGAAAAATGTGATCACTGAAATTTAAAACTATCTAGAGAATATCTCGTGCCTTTTAAGCTTTTCATGCACAATAATTTTTAATAATAATACCTCAAAATCTTCTCGTGCATACATTTATACATAACACTACAGAACACCACCTGCTACGATCCTCACATATTTCCTTTGCTTCATTTACTGCACAACTAGCCTTTCTGAAGAACATTACCAATAAGATCCCTGTATGTACTTCTAGGGCGTCCCTTCGGCGGCTTTCTTGTGCTCACGGCCAATGCAATTGGGTTACAATGAAACGTCGAGGTTCTTAAATTATAATTGCTATTTAGATGAAATAGTGAGTGGAATATCATGGGTATGATTGCATTCATCTCAATTTAATATTGTACAAAATCTAATAATACTATGTTCAACACAAAAAACAATAACATAAATAACAATTGCAAAATAACATCCCCGACTTGAAATCTAAACCGAAAATCAAATGCATTTCACTTTAAAAGCCTTTAGGCAATCAGAATATAGACAACAGCGATTTAACAAACTACAAAACATTCACAGCATAGTTTTGTAGTATGTACCATTTACCAGTGATTGTGGCAAAAATATACTGCTAGTTTGTTAAATAATAAATCATCGGTTTATATAAATATCGAGCAATCTGCGTTGACAGGCAAATTTTAGCTTAATACACCGTGTAGGCCATATAAGTGAATTAAAATCAACAAAAACTGAGCGGATGAAAATAAATAACAGTGTAGTTGATCAAATCTCTCGACCCCATTCACGTTGTTACCGTTCGGGCTAAAAGGCCAAAAGTTTCATCGAAAAATGAAGCCTTGTGACGTACCGGTATAACTGAGTTCCGAATAAAATGGGGCCTCGTCGGTAAGTGAATTAACCGTTCTTTTTTCAGTGCCACTATCAAAGCCTGTGTTTAGTAGATAGACCTTTATTGTTTGTTAACACTTTAAAACGCTGTTCCAAACTACCCGGACCGTGCATCTAATGTTTGCACGAGCATGTACGAGTACTACACTCGTTATGTTCGTCAAAACATTCCATGTGAAATTGTTTAACAACGTGCGGGTTTTTGGGCGCAGACTTTTTCTCTTTGATCAGACGAAATCAAGTTACAGTTAGATCAAGTCCTCTCAAAGGGATGTAATGAACTGGAACCAAAAGAAGTGAGGTAGCTTCACGGTGAAGGATAAAGAGGTTATTTGGATTTACGGGAAACACACGGGACCAAACTCGGCTTTGAAACTGCTAAGCCAACTCTTTTAATTATTCTCGAACGGCAAAAATTCCTTCAAACTTTTACGGATCGCGTTAATGAACTCCGATGCCTAATGAGCTTTACATAATCCGTGCTGAGGTAATTTGATAAACAGGTACAAAATAAATAAGCTCCTAAATTACAAGATAATTTAAAATGATTTTAACATAAATAAGCGTTTATGTTTCAGTGAACAAACACATTGTAAGAATGCTATTAAATAATAACAATAATTCAACTAATTCAACTTAGTGCCGTCTGAGTTAGCATTCCCATTTGTGTCCAAGTTAAATAAATAAACAAGCATATTTCAAGCATTTTACTAGAGCTTCAGCATCATACGTATTTATTAGACTTTATGTAAAACTTATGTAGATGCTCTTTTTAAAGTAAATGAGAATCCCAACTGCGTAGCAAAGCGCTACGGCGTAAACAGTTGCTTCGAGATGTGGAGGCGTAGATAAAGTAAAGTTGGACAAAATTATAACGTTTCGTGTCAGAAATGGCGTTTGAAGACATCACGAAATGATGGGCTTCCATGTAAGTTTGTGACCTACTTACATGTTGTATACGCTCAAATATTTCTGCGAATATGAAACCTAATTGTACATTTCCATATATTATCGAGATTGTTGTAGAGAGTTCGCGCCGCGCGGCCGCGTCTATCTGGGCAACATTCTTGGTCAGTTTGTACACAATACGTCACCGGGTAATCCTCTAGAGGCGTTTACAGACCGACACGGGGGTATTTGTGTATTTATTGCCTTTAGCAGCTAAAATAATGTTGCGAAATTACATTAGCGAGACTAACCGTTGGCACGCGAGAAGCATGCCGTGATGACGGGCTGTTTCCGTCCCGCAGCCGGGTAATGTGTTAACTTTAGTTGCTTTTTACACCAAAATAAGGAAAACGAAATATTTGGAACATTAAGTGGTGTAATAAGCCGGTTTCCTATAGCGTACCTGTAAGTTTGTGCTACATACGTGGAAATTGGGATCTACTGAAGTTTACATTGAGAACGTGAACAGCTGACGCGAGCCTTTTCGAGCGTGCTCTAAACACGCTTTGTACGAAATGTGTCCAATTCACAGTTTGCGTGCAACAGTTACGTATGTCGTAATACCGTGCACTGGTTGCCAGTGTTCACAGTATCTTCTAAATTGCCAGTTTTAAGCGATTTAATGCCTTGAATAAAGTTTCTCATTTATTACCACCAAAAAGCCTTTGAAGCAATTGCGAAACGGATCAATCCCTTTGGCTTTGTAGTGGCATTTACCACTTCTATATCCAGTTCACAATCAAAATCTAACCATACAATAAAATAGGTGCGTCTTACGCGTGTATATCTAGTGGAACACCAGCTTTATACCTCGATTTGGTAAACAAGAAACGCGCCAAATAAATCCGTCTTGTATTACTTGTCGACTAAAGAAAACCGCGGAATACCAAAGATGAGATTTAGAACTGATCGAATGTGTTCAAATAATTATCGGTTTTGAGCAGAGTTCAAAGCTTAAGCTTCTTTGTGTTTACTTTATTTTGATGTAAGCCGACGGATATTACAAATATATTCAAGTTTGAAGGGTTATGAGAAAATAATACCACAAATATAAACTTTTTTTTATAAGCTAATGTCTACAAAAGGCGTTTTATTATGCTAGACTTTTTACCGCGGCTTCGTTATCCGTGCAATTATCTTCAGGATAAAAGTAACCTATGGCACTCAACGTAAGTAATCGGATCAGAGGCTAACATGCACTGCCAAAACTATCATGGTTCCACTGTGATTGACGGACAGAGCTATACAAGACAATTAGCTCTGTCCCATTTTTATAGTCGCACTATACTATAGCTGCTCCTGTTCTTTCAAAGCTTATCTTCACTACATATTATTTAATAAAATCCCCGCCGCTTTTGTATGCGATAGACTCAAAAAATTATCATGCGGTTTTCAGTAATAGAAAGCGTGAAAAACGAGGCAGGTTTTTGTGTAAAATTTGTGTATAATAAACGCACAATTCTATAACGACGTTATAATAATTACTTTAAAGAAGGAAAAGATTCAAGGCAAGGTTTGCCTAGAATCTCCAGGCACTGGCAACCCCAATAAATACCGAAGGTCGCGGGAAGCCCGTGGATGCGAGACACTTGGGGGAGGCCTATGTTCTGTCGTCGTCGGGGGGGCTCGAATCGCTGTCTAGTCAACCATGAAGTACCTGGGATTGGTGCTCGACAGCCGGTGGGATTTCGGCCCCCACTTCCAGCGGCTGGCGCCCAAGTTGTTGGGCGCGGCTGGGGCGCTGTCATCGCTGCTTCCCAATCTAGGGGGCCCGAGCGCTGCCTGTAGGCGGCTCTACGTGGGGATCGTGCGATCGATGGCCCTGTATGGGGCCCCGATCTGGGCGACTGACCTGACGGCTGGCAGCATCGCTGTTCTGCGAAAGCCGCAGAGAGCGATGGCCGTCAGAGTCATCAGGGGGTATCGCACGATCTCCTACGAGGCGGCTTGTGCACTGGCCGGATCCCCGCCCTGGGAAAAAAAAAGGCCTATGTTCTGTGGAGGACGTCTTTCGGCTGAAATCATGATGATAATGATGTTTGGCTGCAAACTTTTGATGTACTACTGTCTACATAAAATATTAAAAGGTTATGTTTTAATCCCTACAGTACATGTTCTACTCTGTCAAATCCTAAAAAAAACTAGGCATACGGTTCCATTCCCAATACAAACAATTTGTACGGCCTACAATTGACAAAAACAAATCTAAAACAGTGTTTGTACTTAAGATTTGATTGTACAGTACGAGTACCACAATGGTGAAAAACGTGTACAGTTTGCTATCAGTCGTAGGTTACAGTTACGCTTTGTTTAGAACTGCGTGGTTTGTATATAAACTAACACCCGCAATGTGTAGGAAAAAACATACGAGTACTTACAGGAAAGTTTTCAACAGTCATCACTATTGCTACGGTATGTCAGCCGTTAATCTTATAAAAATGTAAGGTCAGAAGTTCATCTAGAGTTCGTATCTTATTTTTGATACAAAGACCTCTAATTCAAATAACTCACCTACAAGTTTAGATCAAAATTTGAATTTTACACCCAATTGTTTTCGATGTTTAGCAAAGCCGCCTTGTTCTCTTTCAATGATGCTAGCTGCTAGGGACCGGTTTTGCTAAAGGTTTCCAACTTATCACTGTCTGGACCAGCTATTTGATACACAAATCCTTAATTTTATTCATCATTCATCATCATTTCAGCCGAAAGACGTCCACTGCTGGACATAGGCCTCCCCCAGGCGTCGCCACATTGACCGATCCCGTGCGTCTCACATCCAGCGCCTTCCCGCAACCTTAACTAGGTCATCAGTCCACCTAGTGCGAGGCCTTCCAGCGTATCGTCTTTCGGTTCGCGGTCGCCATTCGAGAACTTTTCGGCCCCATCGGCCATCCGTTCTACGAGCAATGTGCCCTGCCCACTGCCACTTAAGTTTGGCAATTCTTCGGGCTATATCGGTAACTTTGGCTCTCCTGCGGATTTCATCATTTCTGACGTGAGCATAGCCCTCTCCATTGCCCTTTGGGTGACTTTGAGCTTTCTGATAAGGCCCATTGTGAGCGACCACGTCTCGGTTCCATAGGTGATCACTGGCTACACACACTGGTCATAGACTTTTGTCTTGAGACACTGCGGTAAATTGGACGAGAAGATACCACGCAACTTCCCGAACGCTGCCCAGCCGAGTCGGATTCGACGGTTGATCTATTTCTCGAAATTGGACCTACCCAACTGAACCGTTTGTCCCAGGTAGACATAATCGTCTACAACTTCAAGTGTAGAGTCTCCGACCTTGAAAGGAGTGGGTGTTACATGGGCATTCACCATGATCTTGGTTTTGTCCATGTTCATTTTAAGACCCACTCTTTCGGAAACTCTACTGAGGTCATCGAGCATTTTACTGAGGCTCTCCATGGTCTCAGCCATGACCACTATGTCGTCGGCAAACCGAAGGTGAGTAATGTACTCGCCATTAGCGTTGATGCCCAGCCCCCTCCAGTCCAGAACCTTGAAGACATCCTCCAGTGCAGCAGTGAACAGTTTCGGAGAAATGGCGTCTCCCTGTCTCACGCCGCGCTGGAGAAGGATTGGTTTCGAGGTCTGATCCTGAAGACGGACTGACATGGTGGCGTTTTTGTACAAACACTTCAACACCTCAATGTACCGGTAGTCGATCTGGCACCGTTGGAGAGACTGCAGTACAGCCCAAGTTTCGATCGAATCGAAGGCTTTCTCGTAGTCCACAAACGCTAAACAGAGAGGCAGGTTATACTCTTCGGTCTTCTGTATAACCTGCCGCAGCGTATGTATGTGGCCTACGGTGCTAAAGCCTTTTCGGAATCCGGCTTGTTCGGGGGGCTGGAAATCGTCAAACCTGCGCGCGAGACGATTCGTGATGACTCTTGAAAACAGCTTGTAGACATGGCTAAGAAGTGATATGGGCCTATAGTTCTTCAGCCGGGCATTGTCGCCCTTCTTGAAGAAGAGTACCACCACACCCCTGCACCATGCCTGTGGCGTTTTGCCCTCGAGTATGACGGAATCAAACAGCTTCTGAAGGGCCCTAAGGATCGGTTTGCCACCCGCCTTCAGGAGTTCGGCCGTAATTCCGTCATCACCCGGCGCCTTGTTGTTTTTGAGCTGTTTCAGAGCCATCCTAATCTCGTACAGGCTGACGTCCGGGATATCTTCGGTATAGTGCCGGGTCAATCTAGCTCTTGGGTCGTTTGCTAGACTCGCAACGGGCTTGCTGATCGATGTGTACAACTGCCCATAGAATGTCTCGATCTCCCTAAGAAGCTCCGGTTTGGCGGTTACGATCCTGCCATCGTCGGTCTTCAGTTTCGTGAGTTGGCTCTGCCCAATAGCCAGATCCCTTGCAAACACCTTGGAGCCTTTATTTCGCTCGATCGCGTCTTTAATACGCTCGGTATTGAAGCGGCGGAGGTCTCTTTTCAAGGATTTAGAGATCTGTCTATTGAGCTGCCGGTATTTGCACGCCTCATTCTGAAGACTGCAGGATCATCTCACGCCTCTCCTTCATAAGCTTGAGGGTATGATCAGAGAGCTTTTTGTTTCTATCTGTACGACGGGTCTTGAAAAACTTAGACCCGACAGTATGGACCCGTTGCTGTATTCATCCACGGAGCTCCCTAGGCACTTGAAACGATTCTGGAGTTCGAGCTGAAAGCTCTCGGGGTTTTGGACCTGGATCTGTGCTGGCTGGAGCGTGGACTTCATCAGTCGAGACCTTTCAAGCTTAATATTAATGTTCAATGTGCCTCTTACCATGCGGTGATCGCTCCCGGTTTTTACCGAATTGATCACAGAGACATCATTGAACATTTGCTTCTTGGTTGACATGATGAAGTCGATCTCATTTTTTGTTGCACCATCGGGGCTCTGCCAGGTCCACTTCCTGTGTTCACGCTTTTTGAAGAAGGAGTTCATCATATAGAGGCCCTCCTTCTCCATAAAACTGGCCAGTAGGTGACCCCGGTGGTTCCGTTGTTCAACTCCAAATTGCCCCACTTGCAGCTCATTCTCGTCTCGTTTGCCCAGTTTCGCGTTGAAGTCCCCCATGAGAACGGTGAAGTGAGTTTTGAAACCATGCATGGCTCTGGAGATATCCTCATACATGGTCTCTACCTCATCGTCGGAGTGTGCCGAGGTTGGGGCGTAGACCTGTATGACCTTCAGCGAATATCTTGAGGATATTCTGAGTATAAGGTACGCCACCCTGGTCGACACACTCTCGATCTTCACCACGTTGTTCACAAGGGATTTGTGGACGATAAACCCGACACCACCCTGGGACTGCCGGTCACCCTCTCGGAAATAGAGCAGGTTACCGGATTTGAGGATTATCGAGTCCTCCCTCTCTCTTCGGACTTCAGATAACCCAATAATACTCCATCGCAACCTGCTGCTTAATTTTATTAATCGTGAGTTTTTCGGTCACCGAGTCAAAGTGTTAAGTGTTTAGAGAAATAACTCTTCATGGTTATTTAATTTTAAATCTCATTTATAAGTAGGTACGGTTCATTTAGGTAACCTACTCTTTCAAATACTTTTAATACATACAAAATTGTACTAAAATCGTTGCAACACGGAGAGCCCATAATGAGTGGTCCAGTAAGAAGAATGTGCTGAGAACTGTGGCAAGCATAGACCACTGTATTAATGAATGTCCGACACGCGATTAATGGTACCTAGTCTGCTGCATGTGTATTGTATTTTATTAACCGACTTACCAAAAAGGAGGAGGTTCTATGTTCGACTTCGTGTACGTTTTTTTTTTACTTTTTTTTACGGTACGATAGGGTGCTGTGTTATTTTTATTTATTATTATTTTATATACTTTCTTTTACACCACAAAAACATACAGGACAAACATTTACAAAAACAAGTTTACAATGGGCGGTCTTATCGCACAGGGCAATCTCTTACAGACAACCTTTGGATGAACTGAAAAAGAGTGCATGAATTTAGGGCTGTCAGTGGGTTGTCAGGCGTCTGGATGGATTTCGAAAATTGGACATAGCTAGGATGCATGTACGACTTAATTATTGCCAAGGAGTATCGTCTTTGCCAGTGGCTGAGCCATAGAGATCAAAGAGGTACTCATTCCATATAAAATACTTGCTGCGTCCAGTCATGGTTGTAGAGCCCAACTTAATTCACAAAACGCTAGGCAGCTTGAAATCTATCCGGATTTTGTTTTGTTAGACAAAGTATTTCATGAAAGTAGCATAGTAAAGAAGACTGATTCATAAAAGTTCAGACTCATAAAATTTGAAGTAAAACGGCTTTATGATAAAGGATCTTAAACCCCCAATTGTCGGTTAAACTGCGGGCAACCCTAGATACAACAAGCTTCAATGTGAGCTTCAATGATATTGTATTCAACCGTTTAAATACAAGAGATGTAAGGAACAAAGCGCTGTGATTAGAATATTGAGTGATTAATGTCTCAATGTTCCTTAGACAGCTATTAGGTTATATTTTTCATAATGTAACGAACACTTTTCAGGTTTCACCAATTTTTGTAGGCACAAAAGTAAACTGCCTAAACGGCTTTTAAATTGATCTCATTATTTTGTAACGAGCTTCTATTAATAATGGCGAGTTCTATGACAAATGATTTCTCATAGAACTGTTTCTATCTGCCATGGTGACGCATCAATGTCGCATTGTGCACCTGTCTGCATGAAATTCATTCATTCTTCATTTGAAATGTGTAGATAACTGAATTTATGTATTCGTATCAACGATCCCAAAGGTTTCCAGTGACATGAATGGAAACCGCCTGTATCGCTGATCAGAAAAGCTTGAACTGGGATAATACAAGCATCCATGACGTGAGTTCGACTCGATTTTATTTTTAAAACAAGTATCGCTACCTCACGTTAGAATTTATTAGGTGACGGGCGAGTGCTATTCACACATACACTCGACCCCGAAACAATTTGCGGTGTGAAGCGTCGACACCGAATATTTTGTTCATTCCAGAGACTGTATTAGGGTTTAAAATTGTGGATTTCGTTTACTTTTATAATTGAGAGCTGAGCTCCTGAGTTCGATTACTAGATCGGGCAAAAACTGATATTGTGTTTTCCATTATAGGAATATCTCAGTAGAGACCCGGCATTTGGAACTTGGCGGTGCATACCACGTGCCACAGTGGTCCTACCTCAGAGTTCTCTCTCCGGTCGTGTTAGATTGCCGTCACATCGGACATTCTATGCACACACATGTGTACTAAAATAATTTCTGTACCGATGTTTATTCTACGCTGAGATTAGGCGCAATCGATGATATCGGTTAGAAACTAGCATGCAATGGCTAGGGTATAATAGGTACCTCTACTCATTTGGGCTTCATAAAGTTGAAAGATTTTTATTCGGAATTTTTCCTGGGTATATCGTTCTCAACTTGAATAATATATTTTGTTACTGTCTATTGACGTTGAAAAGAATTCCCATGAAATTTTTTTGACGATTTTTGTCCATAGAGATTTACGCTCTCGATAGTAGTAATTGCAGAGAGCTTCACTTTCTGACCGACCGACTCCTTGATATTTCAAAAGTGCCTTTGAATAGTTTAATTGAAATAAATGCTGAGTTTGACTCCTCATATTAACTATTAACAGTTCGTAGTACGTGTTGAATTGTTTATTATATTGCAATCAGTAATCGGTTTAAAGAATTTATTCTCATAAGAACAATACATAGGTTCACTTACAATGAGATACAAAGTAATTTTTTATATCAAAATAAATACATTTTGCCTCCGATGCGTGTTGGTGAAGTTATACAAAACAAATATACAGGAAGTATGTAATTGCTAACATTTAATATGCGGTATGACTACATTTCATAATCATAATTTCTCAGTTTTAGTTTAAAACTGTTAATATTATAACAATCTTTTACTTCATTCGGTAGATCGTTAAACAGCTGTGCTCCTTCGAACAATATGATTTTTTTACCTTAGTCTGTCCAAGCTTGTCTTCGTTGTAATTGATTTTTATTTCTTAAGTTGTATAATATTGTTTTTATGTGTAATTTTAACTTTGATTGTACGCTGTTTGTGGTGATTTTTTTTATTAGAATGCAGGTACCGTATGTGTATAGTTGTTTGAGATTTAATAATTTGGTCTTTTCAAATAGTGTTTTAGTAAGAGTAAGGTAGTGATAATGGTACAATGTTTTTATAATTTTGTTCTGAGTTCATTGTAAAGGCATTAGGATAGTTTTTGCGGCAGATTTCCATATTTCAATTAGGAACTCGAGATGTTATTTTACTAATGAGTTTTAAATAATAGTACGTATTTTCTTTGGAATACAATTTGAGATTTTGCGTAATGATGCTAGTAATGACGTTAATTTTGATTTTACATGTTCAATGTGCAGTTTCCATGTGAGTTTGTCGTCTACTCTCAAACCGAGATATTTTTCGTAGCTCGATCTTTTTAGTATGTCATTGTTTATAGTAAGAGGCGGGAAGTCTGATAACGGTTTGTTTTTTGCGGTGAAAATCATGTATGTTGTTTTGGACGTGTTTATTGTAAGCAAATTATATTTAAGCCAATCACTGAGTATACAAAGATCTTTTTGAGCATTTGTTATGGATAGATTTATCGAAATAGAAGAGGCATGTATCGTCCGCGTATAAAGTTAGGTGACCCGTTAACTCTATTTTGTTTATATTATTTATATAGATTAAGAAAAGTAACTGACTAAAAATTGAGCCTTGGGGACAGCCTTATGGTACGTTTTTTATGGAGCTAATGAATTTATCTATTTTATCTACTTGTTGTCTGTTTTGTAAATAAGATGTAAACATTTCTAGGGCTTTATCTGTGACACCTATGTTGTTTAATTTCTGGTGAAGTTTGTCGTGGCATACGGTGTCGAATGCCTTTTTTAAATCAATAAATACCCCCAACACAACATCCCTTTCATCTATTTGCGTTTTGATTTTAGTTACCAAGTCTATTGCAGCTGTAAGAGTGCTAGATTTCGAACGAAAGCCGTTTTGTTCGTCGATTAGGAACATTTTCTCAATATGGTATGCATTTAGACGGCTATATAAAACACGTTAATTTTTTTTTTGATAATATAGGTAAAACCGACACTGGTCTGTAGTTTCCTGGATCAGTCCTAGTGCCGATTTGAAAATAGGGCTGACTTTGGCAACCTTAAGCGTGTTCGGAAAAATGCCGCGCATCAGACATTCGTTTATGCAGTTCGTTAATTTTGGAAAAAATATATTTTTGAGGCATTTGATAACCTTGGAACTGATACCATCTATCCCAGTACTTGTATTACTATCTAGACCCTTTTTGTAGACCCTTTTTTTAGACGCAATTATTTTAGAAATTTCGTCCTCAGTGCAAGGAGTGAGTATACATAGAGTAACGTCGTGTGAATGGTTGTGTTCGTACATAAGAGTGTTGCCATCGTTCGCGTGATATATAACGGGTATTTCGTTAGCTAACTCCTGGCCTATTGATGAGAAAAATTAGTTAAATGAATTACATATTTCTTTATCTTCAGTTTTAAGTCCTGTGCTGGACATTAGTTTCGGAGGAGCACTGCTTTCTTTGATTTGATTTAGTGCTAAGTTATTTATCATCTTTTTCGGTTGATTGTTATTGTTGTAAAATAGATCGTAGTAGTATTTTTTGTTGTGTGTCTTGATCAGGTTTTTTACTGCGTCTCATTGTTTGGAAAAGGTTTTCTGTATGTTGCCGTCTTTTGGATAAGATTTTGTCTGTTGCCATAGGTTGTTACGTAAGTTAATCGAATCAGTAATAGTGCGGTTTATCCAATCGTTTTGAGGTGGATTCAGAATTTTTGTTTTTTCGGTTTTGTTGTTATTTACATGTTTTGTGATATACCACTCAGGGTGGTAGTAATCATTTTCTTCATTTATGTAGTTATCTGTTAGTGCGTCGCCGTATAATTTTTCATAATTTATTGCTTTGTATTGGAATTTTTTATTTTGTTTTGTGGCTTTAGACTGCCTATTCCCAAATATATTTGTTTATGGTCAGACAAGCATGACTCGATTATGGAGAAATTAAATGAGTGGTTACTTATGTTTGTGCAAACATGATCCAGTATAGACTTTGTCGTTGAGGTTTCACGTGTACTGTATAGGCCATTAATTTTGTTCAGTATTTGATATCCGTTTCCCTTGATTTCGTTCAGGTATTTAGTGACGTGATTGTCCGCGTTGAGGAGATCAATGTTAAAGTCGTCAAATACAATTGCTCTTCTTCTCTGCTCCAGCTATGCGGAATACGTCGTTAAGAAATCGTTATTGTTTGAATCACCTGGTTTATAAATCACTCCGATATTTAGCGATAATTTTTTTATATGTACCCACAGGCTATTGGTTTTCATTTTCGCATTACCCGTTGCTGCATCTTGGCTAGAAGTTAGTCTGTTAGAACTCGTACTACAGGTTAGTAGTCTGCGTTTTCGGAAGTGGACCAAATATAGGCTTTGGTTTTGCCTGAATAAACATCTTCTGGACGCAAATGTGCAGTTGGTTAGGCTCATAGAACGGATGACCGAAAGGTTCTGGAATAGCGATGCGATGATGTACCGGAAGACGGAACGTTGGAAAGCTTCCCACAAGAAGGATATGATGACCTGGTGAGGACTTCTGGAGTTCGTTTCATTTGAAAAGCACAGAACCAGTAGATTTAGTAAAGCCTATGCCCAGTAGTAATGTACATCTTTCGGCTAAATGATTATGATAATATGTAGCATGGCCAATGTAGGAACAGCATGCAGAAATACATTTTAAAAATTGTAGATACTGTGTGAACAAACACAAACCCAGTCATATTTAAACATGTATAATATAACATAGTAATAAAACACTCTGGCCTCTGTATAAACCAAAACTGAGCATAACAATCATACGTAGGTACAGACATACCAACCTAATATACACGAGAGCATAATGGACGTAGCATAAAAATTATAAACTTACATAACAGTGTAGCCATTCACATTGTCACAGAAGAGATTATCAAGTGTTAGCTGCGTCACTTCTGCCGTCCCTCACTACCACCACTGCTGAAGCCCGACGGGTCACTGGCCCACTCCGCTGAGGAGAAAGCAAACTTGTTTGCCTCTCTTTTTGCGGAATCTTCGCGTCTGGATTCTGGTGACGCGCGGCCCACTCCTTCTCCTGATTGTTGCGAGACGAGTATGTCGGACATTCGCATACATCAAAAGGACGTTCGTAGGGTGCTGCGCAATCTTGACGTGAACAAAGCTAGTGGCCCCGACGGAATTCCAGCAATTGTTCTCAGAACCTGTGCGCCTGAATTGTCTCCGATCCTGACACGCCTGTTTCGCCTTTCATATGAGACGGGAAAAGTGCCGAATGCCTGGAAGCAAGCTAACGTTCAGCCTGTGCCCAAGAAGGGCAGTCGGGCTGACCCGGCCAACTACAGACCCATTTCAATAACGTCCATCATCTGCAAGAGTATGGAACGAGTGCTTAATTCCAAGCTCCTGGCATACCTAGAAGCTAACGACATCCTCAGTGACCGCCAATATGGCTTCCGCCAAAATCGGTCAACTGAGGATCTTCTAGCGTATGCCATTCACAACTGGAGTGAGGCCATAGAGAGCCACGGGGAAGCGCTTGCCGTCTCCCTCGACATCTCGAAGGCTTTTGACAGGGTCTGGCATGACAGCCTTATTGGTAACCTTCCTTCATTCGGTTTGCCCAGTGGTCTGTGCGATTGGATTGCAGACTTCCTGAGGGGCCGGTCCATTCGGGTGGTTATTGATGGCCGCTCGTCTGAACTACTGGATATTAATGCCGGGGTCCCACAGGGGTCAGTACTCTCAGCAACGTTGTTCTTGCTGCACATAAATGATCTGCTAAAACCCGGCACCTTTGGGTATGCAGACGATAGCACTGTAGCTGAGAGATACGTGTCCGACGCGCGCGCTACTGGATCTCAGATCCGGTCTCTCCGGGAGGCCATGGTTGGGCGCTTGAATCTGTCCTTGGAGGCAGTCTCCGAATGGGGCGATGCCAATCTGGTCAAGTTCAATGCTGCTAAGACCCAGGCGTGTCTTTTTTCCGCTAAAATGAGCCAATTCCACCCGGCTCCTTCTTTCAGAGGTGTGACCGTGCCGATAACTGACCATCTTGAGATTCTTGGCATTAAGTTGACATCGACGCTCAATTTTGGTCCATTCATTGAGGCAAAAGCTCAGCTGGCTGCCAAAAAATTGGGGATCCTCGCGAAGGTGAGACGGTACTTCACGCCAGAACAGCTGCTCAACTTATATCAAGCGCAAGTTCGATCATGCTTGGAATACTGCTCTCATCTCTGGGACGGATCTGCCAAGTACCAGCTGGATGCACTTGATGCGATCGAAAGACGGGCTAAGAGGCTCATCGACAAAGAAGTATTGGCCGAATCTAGGCTCCAGAACCTCGAACATCGGCGCTGAGTTGCCAGTCTGTCGGTTTTTTTTCGGTTACATTTCGGGGAGTGTGCGTTGGAATTGCATGAACTAATTCCTCCTAGCCCGTTCCATCATCGGACTACAAGACGTACGGCGTTGCGTCATCGGTACATGGTGGACATCCCACCCATACGCACCAAACGTTTTGGGAATTCTTTTATTATGCCTACAGCAAAGGAGTGGAATTCCCTGCCGGAGTCTGTATTTCCTGATAGCTACAACCTGGGAGTCTTTAAGTCAAGAGTGAATAGGTTTCTTCTAGGCAAGCGTGCTTCATCGTCGACCACATCATCGCTTATCATCAGGTGAGATAGTGGTCAAACGCAAGCCTATCATAAATAAAAAAAAAAAAATTGTGCCGTCAAGTATAACTGTCATGCCAATCCACTCCCACACACGGTCAATTCCAACTGATCCAATCGATCGCGTCATGCCGATTGGACGATAGGAAGGATGGTGTATGGCCACCATAATCCCGTCGAAGATTTTCACCTTTCACGCGTTCGAAAAAGCTAGCAGCTCAAGTGTAACTATGCTCAGTAAATAAATTCCGAACCATAAATGTGTCCATGATTCGAAGTAATGAAACGTGCAATCGATGTGCCAATTAGTCGTATAAACGGAATCTATAACTATTTTCAACATTAATAGATAAATTATTAATAAGTTCTCTTCGGTTTAAATAGTTGTCGTTGTAGCCATTATAGTCTATAAGGATTTTATTTTGTTTTTCTTGATTGAATGATAGCTGCTGCTAGGTCGACACATTGTTGAGAGCCAAAGATAAGGATTCTGTTGTGCAATTCACTTTGTTGCTGAGAACAAGCAGTATTTGTGGGCAGATTTTCGACACCCGGGTTCGTTGATGGTTGTTATCATTATATTGGTTGAGCGCGTCTATTTGTTTCTTGAAAGTTGTAAGCTGTTCCTGTGCGTTTTCCTATTCTTGTTGTACGCCTGTAATTTTCTGTTGTTGCAATACAATTTTGATGCGTTTGTTATCACGTATATTAGTTTTGCTAGTAAGTGGAGTGGAAAGTGTAGAGAAAGTCTGTTGTAGTAGGGACTGTTTTTTCCTCTAATGATATCTGCGTTGTTTTCGATGGTGGAAGAATTGCAAAGTGTTTTTTAACATTTTTATTGCCGTAGTTAGCTTATTTAATTGTCGCCGAAGATTGTTATTTTCTATTATTATATTTTCTTGCTCATTCTCGGTGCTATATAGCTTATTTGTAAGGTCTTTAATTGTGTCTTCCATTTCTAAAATTGTTAGAATCCATCCACATTTATATTTATAACTTTTTTAGTAACATGCGTTTCATCCCTCCTCATCACATGACCATACCAGGACAAACAGTTTCCCTTCAACTTTTCTGCCACTGGCACCACTTCCGGATATCCATTGCAATCAAATTCATAGCAGTTGCTTGCTGGACATAAGTCTGTTTTTTAGGGTTCCGTATCCAAAGGGTAAAAACGGGGCCCTATAACTAAGGCTCCGCGGTCCGTCTGTCTGTCTGTATGTCTGCCACCAGGCTGTCTCATGAGCCGTAATAGCTAGACATTTTAAAATTTCATAGATGATGTATTTGTGTTGCCGCTATAATAACAAATACTAAAAATAAAATAAAATAAATATTTAAGTGGGGCTTCCATACATCAAACGCAATTTTTTTGCCATTTTTTGCGATAATGGTACGGAACCCTTCGTGCGCGAATCCAACTCGCACTTGGCCAGTTTTTTAATATCTACGGTTATTATCACAATGGAGAACAGCCCTCTCCATTGCGCTTTGAGTGACTGTAAGCTTTCTGATAAGGCCCATTGTAAGCGACCACGTCTCAGAGCCATATGTTATCACTGGCAACACACACTGGTTATAGACTTTCGTCTTGTGAGACACTGTAGTAAGTTGGACGAGAAGACACCGCGCAACTTCCCAAACGCTGCCCAGCCGAGTCGGATTCGACGGTTGACCTCTTTCTCGAAGTTGGCCCTACCAAACTAGATCGTTTGTCCCAGGCAGACATAGTCGCCCACAACTTCAGGTGTAGAGTCTCCGACCTTGATAGTAGTGGGTATAACATGGGCATTCAACATCACCTTGGTTTTGTCCATGTTCATCCTAAGACCCACTCTTTCGGAAGCTCTATTAAGGTCATCGAGCATTTTACTGAGGTCCTCCATCGTCTCAGCCATAACCACCATATCGTCGGCAAACCAAAGGTGAGTAATGTACTCGCCATTGACGTTAATGCCTAGCCCTCTCCAGTCCAGAACCTTGAAGACATCCTCCAGTGCAGCGGTGAACAGATTCGGAGATATTACGTCTCCTGTCTCACACCTCGCTGCAGAAGGACGGGTTACGAGGTCTGACCCTTAAATCGAAGTGACATGGTGGCTTTTTTGTATAAACAATTCAACACTTCGATGTACCGGTAGTCGATTTGGCACCGTTGGAGACACTGCAGTACAGTCCAAGTCTCAATCGAATCGAAGGCTTTCTCGTAGTCCACAAACGCTAAACAGAGAGGCAGGTTGTATTCTTCTGTCTTCTGTATAACCTGCCGCAGTGTATGTATGTGGTCTACGGTGCTGAAGCCTTTAAGGAATCTGGCTTGTTCGGGAGGCTGGAAATCGTTAAACCTGCGCGCGAGACGATTCGTGATGACTCTTGAAAACAACTTGTAGACATGGCTAAGAAGTGAGATGGGCCTATTGTTCTTCAGTAGGGCATTGTCACCCTTCTTGAAGAAAAGTAACCACTACACCCTTGCACCATGTCTGTGTCGTTTTCCTCTCGAGTATGACGGAATCAAACAGCTTCTGAAGGGCGTTAAGTATTGGTTTTCCACCCGCCTTTAGGAGTTCGTCCGTAATTCCGTCGTCACCCGGTGCCTTGTTGTTCTTAAGCTGTTTCAGAGCTATCCCAATCTTATACAGGCTGACGTCCGGAATGTCTTCAATATAGTGTCGGGTCAATCTAGCTCTAGGGTCATTCGCTAGATTCGCGACGGGTTTACTGGTAAACGTGTACAACTGCCCATAGAATATATCGATCTCCCTCAGAAGCTTCGGTTTGGCGGATACGATCCTGCCATCATCAGTCTTCAGATTTGTGAGCTGGCTCTGCCCAACAGACAGATCTCTTGCAAAGACCCTGGAGACCTTATACCTCTCTTCAATCTTTCACTCAATCGCGTCTTTAATACTTTCGGTATTAATGTGGTTGAGGTCTCTTTTCAAGGACTTTGAGATCCGTCTATTTAGCTGCCTGTATTTCAACGCATCGTCTGAAGACTGCAGGACCATCTCAGGCCTCTCCTTCATGAGCTTGAAAGTAGATACATACATATTTACATTGTAAGTTAATAAAATCTATAATAACTAGCTTCTGCCAGCGGCTTCGCCCGCGTGAAAAGTATTTTCTTATCCCAAGGGAACATTATACCGGGGATGAAAAGTAGCCTATGTGCTATTGCAGACTATAATCTCTGTGGCAAATTTCATCCAGATCCGTTCAACCGTTTTAGCGTATTTGAGTAACAAACATACACATCCATCAAAACTCTCGCATTTATAATATTAGTAAGAAGTAAGAAAAGCTTGTAAAAAAGTAAAGAAAGAAAGAAATATTGTTTATTCTGCCGTCATTGCTCTACCTATTAATGCCATTCTTAATTATACAGGATGCGTTTTTTAAGTGGGCTTGGATGGCCAAATCTGAAACTATGAGGAAAAGCGGAAAACACTCAAAGGAACTACGAGGCCGATTTTGTTGTTGAACTACAACCGCATCATTACACCATTCGATAGTGTCGCTAATAAGGATTAAATTCTGGGAAATAATGACATATGCCAAACTTATGGAAAAGGCTAATCTTTAACAAAATATTTATCTTTCCTGCGTTTAGTACTTTCCTATTAAATTTTAAGTGATGAAATAATGGCCATTGTTTTCAATAAATAGCAGAATTCAACAATTTAAGTATCGTACTACATTCTGCATTACAAGCATTTTTATGTATGTTTGTATTGTAATATTCTCCAAAGTTTTTTTCATGTCATCTATTGCATGATATGAGTCTTCGTAGATAGACAATATTTTTTTTTGTTTGTGTCTTTTCCTTAAGTTTACCATATGTCATTAATTCCCAGAATTGGATCCTTATTAGCGACACTATCGATTGGTGTTCGATTCCGAGCTAAGAATATTGTTTTTTTTTAAATCCAATGATGCCGTTTAACTTTTTATCAAAATCGGCCTCGTAACTCCTTTGAGAGTTTACCGCTATTCCTCATACTTTAGGAATGGGCCATCCACGCCCACTTAAAATACTCACTCTGTATAGAAGGAAATAAAGACTTTATACTGCTCTAATTCGAAATCGCGGTCCTTAATATTTTTAAATAATGAAGACAAAATCTTCATAGTTTTATTTTTAGGGTTCCTACGAAAGCTTACTAGACAATGACTGCTACGGCCTACGCTATAATAAAAAATGTATAAAGAAAATATTCAAAATATTTCCTATTCAAATATTATTTTAGTAAAACATACTTATATACCAACGAAAGTTTAACTTAAGAGAAACAAATACGTAGAATCTGAAATCTACATTGATTGTTCCAGTAATAATTTCAACGAGTTTTCTTATTGCTCGTTCACATTACTTTCTTCGTATCAATATAATTTCAGTTAGTAATTTATTTTGTTAGGTAGGTACCTACGATATCGCCCGGGGTTCTTACTTAATAAACTTGAAACAACTTTGATGAAAGGATTGGATATTTTCGGAGCTATTGTAACAGATATTCTGTTTATTATAGTGTCTGTTCGTTTAAAAATGTCTTGAAAGCCTTCAGGCTTTAGTAAACAACCATTTTTCTAATTATTAAGTTGAGGAAAAAATGGTAGTCCTAGTGAAAGAATAACCGAAAGTGTTTTTTTTTCATGTTTATTCTAGGCGTGGTATGTTTTTACACTGGAATTTTGCTCAAACATACGAGTACATAGGGAGGTGTATTATTTACACAAAATAAACAGGCACACATAACAACTGGGACACAGTTACTAATCTAACGCAGTATTAATGTACACAAAAATTGTAATATGTTTTTGTTTCTATAAATATTTGTATTTTTATAAACACCTGAAACCTAGGCCTTTCAAATATGTTTTTCCTTCAAAGAATTGACCATGCGGGCCTGAAGGCCAAACATTTATTTACTAGCAACTGTACTAAGTGAACCGCAAATATTTCGGGATCGAGAACCAAAGAGAATCAAAGCACATAAAAGTTAAAATCCGTCCAAACCCTCCATTGTTAAAAAAACTTCCTCCCACTGAGCAAAAATATAAAATACGGCAGCACCAAGTCGAAAACTCACTTCCAACAATTTTCAACGCTCACATAAGACGAGATATTCTGAAAAATGAGGCGAACAAAGTTGCGGCCTCTTTGTACTTCCGCGGAATATCATGACGAAGCGCCTAATACAGCTGAAAAAGTAAAACTTGCCACAGTGAGGCGTTGAGTTAGCCCACTGGCTTGCGAAAGTTAACTTATTTCCTTGAAAAACTCCTTTTGTTTCGTGCACTCGCCGGCACGTAGCGCGTTATCCGGAAACTTTCAGAATATAACCTACATTTCCTCCTAGTAATTAGGTTTGCAAATATTTTTGTTTGCGGACCTCAATATATCTTTCATGCCTGTCTTGTTGACCCACGTTACGTGTGTCGTTTGTTCTTATTTATCGGTAAACTTAAGGAATTACATAAGTGAAATTAAGATAAGGGTGAGACAATAAAAAGTAAGAAAAACGTTGTAGAAAATGAGAGTCTATTTGTTTGTGCGGATTCTGTTTTTGTGAAAAGGGAGAGTATTCTGTAAGTGAACAAAACATTTCAGTTGGTAGTACGTGATGTAATATCAAGCGAGACAACTCGTTGAAGTGGTGGCAACGGACTCCTATACTCCTAACGAGTCCCGAGAGAAACTTCATAAACATATTTATGTTAGAACAGAACTTTGGCCCGCCAATTAATATTAAAACCGATTTAAAGATTAAAAGAATTTGGTGTGGACTATTAACAATTTTTTTGTATTATGCACTCTTAACTTTGGCACTTGAAGATAAATTAATTTTAAAGATATTCACTTATTTACCTAGGTTCTTCATTTGAATATCAATCTTTACTTTGTTTTTTAATCATGCAGTCTTTTTGTTACTTCATCTACGACAAGCTTACTAGAATTCATAAAATATCAACCATTGTATTAAACTTGTAGATAATACCGCTTTATTCAGCCATCACTTACATTTCAATACATTACCTCCGATACATATGGTGCCCATCATTTTTACTAATCGACTGAAATTCGACCTTTATTTGTACCAGTCATGTCTTCAAATCGGCCATCTAAAAATGTCCAGATTACATTTACGGTATAATGACGCGACAAATCTACGTCTGCGATATTGCCAATAACTCGACAATAAAGAAACGCTCTAAGTGACGACTAATTATTAGTCGTCACTTAGAGCGTTCGATATTTTTGGAGCCAACTTTTTTGGGATTAAATCTTTTCTCATTGCATTTCGGCGCAGAATTGGAGCACGGTGTAATAATTGATTGGATTATACCTTTCATCGGGCCAGTCGTACGTGAGCCATGTACATGATTGATTTATGCGAGAGAATTTATTTACTAACTATGACAATAAAACGCGTTATCTACGTCATACAAATTCATTGGTTTCGAACAGTGGAAGCTGTGACATGAATAAAATATTATTTAGCTTAAAGTTCTTTTGCTGTTATAGCAAAAAAGATAGTTTTTATTGCCATTCTGTGAGGAATTCGCATTTATATCTTAGTAGACGTTTTCGGTTAGAGTATTGTGATTTTGCATTCAGAGCGTGACAAACAATAAATAATATTTTCGGATGAAAATATTCCAATATAATGCTTCGGATGTGTTTTCCTTATCGTTTCCTGAGCTTCAAAAACTATTTATAAAATTAAACGTTCATATAAGTATAGTTATAAGAAATACGCGGATGACAACACTGGGCCCATATTTTGATATTTCCTTATATTCAGACAGCCTCATTTCAATTAAGTGCCAGCCTTTAATTGATAAGAAAGGATAATTTAACTAAATAATAAAGATTTATCTATTCCCAAAGAATTCCAATACTAAAGCAAAGTAAAAAATTTATATCCCAGATTAAGATGCTCAGTGAAAAATGTAGTCCTTATCTCAACATCTACAGAAGTCAATTCGCTCAGTTCTCGAACTCGTCTTATTTGGAGAAGGGTGTGAACCTAAGTGTAGTGGCTAATGCTGGCAAGATATTGCTGGTAAATAGGGTGTGATGCGGGTAGACGTCTGTAGACAGTACGAAGGTATTAGGTACCCATATGCAGGTTTACGCGTAAATGGAAGTTGTATGAACACATGTGCGTGAAACGTAGGTTAGTGATTGAGGGATGAGTGAAATGGTTTATATTTTGAAACTTTATAGAGGTTTCAACCTCGTGCTTGTCTGAAATAACCCCACGGAATACCGGGATAAAAATATCCTACGTCCTAATTCAGGTCATGGTCTACAGGTGATTGGTTTAGTGCTGTTATGAGCAAAATAGTGCTGAGGTAGATTTGTTAAGTATTGACATTTTATATGTTGGTAAAAGATAAAGTAACTTCCACTTACCTTTATCTATCTATTTATTCGCTATTATAATGGACTTGATGAATTTCGAGGCGGTTCTTTTTTTTTTTTATCCGATTGTCTCGCTTTTGACCACTATTTCGCCTGATGGTAAGCGATGATGTAGTCTACGGTACAGCACTTTTTACTTTCATTTAGAGAATTTTATGACCAAGGTGGAATGTAGGTACAAATAATTTCTCATTTACTTTCATATGTAATTTCCTGTGTATAGTTATTTATTTTTAACTTTGCCCGACACTTGGCATTTCTCTTGTATCGTAGGTGCGTTTACAAATATTTAAAGTCACAAACGCAAGACACCCAGATCTGGAACAACTATCTCTATGCCAATATGACGTTGGAACACGTAACAAGTGTAAGTATTAAAAACTTTAGAGTAACAATGTAAATTAATTTTCCTTGAGAGAAAGCCAGGGTCTGTCATGCTTCATCGAATTGTTTCCGAAAGCCATCGATAACTATAGCTCAATACATTTCGGCAAAACGCCTCTGAAATCAGAAGCCTTTTAAAAATCACCTCATGTCAGCAGTTCTACGTGGTACACGGATTTTAATAATAAACTGCTTTATAATGAAATAAAGGAAAGTGGGGTAGTAGGGTATGGAAACATTAACATAAATATTTATTTCTCTTCTACCAAGAAACAGGTATAAGCAGTACAAAATGTGACTTGGGTAATGCTAGTATGCACAAAGTAATGATTTTTATTATTAAGAAATAAATAAGCTTTAGCTTTTTAACTCTCTCCCTTTATCTGAATGTACATACATGATATAAACATAAAGTTTAAATACTTACTTCAGCTTGAGAAAATCTTTATATTTGCCATTGTTCTTTCTTGCCTAGTAAAACAATACACTTTAGAAGGTATACTTTGATTTCTGGTTTAGGTAGCTACTTTAATTTGTTGGTACTGTTATAGAACTTACCTATAAATCTTATGGTGAGAGTCAAAATGGCGGGTGTACCATAGCAAATTAAATAATACCAATTATCAAAAAAATGTACCTAAAATGTACTATTTTGTACCTAGATCTAAAAAATCTGTACCTCCTTCAGAACGAAATTATTTCGATATTAAACTACACCCGCCATATTAACATCATGATGGCGGGTGTTCTATATTATTTTATTTTTTAACCATTACTCATAAAATATAATTACACCAAAAAAATGTACCTAAAAAGTACCTCAAGGAAAAAAAAATACACTTTTGATCAGTTGGACGGTTCCTGAAAAATAAAGCACTCGTGTCTTATGTATAAGTAAACACGATAATTATCATGAAATATTGATATAGTTATATCTATTTTTATAAAACAAAGTCGTGTTAGTTACACCACTTATAACTCAAGAACGGCTCGACCAAATTTAATAAAATATCGAAAAAATTAAAGATAAAAAGAACATTTACTGTTAGATACATTAACAGATGATGACAGTGACTCCTTATCACACGAAAACTTACTATACATGCCTACTTTTATACCAACACTTACCAGATTAGTACAGCAACTACCATTGTGGTCAAATGTGATGATTATGTATGGACGAAAATAAAGAGATAATAACTTTAGACGCGTTATTAACATTCATGATTTTTAATTTAATAGTTATCCTTAAAATATCAATCATCAGCAATACATTTAATAAATCTATAGATAAGTCGTTTTTGTACATGGAAAATATTTCCAAAAAAATAGTCAGTGTTGTAGGCTAACCAACAGAACTCATTCCCAGCATTTTTGGAATTTTTGTCTGTTTAGTTTGTTTAGTAGTGCACGCATCACGTAAAATGAAAGAAACCAATGTAGATAATTTTGTACACAAAAATTTTGCGTAACTAAAACATAGTATTTGTTTCATCGCAATAGGTTCACTCTATCAAAAGATATATGAATTTAAAGTGTTCAAGAAGTAAAATATCACAACAAACGCAATTCAGATACTCGGACAGTTGAACTGTGTATATTCGATAGATGGCGTTGTACATTTGACGTTATTTTTTAAATGGCGGTGTTAAGATTCTCCGCGGAAGAATGACCCTAGAAAAAAATTGGTAGGTAAGTAGGATAAGTATGTTTAATTTCTCAGGAACTATCCGACTTATCAAGTGTGTGATTTTTTTTACTTTAGGTACTTTTTAGGTACATGTTTTTGATGTAATTATATTTTATGAGTAATAGTCAAAAAAATAAATATTTATAGAACACCCGCCATCTTGATGTCAATATGGCGGGTGTATCTTAATTTCGAAATAACTTCGTTCTGAAGAAGGTACAGATTTTTTAGATCTAGGTACAAAATAGTACATTTTAGGTAAATTTTTTTGGTAATTGGTATTATTTAATTCGCTATGGTACACCCACCATTTTGACTCTCATATCTTATGTCCGATCAGAATATACTCGTACGCCAAGTGTGCTCTTAGACGTGGAGTTGCGGACAGTCCGTTATTATACAATACATAATATGTTATGGACCAAGTGATTAATATAGCATTATTTATAAAGCCCAGACAACTGGAAAAATGCCCAATACGAGTGGGCAATTCGATAAAAAATATTGAAATAATTAAATTGTCCGGACTTTTTGAATAATGCCCATCACTTATTGGGCAGGATCATATAAAGATGTATTTTATTAAATTATTTTAATGTTAACATTTAATATAGAATCAGTATGGTGGTAAGTAGGATTACATATTTAAGAAACAAAGTCGACGCAACAGTGCCGGTGCTCCTATTGCTACCTTAAGGGTCTAAAGTAACCTAACATAAAGGAGACGAGATCATTCCCTTCGAACCTAACCAACCCATGTAGGTGTGTCCTAAGCTCCCTTCGCTTGCTTTTGGACTAATTCGTTCAAAATAGCCGCACTGCTTACAAATATTATTTTATGCTAGCCGATTCTATTAAAAAATTCTTTTTTACAGATATTTATTAAAATAAACCATACTAATGTACCATAATTATCGAATCGCCCAACATTAAGTTAGCAATATTCATAATGAACAGATAATGTGGTAAATAAAGAAGTTTATATCAGTATTTTTTACATTGTCGATTTGACTTTACTTGATTCATATTGCCCGGGCATTATACTCGTACATAGTACATAGCCTTGATTAATCACTTGGTCCATGACCCATGCACAGATATACATACATATAAGTACAATAAAAAATAAAAATAAATTTTACAAAAAAATACTACCAACTTCCAAATAAGAAAACTACAAATTGAATGTCGGTATCTTTAGTAGGTAGGTATCAATTTTTTGCGTTATGGACACCGACTTCCAAAAATAAAGTTATTTTTTGTAAAAAGTTTTAATTTTTTTGTTGTATCTCCCTAATAGGTAAGTAGTTTAGTAAGGTACCTGTAATGACAGAATAGATTACCAATATCAATATCATGAAACTGAACATAACCGGAGAAATAAGAGTGTACCAAGGTGAACTGAACACATCTGCGTACCCCTTTAGAGCGTACTGGCGTGATGTTATGTTATGAAATGGTATAAACAATAAACAGACATGCGATTGCAGCAAACCAGAGAGATTTTCCCTTATTTATTGAAGAGTTATGTTGTTTATCTCCCAAGTTCTTCATCAGATGCTCACCAAATTAAAATGTGACCAATTTCGGAATATAATCTTGCAAAAAAAAAAAAAAACAAAATCAGTCCACAATTGACGGAGATATCGGTGAAAAAAAGAAAAAAAAATCGTAGTCGAACTCGAAAATAGAAACTCTTAGCCACTGGCTGGGCCACTACGACACCGGTCCGTTAAGGTACGGAACATACATAAATGCCTACATCAAAATATAATAAAACATTCGCATATCATGTCCACTTGTTAGTTTCCAAGGTATTAAGTTATTACGAACTCCTGACAGGCTGTTGAGGCATTACCTCTATTTATTAATGTCCCGCGGGTATTATTACATTTTGGAAACTGTGATTCCTCTTGGGCTTGATACAATGGATCATGGACATGTTAGTAATCTGACTTTATAAACTATAATACCAGCAATATGTTAATTTTGTAATTCGTTGTTCATCCTGCGCAACATACTTGTAGATTATTTTACTACTTATTTTTAGGGTTCCGTACCCAAAGGGTAAAAACTGCGGTCCGTCTGTCTGTCTGTCACCATTCTGTATCTCATGAACCGTGACAGCTAGACCGTTGAAATTTTCACAGATTATGTATTTCTGTTGCCGCTATAACAACAAATACTAAAAACAGAATAAAATAAATATTTAAGTGGGGCTCCCATACAACAAACGTGTTTTTACGATAGTGGTACAGAACCCTTCGTGCGCGAGTCCGACTCGCACTTGGCCGGTTTTTTAAATTACAGCCAATTACAGTTAGGTTTTACATCTGGAATTTTTCAGTAACGATCTGGAGTCTGGATTTGTGCCCGGTAAATTCATTTTAGGCTGAGCAAGGGCGGATCGACTACGCCGTAGCATGCGTCTACGCAAGCGTAGCCGTAGCACTCGCATGACGCGTCGTAGCAAACAAATAGTTGTGTGAGTTAAAAGTAGTTTCACGAAGAATTAAGTGATAATACGATGTATTTCTCAGTTTAGTTTTTAGGGCTCAGTTCTTCAAATGGAAAAAGAACCCTTTTATGGTCACTTAGTTGTCGGTCTGTTTGTCCGTGTGTGCAAGTAATTTTTTCCCTGGAACTCCTGGAGGTATCAATTTGAAATTAATATCATATAAATAAATAATAAAATAGTTTAGTGTGTCTCAAACGGTTATATTTACGAATGTGAATGAGACAGTAAGTAATCAATAATCCCATCAAAAACATAAATGTTAAAAAGGGAGCCAAGTTCAATAATAAGAATATGCGCGGTTCTTGACTACGCTGATAAAAGAATTGGGATCTAAATGCCAATTTCTGTATCCTGAAATTTATTTACAAGAACATAAAACATTCTAAAATAAATTTAAAAACACAATTTCTTGATTTTTCTGCTGCATCAATTATTGCTATTTTAAAATATAACTTTCTTTTTTTTTTTGAGATGGTTTTGCTCTTGACTCTAGTCTAAGTCATAGGTGACAGAGACAGGGTCGACGATGGAGTGAGCTTACCCAGAAGAAGCATGTTTACTCTAACTTTGAAGAGATTCGGGTTGAATGCGTTCGGAAACACAGACGCAAGTAGTGAGTTCCATTCATTCGCTGTGCGCATTATGAAGGATGTTTGGAAGCGCTTGGTGCGAATTGGTGGAATAGCAACTAGGTAAGGATGGTAACTTGCAGTGCGTCTAGATGTCCGATAGTAGAAGGGGGCTGGTGGGATTAGGTCGTGGAGTTCTTGAGCACACTCACCGAAATACAGTCTGTAGAAGACCGATAAGCAGGCAACCTTGCGGCGATGGGCCAAGCTGTGAAGCTTGGTATCCACCAGTTCAATGTCGCCGATGAGCCTCTTGGCTCTGCGTTCCACCGAGTCAAGCGCGGCAAGCTGATACTTTGCTGAGCCATCCCAAAGGTGACTGCAATACTCCATGCAGGATCGGACTTGCGCTTTGTACAGGGTTAAAAGCTGTCCAAGCGTAAAGTATCGCTTCACCTTATTTAGGATGCCCAGTTTTTTGGCCGCAATTTGGGCTGTGTACTCAATGGAGGCGCCGAAGTTGAGACCGGATGTCAACTCCAAGCCTAGGAGCTCAAGCCGATCAGTCACTGGAACAGACACACCTCGAAAAATAGGCGCCTGATCGAAAAGACTCCTTTTAGCGGTAAAAAGACACGCCTGTGTTTTGGTGGCGTTAAAGGAGACCAGATTGTCATCAACCCACTGGGAGACATGGCTTAAGGTCAAATCTGTCCGCTCTACCATAGTCTCTCTCAAGGAACGAACTTCATCCACGCTGGTTCTTGCGCTGGACAGGTATCTCTCTGAAACAGTACTGTCATCTGCGTACTCAACAATACCAAGCTCAAGTAGGTCATTGATGTGCAGCAGGAAAAGAGTTGCAGAGAGAACAGACCCCTGAGGAACTCCGGAATCAATAGCCATAAGGTCAGAGGAGCAGCCGTCTATGACTACTCGGATCGACCGTTCGCAAAGGAAGTCTAATATCCAGCTTTAAAAACCAGCGCGGATGCTATACGCAGGAAGCTTACTGAGTAGACTTGTGTACCAGACCCTGTCAAAGGACTTCGAGATATCCAGCGATACAGCAAACTCTCTTTCAACTTCTTAAATTTGAAAAGTCGGGTTATTTACAGCAACTAACTTAGGATAAATTGTAGCTTAAGATTTGACTTGGCTGGTTTTCACAAATACTATAACGGTTTTAATATTCATTCATTCGAACATTTTGATAAATACCTTTATCATTAGAATTGCTACATTATGATCAACTATTATTAGCTGGTTGGAAGCCATCTGACGGTGAACAATCACAACTACTTCCAAATACTTTTTTCTTAATGACCAACCATTATAGTTTTTACCATAAAACGTAAATTGCGAGGAACATAAAGAAGATAAGTTTATTAGCCAAATATAAGGTGAAAAAAAATTAGAAAAAGTGAAAATAACTTTATTTTTGGAAGTCGGTGTCCATAACGCAAAAAAAAATGATACCTACCTACCAAAGACACTGACTTTCACTTTATAGTTTTCTTATTTGAAACTCGGTAGTATTTTTTTGTAAAAAGTATTTTTATTGTATTTATATGTATATGCACTAGGTATAATGCCCGGGCATTATGAATCAAGTAAAGCCAAATCGGTTCTGGTCTGTTCATTATGAACATTGCTAACTTAATGTTGGGCGATTCGATAATTATGGTTTTTTTTTAATATTCGGTCAGCAAAAAATATCTGCATAAAAGTAATTTTCACATTCATATTATAGAGTCGGCTAGCAGAAATTAAAATTTGTAAGTAGTGCCGCTATTTTGAACGAATTAGTCCAAAAGCGAGCGAAGGGAGATTAGGACACCCCTACACGGGTTGGTTAGGTTCGAAGTTGATGATCATCTCCTAAATGTTAGGTAACTTTAAACCCTAAACATAGAAATAGGAGCACCGGCTCCGTAGCGTCGACTTTGTTGCGTAAATATGTAATCCTACTTACCTACCATACTGATTCTATATTAAAATCAAAGTGATGGGCATTATTCAGAAATCCCGGGCAATTTAATTATATCGATAGTTTTTATCGAATTGCCCACTCATATTGGGCATTTTGCCAGTTGTCTGGGCTTTATGAATAATGCTATATTAATCACTTGGTCCATAACATATTTTGTGTGGTACAATAACGGGCTGTCCGCAACTCCACGTCTAAGAGCACATTTTGCCTTGGAGTATATTCGGACATAAAAGTTATAGATAAGTTCTATAACAGCATCAACTAAGTAAAGTAGCTATCTAAACCAGAATTCAAAGTATACCTTCTAAAATGTATTGTTTTACTAGGCAAGAAAGAAAAATCGCGAATATAAAGATTTTCTTAAGCTGAAGTTAGTATTCAAACTTAAGTCAAATATATGTACATTCGGATAAAGGGAGAGAGTTAAAAAGCTAAAGCTTGTTTATTTCCTTATAAGAAAATCATTACTTTGTGCATACTAGCATTACCCAAGCCACGTTTTGTACTGCTTTTACCTGTTTCTTGGTGGAAGAGAAATAAATATTTATGTTATGTTTCCATACCCTACTACCCCACTTTCCTTTATTTCATTATAAAGCAGTTTATTATTAAAATGATTAGAAAATATCATAAATTCCATATTCCGTTTTCCCATAAGCACAGTAGTCTTTGTCGTAGAACGTTATATATTTGTGTGTGCACGACACGTTTCCTATATTATGTACTTCCTTCGGGAAAAGCACGATATTTCTGTTCGATGTTTTCCGTGTACCACGTAGAACTGCTGACATGGGGTGATTTTAAAAAGGTTTCTGATTTCAGAAGGATTTGGCCGAAATGTAGTGAGCTTTAGTTTTCGATGGCTTTCGGAAACTATTCCATGAAGCGTGACCGACCCTGTCTTTTTATCAAGGAAAATTAATTTACTTTGTTATTCTAATGTTTTTAATACCTACATATGTTACGTGTTCCATCATCATATTTGTCTACAGATTGTTGTTCCGGATCTGAGTGTCTTGCGCATGTCATTTTAAATATTTTTAAACTCACCCAAGATACAGGAGAAATGCCTAGTGTGGGGCAACGTTAAAAATAAATAGATGTTCACAAAGGCAATTATATAAGACAGTAAATGAGAAATTATTTGTACCTACATTCTACCTTTGTCGTCAAATTCTCTAAATTAAAGTAAAAACCGCATCGAAATTCATCAAGTACATTATAATAGCGAATACTTAGATAGATAAGGGTGAGAAGAAGTGACTTTATCTTTTACCAATATATACAATGTCAATACTTTAACAATCAGGAGGAGTTCGTGGCTAAATAATAACAGCCGTACGGGTCGATCTTAAGGTTAAGCAACGCTTGACGGGGTCGGGCCGTGGATGGGTGACCATTTCAACATACCGGGTTTCCTCCGTGCCTCGGAAAGCACGTTAAGCTGTTGGTCCCGGCTGTCATTTGAAGATCTTCGACAGTCGTTACGAGTAGTCAGAAGCTTGAGATCTGACACCAGTCTAGCCAAGGGGTACCGTATTACTCAGTTACTGGGTTGTGGAGGTCAGATAGGCAGTCGCTCCATGTAAAATACTGGTACTCAGCTGAATCCGGTTAGACTGGAAGCCGACCCCAACATAATTTGGAAAAGGCTAGGCAGATGATGATGAATACTTTAACAATCAATATGTGAACATCACTTCAAATTTACTCACCACTATTTTGCTCTCAACAGTACTAAACCAATCACCTAGCTGTAGACCATGACCTCAGGCCCGGAGTATAGACATGTGACATCCTTTCATCGAAAGCGTGGGGATAGCGATTGGCAAAAATGCAAAGTTGTATGGGATTGACATGTGATATCGAAAAATCACGTGATCAATCCCTTACATTTTGATATTTTGATTATCGACTTCGCTGATATTGAATGCCACTTGTCTAGAACCTCTGGCTTATGACGTAGGATACTATTTATCCCGGAATTTTGTGGAGTTATTTCAGAAAAGCACGAGGTTGAAACCACTACCAAGTTTCAAAATATAAACCATTTCACTCATCCCAACACACTCACCTCACCTCTCATCACTAACCTACGTTTCACGTACTTATGTTCATACAACTTCCATTTACGCGTAAACCTGCAGATGGGTACCTAGTACCTACATACTGTCTACAGACGTCTACCCGCATCACACCCTGTTTACCAGAAATATCTTGCCAACATTAGCCACTACACTTAGGTTCACACCCTTCTCCAAATAAGACGAGTTCGGGAACAGAGCGAGTTGACTTCGGTCGACGTTGAGATACGGACTAAATTTTTCACTGAGCATCTTAGTCCGGGATATAAATTGTTTACTTTGCATTAGTATTGGAACTCTTTGGGAATAGATAAATCTTTATTATTTAGTTAAATGTCCCTTTCTTATCTATTGATGGCTTGATAAGGCACTTAATTGAAATGAGCCTGTCTGAACATCAGGAAATTATAATAATTATGGGCCCAGTGTTGCCATCCGCGTATTTCTTATAACTATACTTATATGTACGTATAATGTTATAAATAGTTTTTGTAGCTCAGGAAACGATAAGAAAAACACATCCGAAGCATTATATTGGAATATTTTCATCCGAAAATATTATTTATTGTTTGTCACGCTCTGAATGCAAAATCACAATGCTCTAACCGAAAACGTCTACTAAGATATACATGCGCATCCCTCAAAGAATGACAATAACCTACAGCAAAACGATGTTTTTTGCTATAACAGCAGTTTTTGTGCTATGAACTTTAAGCTAAATAATATTTTATTCATGTCACAGCGTCCACTGTTCGAAACCAATGAATTTGTATGACGTAGATAACGCGTTTTATTGTCATAGTAAATAAATTCTCTCGCATACACCAATCATGTACAGGGCTCACGTACGACTGGTCTGATGAAAGGTATAATCCAATCAATTATTACGCCGTGCTCCAATTCTGCACCGAAATGCAAAGAGAAAAGATTTAATCCCAAAAAAGTTTGCTCTAAAAAGATCGGACGTCTATTTGTTCTTTTTTTCTTTCTTGTCGTGTTATTGGCATTATCGCTGACGTAGATTTGTCGCGTCATTACACCGTATTTGTAATCTGGACATTGTTAGATGGCCGATTTGAAGACATGACTGGTACAAATAATGGTCGAATTTCAGTCGATTAGTGATAATGATGAGCACGATTTGTATCGGAGGTAATGTATTAAAACGTAAGTGATGGCTGAATAAAGCGGTATTATCTACAAGTTTAATACAAAGGTAGATATTTTATGGATTCTACTAAGCTTGTTCGTAGATGAAGTAAAAAAAAAAACTTTAAGCATAAAAATACTACCAACTTCCAAATACAAAACTACAAAGTGAAAAATAACTTTATTTTTTGAAGTCGGTGTCCATAACGCAAAAAATAGGTACCTATGAAAGACACCGACTTCAAATAATAAAGTTATTTTTCACATTGTAGTTTTGTACTTGGAAGTCGGTAGTATTTTTTTGCAAAACGTTTTTTTATTTTTAACTTTTTAGTTGTACCTACCTAATAGGCAAGTCAGTAAGGTAACTATAACGGCAGAATAATTTTCATGAAACTTGAACATAACCGGTAAAATGAGAGATCTGCGTACCTCATATGAGCGTACTGGCGTGATGTTATGTTATGAAATGGTATAAACAATAAACAGACATGCGATTGCCGTAATCCCGAGAGATTTGCCGTTATTTATTGAAGAGTTCTGTTGTATATCTCCGAAGTTTTTCATCAGATCTTCACCAAATTAAAATGGGACCAATTTCGGAACAAGGAATGCGCAATGGTAGCATAGTTACTATAGCATGGAAATACTAAAAATTTCAGCCTACTTGTTGTCACCGTTGGTCTCCCCAGGGATGTGCCCTATCAGGTTTTGCAAAGAGGAGTTTCTGGAGTGATATTTTAAAAGTTCAAGGCTCTATGTGCTGATGATGATAAATGGGGTGGTTTTAGTGAGGACCCCGGTCTTTTCCCCAAAAAGTTTAGGCTTACCAGGCCGGCTTCTAAGTTCGATGATTTGTTAATCACAAGGCAGGTGTAAGATACGAGTAGTAGTTTTAAAGCTATACAGCTACCTGTCTTCTTAAAAGCTGAAATACCCTGAAAATCCTAAAAGTATTTCCTTCACAATATCGTCAGAATTTTTTTCTGAAACCGTCGATTTAAGTCAGGACGAAGATATCCCGTTCCAACATTTAGAGCAGCAATAATCGTTTGTCAGACCCTGCACACATTTCACCCACGGATTTATGATTTTATTTATCGTGAAAGTACCTATCTATTTATGTAGGCTAATACTTTTAATGGTAGTTTAATGAATATCTACTCTGATTCTTGTGTAAATACTCGTATTTGGTTATGTTTGAATGATGAATCCAGTGAATGCGAGACGCATGGCACCGGTCAATGTGGCGACACTTGGGGGAGGTCCACGTTTAGTTAGTGGACGTCTTTCGGCTGCAATGATGATAATCAGAAGGTATGAAACGCATTTGACTCAAACAGGTTTGGTTATGGATGAATGGATTGTTTCAAGAATTATATGAAAGAAAAGAGAGTGCATAGCGTTTGCTAGAGGAGAATGCAACAATAAAACCGTGTTGCGGCAACTGTTAGTATAATGGGAAAAGTGTAGGAAAGTGAATGAGGGTTTGGTTAGTAGTAATTGCTGTACACATAAATACATCTACAAAAATATAGTGGGTTGAAATTTTCGTTGGAAAAAAAATACTTTAAACAACCTAGAAAACAAAGTACGATTAGATCTTGGCTTGCGGAACGTGCAGAAGATACATATTTTGAATAAAGACTTCTAAGCATTATTAGCCAGTTGTGTACCGTAATAACCGAAACATTGAAAAAGCCATTGTATCTCGCGTGGATCCACGTTGTAGGCACTCACGAGATTAAGAGTCCGTTTTATGATAGTAGATCAGACAGACCTGCAAAAGACTCGTAAGTACCTAATACACATTTCTATAGCCCGAATGCAAGTAGCAATGGCACAATCAGAAGTTACTATGGCACTGGCATAGCTATTTAAACCAAGGCATGCTCGGCACCCACTGGGTCTTGATTTAGCTACGCGCCTCAGGCTAAAGCCTGGTTGGCCTGTAGCTAAATCAAGTCTTGCTACTTGCACACTTTTTTGCAAGATACACGTCCGCAAGTACTCGCAAAGAACTCGCACTAAGCCCACTGAACACCCCCGTTTACAATTCAGCTTTGAAGGAGTATTTCAGGAGACGAGTCGTAGTACAAACGTGGCCCTAATGTGAATGTGTATTATCTATGGAGCAGCAAAAATGATGCCATTAGAGTTCGGAAACCAAGCATATTCACATAATGCTGTCATTTCCACGTCTGATATCAAATTCAGGATACTGTACTGTTGACAAAAGAGTTAACTGAACTGCCACCTACTAGTTACGTTAGTTTTTTTTTTAGACTATTTACCCTACGTAAGATGTTTACGATTAGTCATAGCATGTACCTACGTGTTAGTTGACAATGTTTGTTCGAAGGGAAACTTCTTAGAGCCTGTAGTCCAATCAGATGGTCAGACCAAGTCCGCTCATCACGACGCTCTCCACAAAGCAATGGACAGGCATAGTGGTTATTACCGCAATGAAGGAATTACGGATCCTCTGTAATAAAAAACACGACGGGAGGAGGGAGGAAGAAATCTTACACTATAGTACATTGTGTATTAAGGGCGGTAAGTAAGGAATTACGATCGAGGCTCTAGTAGAAGCCCGAAGTCGAAGACTGAAGGCTTTCTGAGTCGAGATTCGTAATTCCCGTACCGCCCGTGAAACATACAATGTTTTTCATCACATTTGCGAGTAATAATTATTAATTATAGCTTTAATACACAAGACAGCACAGCAGTTCATTCGAAATACGTGAACTTTTTTTAAGCGGATGGCGAGTTTTTGCCCACACCACAGATTATACAAATGTTTCGTTCAGAAACTTTAAGGGCAAATACTTACGTAGGTAGTCAGCCATGACAGAGAGCAAAAAAAAAATGACTTTTTGATACAAATAACTATTAAAATCGATTATTAAGAACATTAGTTGAATATTTAAATAACATATAGCGAGATTGCAAAAAAAATCCTGTTTAGATAACATTTTAAGACAATTTCTCAATTGCGTGTAAACTCCTTGCCATCTTGCTTGCTTGCCATGGTCATGCAAGTTCAAACTTGCAGGACCTGTGTGCTGTGCTATAAATTAAAAAAATATTACTTACCGCCCTTGGGTTTTATGACAAACAAAAAAGCTCAAGGGTTTTATATGAGGCATTACGGCTAAGTTAACCTTTATGTTTTGATACTGTTTACGTGCAAGTGTGATGAAAAATATATTAATGCACAGGTATCAAGAACTTCGCTATTTACAAACAACTCAGCTAAAAAACCAAAACATTACCCTCTTTTGTTGATTGTACAAATACATCAAACCAACATTGACGAACGATTAGATATATCTATACCCTTGATTTAGTATCCCTGATCGCTACAAACGTTATTTATTTATTTTGGATTGTGAAAACAAAGGATTTCATTTCATAAAAATATGTGATTAAGACAAACTACATTTTTTTTCGTTTAGGGTTTTACAAATTAAGTAAATATACTTCCTATCCCACACAAATGATAAGTGTGAAAGAATGTTTATTTGGATTTGTAGATATTTGTACGGTTGGTAATCAATCTGCTGAGGTGGTTGATCAGATTTGAATGAAACTTGGCTCTGAGGTAGACCATGACCATGACCAGCAGCAGAACAAAGGACACTTTATTCTAGCTGTTCGTTCCCTTACAATACAGGAAATAAAGACATTTCATCATCATCATCATTTCAGCCGAAAGACGTCCACTGCTGGACATAGGCCTCCCCCAGGCGTCGCCACATTGACCGATCCCGTGCGTCTCGCATCCAGCGCCTTCCCGCAACCTTAACCAGGTCATCAGTCCACCTAGTGGGAGGCCTTCCAACGTATCGTCTTCCGGTTCGCGGTCGCCATTCCAGAACCTTTCGGCCCCATCGGCCATCCGTTCTGCGAGCAATGTGCCCTGCCCACTGCCACTTAAGTTTGGCAATTCTTCGGGCTATGTCGGTAACTTTGGTTCTCCTGCGGATATCATCATTCCTGACGTGATCACGCAAGGAAATTCCGAGCATAGCCCTCTCCATTGCCCTTTGGGTGACTTTGAGCTTTCTGATAAGGCCCATTGTGAGCGACCACGTCTCGGTCCCATAGGTGATCACTGGCAACACACACTGGTCATAGACTTTTGTCTTGAGACACTGCGGTAAATTGGACGAGAAGATACCACGCAACTTCCCGAACGCCGCCGAGCCGAGTCGGATTCGACGGTTGACCTCTTTCTCGAAATTGGACCTACCCAACTGGACCGTTTGTCCCAGGTAGACATAATCGTCTACAACTTCGAGAGTAGAGACATTTGTTGCGAAAAAAAAGCCTAGTTAACTACTTTCACCGAAATAATGTTCATTATGTAAGTAATGTTGCCTGAAAAGTCCATAAAAATTCCATCACAGCAAAAAGTAAAGGAAAAATGAAACAGTTTTGAACATAATGAAATATGTGAAATTACTGTATAATAGGAAAATAACAAACAACAAAAACTAACTAGACAAAAAAAAAGAAGTGTGACACTCGGGGACTGCCGCGGTAAAGCTACTGTAAAGCATTTAATTTTTGAGAATTTAAGTCATTGTCTTTCACCTATTGTTCTTAAAATCTACTTTCATTTCCCAAATAGTAAATGCAGATCATGGTCCACCCACAATAATTAACCCTTAACGCCACCCGGTACCAACCCCCTTATTATCATATTTTTTACCTTTTCCCCAAATAATAAATTTAAATTGTGACCCCTATTTATACCGCAATAAGGTCGCTTTTTCAATGTGACCCTTATTCTCACATACATAAAGTCTAAATTGAACGCGGTGGAATTTAAAATAGGATACAAATAAAGAACCTCAACTTCAATAGAACATAAAAATATTTCCTACATCCGTCATAATACAAATTCTTATTTTAACTTGTCATTGCCAAGCAAATTTGGGCCTTTAAATTAAAAACGTTAAAAACTCGAAAACGTAGCGAGCCAAACCCCCATTTATTTCCGATTAATAAAACTCTAAAAAACAAAACAAAAATATAAAGTGACCCTTATTCACATTGGAATAAGGTCGCTTTTCTTTGACAAGCAAAAGTGACCCTTATTCTCATTAGCATAAGGTCCACATTGATCACGATTGTAACAGAAACAGCTCAGAGAGACCGATAAAAGGAAAAATTTTAATACCCTCATATCTCAGAAACGGTTGGAGTTAGCGCATTTCTGACAAAAAAATTGCCCCCCTGCCCACCGCTACTTCATCCAGGAGAACAAGATTTACCCCCCTCCCTCTTAACCGTTTACCTCCCCCCGCAAAAAAATATAAAGTGACCCTTATTCACATTGAAATAAGGTCGCTTTTCTTTGACAAGCAAAAGTGATCCTTATCCTCATTAGCATGAAGTCCACATTGATCACCATTGTCACAGGTTATTTTCGTTACGGATTTTCTGGATTCGGTCTCCATGCTCAAGGCCTGCGATAGAAGCTATGCAATAGCTTAAAAAAAAACCTCCCATAAACCATCTACTAAATAGTCCGAACAAAGACTAAACATTTGGATAGGTGAGCCCGTTCTTGAGTTATAAAATTACAACGAAATGTGGCATTGATTTTTATATATCTAGCTAGTAATGAATATAATTTCGGTGCAATTACTTAACTAGGATTTTATTCGCAGATTGGCCTCTAATTATAGCTATTACTCAGTTACACAACCCCGCTCCAAAACCGCTCCCGCACAACAGCGACTTAACTGCTCTCAGCCCACACAAGTTTGTCCAAGCGCAAACAGCGCTAGCATTCAACTTACCATTTTCGAAAAGCTAGCAATGTGCTTCAAGCGAGCAATCTTCGTGCGTACCACACAACTACTTGAAGCGCGTGGTAAGCATGCGGTAAACGAGACGTCAACAATCGAGTGGTAAGATGGCGGGAAGCCCGCTTACAGCGAGCTGTCTGCCAATATGTGTTGTCAATGTAAAGTATGTTTACAAAGGACGCCCTGAAGCTCACATTCAATGAACATTAATTTGACATTTGGGAGCGGTGTCGTATAAATCGGCTCGACTTTGAGGCGTAGACAGGTGTTACTTGGAAATAGGTGAAAATACGTAGAAATTCTATCTTAGATCTTTGCTAAAGATGTTAGCTTTTCAAGATCAAACGATTGGTTGTCATGGTGTTAATGCGTTCTGGCGTATCAATACTTCTTAGAAAAAAAAATTGAAAGAAGCTCTATAAAAATATTAAATATCTTTTCCATAGCCTCTTGACATTACTTGGCAAAGGTTAAGAACAATGTGCATAATTGAATAACATTTCAAGTCGAGCTTCTATTTGTGGGCTGATCAATAATACTCGAACTATCACAACACGTTTACAATCACCTACCTAATGATGAACAACGCAACCTACCAAAACTTGCAGAAAACTAAATAGACTTATGCCCCGTATTCATTGTAAACATTTGTTGTACAACCGTTGCTCAACACCAAAGTTTCTCAACATCAAAATTTTATCGCTCGCCGAGTGGCAACTCTTCAACATGGCGTGATCAACTCGGCCACACAAATGTTCAATGCAAAATGTTGACAGAAACTCAGCAACATGTTTATGCAACCCTGTTTATAACGAACACGGGGCTTTAATTGGCATTTTCTGATGTACCTAACTGAATTTTAATTAAGAATATCCTACTTTTTATGCTACTTTTAGATTGACAACCGATTTATGGACAAACTTTACTATTTAGCCATAATCCAAATACTCACACACACGCACGCTCTTAAATCCAAATACTCAATTCAGAAACCAGGCCTTAATGTGATCTCAATGGAAGTCTTTGTTAATCAAAAACACCTCAACGGCGAAACGGATAGACCATGGACTGGATAACTACTCTCTGTAGTTTATCTCGTTTAAATATATTATGACTATTTTAAAACAATCATCCCTAACATTACTATTACATAGGACAGGTTTTACCTCAATAATACTCTTCTAAACCTGTCGATTAATTTCGCCTTTCACGCATTTGTAAAAGCTAGCAGGTAATCAACTGATAAAATGCTCAGTAAATCTGAGGGCAGTCTACAACGCAAGCGGTGAGTCTGCTGACTGCCACTGTTTCCTCAAACATTGACAGGGGCCGCCGCTCAGCTGGTGTCTTTCTTGACCTTGCCAAGCCCTTTGACACAGTCTCAATTCCTTTACTTTTGAAAAACCTCAAAACCTTTGGTGTCAGAGGCCTGCCCTTAGAATGGTTCAACAACTACTTGTATGGTCGCCATCAGCTCGTCAAAATCGGGAAAAGTGTTAGTGGGAGCCTGCCGATTGCCTTCGGTGTGCCCCAGGGCAGTATCTTGGGGCCCACACTCTTCATCCTGTATATGGACGATATATTAAAACTTAGCACAATCAGATGTAATCTGCTATGCTGATGATACTGCCATAATCTTTCATGGAGACAATTGGGCGGAGGCTCTCCAAGCAGCTGAAAAGGGAATGAGTATCATAGCGGAATGGCTTGAGCGGAATCTACTGACGCTAAATCTAAAAAAAACTAATTTCTTGGCTTTTCACCTCACTCGAGCAAGTAGGCCGAACGCTAAATCACTGAAAATACACGGCAACAATTGCGACGCCTTGTCAGCGGTACCCGTCTCAGACGCCAACTGTAACTGTAACGCCATTACCAGAGTAGATAACACAAAATACCTAGGCGTCATAATTGATGAGAAACTGTCCTTCAACGCACACATTCGAACACTCGCCAAAAAAACTCGCAAATTCATCTATGTCGCGAAACACTTACGAGCCAGTACGCCAATGAATATCTGCATCCAAGTGTATATCTCTCTGTGCCAATCTGTCCTGCAATATTGTGTTGGTGTCTGGGGCGGCGCCGCCAAGACTTGCATGCTGGAGCTGGAGCGGGCTCAGCGCGCTGTCCTCAAGGTGCTCCTGGAAAAACCGCTGCGTTTTTCTACTAATGAGCTATACAGGGAGGCTGGGGTACTTCGCGTACGACAACTCTTTATCCTGGGGTCACTTTTAAAACTTGTGAAAGAAAGGGTAGTTCGCTCTAGCTGCAGTAACAGAGGCATGAGACTGCCTGATAGAATCTCCCTCCCAAAAATCAAAACTCTCTTTGCAGCATGGCTTTCATCGTACTTAGCCATAAGAGTGTTCAATGCGGTAAGTATATCTTTTACTATACCGACCGAGTACCCTGAGGCCAAAACTAAACTAAAAGAAAGGTTGTTGGACCGGAGTTACAAGGAAACGGAATGTTTAATTTGCTGCACAAGTTAATACCCACACTCACTCGGATACAACACACACCCTCACTTACACTTCACACTTACTCACCTTAACTGTTTTCTGCACTGCCCTTATTAATGTTTCTCTTGTTTGTCCATTATGTGTTTATTATCTTTATCATTGTTTTGTAATTAATTGCCACGTAGCACTAGCAGGACTGTATATCTACATAAAAACTAAGTGAAATGTTTGGGTCACCAAGACACAGGCTGTGCCTAGTTTGGGACTCGTTGGTAAATTGTTATGGTCATTGTTAGCTTTAATTTCTTACCACACTGTGTATTGTCATCATGTTATAAATGTGCACGTTAAATAAATGAATTTGAATTTGAAAATAAATTCCGCATAAATGATATCGTTATTACAGATTCATACCGAACCATTAATGTGTCCATGATTCGAACTAATGAAACGTGCAATCGATGTGCCAATTAGTTGTACAAACGGAATCTATAATTATTTTCAACATGAATAGGTAAATTATTAAGTAGCGATACTGTTCAATACGGTGCGATACCATCTCGATATAAGTGAATGCGATTTCTGTTACGCACCTTTCTTTCTTAAATTCTTGTTTTCGATTAAAGTGGATTATTTAAATAAAAATTATCTAAAAAGATATTTAGTTTAAGAATATATTCACGTAAAAAAACTAACGAAAAGAGTGCCTTTATTTGCGTCAAATTTCGGTGTCTCTTTCGCTGTTCGCTTCCGTAACTCATAAGTTTTCGATACGCAGATAAGAGTAAGTATCTATCAAAATAAACCCAACAAATCTAACAAAACCTTCATTAATAAAAGTAGCAACAATTTATTCATTTGTATTAGACTTAGACGCTGACAGATATTTCTGGCGAAAGCATCTGCTTACAATAGGCGAAGATTTTCACATCAAATCGCGGCGCCGCGCCGACGCAATCTCGTCAGTGGTGGTAATCTCGGCGCCGACGTAACCTCGATGGAGATGCTAATCGCGGCGCCGACGCAGTCTCAGCGGCGGTGCATTCTGCGATCGCTGCCGCAACTTAGATCCAGGTCTCTTCCGCAACAAACATTCAGCGCACTTGCATTGAAGTCGAAGAAAGTCCTCCACAGCTGGGCAACGAGGCTGTATGTCAGTAACAACAAATATTTAACATTTGAGGGAGTTTTCTTCCTAGCAGTAAAAGGTTCAATCTATTCAGGATGTATGTCTTCCTCAAACGCGTTGGGCTTGCTTCGAATTGCCCATGGCTATGGAATGCTTGCCCAGATTCTTGATTTATTTTTATTCAGATGCCTGAAAGACTGCAAACCAGATCGAATATAATGTTTAGAACAAACCTATCATTGTTGTGATAGTTAGGAAGATATTGACTAAATAGTATAAACTTACAACAAACATGAAGCAAAAACAACACGCAATAGTTTCGGTCGACTTTGATTAACACGTTTAATTTTCGATTTTTAACTTTATATTTTAACAGTTCTACTAAGTATAGACTAATAGACTCAACGTAAAACAATCATAGACAAACCTATTATAACAGGTTCAAACACTAGTAACACAGATCCTAACGGTAACCGCAGTATCGCGTTATGCGCCTCGTCCTTTTGGTACAAATCCAAACCTCGGACCATGCACACCAGGCCTGCAATACGAAGGAAATATTAGCTAGTCTCATTGTACCATATGTAATATTGTTCAATTTGGATAAGGCCATAAGGCAACAACAGTGAATGTAGTTCCTATTGAGTAGTAAGATCTGAAAATGTCGTTAGGAAATGACAATTACAAATGATAATTATGTCAATCTGATGGGCTTTATTGGTAAAATCATTGTAATTTTGTAAGAACATAACAATGTCATGGTAAAAGCCATAAAAAATGCCTGTTTTCGTTTGTCAGTAAGTTCCAAAGAGTAACCACACGTAACAAGTCCCACCGCCGACGAGTAAGCTATTAACTATCAACTATTATCTCGCTAAAGAAACTTGCAAAAGATATAAAATCCCGTATCAATAAAAGTGAGAAATTTAGTAATATATATATATTATCCTTTTTTTAAACTTTGCCCCACACTAAGAATATCTTTCTGTATCGTGGGTGCGTTTACAAACATATAACTGTAGGTCATACAAATATTTGTTTTGTGCGGGATGCAAACCCGCGACACGCAGCGCAGCAGTTAATCGCTGAACCACTGCGCCGACCGTCCGTTTAGTAACAGTTAATCGCTGGCTTTTCACACTGCCCTAGTTTGTCGCAGCGACAAGAGCTGTAAAAGTTATAATCCCTCAGCGATGTCTGCTCGGCTGTCAGAACTCCCGCCGAGAAACCAACCAGCGGTTATTTCTACCTACTTTGCGGATCTAATAACACTCGCTAAAAGCCGAGCGACAAAACTATCTTAACTACACACTCGCACTGCTCGCCAACTCATTTTTACAAGCTTTTATTTAACTTGCAATGAATGTATGTATATATGTAAATAGGAGCGGACCAAATCTTGCAACTGAGTTGAAAGCAGTTTTCTTCCACCGATTAAGATGAAATTTTGCATACATCTTTAGTGTGGATGACAATAAATGGTTAGCAAAGTGACGTCATTTTAAATCCAATATGGCGGACGATAGAATGATGGCGGGGTAGTTATTTTTTGTGCACTGCCATGATATGGGTATCACATGAGAGGGTTTACTGAGAAGAATACGAAAAAAGCATGTATTTAAAAAATAAACGAATAACACTACTACTCGCTTCTCGCTGATCGTCGGCGGTGGGACAAGTACCTAAACATTGTACGTAGTTGGGCCCATAAGTTCTGTCACATAGGTAAATTTTCGAATTTAGAATGCAAGCCGAGGAAAATATTATGGGCATTAGAAATTTGTGAAAAGAATTTAAAAACAAAGCGTTTCTGGAATTTTGTTCATTTTCTGAAATAGAGTGGACGCGCAAAGAAGACAGAGTCGCAGTAATTGCATTGCATCGTTGCGGTCACGCGCCAACTGAGATTTTCAAACTGCTGAAAAATTTGAAAATTCCAATAAGATTTATTTATCGTACTATCAAACGATTCAGGGCAGATTCAAGATTAGAAGATAAACTAAGGAGCGGTCGTACTGTTCGGACTCCAGCGGTCATCAAAGCATTGAAGGCACGAATCCAACGACATCCAGTCCGCAAGCAAAAAATATTAGCTCAGCAGATGGGACTAAGCAGAACGACTGTTAAAAGGGTGTTAAATGAAGACCTAGGACTGCGTGCTTATAGAAAAAAAACAGCACATCTTCTTAACGCACGGCTGAAGAAAATCTGACTCGAAAGAAGCCGGGTTTTGTAAAGGTGGTACGCGGGCATACTTTTTTCGGACGTAATTTTTTTATGGTAAGGAGAGCTTCATCAAACAAAATGATAAAGAGTATGCACTTTAGTGAAGAAGCGAACAGACGTGTGTCATGTGTTCAGCATGATCATCACCCTTCGGCATTTATGTTTTGGCTTGGGGTGTCCTATTTGAGTCCAACGGAGCAGTTTTTTTGTAAAAAGGAGTGAAAACCAGTGCCCTCGTATATCAAAATACAGTACTAACAAACATTGTGGAACCTCTTTCACAAACAATGTTCGAAAACAGGCACTGGGTATTCCAGCAAGATTCTGCGCCGGCTCATAAGGCGAAAAGGACCCAAAACTGGCTCACGACCCGTGAAATCGTCTTTATCAAGCATGAGGATTGGTCCTCATCCAGTCCGGACTTGAATCCCTTGGATTACAAAATATATCAGCACTTAGAGGAGAAAGTCTACGCTAAACCCCATTGCAACTTGGGCGTCACTTAAAGCATCCCTGATTAAAGCAGTCGCCGATATTTACATGAACGTCGTGCGTGCTTCGATTGATGATTGGCCTTGCAGATTGAAGGCTTCTATCTAAGCAAGAGGAGCACATATCGAATAATTTTAATGTGTTTTAAATCAGTCTGTATTTTATACTCTTTGATTTGATATATAAATGGTTGGACTGCGTGACTAATTGTGTCAACTTTCCATATGCGACAAAACTTATGACCAGACTACGTATCTTCAGAATGGCTGGGATATAGCTGAAAAACTAGGGGGATATGACGCATGGTCTGTGTGAGAGATGATATGTCTAGAAACGGAGTGTTTACTAAGAAGGCGACCGATAGAGAAGTATGGGAGAAAAAGCAGTGTAGCGTGACCCCAAATACATTGAGATAAGGCCACCATTGTATTTTTAACTTTTCAGTTTTCTTTTGTATATTATAATACACAATAAATTATACTGTAAATAAAAAAAAATATGAGATGACAATTACGACAATGATGATCGTGTACTCACCAGAGGAAAACATGCACAGACCGATACCAAAAGATGACATTAGTAAAATGCTGCAAAAGAGCAGTATTCAATTATATTAGTACCAGATCACTTTTATTTACTCAAACATTTATTTATTATACCTTTTTGATGTAATTTAATAGGTATTTTTATTTAAAGAGGAGAAGAGAGAGGAGAAGAGAGAGGATCAGAAGAGGTTTGTCAGAACAAATCAAAACAGTTTGCCTCATTTAAAACGCCGTGAGTTGCTTTATGTGTGGTTCCATTACAAAATTGTTATCAGTTGTTTGTGACCAGGGTTGAAGAATATGAAGTGATTTAAAAATGTTTTTTTTTTTTTATATCTAACCCGTTGAGTCATTAACCCCTTGAGTGCTAATTAGCAGACATAATAGAAAACAATTGTTTCTGGGAACCGCAGATCCCGTTTGCATTCGAGAGATTATGCGACTTTGAACTTTTGAAAAAAAATCTCAAAGAGAACCAAATGATTGTCGGAAAAACCCTTTCGAGGGGAATACATAAATATGTGCAGGAAAATATACTAAAATCTAGTTAGTATTCTAATAATGAAAACAAACCAATCGCACCTAAATCTCACCATCGCTCCGATTGTTTTTGTTTATACAATACTAGAGGACGCCTCGCGGTTTCACCCGCGTAGTTCCCGTTCCCGTAGGAATACAGGGATAAAAAAAGTAGCCTATATCACCCGGGGATAGCGTAGCTTCCCAACGGTGAAAGAATTTTTGAAATCGGTCCAGTAGTTTTGGAGCCTATTCGGTACAAACAAACAAACAAACAAAAAAATCTTTCCTCTTTATAATATTGGTATAGATATAAAACACTTTCAATAAAATAAAATAATAATATAATTTACAAAATACAATGACGTTTGCAACCAAAGTCAAACTGAAGGAACCACAGACTAATTAGATATACTGAAGGAACTGATGGGAATAGATTTGTTGAAATACCACAGATAATAAATAAATTCCATAAATTAGGTAAAGAATCAAAGAATTTAGATAAGTAAGTTGAGTTTTATTCCCAAGTTGTGTTACCTGCAACTTATTTACCAAATAAATATTTTTGGTGACTTGAGAAAAGGGTAAAGGACTTAATTTGTTGTCTTTTATTTTATATTAATTGTTTGACGTGTGTTGCTGTATACCTGTGTATCTATATATTAGTGTACATGTGTGTCTGTTTGTTTCATCATAGCTCCTAAACGGATGAACTGATTTTGATATATATTGTTTTGTTTGAAAGGTGACTTTGTCGATCGAGAGTATATGTTTGATTAAATCGGTTCAGCCGTTGAAAGTTATCCACATTGTATCATAATGTGTTTCGATAGATTGTCGATTGAAGACACCTAAGACTAGGTATATTATAAGTTTAAAAAGCATGGAATAAAAATTTATAAAACGCTAGCGAGGAATCGCTTAGTAAATAAAATAATCTGCTGTAAAGGTTGGCGGTTCCCCGATGCGAGTACGAGGTTTCTATTTTTGCTTTTTAGAGGTTTTTGTGTCGGGGGCTTTTTTATGTAAACATGAATAGAATGTAACCGCATATTAAGGTAGCTACTGCGAGCGGCTTCGCCCACGGGAAAATGTTTCCAAAAGAACATACTTCCGGGATACAAATATCATAATGTACAGCTCAAGTGAGCCCAGTCTCATCTAAATCGGTTCAGCAGTTGAGAGGCGTGAAAAGGAAAAATAGACAGTAAGACAGAGTTGCTTTCGCATTTATAATTCACATACACACACAAAATAGAAGCTATTCACATCATCGGTGTTTTGTAAATAGTCTGACATAACCATTGCAAAAAATTAATTTAGCTAACGCAGTCAGGAGGTACACGGTGCGTTTAAATCACACCGTAAAATACATAAATATTTCTTATGTCTCTACTCTCAGAACTTAGATATTTTAACTTCATCTGAAAATATACCAACCCTTATTTTCTTCAAGTCGGAACTTCGTTCTTAGTATTATTAGATGTCTTACTTCTTTGAAAGTCCTTATTTGTTTAAGACCAGTTTCAGAGTTACTGTCTTTGATTTGCTCGGCGTACGTATCTCAATGTAACTTTGTTACAATGTCACTAGTTGCGGCATTAGTTTGAAAAACAATCGATCTCATTATTTGAGCAGATCGAAATTTTTTGTGTTAAGTCCTATTCTACTGATTGGGCAAAAAATATCACTTGGGAATAAGAATGAATATTATAGCCAATGATCGGTGATTTCGCTCACTTGGAAGTCTAAAATTATCGCAAGGTAGCGGGGTGAAAAGTATCTTAACCCGTGTTTCAAATACCTTAAAATTGCTGACACTGAATTGGGATGATGACAAAAAATTATTTTGTCCGTCAGTTAAGGTATTTTTTCTTTTGCCACGTAGACAAAAAAATACGACGATACAGTGCGTTGAAATATCGTGTGAAATCACGCCGTGTGCGTGCTACACTTTATACTAACAAAGTGACGTCACAAGTCCCCACTCCTGAACGTTGATGCGCTTTATCTTTGTCATTTTTTATTTATTTGATAAAGCAAAAAATACATGTCCAATATTATTTGATAATCTCACTGACGGACTAAATAAAAATATAACCCAGGAAACATCCCTCAAACATCCAAAAATACACTTTCATGTTTATGTCAGTTAAGTCACTAGAAAGCAGAACTGAATGGGACGTTACATTTTTTTTAAATTGGTTTAAGTAGTTATGAAGGCAGTAATATAGCTCGCTCGTTATCTCATAGTATGAGGAAGAACTACACACAAACGCGCCAAAATGTTGTGATATCCTGGACTCCGAGAACAAGGGTAGCAATCGTGTTTCTATTATAGTTGGTAAACTAGGAACCCCATAGTCTTAACGAGGTAGTTGCGTCACTACCCGGTACCCTGAAACATTTACCTTGTTCGTTACCCGTCATTTAGCTAGTTCCTACTCTTACTGTAATGTACGAAGAAATGCGAAACAAGGAAAACAGTGTAATTGCTCTAGGAGTACTTGTAAAGGTACTGTTGTCAGAATTTGCTGATTTCTACGTAAAGACCTTGAATATTTCATAAAATCATAAATCGCTGAGATCGTAGAACCGAGTACCAAAAGTCGTGTTTTCCAACTCAAAATAAATTTGGTATGTAAACTAAAAGTTTCCCAATTATTAAATGGGGTGAAATGGATGTTCGTTCCTATTGTATTGGACATTCCGGTCAAGCCCGTTGGACATGGATTGAGGGGCTCACTTGGGGTTATTTTTGAAGCAAGTTTTCACATACACCATGGAATATATAAGAACAATCTTTTACCATCGTTCGATGATATTTTCATAGCCAATCGTAAATAAAAAGTTTCTAGATTCGTAAATCTTGTGACAGAAAAATGTCTTCAAGCAGAACTGCTGCTACGCCGTAGGCATGGCGTAGCACTGTGCTACTCTTTTGTTCTGAAAAATGTGTAACTTGATTTTCGTATTCGGTTTTTTAACATAACAAGTTGTAGAACAACGGTATCCATTACAATTTGAATAAATAAAAGTGCCAGCGATTCCCCTAACAAGTATATTAATGATCCCTTACTTGTTCACTGGAGTGATTTATGGGCAGGCAGCAGCAGTTTCGAAAAGGTTGAACATGTCAAACATGGGCACACAGGTTAGTAACGTTAGTTCCGCAAATACAGGATACATCCACTGTTTTCCATTTAACGCTTCTATGAGAAATATGGTTTTTGTAAAGCATTTTTACACCTTCACATATAAAATTTAACTGATCCGGATTACTTTAAAACACAGATTTTAAAAAGTTTTAAAGTACCTCTTCAGTAATAAACTTTTTAACTTTAGTATTATAAACTTTTATGACGAGAAGTTTTTTATTCTCTTATATTTAATGTCTTAGGCAGGAGCCATTTTGTTTTATAGTAGATGTTATTTTTAAGTAACTGCAAAGTACACACAAGTATGGTGATGCACCTTCATAACATGGTAGACATCTCATATGGTACCCACAAAGCGTTTTGATAAGACTTTGCATGCTGTTTGTTTTGTGTACAATAAAGATGGATGGATGGCAATCTAAAATCGATTAATCGACGGATTTATTTTAAGGATCCAATTTTGATTGTTTTTAAACCGATACCTATTACTGAATCGTTCCAGTAAATCGATATTTTATCCTAGATAATCGAGATTCGATTTTCTGTTTTGATATGACACAAAATATTACTTAAAATTAGTTTAATATACTACACAAACAAATCTAAAGAAATGCTTTTTTTTTAGTTTTAGTTTAAAGTTTTTCATCATCATCATTTCAGCCGAAAGATGTCCACTGCTGGACATAGCCCTCCCCCAAGCGTCGCCATACTGATCGGCTATGTGCGTTTCGCACCCACCGGACTCCCGCAGCCTTGACCAGGTGGAGGGTGGAGCGACGATAAGTTTTTAATGTAAACAAAATAAATGTCTTTTTTATACCTGATACTTTCATTTACTTGTATAAACTACCTACTTTATTTAGTTAAAAATGTTAAAAGATCGATTATAATATGGTTTTCTTTTTTGTTTTCATTTATTGGATTTATATTTGTATTGCAAATACAAATGCTAAAAGCAAATAAAAAATATAGACTTTTGGAATATAGATTTTTAGGTCTCGATTTTTTTTGTGATCCGGTTTTCAGATTTAGATTCAAGAATAGATCTTTTTGAAAAGAATTGCCCATCACAAACGTCTTCAGATCGTTACACCACCTTCGCCGCGGTCGACCACGACGAAGAGGTCCTCCCTCAGACGTTCAGTGAGCGACGATCAACAATATTTCAATTTCAATTTATTCATCAACAAAATTTGAGTAGATCATCCTTAAAACTACCATTTAAATATAACAGATGATTGAGGTGCGTTCCAGCAGAAGGCAGAGCAAGACCCAGTCCTGCGCTAGGAATTAACCTGTGTTACAGGCACTGGGCACCTACTCCACCATCACACTTGCAACACACTTACAAACACGTTAGTAGCAGGAAGATTTTGACTCTCTGATTTCCCATTTTAGGCAAGCCTGTATATAGGGAATCAGTGTAATAAAAAACAAAATAAAATAAAAAGAAAACTAATATTAAATATATAAATGGATATATGAATGAATATATAAAAATATAAAACGTGCCACATTTACATGTATGTGTATGTGTAATGTATGTATGTGCGTGTAATGTATGAATGTGGAAGGGCCTTAATGTAGATGGGATATTTAGATACTAAGATCCTTGTACTGAGTTGGTTTTATGGACGTTAAATTTTTTGTATGAGTTATTTTAATTATTTAATGCGATTTTATTTATATTCTATTATAGAGATCTTGCAATTACTATCTATTGATTAAGTAGATTTTCAGTTTCTATATAATTTAATTGCAAAAGCCATGAATGAATAATATGTTTTTTAAAGTGACACGACCACAACACGACTCTTGAAAAACATAATATCAGCAATTTCAAAATCAAATCAAAATGAGATTGTATTCGACTGCGGAAAATTACGAAGTTCTGCAAAAGAAATCTAATCAAATAGATAATTTTTTTAGCGGTTTTTTCCTTGACATATATTCTTAACTTACCTAACTGAGTTTTTCAGAATCCGAATCAGAATCAGAATCATTTATTGCCAATAATGTAGGTATAACATCACATCACGCTTCCAACAACACCTCGTTTGTAAAAGTATAATATCCAGTTTTGAAGTTATAATGGAGTGTACATACATACTTCTGAATAATGCCCATCGCCTATTGGGCCGCGTAGTGAAAATAAGATGGTATTTTTTTTGTAGACAGTTCCGGTACATTTTAGCTTACGGCATGCAAAATTGTTCAGTTGAATGTAACAATTAAAAATATACTGTTATTAATACAACAATAATACAAAACATTCAGATCATTATGTCAACAAAATAATAAGTCATAACGATAGAAAACATTATAGATTAAAAATAATAATGTCAACTAAATAGTTAATTAAATGCAATTATAGTAAAAAAATTATAGGAATTAAAATAATCATGTTAGCAAAATAATAAATTAAATGCAATCATAGTCAATTTCATTAGGAATACAAAATAATCATGTCAGCAAACTAATACATTACAGACCATCATAGTAACAATATTAGAAATAAAAATAATCATGTCAACAAAATAATTAATTAAATGCAACCCTAGTCAAAACCATTAGGATTAAAAATAATCATGTTAACAAAATAATTAATTAAATACAATCATATTCAAAAAATATTAGGAATAAAGAAAAAAAAATAGGCATGTCAACAAATTATATTAATAATTTAAGTACAGTCGTAGTCAAAAACATCAGGAAAAAAAAAATCTTTTCAACAAAATAATTAAAACAAACAAGTGGGTACATTTTAATTGATAGTTTTGTCATTTCAAAATTCTATAATTGTGTTACTGGACAAGTGTTACTAACACTTGTCTAGTAACAGTTTTGTTAGCTGTTTTAAAAATTTGGTTGGGTAATTCTTTCAGATTATTAGGTAATTTATTATAAATTTCAAGCACACTATTATAGTGTTTTGGTGATAGCCACGTTAGTGTGGAAATATCCAATGCTTCATATGAGCCCCTTTGTGCCTCTGAAAATTCAGTACCTACAGTGAATTGTCAAAGGGGAAATTTCCACAATGATGCTCCGAAACACGCTTGGCAAACGGATTGTAGGTCATATTTTGCATTGTCAAAACGAAACAAAACCATTTAAAGTATAGAATATTTAAGGTATTAAAAATAATTTAATTTATTGTTGTGGTATACTTATACACCATAACTCACATACTCTCCATATTGGTTCTTAATTAAGCATTTTTTTTACCGAAAACTTTTTGGGGACACTTTTATTATGCGTACAGCTAAGGAGTGGAATTCCCTACTTGAGTCTGTTTCCAGATAGGCGTCTTTAAGTCAAGAGTGAATAAGTTTTTTCTAGGCAAGCGTGTTTCACCATCGACCACAAATCATTTCTTACCATCAGGTGAGATAGTGGTCAAGCGCGAGCCTATAGAAAACAAAAAAAAAACTGGCAAAAATAAACTCATTCTTTCTTGGTATACTGAATCCCCTTTAAACTATTTAGATATCTAATCATAATATTAATCAGAATTGTAGATTGAAACACTCGTGTCGTTTCCAATTTGAACAAACATGATATCTAACAAAGTTGGTCACAAAACTTTCCAAAGTTAGAAAAAGTTATAAACTAACAAACATGTCGAGGTTTACCAAAAAACAAACTAATGCAATAAATAAAACAATTGTATTCATACATATTATAATTTTCATTAAGTCTGCAAGTTGGTGCAGTAACGTTGCAGGCGCGAGAAACTTTGGCAATAATAACAGACTGTATATCTACTGGTTCTTTCATAGAAAAGCCGTTGCTCGACAGTAGTTGAGTGAATAATAAAGGGATTGCAAACACTGGGAAAAATGTGAAGTGTTTATTCTTTAATCTTAATGCACGTGCCGGTTCGCAGCTATTACGGGAAAGCGTCAACTATTGCGATGGATAAACCGAATTTTTCCAGCCAGCTATTTTAATAATGAACGCAGACAATTTTATTAGGAGTTTACCTAATAGCTCTTTTCTTCTAAAATTTATAGGGCTTTTTTGCAGTGATAAAAATATACAAAAGTAACTACCTCTTTGGTTCAAATATTTTATTTAATACTCAAGAGAGATCGAGAAACGTCTGATCTGAAATCGCCTGTATAAAGAAGATTCTGAAAGGTATTACTGTGATGGATTAGTATCGATAAAAAATCTCGAATTTTTATTATTTTCGTTCAAGTAAATTCTGAATATGCTAGGCTTAGCTCGAAGACGAAAGAAATAGGCCACGGATAATGCAAATAGTACTGTTTCAATCTTTAATTAATTTCCGAAACTATTTAAAGGAACTATTTGCTTCGCTCCGCATTTCGAAATGGTGGTAGCGTCTTCGGGTGTCGGTGTGAAGACAGACTTTTAATTACTGCTAATCTGAATAAATTACTTAAGTTTCAGTATGCGCCAAATCCGATGCCATAATTTCCAACAAACCGTTAATAGAGCTTCTGCCGCTCGCATGGACATTCTCGCCTCTCAAGCACAAAATACTCTCATTAAACAAGCCTTTGTTACCCCTTCGACAATAAGTCTAGTGCCTTAATTTCCAAGAATATTATAAAATTTATTTTCAATATTTCATTCTCTTTCATCTCATTATTCATTCTAGAAATTGTATAACCACACAGATGTTAATTAAGATTTCAACGAAAAAAAAACACTACAAAAGTGAACAATGAACGTTAACGTATTTATCATAAAACATACAATGGTCCTTCATAATAAAGTTACACTACAGGGACAAATAAAATGATCACACCGTCTTTTTAAGCACTGTTTTAACCACTATGGTAAGATTAAAAATAATTAGTCTATTCTAAATAAAAATTTTCTATGGAGAGTTTGAATGCCGAATCAGGCAATCAGTGTTTAAACTAATGATAATCCAATTCTTTTTACAAAAGTGTTCGAAGAGGATCAAATGCAAAGACCGTGTTAGTACAACCCATGTTTGTTCAAGTGTGGACTAGAAACATTGCGGACATTTTCTTTAGAGTCGTGAAGATTTAGCTATTCCACGGGGATGTAGAGAAACGTAACTTCGAGCACACAAAGGCCAACTAAACAGCGTAATACATTCACTAAAAGTTCACTTCAGTACAAAGGTTTACACATTTTTGAATTATGACGCCATTTTCGTATGCATAACGAAATTTTCAATTGCTTTGATGTAGTTTTCATGCTAATTTCTGTGACAAAGAAACATTGTGGAGGCTTTTAATTGGTTTTTATTAATTGGTAATTAGGTCGTCTGTCTATTACCTCGTGGTACGTTTGTCCAGCGCGAGCTAAGGTCTATGAATTTTGTTCATTGCAACATTATTTAGCACTCTGGTAGATTTGGTCATACTAAGTACGGTGAGTGGGACGAGCTTTTCACAGTGGACGAATTTTCTAATTAATTGACCTTCTGACTGAACATTAACAGTGTTCTTGTTACTTATCGTCTGAGTTCCTTACCTAAGGCCTCAATCGCGAAGTATCTCTTCTGCTCACACTTAACGCATACGTCACGTCGTTTTTAAAACGGGAACAGGAAATAGTTGGTATATGAACGTCCTTACTCCGGAGAGGAGTTACCGGGAAACCGAAGCGACTACCTCGTTTACCACAGGAAATTCAAAGTCTTTGCAATATTCGCAAACGGAATAATTATTTCGTTTGCACTTTCGTTGTTAAAAACCGTATGTCCGATTGAATTTAACATGGATCATCCAAAATTTCATCACCTATTTAATGCATTTAGGGGATGAATCCAAGAATTCTTTCTGTATGCTCATCTTCATTATATATAGGAAATTTTGTGCGAAGTTCATCCTTGTGTAGACGATTGTCTGTCAGTGATTATTAAGTAGGTTAAGCCTTATTAAATATGTATGGAGGTATGGAGAAGACTCGTAAACTTGATTGAAACTAATAGTTTCACATAATAGTTTGATAGACCGTACCGGTATTATATTACAATACATATCCTCGGTACATTTTGTCAACCTGAAACTGTCTCTGTGTGTCTAACATAAATTTATTTCATTTTAAGTCCCGTATTCCAGATGCTCATAATCGACTAAAACGCATAATTGGCCGCACCGTCCAATCAACTACCAACCAATCACAACTCTCGAGTTTGGCCTATGATTCTTCAGCTTGACATACTGTGTACTCAATAGAGCAAGAGCCCAGACACCCCAGACGTTACTGAATTATTTCTAAACAAAATGTGTGGTGAAAATGTCGTCCGTCGTCAAATGAAAGTCCAAGTTAGCAAGTACGAGTACGTTCCAAGTACATGCTAACATTACTGAATTCCTCTGATTTTAGTGTTAAAAGAGTTCGGTAACGTTTGGCGCGTCCAGGATCTTTGCCTTGAGCACGTTAATGTCAAAAAAACAAGCCAACCAATCGCAACTGTCCATTGTCAGTTTGAGTTGAGTTGAGCATAAGCATGATACCTAAGGGTACAATGCGGCTCCATTCAACAATAATACATTCAAGTGTTATTCAATAAGTATTGCCAGAGCTACTTATCTTTGGTTCATAGAAGGAAAATCTATCAGTGTGGTGTTGCAGTATAGGACGAAAGCGTAGATAAGATATTAATATATAGATAAGATAGTAATATATATTGTTGTCTACAATTAATTTAATGAAACTAATCATTAAATTAATTGTAGGCAACAATATATATTACTATCTTAAAAGTCAAGGTTACTATCAGGCTGTATCATTCTATAGCTTCACAAATGCCTTTCTCATGATGATGGTGATACGAGATAGACAAAAGAAATAACCAATGGTCCCCGCTGGCCAAAGGTAACAAAATATAAAAATATTATATTTCAAATATAATATTTTCGGATTTTTAGTACATGGCTATCGTGTACTGTTGCCGAACTATTCTTATCCGTACGCTCATTAAACGGATAACGACCAGATTCTTTATGCCTTTTAATGCAATTTTATTGTTTTACAGCGAATTTAAATTATTTATAGGTCCAAATTATTATAAAGTAGCTGTGCCCGCGGCTTCGCTCCCCTCAAATGCATACTCTACCCTTACTACCTACTTTCAATTTTTCTCCTAGGTTCATTCTTCCGCTGAGAATCTTAACACCGCTATTCAGAAAATGACGTCAAATGCACAATGGCATCTACTGGATATGGAGGTCAACTGTGCGAGTATCTGAATTGCGTGGGTCTGTGTTGTTATATTAATCTTCTAGAACACCTTTTGATAGAGTGAACAGATTGCGATGAAACAAAAACTAAGTAATACTTCAAGTTACGCACGATTTGTATGTTTAAAAGTTATCTTTATTGGTTACGTACATTTTACGTGATGCGTGCACAACTAAATAGACAAACGGATAAAACTTCAAAAAATGCTGGAAATGGGTTCTGTTGCTTATCTTTTTACAAACTGACTATTTTTTTTGGTAATATTTTCGATAATATACATAAACGACCTTTCTACAGATTTATTATATTATGTGTTGTTGATGAGTATATCATTGCATTTGGATGAAACTTGGCTCTCGGCCAAACTATGGCTTGGATTACATCAAATTATTTTTATCTCGGTACTAGATTTCAATGGGATAAGTTCCAACCTGCCCACGGACGAAGCCAATGGCCAAAGCTGGCAAATAACTAATTTATATCAGGCATCAGAATATGTATGAAAAATATTATGTTAAACTGCTATATTTATTCTTTCTACTATTGAAGTAGAATAAACCGATAACAAAGTGCTGAAAAATTTAAAACTTTTTGTGCTGTTAATGAAACATAATAATCTCTATAAGTTTTTAAGCTGACATGGTCACAATCATTAGAATTAATATTTGGAACACATTGGGGCAGTGAAAAACAACGATACCCAAAAATCGGCCATAGCAGAACATCTTCTCGAATCAAGGCCAAATCACTGGATCGGGTTACATGACCCACAGGTTTCTCTACTGAACGCCATTACATACCTAGAATGGTTCGGAAAGCAATTGAAATAACCAAGTGCAAAAATTTCAATAGGGACGACGGGTTTCAACTGTCGATCGTAAAACTACTGAACAAGTGTCAAAAGTGGATACAGTGAGCATCGTTTTTCGCATCGAGTGCTGAACAGTGTCGAGAAACTAGTGAAACGAGTACTGGTGGTAGTGGAACCGTGCGTGAAAAACAGTGAGGAAGAGGATAGACAGATATGTCAGCTCGTAAACAACACCCACCCGTAAAGACTTTAGTTCTCGTGATCATGGCGACTGTAACGGTAACGAAATATCGAGCTCTCAACCAAAAACAAAATATACATGGTAAATATTCACCCGAGACAAATATTAATTCTCATAATAATCTCTATTTCTAAAGAAAATCTACCTACCTATTTAACCTTGTTGCCGCTACTTCTAAATAAATATATAAGGAGGCTTAATAATATAACAACTTTAGCTTCATAGCACAGAATAGATAGTACAGAATGCAGCTCCATACAGCGAGTGGAAATAAGCGCACGTGTTAGAATCATGAATGGAATTCTATATAAAAGTATTGGTATCTACCAAGATAGCAAGCTCTGAATGGCAAGATGGTTGTTGGTTATTTACTGTGAATCAGAGTGCTAATGTATGTGGAGTGTAAGGAAAGGGTTTAATGAATAAAAGCACAGAAAGACAAGACTAGGTATTTATTTAAGTAAGGCTTGTCAATTAATTCATATTTAGAAGGCTCATTGAGCTTACTGCCCGTTCGCTAGACTAGTTCTCGTGGGGAAGAAGGGCAACAAACCCCACGGAAGCTCTTTCATAGTATTTATCGATATCTTTTACAACCACATAAAGTATTTACAATATTATAGATTCAAAATAACAAGGATAAGGCAACGGACATAGACTAGCCCTTAAATCAATATAACATATTAGGAATAAAGGCCATAATACGATATAGATTCAGCTTCATATCATCTATCATATCATCTTCTTCATATCAAATAACTTACGTTAGTCTTGTGTAGTCGATCTTATACCAAGTATTATAAAGTAGTATACTTCTAAATAACAATATCTAGCCTGTACTGGCTTGTAGTTCACAAAAAAGTAAGTCCGCTTATCAATTACACAATATTTCATAATATCGGGTCTATCTATATCTCAATACGTCCAATATGAGAAAACGGCGCAGTAACCCGCCCTTTTCTATATTGCTTCAAATAATTTCAAAATTACCTCTTCGTCCGTTACCTTACTTGAGAGTGAACGTGAGTTGGATTTGTGCATAAATTCTTAAGGATTGTATACGTAACTTTGGCCCATAACCGCAAAGTGAAAGTGACCAATTTTGCTCAAACATTATTAAAATCTTTTATTGTTTTTAACCGGTCCCGCGGTGCTTGCGCACTGCAGATCTGCCTCGCTGGTTTGGCCCCGCCCACACGCAGGAGCAGGACGGTCTCCATAATTGCTCTCCCGCTTGCGCGCGCGCCTCTTTGTTGCTGTGTACTACGCGTATGCACCAAATCCCCGAGCCCATCGACGTGTGTGTGATCGATATTGGACTGCGTACAATGCCTCGCGCTCATCGCTCGCCTGCGGCTTCGCCATTTGTGAACTCCAGTGTACTGCAAGTGAAGTCTGACTCGGATATACCCGCAGCGGTGATGAACAGCCCAGTAGGTAGAGTAAACACCGCGTCGCGGTTCAAACTTCCTTTCCCAGAATTCTCGCCTGGTAGTGAACTTCAAGACCTAAAACGCGAAATACTACAAATGTTGTCTACCTGGAAAAAAGAACAAGAGGAACGCCTTACAAAATTCACCCACGACCAAAACACCTGCCTCACTAAGTTGGTCTCCGAAATAGCGGAACTAAAATTACAGAATCTGGCTATTCAAAAATCAAACTGTGAGATAGAGAAATCTATTACATTTATCACTGAACAGTACGATGATATGATTACAAAAATTGATGTTCTGCAAAAAGAAACCCAAAAACAGAAAGACAACATAGTTAATTTGGAAATAAAGATTCAGGATATACAACAGCTTTCCCGGTCATCCTGCGTCGAGATACGCAACGTGCCTGCTGTGGAGAACGAGTCAGCGTCAGATTTAACTACGATAATCAGCAAAGTCGGTGCAGCAGTTGACATGACGATCTATAAAACCGAGCTTCGCGATGCATGTCGCTTACCCGGGAAATCAGGCACCGTCAGACCTATTATTGCAGAGTTCATGAATGTTCAGCTTAAAAACAAGCTCATCACAAGTGTGCGTGACTTCAACAAAATCCACCCCAACGAGGTTCGACTGAATACCAAATGTATTGGTTTACCCGGAGATCGACGCCCAGTTTATGTTGCTGAATATCTTCCCGCTAGTTCCAGAAAACTGTTCTATGAGGCAAGAGAATTTGCGAAGCAAAAAGGATACAAGTTTTGCTGGACGGCGAACGGAAACATTTTCTTGCGGCAAATTGAAGGAGCGAAACAAGTTATTGTCAGATCTGAGGCAACTCTAAGAAATCTACAATTAGACATAAACCAATGACTATATTATAGCTTGCTCCACTTATCAACTAATCACTTATATAATTTCCTGAATGTTATTAATACCCAACTATCAAAACGTAAGTGCTTAAGTTTGTTCATAATCTGTTTCAACATGTACCTTTTGTTTAAGTTATTATGCAAAATACACATCCCCATCATAATATGCTTTATACCAGTACACCTCACAAGACTCACAACTAAGTACCTAAAATTACACTCGCATCTTTTTACACTAAATGAATCTCATTACCTAGTATATACAATTACAGAAACTTTTTTACACACTTATTACTCATTTTATACCATAATTAAAAACCCTTATCAGTACCTTATTCACCTAGTTTTCACTAATTACCTTCAGCACAACTCACTGCGTCATATACTAACACACCAAGCAGTTTTCTAATGTCTAATGTTGCACAAGTTATTGATGACATCGATCACACGGCTTTTACAACTAGCCAACAACTCCAATCTATAGATGTCTGTAGGCTGCACATGGGCGACATAGGAGGTCAATACTCGGTTGTGGTCCAAAATATACGCAGTATCAAAAATAATTTTGATAATTTCTTTGTTATTTTGAGCCGATTGCATGTTTCGCCGGGCATAATTATTTTGACAGAATGTTGGCTTGACGACACGTATACCTGTTCCGAAATTAATAACTACGATTATCACTATTCCAAAAACTACCTTAACCAAAACGATGGAATAGTCGTATATACCAAAACGTCTCTGCAAGCCTCTGTCGTGAAACCATCCTGCAAAGATACGAACTGTCTGGTTGTCAATGTCAGGGACGAACTCTCACTGATTGCCATATACAGGTCTTCATCTTTCTATAATATAAATAACTTCTGCGAATCTTTAACAAAGCTGATGGAGTCGTGTAAGGCCACCACATGTGCTATTGTAGGGAATCTGAACATTGACATCAAACCTGACTGCACGGACAGACGCGCTTCTTCTTCGACTTGCTTCAGTACCTTGACTTAACCGGCCACTATGGGTACTTTCCGGAACACACTTTGCCTACACGAGGTGACAACTGTTTGGATCATGTTATGCTTAAAACTCAGAAATCAGCTACTGTTATTGTGTGTAACACAGGCATAACAGATCACGAGACGGTTATCCTAGGCATTCAAAGAGAATCAGCTAGGCCCAGAGTTGAAAAACGACACGCACGAATTGACCATATAAAATTAAAGAAAGACATTGAAAATGAGTCTTGGGACTGGCTTTTTGAGCAGACCGACGTTACTATTGCATTTCAAAAATTTGTCGAGACACTTTCTGGTAAAATTAAACAGCACTGCACTAACCGTGTCTGCCGTGGCTCAATGGATATTATCAAGCCTTGGATAACTAGAAGCCTCCTGAAGTGCATTAGACGCCATGACTTAATGCACATTAACGCAAAGAAACAAGAAAATCGCGGCAATCTTGTTATCCAACATGAATATAAGAGGTATCGAAACTAATGTTACAATATATTATCAAATCTAAAACAAGACCATGACCGTAAACTTCTAATGGAAACAAAAGGTGACTGTAAAAAGCTGTGGTACGAAATCAAGAAGATTTGCAACATAAAAAGTAAGAAAACCGGCAAATCTGAGCTTGTGACCGACAGCGACAACCCCATTCCCACATTAAATAAGGTGAACGACTATTTCTCAACTGTTGGCAAAAACCTTGCAGCAAAATCACTCAGTCTATTAGGCTTAACTGAAACTGACTTGGCCCGTAACAACGATCAATACAGTACTATAAACACTAGCCCCAATTCCTTTTTCTTTACTCCGACTGATGAAAAAGAAATATTTTCAATTATCTCCCATCTTAAACCGGCGTCAGCGTCGGGTTATGATGGCATTAATAACACCTTTTTAAAACAATGTTCACATGTTCTGGTCGGTCCGATTGCTTTTCTGTGCAACTTAAGCCTTAGTATGGGTAAAGTACCTGATTACATAAAGATTGCCAATATATGCCCGATATTTAAAAGTGGAGATCCAAAAATCCCTTCTTACTATCGTCCGATTTCCCTGCTGACATCTCTCTCAAAAATCCTTGAGAAAGTTGTAAACAAACGACTTCTTGCATACCTAGAACAAAACAGATTATTGTCGGACAATCAATACGGTTTTAGGGTTGGTAGTGGTAGGTCCACTGAGGATGCAGTAACCAACTTAGCCGATTTCATAGCCCTCAATCTAGGTCAGGGACGGGCATGTACTGGCATCTTCCTGGACCTCGCCAAGGCATTTGATACAATATCTAGGAAAATCTTGATTAAAAAAATGTCGCTTCTGGGAGTTCGTGGCACTGCCCTGGACTGGTTTACCTCATATCTCAATGATAGAACGCAAAAAGTTGTGATAGGGGAATACTCTAGTGACCCAAACTCAGTGCAATTTGGTGTGCCCCAGGGAAGCGTGCTGGGACCTACCCTATTTATTATATACATAAATGGACTATGCGCTATGAAAATCCCTCAAGCAAAAACTTGTACATATGCTGACGACACCGCAATCGTATTTCATGGGGAAACTTGGGATGACGTTAAATTCTCGGTTGAAAGCGGGGTGAAAGCTATTTTGAACTGGCTGAAACATAATCTGTTAACCTTAAATATAGAGAAAACAAAGGCAATCTCAAATTTGCTGATAGCCGAAATACAGGCTATGCCTAGTTCGGCTACAGATGCTAATCTCTTTGCCCAAATTGAAATTGCTGCCACATTGCCTTTGTAAAGTAGTTTTAAGTTTTTGGAAATAAATAAATTATTGTATTATTATATAAGGAAATAGCTTACCAAGTCGCATGACAATAGATTTAATTTTAGCTAAACAAAATATTTTGGTACACAGTCTAGTAGTAAGAAATACGTATAAGGTCTTTGCCGCACGTCGACCGCATTAACGCGCCGCACGGCGGTAGACAATACAAAACTTTTAACAATTACTGTCATATATTCGTTATGTTAACACTATAGCTACTCCTGGACAACGAAATGTATATTAATTCAATTAATGTTTAGTATTTAGTAATCAACTTTGCCGTCTCGAAACGTTCCACCCCTAACTCGGTAACGTGTTTACAGCTGCACTCCTGTTCTAGTCCAGAAAATTGTACTTGCCCATACATCGAACAAACAGACTCGATTAAATACCTGGGAGTCTTTGTAGATGACCGTTTGTCATGGTCCAAACATCTGACTGCATTAAGGGGTAGGGTTCGAAAGATGCTCCGTATCTTTAAGCAACTGGGTAAAATTGCAGATGACTCAGTTCTAAAGATGATATACTTCTCTCTCTGTCAATCAGTCCTTAACTATTGCATAATAGCATGGGGTGCGGCTGGTAAAACGTCGCTAATAAGGGTTGAAAGAGCTCAACGAGCTCTGCTCAAAGTTGCCTACGGAAGACCATTCCGGTACCCCACTAACACACTCTACACCGAAGTGGGAGTTCTTCGAGTCAGACAGCTTTATATCTTATCTGTCACCCTAAGATTTCACAAAACCTCCATGTGCACTTGTATTCTGTCAAGTCGAAGGGTGCAATGGGAAAAGATTCAATGCCGTAAAACAATCGGTAGAAGGTCGTACGGTTTTATGGGACCGCACATTTACGGAAAACTCAACAACCAACTCAAAATTCTACAAATTACTCAAATTAAGTGCAAAATTACGGTTACCAAATGGCTTATTACTCTGGACTATGATATGACCGAAAACATAATAAATTAAAAAAAAAAAAAATGTGTTAGGTACTAAATACATATCTCTATTTATATATTTATTATTCTATATCACAAACTTCCACATAATCATATACATTCTCAGGTATAACAATCAGACACACTATCTTAATTCATACACCCGCACAAACACACACTATCACATATACACACACACCATCACACATACATACACACCATCACAATTACATACAACATAGGTACATGCATTAAGGGTTATATACTGCTTTCTTTTAGTATTAACTTTTTTATTTTATATTCCTTTTCTTGCAAATTACAATTAGATTAGATTTAATTAAGAAATTTATTGTAACGTTTTATATATTACATGAACTGCAATAAATGTAAACGGAACGAAGGAGCCTGGATCTCACGACACAGGGAATCCTAGTGTGAGTTCCAGGAAGCAACGCATTTGTATGTAATTTTTAAACAATAAATTATTCTTATTCTTATTCTTAATTAGGTGAACAATAATCAATTACTATGAAGTGAATATGTTTTAAAACGTATCAAGACAATTAAGGCATTTAATATCGCATAAATAGGGTAAACTGCCCTAATCTTGACACCCTGCCAATTATTGACACTATAACAGATAAATTAAAATTACAAGATTCACGTTAAATTTAAAGCAAAGTTGTTTAAGTCAAGTATCTGTATTTTTATTATTTTCTTATGGCATAATAGTTTGAGTTCTTTCACAAGTATTGGTGAACAAAACTAGTCGATTTAATAAATGTCTCTGTGTTCGTGACAAAAAATCGCCATTTTGTTGAAAAATCAGAAAGGTAAGTGCATACATACATTTAGATCAGTTTTTCGTCTTTAATATTTACATGTTTGCTGATGTTTACATTTGATGAATAATCGATGAACATTTCTATAACCTTATTTTTTCGCATAAATATATATTTTTAATTAAAATGGAGGTGTCAATAATTGATAAGCAAATAGACTACACTGCCTATTATTAACATTGGATGTCAATGTTTAAATTCATATTATTATTTATTTTGATGGGCATTTTATACAAACACTATTAGTTTTAACGACAGGTATCATTTTCAAAATAAATTAACAAACGTCTGGCTTACTTTTTAAATTTTTTGACACTGTGTCAATAACTTAATATCCTATTATGGACACCATGTCAATGATAGGAAATATATATGTCAATAATACGTTTTTTTTAATAATTTAAAAAGATTAATTTCAATCAATTATTTTATCAATAACTTAAAAAAATATTTAATTGTATTAGGTCAGAAATATAAAAAAACGGAGTTTCATTCTGTTATTTACAGTATGGTCAAAGACAAAGCACATCCTGGTTTAAATAAAGGCAGAGCCACCTTTGCACCGCTTTTAGAAAATGCTATAAATAGTTCTATTCATCCGGAAATATTGAAAACTGGTTTTAGGGCTGCTGGACTTTTCCCTTGCAATCCTGATAATATAAACTTTGACAAACGTCTTGGTAAACGAGTAAAAGCAACCCATGCAATAATAAGGATGTAGTGTTACAAAAAAGTCAATGCCTCGATATAAATCAATAAGATCGAATTTTAAAAGAAGTTTTTGATTTCTTTGAAGTTTTAGTATACCTCCTTAAGTCCACTACATCTGAGACTTCCAATAATAGCACTAATGCATGTATATCAAAATACATTACATCCACTGAATCTGAAGACGACTTTAATGAGACTATATCAGCTGAACAAAGGATATCTAATGTGCCTGAAGAACGAGAAACCAATTTAGATTTTGCTAATCAACACACATCTAATAAAATAGAAGACTCACATATTAACAACGACGATTTAGTTTAAATGATCGACGTTTTTACTGATTGCTCACAACAAAATATTATTAAGCTTGCACGTTCACCACCAAAGATCATGCCAATGCCAAGAAGAGGACAGTGAAAAAAGAAAGAGAAATAATGTAAGATCAATAAAAAATATTTATCTTAAAGACACTTTAGTTATAGCAAAAACTCTGGTCAGGAAAACTTTTTAACAAACAAAAAATCAAACTGACTTCCAAAACAAAACACTTCAAAGTGAAAAATAACTTTCTTTTCCGAAGTCGGTGTCTTTTGTACCCATTGTTTTACTTTATTCGACACCGACTTCTGAAAATAAAGTTATTTTTCACTTTGAAGTGTTTTGTTTTGGAAGTCGGTTTGATATTTGTTAACAAGTTTTTTATTTTCCTCTTTTTAGTTTTGGTAGGTACCTCCAATGAATATGAAAATCATTTATAGCCAAAGTACATCTTATGACAATTCCAATAAGCCCAAACACGACTAGGATACATTGTTTTATTTCTAGTGGCCATTGTGGTCTTCTTCATCAGTTCCACTTCACTAAATGATACTTTCTGAGTGCAAATGATTGCATTATTGATGAAAATACCAAAATCGCTATATAAAAGCCTATAATATTTGAGGAGTTACCTCGATTTCTCGTGGATTCCATCATCAGATCCTGGTTTTCTTATCATGGTACCACTCTTGGGATATCTCCTTTCCAACAAAAAAAAAACATCAAAATCGGTTCATAAACGACGAAGTTATCCGCGAACACACATAAAAAAAAAATATATATACGGTCGAATTGAGAAACCTCCTCCTTTTTGGGAAGTCGGTTAAAAAGGGTGAGAAACACAGAAAGAATTTCGTTTGTACAGAAGAATTAAAGAAAAGAAAGACGAGAGAATATTGAAAAAGTAAAACTAAGAAAACTAAAAATATTAACCAAAAAAAAGGCAGAGACCAATATAAAAGTATAAACCAAAATAATTATGATGTGCGACGGGATTTTTATACAAAATAAATAAATATATAATCTCAGTTTAGTAAATAAGTAAATAACCATCGTAAAACAAACATTAATACCGTAAAATATAATTGTTAAATTTACTTTAAATTCAACTTGTAATGTTGATTAGTTGATAATTAAAATTATCAACTAATCAACATTACAAGTTGTATTATATAGTGATAATTTAATATTTATTTTATATAGTGATTAAGAGGAGAAAAGTGTTATTTTTGATGCAACTGCTTTTTATAGATTTTAATACAAATTTCTAAACTACGGACTTATTTTTATTTACTATATTCCCAATTAATTTGTTAAAATTAACGATCAACGGACATGATAACCAGGATGTCAATATTTAGATAGTATAGTGTCATTAATAGGAAATTGTATGTCAATAATAGGGAGTTAAAATAGCCCATTCAGAAAAATAGGCTATTTTCATAAATAGTCATTATAATTTGAACAATATTCCGTTATAATCATTCTCTTAATTTTTAAGAGAATGATTATAACGGAATATTAATAATTAAATATAAATTACAAGAATTATTAAGTTACCTATGTTTTTATCAAGGTTTTGAGACGAACGTCTTAAAGTGTCCGTAATTGGGTAGTTTACCCTAGTAATTCTTAATCAATATTCGAAATAATATTGATACTAACAGACAATATTGTACTAATTGTTTCAAAGGACTTATAATACTAATATAGCATTATAAAATCAAGGATACATCACAATGATCATTACAAATTACGTAATCATTTATAGGAATATTATCAACGTGGCTTAAATATAAGTTTAGAGTTATTTCCTGTACACACAACAATATTTACTTAGGTGGGTACTCTTTTACATTTGTAGGTAGTTGACACCACAATAATAATTAAGGAAGGTACTTAGACATTTGACGGTAGGTGCTTAATAAATATGACAGGTATGTATTATGTAGCATACCATTGAAAAAAAATGAAAATTAACGATTTAATGACGTCACATATACTTCAAATTCTAACACACGCGTACATACAAGTACCATAGATAGACTACAAAGCTTAGTGCAAGGCACCATACGTGCATACGCACTGGATTTATACACCGAATAGTCTTGCTTCTTCTCCACATTCATATTTCCTTCAACCAAGGTGTGAAACTCACCGACAGTGTCTGTGTTACGTTACCGTCAGCCTTCAAGAGTTTGCATTAACATTTTTTACGATCGCCAGCTATATCGTTGACCTTATTATTTTTTTATTTTCATTAGGTGAGATCAAGATCAAAAGCTGGTTCATCATGAAGTAATAAAATAACCTAGGGAATGAAATTGTTATGGAGGTTCGATAACGATTCGGTACTTCCGATTGTTTTTAAACCTCCAGTTTCGGTTTCGGTTCCGAAACTTATATATCGGCGGTTGATGCGCGGCGGCGGCGGACAAATATTTTATATGGAAGGTTTTACTTAACGAGTAGAGAAAAATGTACTCCTGTCAGTGACGATCCCTTATTACGCTGGAAAGTAAATACTAAATTCGAACTCCTGAACTCGATTCCCCGTTAATATTTGAATGTCGCGACGTCTTACAATGCGTTTTTTAATTGTTTTGCTAATTACGACAGATGAAGGGCTGTGTTATTCTGATTTATAAGCTATATTTCTGTAAAGTTTCATCAATATACGTCCAGAAGTTAGCGTGAAAGTGTAACAAACATCCATCCATCCTCATAAAATGCCACGTTTATAATTATAGTGGTAGGAAGTATAACTTGCTTCTTTTGGGTCACTGATTTGATTTTATTAACTACTTCACACATTTTATATAGATAATTTACTATAAAAATTATTACGATTTTGGAAAATTTGTTTGTTATTTTTCAACGCCTAGTTAGGCGTATTGTTTCTGAGCTGATATTAAGAAAGGCTGATTAAAATATATGTATTAATTTACTAAACCTGCTTTCTCTTAACATGCCTTTCTTCAGCCTCCGCCTCCTATTCCAAATTCGTTTCCGGTTCCCATTCCGATAAACCAAATTTAAACCCTCCGATTCCGACTTCAGTTCAGACATCATCTCAAATTACGTCAAACGAAGTATCGTGTTTGTGCATAGTATGCAGCTTGTTGTACGTGCGTTTTTATTCATCATAATATGGGGCCAGCCTTCTGAACAAATTTATTCTGTGTCCACAGCCTGTAGGACGGTGTTCCGACAGCCCGCATACTGCCGAGTCCGCAGTCCGACCGTAACTTTAATTAGGACCGAATTTCGGGTAAGTAGAAATTCATGGTTTATATAGTCTAACTGCACCAGTGTTTTTGTTAACCGCATAACGTGGTCAAATTCTGTTAAATTTTAAAGCTTACACTTAGTGTTGGTTGGTGTTTTCACTTGAAACAAATTTAAGAGTGGCTTCGCTAAACGATACGAGCTTGGTAAGTCTTGGAGTTTATCTTTTAGATAAATCGTTTTGTTTTGTCTAGTATTTATTGCGTTTGTGAAAGTTTTAAACAGTTTCAAAGGTTACGCGTAACAATCACAGCTTTCAGTGCAGCATTTAGTTAAAGTTTCCTTAAGGTACAGCTTCTCCTCAGTAGCTGATTTTAAAATGAGTATCACGAACAAACTTTTTTTTTAATATAGTGTGTTATATTAGAGACCATTTTCCAAATAATTTAATCTATGAAAATTTTGCGTTGCTTTGGAAGGCCTCCCACTAGGTGGAGCGACGAACTGTTAAAGGCAGTGGGAGTCCGGTGGATGCGAGACGCACAGGACCGATCAGTGTGGTTTTGGCTGAAATGATGACAATGAAAAAAATATTTTTGATTCGTGTAACATAGTGTAACTTATTAGTAAAGTTATAATATTATTCATTGAATAATAAGGGAAGTACAAAAACATTACTGGATTTTGGGTCGCGCGGGTGTGAAACGAGTGCGCATTTTGATCCCTCAAGGTCGTTGGCGACTATCCAAGTCCTGCGATATTGGAAAACATTTTGAATGATGAAGCAAGTAACCATGTATATCAAGTAAGTGTGAGGCATTGTAACACATTTAATTACCTACTATTTAAATATTTCATTACTTTATAGAGTGCCAACAAATGCCACCGACCAAGTGCAAGTCGGGCTCGCGCACCAATGGTTCCGTACCATTATCGTAAAAACGGCAAAAAAATCACGTTTCTTTTTTGGGAGCCCCACTTAAATATTTTATTATTCTGTTTTTAGTATTTGTTGTTATAGCAGCACCAGAAATACATCATCTGTAAAAAATTCAACGGTCTCGCTATCACGGTTCATGAGATACAGCCTGGTGAGAGACAGACAGACGGACCGCGGAGTCTTTGTAATAGGATCCCGTTTTTACCCTTTGGGTACGGAACCCTAAAAACGGATGCAAAAAGTTCCCATTGACATTAAAAATCAGATATTGGCTGGTTTACATAATTGTTTTGTCTGGCTTCCATAATTATTTTGACCTTAGAGTGGCCAGCAAATGTTGTAACAGTATTCATTAAAAATTAATGCAAACTTTTCGCACACTATCATTGAGAAATTTATAAAAAAACTATTAAGGTAGATACTACTACTAATAGCTTTGTGATTCTAACAATGATGACTAAAAAGGACTGTCAAATTTTTTCCCATATCATAAATTATCCTTCCATCCAAAATATCTCAGTACCAGCCCGCAGGCGGCATTTCTGCTCGGTTTGGTGGCAGTGCTCTTGCCCCATGTTACATGACACTTATCATGTTTAATTTTGCAAAGCATATTGACTCAACATCAAACTAATCTCACTTTTTATTTGTATAACGTGCTCATACATTTTAAATTAGAGAGTTTGCTTAATACAAGTGCCCGTAGTAATTTGACTCACGCAACTTGTGTGTTGAAATTTTGTTATAACACTGGAAGTGGCTGGGATGAAACAAGATGATTTTAAGCGTAATAAAAAAATAAAAGGTATGAAAAAGAGGTTTTAATTCAGTTAGTTTTATGGTTACCTGGGAAAGCTGCATTCTTCAAAAGCTTAAGTGCACGACCGTACTGCGATGAATTAAATATTTCAGGCTCAATGATAAAATGGATGCTGTTCACATTTTACAAGTTAATCCTTCATATTATTTTTTGCCCGCAAAAAGCGGAGTATTTATAATCTCTTAATCCTGAATAATTAATTATTGTTCGTTCTGTCACGACATAACCGATGGTCCTGAAAAAATTTGATACGGAGAGTAAATGGCAACTTTTTTATCCGTACAACGTGATGACACCAGCTTATTTGTCGGCCCGCTTTTCTAACAGAAAAAGTTCTAGCTGTGGGAACATTACAAACTTATTATATATGTTAGCTATTGAAACTGCTTAAAATCCCTGTTTTATTTAACGTTCTTTTTTATTGATGACACGAGGCCTTTTTGTTGAATTCGAGTTGAATACGACGAAGTGGATTGTATTTTGTTAATAAATATCGAGGGATGCAATTTTAACGTTTAACAAAGTTTTATCTGCAATAATACGACTTAGTTTAGCTCTTAGTTGCCATGTTTTCTCGCAAAACATCTATTCTACCCTTGGAGGTACTATTTAAGGACTCTGAAATAACAGCTTGTATTTCTGTTAGGCGACGGTTACAATTTACAAATATAGACTGCTCATTTTGGAAGTCTGTTCAAAATTACTTCAGACTAAAGACTAACATCAAAGTTCAAGGTTCTTAGTATGACATATAGGATTGGACAAAGTGATGTAGATGTTGGTAATCAGTGGATTTTTAATTTAAATCGATCTCTGCCGTTAGTTTTATTCGGTTTCAAGGTGATGATACCAGCAAATTATAATACAATTTTATAAGCTGAAAAAGTATTAAGCAGCAAAAATACCGTCTGCATCACTGTCTAGATATGGAACGGAATTAAAAATTATTTGCATTTACCATGCATTCCTAAACTTGACAACGCCTATATCTTTTTTTATTTTATTAAAATTATATATCTATGTTATAAAATATCGCTTATTGCCTACCCACAATCCTACTTAATAAATTTAATTTAATTATAAACACCGACAATTTAAAGTATTTGTTCAGGAACCGTTTCAACTTTAACTGAACAAATAATTCTATTTATTTTGTCGCTGGACGTCGGGTCGTATATTGCTTGCAATGAGTTTGATCGCTCATACGTCACACTGTATCATTCTGGGTCACTTATTAAGCCGCATAAGCTAGAATTTTACACTAAATTGATATTTGATACGAAATTATATTGGTGCTACTGTGAAGAGAATGTGACAGGTAATTAATAGGTGTGACATACCTACGTGGATTCTTTCCTTCCTTCTATATACTCCCTACTATGTATACTTCTATGTAGGAGATAGATTTAATTTATTGAAATAAGGAATAAATTGACCATTTATTCCTTTTTTTTTCTTTTTTTTTTATTATCAATAGGCTCGCGCTTGACCACTATCTCACCTGATGGAAAGCGATGATGTGGTCGACGGTGAAGCACGCTTGCCTAGAAAAAACCCATTCACTCTTGACTTAAAGACCCCTAGATTGTAGCTATCGGGAAACACAGACTCTGGCAGGGAATTCCACTCCTTAGCTGTACGCATAATAAAAGTGTCCCCAAAACGTTTTGTGCATATGGGTGGGATGTCCACCATGTACCGATGACGCATCACCGTGCGTCTGGTTGTCCGATGATGGAACGGGCTGGGCGGAATTAAATCATGCAATTCCATCGTACACTCCCCGAAATGTAACCGATAAAATACCGACAAGCTGGCAACTCGGCGACGATGTTCAAGGCTCTGGAGCTTTGATTTGACCAGTGCTTCATCGCCGATGAGTCTCTTGGCCCGCTTTTCGATCGACTCTAGTGCATCTAGCTGATATTTGGCAGATCCATCCCAGAGATGAGAACAGTACTCCATGCACGATCGAACTTGCGCTTGATACAAGTTGAGCAGCTGTTCCGGCGTGAAGTACTTTCGCAACTTCGCAAGGATCCCCAACTTTTTGGCAGCCAGCTGAGCCTTTGCCTCAATGTATGGCCCAAAATTGAGAGTTGATGTCAGCGTAACGCCAAGAAGCTCAAGATGGTCCGTTATTGGCACGGTTACATCACGGAAAGTTGGAGCCGGGTGAAATTGGCTCTTTTTAGCGGAAAAAAGACACGCCTGGGTTTTAGCAGCATTAAACTTGACCAGATTGGCATCACCCCATTCAGAGACTGCGTGCAAGGACAAGTTCAAACGCTCCACCATGGCCTCACGGAGAGACCGGATCAGTGGCCCGGTAGCACGTGCGTTGGACAAGTAACTCTCAGCAACAGTGCTGTCGTCTGCATACCCAAAGGTAGGTGCCGGGATTTAGCAGATCGTTGATGTGCAACAAGAACAATGTTGCCGAGAGTACCGACCCCTGAGAGACGCCGGCATTAATATCCAATTGGTCCGACGAGCAGCCATCGATAACCACTCGAATGGAACGATCCCTCAGGAAGTCTGCAATCCAATCACACAAACCACCGGGCAGACCGAATGAAGGAAGCTTACCAATAAGGCTTTCGTGCCAGACCCTATCGAAAGCCTTCGAGATGTCGAGGGAGACGGCAAGCGCTTCCCCGTGCCTCTCGATGGCCTCACTCCATATGTGAATGGCATACCGGGTCTTTAAGTAAAGAGTGAATACGTTACTTCTGGGTAAGCGTGTTACAACGTCGAACAAATCATCGCTTACCATCAGGTGAGATAGTGGTCAAGCGCGAGCCTATATATAATAAAAAAAATAAAAAATCAAATCATAATAGAACTCCTAAAACCTGATTACTGAACTCATAAAAATCAATACAGACCAGTATAGAACACGTAATTATCGCTATTTATTAAGTATTTGCTCACTAAACCCCTTATCTTATTGGAGCACGTGAGTCGGGAAGTAGCAGTGAACTTACTCCTAGTTTGATATCGCAACGAGCTCGATTTAATCGCGAGGGATAAAAAGTGAGAACAATATAGTTTGTTATAGTGATTTCTAGTGAGTTGTATTTATAGTGATTTAAATTCTTAAAGATTTAAAGTGTTCTGACTTCCAGAAAATGCTACTTGGTAACATATAGGAACATTAATTATTTAAAACACACGATGATCCTGCAAAATAGCTTTAGGTCTAGTAAGTATGTTCGATTCGAGAAGATTTAACCCTCTATGAAAAATATGATAACTGGAATTCAATACTATCTAGAGAAGTCACGATGTAGTGCAGGAGGCAGAGATCCAGACCGGGGTGTCAGAGGTGGACCTTGAGAATGACATCCTTAAGGGCCTCGATACCCTTGGGATTGAGTCGCCAACTGCTCACGAGGAGGAAGCGATGGAGGGGGAGCCTCAAAACTGAGGCACTCCAGCAACAGCACAAACCCATCAAGATATCCAAGATGGAGGGACTAAGATGTACAAATCAATTTGCATCATTGCAGAGCCGCTACTGCCCTTCTGGCTCGGCAACTGAAGCTTAACACATACGACGTTGCCTTAATACTTATCTATATAAGGGGACTATAAAAGGCTTAGGTGGGACAGGAGGCATGGTGCTCTATGACTGTCCAACTAATGACGCGAGGACTTGCATCTATATCAGCGGCGGTATAGAGGCAATTCCCTTACGTTCTTTCTGTTACAGGGATCTTACAACAACATTGATCCAAGTGGGGACGGGAACAGAGAAAAGGAAAATCATCCTTGCCTCTGCCTACCTCCCATATGAACAAAAGGAACCAGTAATACCACTAATTAGAACACTGGTTGACTACGGCAACCAAGAAAACCTCTTTTGGCTGCGATGCGAATGCACACCACGTCGTTTGGGACAGCTCGGATGTCAACAAAAGAGGGGAGGGTTTGTTGGACTTTGTGGTAAGCTCTTCTTTACAAATCCTTAACGCAGGCAATAAACCTACTTTCAGGACCTCTGCGAGAACTGAAGTTATTGATCTGACACTGGCTTCAAACAGGGCTAGCGCTTACATTGAAAATTGGCATGTATCGGACGAAATGTCTATGTTTGACCATAATTATATATGTTTTAGGTTTAGGACGGCGAGAGAAGCCGAAACTAGACGAAGGAGAAACCCAAGGTATACAAATTACGACTCGTACAGGAGGGACCTAAAAGTAAATCTAGGGAACTCTAAAGGTAAGCCTAATTCCATACTAGATATAGAATTTGAACCGGATAGAATTAAGGTGGGCACCATCGGTGCATGGGAAGATAACTGCCAAGGAAAAAGCCTTTTGCAAAAACGTACTACGGTGGAATCCTGAACTAGCTAAAATACGTCAAGAAACACGACAGGCCTTTAATAATGCAAAAGCCAGGAAAGATTTTTCTGGGTATCATACCATGCTGACGAGGTATAAGCGTTACGTTGACATCGACTCTCAATTTTGGGCCATACATTGAGGCAAAGGCTCAGCTGGCTGCCAAAAAATTGGGGATCCTTGCGAAGGTGAGAAAGTACTTCACGCCGGAACAGCTGCTCAACTTGTATCAAGCGCAAGTTTGATCGTGCATGGAGTACTGTTCTCATCTCTGGGACGGATCTGCCAAATACCAGCTAGATGCACTAGAGTCGACCGAAAAGCGGGCCAAGAGACTCATCGGCAATGAGGCACTGGTCAAATCAAAGCTCCAGAGCCTTGTACATCTTCGCCGAGTTGCCAGCTTGTCGGTTTTTTATCGGTTACATTTCGGAGAGTGTGCGATGGAATTGCATGATTTAATTCCGCCCAGCCCGTTCCATCATCGGACAACCAGACGCACGGCGATGCATCATCGCTACATGGTGGACATCCCACCCATACGCACAAAACGTTTTCCTTCCTCCAATTTTCATAATCTTTCAATATTACTAAACCGAATTAAAGTCGATTTTGACGTAATCGTGCTATCTGAGTGCTGGTTGAGCAAATGTCCTTTTTTACCTCACATGACTGGGTTTGATGTACACACATCCGAATATACAAATCAGATCGATGGCATAGTAGTGTATACCAAATTAAACATCCGCTGCACTGTGGTAGCACATACCATTCGCGAAGCAAATTGTATCATACTTCAAATTAACTCTGACGTAGCACTTGTAGCAATCTATCGCTCCCCATCATATCGAAACACCCTTAATTTTATTTATAGCCTGGATGAAACTCTATTATTACTTAAAACATTTAAAACAATTATTTTACTTGGAGACATAAATATTAATATGTCGCCGAAAAATAGCGATGCAAGTGCGGATTCGTATCTAAATACAGTTGCTTCGCATGGAATGCTGCCTGGTCACCTCTTCCCTACCCGTAAACAAAACTGCCTGGATCACGCAATCATTAAATCAAATAAACCTGCAGTCGTACTTGTTCTTGACTCTTATATAACAGATCATGCCCCAGTAATATTTTTTTGCAAACTAAACACCAAAATTCCTAAAATTAAAAACTCACGCAGCCACGTTGATATTGGCGATTGTGTGACAATGCTAGAAAGTACTGATTTTTCATCTGTAACAGACTGCAATAATGATGCCAACCATGCTGCAGCTGTTCTTGTTAATATAATCTCTACGGTAGTTGAAATAAATACAAATTTCCGTGTTATTCCCAGTAGACAAAGGATTATTAAACCGTGGATTACTCCAGGGCTTTTGAAATGTATACGAAATCGTGACAATCTTTATCGTAAAACAAAACGTGATCCCGATAATTACATTCTTAAAATAACGTACACCCGATATAGAAATTTTTGCAATAATTTACTGAGAAAACTTAAACGTCAATATGAGAAATCTGAATTCCTAAAACACAGAAAGAATCCAAAAGCTACCTGGGATCTAATTAAAACTATATCTAACTTAAAGAGAGATTAGATCGCGCCCAATGAACTTCTGTCTCTTCATTCAGATCCTAGTCATTCGATCAATTGCGTCAATGACTTCTTCGCAAATGTGGGGGAGACTCTGGCATCAAAAATTACAAGTGTTCCTTGTAACTCAGATTCTGGTACTGGTACTTGGGCACCACATGACTCAATGGCCATATTTGGTACAGATAATGATGAGATCGAAAGAGTTATCCTGGGTTTGAAACTTAATACTGCAGTAGGCTGGGACGGTATATCTTCTACACTAATTAGGGCCGCTAAAAATACTCTTATCCCTATTATTGGCCATGTCTTCAAACTTGTTTTCGAGACCGGGGTCTTTCCCACTGTGTTCAAGAGTTACTATTAGTAGAGAGTTAGCTATTGTACACCCTATTTATAAAAGTGGGGACCGGGCCAGTGTCAATAACTATAGGCCTATCTCGGTGCTCACTATCCTTTCTAAGATTCTTGAAAAAATCTTAAATAATAGACTTCTCAGTTATTTAAACACTAACAAAATTATTGCCGAAAATCAATACGGATTTCGGTCTGGTAAAAGCACAGAAGATGCTGTACTTGATTTAACTGGATCTATAGCAAATAATTTGAATCATAAGCTTAAAACAATAGCTGTTTTTCTAGACCTCTCAAAGGCATTTGACACTGTCTCTGTCCCTATTTTGCTCGCGGGATTATCTCGGATTGGGGTGAGGGGTTTGCCACTAGACATTTTCAAAAGCTACCTTATAAACCGCTCTCAGGTTGTAAAAATTGGTAACCTCACAAGTGAGGAACAGTTTCTCACCTACGGAGTTCCTCAGGGCAGTGTCCTGGGGCCTACCCTCTTCCTTATTTATATAAATAGACTCTGTAGACTGTCTCTAACAAATTGCAAAATCATAACATACGCGGATGACACAGTTTTAGTAGTTCATGGAAGTGACTGGGCAGATGTGCGTTTTCATGCAGAATCTGCCTTACGGGATGTTATGAATTGGTTAAATAACAACTTGCTCACCCTGAATTTAGAAAAAACTAAATTCATAACGTTTGCACCACGGCTCTTATCACAACCTGATTCCTCCTTCACACTTACTGCTCACAAATGTCTCTCGAATACAACTGCAACCTGCAATTGTGCTACAATTACGCGAACTAATGAAATTAAATATTTGGGGGCCATTATAGATAGCACTATGACCTGGAGTGAGCAGATTGAGTTATTGGTGTCACGTGTCAGAAAATTAATATTTGTTTTTAAAAACCTTAGAACCTCGGCAGATTTCCACACGTTAAAAACTGTCTATTTTGCGCTAGCACATTCCGTGATAACTTACTGCATTACCGCATGGGGTAGCTCTGGTAAATGCCTTCTACTTCGTCTGGAAAGAGCACAAAGAGCAGTTCTAAAAGTTATGGCACATAAACCTATTCGCTTCCCCACGCACGACTTGTATACTCTTTGCAAAGTGCCTACTGTAAGACAAGCACGTCTAATAAGTATATTATTGCGTAAGCATGTTGACATTAAATATGACCCTAATCTCAACACTCGGAAACGCAGAGTTAACAGAATATGCCAGACAGAGAGCGTAAATCTAGTTATAGCTAGAAGACACTATAACTTTTTGAGTCCAGTTATCTATAACAAAACTAATGAGAAATTAAATATCTATCCGCTCTCTTTACGAGAGTGCAAACAGAAAATTGAAAAATGGCTCCAAAACCTGACTTATGAGGAAACAGAGGGCCTCATACAAACTTAAATTGTATTCTTAGCACATCCTTCACATACACCCTTCCTACACGCACACACTCACAGTCGCACGCACCTCCTAACCCTCCCTCACACACATACACTCACACACACACCCTCTTTTACTGCTCCAATCTATTATTAATATATCTATGTCTAGTTTTAGTTTTATTGTTATTATAAATGTCTGTCTAGTTTCTACTTTTAGTCTAACGAAAATTTTGTCTTGGAACTAAGTTGGATTTTCGCTCCTGGGGTGGGCGCTAATAACTGCGACACAGTTACTTACTAAACTAACGCAGTAATAACGTACACAAAAATTGTATTATGATTTTGTTCCAATAAATATTTGTATTGTATTGTATTGTTTTGGGGACACTTTTAGTATGCGTACAGCTAAGGAGTGGAATTCGATGCCGGAGTTTGTGTTTCCCGATAGCTACAATCTAGGGGTCTTTAAGTCAAGAGTGAATGGGTTTTTACTAGGCAAGCGTGCATCACCGTCGACTACATCATCGCTTTCCATCAGGTGAGATAGTTGTCAAGCGCGAGCCTATAGATAATAAAAAAAAAAAACAGAAATTAATTGAGAATATTTTGATAGCTACGAGTATGTACCTACCGTCTGAATATAGAAACCTAAGTAATCATATACTTAGTGCTTTCCGTACCTACCTAGGTACCTAATTTAAATGCTTCATAGTTATGTAAAATATTATATAAAGGGAAGCAAGCTTAGACGCATAGCGACAGTGATCTACATTTTTTTTTGGTCTTTGTGCTCTTTTATGTTTAAATGTTATCATGACTTATTTGGGGAAAAACTCACCATACTATTCCTAACCACTACAACTCCTTATAATCAGAAACAACAGTGGCGACAATGGCGATCCCCATAAATCGCCGAGTACAGTGAACGCATGCATGAGTCAATGAACCTCGACGAGTACCGCAGCCTAATTGCGTAAGTGAGTTCAGCATATTGGACCCTTTCATTGGTGAAGATACTCTTTTCGAATGAGTCCAATATTTTTTGGCAATAACGAAAAAAGAAAATAGGTGATTCTTAGCAAGCCCTATCATTTCACAGTGACTCTTGCGCATCGAACGCGCGCGCACGTTCGTCCGTGTTACAACTTATATATATATCGTTATATGTATATCGTCACCGTTCGGTGTTATTCGGGGATACACGCTTGTTCAGTTAAAACAAATTTCCAGTGGTTCTCAAACTACTATCGCGATGTTTACCTGCCCGGATTGCAATACCCACCACACTGATGGCCCGACCTGCAGTGCTTGCAAAAGTCAATATGACTTTGGATGTGCTGGGATTACTGAAGCTGGTTATAGGCGTCTAGGGGAAAGGAAGAACAGCTGGCGTTGCCCTAAGTGCAAGTCAAGTCCATTACCTTCTCCTGCCCCAATCTCTCCGGTACCAAGTCAATTGGATAAAATGCAAGAACAGTTGAACCAAATCGTCTTTCAGTTGGCTCCTTTGGCTACTCTTGTTGAGGATGTCAAGTTGATCAAATCGGATGTCAACAATCTAAAGGACTCTCTTGAAATGGCTCATGGATTGATCAAGAACTTCTCAAGTACCATTGACTCCTTGGAAGAACGAGTGTCTTTAGTGGAGAAAGTTGCCACCCAGATTCCAACTCTTCAGGCTGAGATAACCAGACTAAACCGGGAATTGGACGAAAAGGATCAATGGGCCAGGGCGAATAATGTTGAAATTCGGGGGATCCCACAAAAAAGGAATGAAAACCTTTATGAAATAGCCCAGAAAATCGGAAGTTTGTGTGGTTTTCCCATAAAAAAGGAACAAATAAATTATATTGCCCGGGTACCTACACTTGCACCTAATGCAGAGAAACACATAATAATAGCTTTTAATAATCGCTATATTAAGGAAGAACTGGTCGCGTCTGCACGTAAAAGTAAACAACTCACTCTTTCCAATATGGGGTTCTCATCTACCGGTAACTTTTACGTAAACGACCATCTAACGCAGCGGAACAAGAAACTGTTGAGTAAGGCGAGATCATTGGCAAAAGAACGGAACTTTCAGTACATATGGGTGAAACATTCAAAAATCATGGCCAGGAAAGTGGACGGTTCTCCAGTATTTTTTATAAAATGCGAAAACGACCTTGCGAGGATAATTTAAGATACTTTAATTTTAATTTAACTACTTTAATATTTACAATTTATAAAACCTATGTAAAAAGTTTGAGAACCACATTCTGTTCTAAGCGGGGCTATTGTGTTGTGATTTATGACCAGTGTTTTAAAGGTGTCAACAAGTTAACGCACATATCTATGCAATACTCAATGGCATTCTCGTACTTACTGACGCGCCTACTCATACTTATAGCGGTCGCTTTCGCGCGCACACTTAACTACTTAAGATTGAATATGTATTTGCATCTATGTCGGTTTCGATACACGGTACGGACGTCAGTCAAACGAAATAGTTGTGGGTTTACCTGCAATGTTAAAATAAATAAGCGTTATTATATTTCTATTATAATTATGATTCGATTGTTGCGTTTTATAGTTATGGTATACTATTTGACACGTTTTTATCTATCTCTTATACAAATATTATCTGTGCTTGGCTCTTTGCGTGTCGTGTTATTGAATTCGCGACAATCATATCGTCCTGTTTTTATGTTATGTGGGTTTGAGTGTGTCAATTTGACGACGCGTACATTCTTGAGCTACTCACCGTGCGAAATATTTAACAATATAACATTTTCAATTAATTGGCTGCGCTGTAGTTTATGTTTTTGTTTTATTGATGGCTACTTCTAATTTAAGTGTGTACTATCAAAATACTCGGGGACTGCGCACGAAGACGCACATATTTAAACGTAATCTCCTTCTTTCATTATATGATATTGTATCGTTGACTGAGACGTGGTTATTGGAGGGTGTATGTGATAGTGAGTTGTTCGACGAAAGGTATGTTGTCTGGAGACGGGATAGGAACTATGTTGCGACGGGGGAAAGATACGGTGGCGGCGTGCTATTAGCTGTTCGTCGTGAGTATGCTGCGGTTGAGCAGCCCGATTGGCGCTCGTCGGCTGAGGATATTTGGGTCACCATAACATTAAAAAATAATAGTCCTATCAGTAGATCACATCGACTGCATGTATGTACTTTATATCTTTGTTAAGAAAAGTCAGGTAATTCTTTCAATACGCAACTGCAGAATTTCACCGAAAATCTTTCCTTTATTGTTAACGCCCACCCTCAGGATGCGTTCCTGATAATGGGCGATTTTAACTTAAGTCATATCAATTGGTCAGGCGATTTAGGTTCTCTACAGCCTAGTGGGATTAATGGTGAATCTCAGGTATTCTTTTTCGATACCTTATCCGAATGTGACCTCAACCAATATAATTTAAACAGGAATGCAAATAACAGACTACTGGATTATATATTATGTAACTATAAGGTAACGGTAACATCATGCACAGACCCGTTGGTACCGGAAGATAGTCATCATAAGTCGTTAGATATAGTCCTCGATTTTACCAAGGAGTGTTTATTGAAAAGTAAAACCAGACTTAAATATTATTATAATAAAGCGGACTACGGAGCCATAAAAACTTTCTTAAATAACATAAATTGGCAAACATGCTTAAATAATAATACATTAGAGGACGCAGTACAATTATTTTATAAACACCTATATGATGTCATTGAGCAGTATGTTCCTCACAAATTAATAGCCTCTGACTCTTTCCCACCTTGGTATTGTGCTCCTTTAAAGAAACTTCTCAAAGAGAAGTTCAAATTCTTAAAAAAATTTCAAATATATGGTAATACTAGTGACCATGATACTTTTTGTCTTCTTCGTGAGCGTGCCAAACGATTGGAGAAAGAATGCTACTTAAAATATATAAAACACGCGGAAGATGCAATAATTAAATGTCCCAAGTCTTTTTGGTCGTTTATTAAGTCAAATAAAAAGGGATCGAACTCACTCCCATCATCTATTCATTATAATGGTGTTCCAGCTGATACTGGGGATGAAATATGCGATGTGTTTGCTTCTCATTTCCATTCAAACTTTCTACCTCCGTCTACATACTCTTCTTCAATACCCATGTCTATTGATAACAACGCACCAAGCAACATAGGTAGTATAGAAGTCACTGCTGACCTAGTTCTTAAATTATTAAAATCTTTAGATTTAAGTAAGGGTGCAGGGCCCGATAATGTGGTACCATTATTTATTGTCTCTTGTGCTACGTGCTTAACTGAACCTCTTGTTATTCTTTATAAAAGGTCTATCTCGGAAGGACTTGTACCTAAAATATGGAAATCTGCATTTATCACACCCATACATAAGAGTGGTAGCAAGAGTGATGCTAAAAATTATCGCCCCATTTCCAAATTATGCATCTTTGCTAAGATACTGGAAAAAATCGTATATACACAAGTTTATGAGAGTATCTCACCAACTTTGATCACGGAGCAGCATGGTTTTGTAAGCAAGCGGTCAACTTTATCTAATCTGCTGTCTTTCACAGAGTTTACGACGTCTAGCATGGATGCTGGTGGACAGGTCGATGCAATTTTTACTGATTATAGTAAAGCGTTTGACCGAATCGACCACAAAATATTACTACAGAAGTTACTCCAAGCTGGCATCCATGGAGACTTATATCGGTGGTTTGTTTCGTACATTGAAAATCGATCGCAGGCAGTGGTTGTGAATGGGTACTGTTCTAAATGGAGCATCGTCCCTTCTGGGGTACCGCAGGGTTCTTTGCTTGGGCCCCTTCTTTTTAACATATTTATAAATGATGTCACTCAATGCATTAAATACTCACAATTACTCCTTTATGCTGACGACATGAAAATTTTCAAAAAAATCACCAGCTTTGAAGACTGTCAGCTTCTCCAAAATGATTTAGATAGTTTCGAACAATATTGTTTAATCAATAAATTAGACTTAAATGTCAAAAAATGTTTTTTTATAACCTTTACTCGTAAAGTCAAAATTATTAAATTTAAATATTTTATCAAAAGACATGAGTTAGAACAGGTAGACTCAGTACGGGACCTAGGTGTCATTCACGACTCCAAGCTAACTTATGAAAGACATGTAGATCATATTGTCAAAAAAGCTTACAGGACCATGGGCTTCGTCTTGAGAGCCAGCTCTCAGTTTTCGAACTTGAAAGTACTTAAAATTCTTTATTGCTCTTTGGTGCGCAGCGTTCTTGAGTATTGCTCCCAAGTGTGGAATCCTCTCTACAATATTTATATAGATAGAATTGAATCCATTCAACGTAGGTTCCTGAAACACTTGCAATATAAGTCTAAAACATATGACCCCAATTATGAGGCGAGATGTCGAAGACACCATATCTTACCATTGTACCAAAGAAGAAAGTTTTCGGATATTGCGTGCCTTGTTAAAATCGCGCAGAATCACATTGACTCACCGGATTTACTATCTCAAGTTAAACTTAAAGTCCCAAATAGAATGACGAGACGTAAAGCATGTGTGGACGTGCCTCAGAGTTCTTCAAACTACAGGCAGAATTCATTTTTTGTGAGGTCCGCTAGAGAATTTAATAAACTTGTTGACTTTCCTGAACTGGATTTGTTTAATTCAAAGCCACGCGTTTTCAACAGAACATCAACGAAATCATGGTTTGGTTCTCTGACTTCAACATAATTTAGTTATTAAATATACTTACTCTAAATTTCTCTTTTTCAAATTTTCAAATTTTGCTTAATATTAGGTTATTTACATTACCTGTTATATCACTATAGATTGATAACAAGCTTTCTAGATGTTTAAATGCGGAAACATGTAAATGGTATTCAGTTGTTTATATCTGTTTCTACTCTGTATGAATACACTGTATGTTTTCCTAATAAAATAAAATAAAATAAAATAAATAAAATTTCATACTCAAACTATGGCAGTTCACCAAAAATAACTAGTCTGCCGTCCACCGTATTGGATTTAGAGTGACGTTACGTAGCTAACCATGCATTGTCATTCAAACTAAACGTGTACGCAAAATTTCGAGGTTAACTGCTTTAAAATTCAGTTGCAAGATTTGACCTGAACACACTTACATATCGCACACCCAGATCAACACTGCATTATATCGAAAAATCTCAAAATCGACTTTTACCTATCAACGAAGAGCCAAAAATTTTCCGCCTATATCACGAAGACAGGCATATTTATATCTAATGAAATGTCCAAAAAATGGCGCACTAACTCTCTATTGGTGACGACGCGCTGCCAAAGTCATACCGTCAACACAAAACTATTTCCAGTTGCAACTTGTCCGCCTTAGGAACAGCACGCAGATTCTTTACGCAACAGTGAATTATTTTGTGATAATGCGGTGTTCTTGAATGTAGAACGAAAATTACTTCGAATTATTTAGTTTTAATTCAGTGTTGGTGACTGTGTTTTATACTACGTATTTGATACTATTTCGAAATAGTACTCTGTTGTTGGCAAAGGTATGTATTTTTTTTGTATTATTCCAAAATGGTTTAGAATGTTCGTAAAAAGTGAAAATCAGTGAAATGATGCACTATTGATGGTAGATATAAATTATGTCATAATTTTGTTAAAATCTTAAAAACTTTTTTTTATACAAATATAATTGTAATTTACATTATAAATTAAGAGAAATGTATTTACGATTAATTTTTTTCGTTATTTACAAGAAGATTAATACTTTTTTTAGATAATGCACTATTGTTGAATTAATTAAATTTGTAATAATTATTTGGCAGATGGTGAGGGGTCGTGGTCTCCTGTAGCTTAAAAGGCAATGGAAGAAATCACAATAGACACCACACCTTTTATTAAACAAAGCGTGGAAACGGATGTCAAAAATACAACCGTTGCAGCATCAACCACTGAGATGTCAACAGTGGAAGCATCAGCCAATGAAGTATCAAATAAATTCGCGGTGTGAGACAGGCAGATTTCCAGGGCGAGTCGTTTCTCCGAAACTGTTCACTTCTGCATTGCAATTCAAGGTTCTGGACTGGAGAGGGCTAGCTATCAATGTTAATCGCGAGTACATCACTCAACTTCAGTTTGCTGACGATAAGTATAGTGGTCAGGGCTGAGACCATGTAGGACCTAAGAACAATGCTAGATGATCTCAGTAGAGCTTCCGGAAGAGTGGGTCTTAAAATGAACATGGGCAAAAACAAAGTCATGTTGAAGTTGTGGATGATTATGTCTACCAGGGACAAACGCTTCAATTAGATAGATCTAACTTCGAGAGCTCAAACGAGAATCTGACTGGGCTGTGCAGCGTTCGGGAAGTTGCGTAGTATCTTCTCGTCCAACTTACCGCAGTGTCTCAAGACCAAAGTCTATGATCATGTGTGTGTGATTACATACGGGACCGAAACGTGGTCGCTCACAATGGGCCTCATCAGAAGGCTTAAAGTCACCCAAAGGGCAATGGAGAGTGCTATCCTCGGAGTATCCTTGCGTGATCGAGTCAGAACTGGAGACATGCGCAAGTGGTGTATGGGGGCAATTCTTCGGGCTATTTCGGTAAACCTGGTTGTCACCGACATAGCCTGAAGAATTGACAAACTTAAGTGGCACTGGGTAGAGCACATTGCTCGCAGAGCGGATGGTCGATGGGGCCGAATAGTTCTGGAGTGGCGACCGTGAACCGGAGGACGTGACGTTAGAAGACCTCCCACTAGGTGGACGAAAGACCTGGTGAGGGTTATTTATTTATTTATTTATTTAAAAACTTTGGAAGACTTACAGCTAAATACAATAGTAATAAATAACAGTAAGACAATCAGACAGCCAATTACAAGTCTTCACGTCTAGAGCTTATCTGGTATAAATGTACTGTGGAACAAAGTATACACACTGCCAAATAAGTCAAAATGAAAGCAAAATATAATGACAATAATAAAAAAAAATCAGGTATCACTTCAGATGTTTCAAAATTATGGGATTAAGTTATGGGATTCCTCTGGATGCGTGACGTTCAATGTGGTGGCACTTGAGAGAGGTAAACTTGACCAGATTGGCATCACCCCATTCGGTGACTGCCTGCAGTTCAAACGCTCCACAATGGCTTCTCGGAGAGACTGGATTTGTGGCCCGATAGCACGTGCGTTGGACAAGTAAGCAACAGTGCTGTCGTTTGCATACCCAAAGGTGCCAACTCCTGAAGAATAGACGGATTATATTTTTTTTTTTGTGATGTGAAAAACAAAAGCTAATGACTGTTGGTAATAAAGAGTCAATGAACAGATAAAGTGACGTTTGGGCATTGCAATTGATTTATACATTAAGTTAGCATCAAGTTAAACGACACCTTCTCGCTTTTTCTGACTGACGTTTTGTGCTTCTGATACTCGTATGAAAGCGTAATCAAATCAGTCCATAGAAAAACAAACACCAATTTCTGAATTACGAATATGAAATTGAATGTTTGTCAAACTTTATTAAAGTATGGTTTGACACGATCTTAGCCCCAAGTTCTAGACTCGAAAACCGGCTCTAAAGTTGCGAGTTGCCGCCGCGGCCGCGACGCAAGACTGCGGCAAACCGCTAGACAGTCTCGCTCCCGGACGAGTCCGAAAACCCTGAACATATTGTAATTAAACAATTAAAGACCCGTTTATTGATTGATTCTAAATTAAATTATGATATTAAAACGATCATTGGCTTCCAATTCTATATAAATTTTTGATAGACATATCAGTCTTCCTCCAATAGTAACTTGGTTCTCCATTACAATATGGAATTATATTCTCAACAATAACTGAATTTTACGACTAAAATCGAGGAGAGTTTGTGTGCAACACATGTCTCGGTCTCGCCCAACAGTACACCGGCCGGTAACCTTGACTTATGTCATGCGTCTCCTGCCTCGGTCGCGCGTCTCGATCTCGCGTCATGGACGCGGCGCAAATTCATACCTTATGAGTTCTTTATGTCAATTTTAGTACGCAATACTGAAAATGTAATTAAGGAAATAACAAATACACTAAGACTCTACCAGACAAAAAAAGATACAGTAATTATTTGTTTTCCTAATAGCTAACATCGAATATAAGTTATTTACTTATCTCAGTAATCACATTTACTGTGATTTCGCAACGGTGTCTTTAAGAGAAGTTCCCTAGTGGCCAACGTTAAATACAAGGTATTTTGTCTACGCAAGTACAATAGGTAAGTGATTTTACTAAAAGCCTCCTAAGTATTTCTCGATATTAGTGTGTACCGCTTGAGAAAACTGAAGAAAGAAGCTTTTTTCTTACTAAAGTTAAGGTAACAACATAATATCACGCCTGTCTTCGACAAAAGGTTAGGCAGAGGTTTAATAGTACTCCCGAATTTCTTTAGTTATGTTTAAATCACACGCAAAAGCACATTCTGGAGTGGCGACCGCGTACCGGAAGACGCAGCGTTGGAAGACCTCTAGGTGGAGTGACGACCTGATCAAGGCTGCGAGAGTCCGGTGGATGCGAAACGCACTGGACTGATCAGTGTGGCGGCGCTTGGGGGAGGCCTGTGTCCAGCAGTGGACGTCTTTCAGCTGAAATGATAATGATAATGATGACACGTAAAAGGGGGCTTATGCTATCAACCGGGCACGCTTTCAGCGGGTTTCCGGGAGCTGCCACAAAAAAGTGTCACTTTCCCAGACCCGGACATCGAACCAAGGAACTCATGCTAGACACTAGATCAACGAGGGAGTCGCAGCATGTGTTGCCACTAACAAAATAATTGCACATAACCTAAATAAAGGAACCACTTGAAATCTACATAAAACCATTTATATTTAGTACACAAAATATTCAAATCAGTTATACAGTTTAATTTACCGATCATGGAATATCAAAATTAATATGACAGCAGATGCAGATTAATATATCACAGGAAAACTCCTGTGATATATTAATGTGCCTCCTGCCACTGCCACCCTGTGTTGCAACTAGAGTTGCGGCATATTATATATATATGCTGCTGGTTGAAGTCTGTCAGCCTGTCACGGCTGTCACTTAAAATACGCAGGTGGGGTGCCGGAAAGGATAATGAGGGTAGGACACGATTCCAGCCAAACATCTCGCGTTTCACTCTTTACCAGCAAGCACGTCACAAACACAACCGACGTAAGGCGCAAACTGTGTAGAAAATAATTAACTATCAACATACTCAAATAAATAAATTACTTATCTTACTTCTATGATACACGTGAAAGTTTGTGAGGATGGATGGATGTTTGTTACTCTTTCAGATACAAACTACAAAACAGATTTTGATGGAACTTTACAGAAATATTAGCTTATACATCAAAACAACACATAGACTATAATTTGTAATAATTTTTGGAAAATAGTAATACTACGCCGGCAGAACCCCGGGCGGCACCTTCTTTATTTATAAGCCTAAAAATAAACCAGTATAAAATATTGTAAATAGGTACAATCATTTATTTTTATTGGGTTATAAGTTTGTACTGTAAAATGTAATTTTCTAAATTATTTCACTGATACAATACTTGTTACCCGAAAAACAAACATCAGCCCCCGTACCATGACGTGTCAAAACTATAATGGTTCAACTGTGGGAAAGGGACAGATGTATACAAGTAATATACATCTGTCATTTACGCACACTGGAAATAACTAGCTCTAAGAGGTTATGGTCACCAGCGATAGGCTACAATAGCGATACCGCAGACAGCCAGTGTAGTAGGTAATTTATTTGAGAGAATTATACAAAATAAGAACAAAAGCAGAAAACACGTACCTAAATGACTAATAAATCTAAACTTACAAAAAATAAGTAATGACCTGAAATTTTTCTACAGACATTAAAATACAATTAGGTCGAATTAAGCTTAAGGAAAACGCTATTTTGAAAGCTGAAAAAAAGAGAGAGTATGAAGCTGTGAAGATAAAAGCTAAGAAAACCGTGGCTATAGCGAGAGCAAAAGCTCTCGATAAAATATACGACACGCTGGATAGTCCAGCAGGCCAAAAAGACCTGTACCGGCTTGCTAGAGCTAGGGAGAAAAAGGCGAGAGATAAGATGTATAAAAGATGAAGTTGGAATGATTCTGTCTGATGATGAAAAAATTAAGGAGAGGTGGATGGAAAATGACTGGAGTGGTGTGTTAGAAAGTAAATCTGTGAATGAGGGGTTAGTGAGAATGGTTAGTAGGGATGAAGTAAGAATAGCAGTAAATGGAATGAAGAATGGAAAGGCAGTTGGTCCGGACGGAATACCAGTTGAAGTATGGAAGGTATTGCGCGTAGATGGATGGACGTGGTTAGCTTTGTTCTTCAATAAGTTGCTGCGGGAAGAAGCCATACCTGATGAATGGTGCAATAGTTCACTAGTGCCCATCTTTAAAAACAAAGGTGATGTGCTGGAGTGCAACAACTATAGAGGAATAAAGCTAATGTCACATAGTATGAAAGTTTGGGAGAAAGTTATTGAAAGGCGGCTGAGAGAAGAGAGTGAAATATCCCAGAACCAATTTGGCTTTATGCCGGGTCGAGGTACAGCGGATGCCATTTTCGCAATCCGCCAGTTGTGCGAGAAATACAGAGGTGCACATAAAAACTTGCACATGGTGTTCGTTGACCTCGAAAAGGCATACGACCGGGTTCCTCGTGAGGTTTTGTGGTGGGCCCTTAAGAAGAAAGGAGTGCCTGGTAAGTACGTTGAGTTGATCAGAGCAATGTACAGTCGATGCAGTACCGAAGTTAGGTCTACAGTGGGCAATACTGGCAGATTCAGTGTGGCGGTCGGCTTGCACCAAGGGTCGGCCCTCAGTCCCTACCTCTTCCTGTTGATAATGGACGCTCTGACGTCGGACATACAGGAAGACGCACCCTGGTGTCTGCTGTTTGCCGATGACATTGTGCTGGTTGCCGAGAGTGGCCTAGAGGTCCAGAGCAAATTGGAGGTATGGTGGCGCAGACTGGAGAGTGTTGGTCTGAAATTGAGCAGAAGCAAAACTGAATACTTGTTTTGCGATTTTGGCGGTCTCTCCAGTTCCGTGCCCATAACTCTCGCTGGAGCGCCCATACCAATCTGCTCCGACTTCCGGTACCTAGGGTCGCTTGTCCAAGGTGATGGCGAAATAGACCGAGACGTAACGCACCGGATCAACTCAGGATGGATGAAATGGCGACAGGTCACTGGAACAACTTGCGATCCACGGATGCCCCTCAAGTTAAAGGGTAAAATATACAAGTCCGTGATTAGACCTGTCATACTGTATGGATCAGAATGTTGGGCTGTGAAAAAGATGGATGAAAGGAGATTGCATGTAGCAGAGATGAGAATGTTGAGATGGATATGCGGCGTGACGAGATTGGATAAAGTGAGAAATGAGTATATTAGAGGCAGTTTTAAAGTGGCGCCAGTGACAGAAAAGTTGAAGGGAAACCGTTTGTCCTGGTATGGTCATGTGATGAGGAGGGATGAAACGCATGTTACTAAAAGAGTTATGAATATAAATGTGGATGGATGGAGAGGAAGAGGAAGGCCAAAGAAAAGATGGATGGACTGTGTGAGGAGTGATATGAAGGAAAAGGGAGTCAGTAATAGCGTGACAGGGGACAGAACGGTATGGAAGAAGAAAACGTGTTGCGCCGACCCCAAGTAACATGGGATAAGGGCAGGAAGATGATGATGAGGTCGAATTAAGCTTATATTTCCTTAGCAACAAACTTGTTACTGATTTAATAAGACAATGACAATTACAACCCATCTCTTGGTCATTTCAATGACATGCCATCCTTTTACTACTTTTTTTACTTTCTTTTTTTTTTTGCTTCTTCACGTTTTATAATTTTGCATTTTTTTTTTATTTAAAAATAAGCTTCTGTTATCGAAATAATTCGTAGATGTTTTTGAAAGAAATAAGAGAAAGAAAGAAAAATATTTATTTGTGACCCGCACAGGAGACACGAGAAAAGCAAAAACATAAAAATACAAAAATAAATAATAACCCCGTGCGAGACCAAATAGGCTCCTATCTCAGCATATGCAGCAATATAAAATATGTAAATGAACTATTGTTCTGTACTACTTTCTCTATCCATACAGTGCTGAACAACAGTTAATTCCAAATCATCAATACATAAATAATAAATCTGTAGAAAAGTCGTTTTTGTACATCGAAAATATTTCCAAAAAAAATTGCCAGGATGTCAAAGCAGAACCAACAGAACCTATTACCAGCATTTTTGTAATTTTTGTCTGTTGCTTTAAATGTACGAAACCAATGTAGATAACTTTTATAAATATAAATTGTACCTTGAAGTATTACTTAGTTTATGTTTCATCGCAATCGGTTCACTCTATCAAAAGTTAGATGAATTTAAAGTGTTCAAGAAGTAAAATATCGCAATATACGTAATTGAGATACTCGGAGTACTCGGATTGTTAAACTACTTGAACTCCATATTCGATAGATGGCGTTGTGCATTGTGCCTCATTTTCTAAATAGCGGTGTTAAGATTTACCGCGGAGGAATGAATATAAAACAAAAATGGGAGGTAGTTACGGTCCCTAAAACACGCCCGCCGCGCACCCCCGTGCGGGGACGCAACGATACACGGGGTGTCGAATCAACGATATACCTTCAAGGGCTATTTCAAGTGTGGCTAGAGTAAAAAATATAATTGGGTAGTCGGGACCTAATGCACGATTGTAAAAAAATACGTTTTAAGGTTGCGATTCCGAGTCCCAGCTAAGGATAGATATTTTCTAACCGACTTTCCAAAAATGAGGAGGTACAATATTAGGTTTTTTTTTCCCCCTGCCCAGATTTCTCCGTCAATTGTGGACCAATTTTGAAAATTCTTTTTATTTCGAATGAGTATGTTCCCAAATTGGTGCCATTTTAATTTGCTGTAGATCTGATGAAGAACTTCGGCGAAAATTATTCAATAGAACTCTTCAATAAACATATTCGCGAGCTGGCTGACCAAAACCAGATGTATCCTCCGACTGCACAGCATGATTTTTTCTTGTGTATGTCTTTTTAGTTCGCTTTTTAATTAGTCGGGTGTTTTGATTTTTTTAATATTTTTTTTTATTTAACACTTTTTAGTTAACATTTTATTCGAATAAGGTACATTTAAGCATATAAGTGTTATATATTTTTGATATTGCCTCTTAGAACCCTTTAATTTGATACCCCACACGATGGGATTGGATGGAAAAAAGATCGGGCCCCTACAATATGGCGCCCAAAAGCCGCCTTTTTCTATTTTAAATTTTAATGTAGCCAGTGACACTCGCAGGGTTAAGACGCATCGATTGACGTACGAATCATCAAAATCGGCCGACGCGTTTGGTCTCTGGAAAGCCACATAGGAACAAACATACATACATACATACTTACATACATACATAGACTGATTAACACATTACCGTCCTTCGGCAGTCGGGTAAAAAGAAAGTAATTTTTGTCACTTTGTAGTGTTTTTAGTCGGTAGTATTTTTTGAAAGCCGTTTTTTTATGTTTTCGTTTTGTTGTGGTGTTCTGGAGTGCTACTAGATGGCGCGCAGTAAATCAATATTACTTTTTTTGTATTAAGTCACGGGTTCTCATTCCTAAGAAAGAAAGTTTGGTACAAATAAATCTCACTAGATGGCGCGACATGTATTGAAGTGTGTAGAATTCACAATTTTTTTTTTTTTGGTCTTCTTTAATGTTTATTCATATATAATCAACTACTATACGCACAAAATTATGGAATAATGAGCTCTTATATCAAATTTCAAAGATGATTGGAATGGACAGTTAATATCTATACTAATAGATGGCGCTGTATTAAATTTCAGAGGTTAACCACTCGACTTTTTAAAATTTGTATTAAAACACATTTTTTTTTAATTAAAACTTCAAAGCAGGAGAAAAATACAATTTAAAAGAACTCGTCGCTCAAAAAAAAAAAACGAACCGTGTAACAATTATTTAACCACCACAGATTACTACTATCATAGTCATAGAGGAACAACAAAACGCAAGCGTCAACTCAACTTTGAAATTGAGCGACGAAATCTTTTCTGTGATCTCTTAACTTCGTTTGAATCTTTGAGCTTTCGTGATTCCTGGACATAAAACGGACTCTGATAAGGCTTTCTGCCTCGATCGACTTTTGGCACGTAAACGGACTCCGACTCCGCTGTTATTATTACGATTAACTATTGACTTTTTTACCTCGGATGTTAGTATTATATTATTATCTGTGGTTGATGAAAATACCAAAATTGCTATTTGTATACCTCAATGATATTCTAGTAAACAGATACTTATACACTCACAAAACAACCGAATAAAGTATTTCGCGCGGCAGCGGCAGTACACATAGGTACCATAGACCTAATAAATAGTATGGACTCGAAATACCTACAAAAAAAACGTGCCTACCTAAACCTTAAAATGGCACTTAAAATGGCTGCCGATGCTATGCTTGTGTTAATCACGGAACACACACACATTAATAATACAAAAAGTAAACAACCATTTGATAGCAGGACTACCACGAACACAACCACAAATTTCGGCAACTAATATGGCGAATATGGCACGTACTGACAACTACTACGTCATAACAAAATGTTGCCATAATGAGCAACAACTGAAATATTGTAGTCTCTTTTGTCAAATACTATTACTACATTAGAAGAAATGAGACAAAATGATGTTTCACATTCTGTATCGTATTTCACCCATATTTGTATAAGCTAATGTATGTATAGAATAATGGGGCGCCTCCATGTTTTCCTAGCTCAATGATAGGTACACACTTTTCATTCATCTGACATTTCACTACAAGTCGAAAGGGATGGCTTGATAAAACAAAGAAGAATACAAGTAAAATTTCAAAATTTATAAAACCCCCGACACATTTATCTTGCGAATACATCCCGATCCAAATAGTAAAACGCCCATAACTTTTGAAAGGCTCAACCGATCTTATTCAAACACAAAAAAACTAAATCAAAATCGGTTCATCCGTTGAGGCGCTATGATGCCACAGACAGACACACAGAGACACAGATACACAGACACACAGATACACAGCAACACACCTCAAACTTATAACACCCCTCTTTTTCCGTCGGGGGTTAAAAAGAGACAGCTAGTGTTTGTCACTTGCGTGTGAATGTAAACAAACATTATTCTGACCACCAATGTTTTTCTTTTTCTAACCTCCAAATATAAGAATATTAGGAAAAAATAAATAAAACAAATTAGTAAATTGAGGTGTATTGCGTACTTACATAAGGTATGAGATCCCTTCTGTTTCATGTACTTTGGTATCATAATTGGTACACTTTCTAAATACACACGATGGCATTTTAAAAATTTTGTTTGTGTGTAAGCGTATCGCTCTTCGCCATGCGTGGCATAGACTAAAGACTATACGGCCCAATTAGGACGTATTCGAGTCTTCACAATGCGCGCGCTCGTAACATATCTGTTTACTAGAATATCATTTGTATACCCAAAATATTTGAGAAATGCCCTCGATTTCCATGGGGTCCCATCATAAGGTTCTGACTAGGTGACAATGGGATCACCTCGGGAGTATACCGGTCATTGGGTCGTCTTAGGGGCGGAGGTTTAGGAGTTGGAGTATATGCTTAGGGGCACTATAAGCATCAAAGAAAATCTTTTTTTTTTTTTTGGTATTTTAAACATTTTTAATGAAAAAAAAAAACTGCCAAAATTTCCCAAATTTATTGCAGTATCGGGTTGACCTTGACCATAACAATCATTTAGGCTCTGAGACACATGGTCCTATAACGCACTGTTTCCGAATTATGAGCCTCCGAATTTTATTGTATTTTGTATAAAACTGTCTATATTTCCAAAATGGTAGTATAGTATTCATGTTGGGATGCTGCTAACATGGGGGTAACACAGGGGGGGGCTAAATTTTGGTTATTTTTTGCCTAGGACACACCGTTTTGGAGATATTCGGATATATATATGTCACGACGAGCCTCCCGTCGGCGTGGTCAACGTCCGACATGAACAAAGGTTTAGTGAAAGCACACTCACACAATACACTCAGTGTTTTATTCAGACTGTTCTTAACACAATTTAAACTATTTTACTTTATAACACGACAGTACGAGCGATGCGAACTTGAGGACACCTCGTCAGAAAGTGGGCGGAAGCACCGCACGTTTCAATACAGAGTCTTATAACTTATTTGATTCAACAAAACATACAAAGAACTAGAAAACACTTATAATTAATTCTTTTATCATTAAATAAAGCTATTAATTACAAATGCAATCATATTTCCCAGAATTAAAGTTAAATTCGTGGTTTTATTACAATGTTTAATCTCATCCGGTCATTTTAGGAATTTAAACAAACAAAAAGGTTTTCATTAGAAATTGCTATGTAAATTATTGCTATGAATTATAAAGTTTGAAATCTATTGCTAAAACCTATTTAGGGTTCGTATTAAATTATAATATCTTGGTATTGATCATTCGAATTGTAAGTTTTTCCGCCATTTTTCTAGAACTCGCCAGGGACTATTAGTCATGAACAAAACTATGTACTTTGCCAAATTTGCCATAGTTAAAATTGCTATAAATTCATAACATAACTGTTTCTTTTATTTAAGCTTTGGTATTAATTAGAACATTGGAAATCATTTACTGATTAATTTCCATTCAATCAAAGGAATCTAATTATCTACTTGATTCCACAAAAGGCCAATAGATGGCGCTGCCCTAAAGACCTACTTAAACATTGAAATACTTCTAAGAATTTCTCATAAATGGCAGGATTCCAGGTTAAGGTTAATTAAAATGATTAATTACGATGATGAAGGTAGCAAACAGACGATTCCGCGGCGACACGGCCATTTTGAAAGCAGGGGCGTGCTCAGCATCTGCCGGTATCCTCAGTCTCTGTTTCTTAGGTTGATATCTGTAATAGCGGAGATAAATTTCTTTGCAGATTATTGTTGCTTTAATTTTCCTAAAATATGTATTGAACTGGTAGATGGGCTATTGACAGCTTGTAATAAATCTGGCATCCTATTAGTTTTCCATACTTATTGAAATATTAAATGAATTTTAATACCACAACTACATGCTTTTGGTTTTCTACTTGCAGTTTGTTTTCAGGTTTATTGACATTGCTTGATCAACTGCTAGCTACAGTTTTATTTTCACATGTATACAGAACGTGGTTCCTAGTATTATCCTACAAAATTCATTGTTTGTAGTAGGTAATGGTCAGAAACATTATCTTTAAATATTTAATAGGTCAGGTATCCACCAAGTTTATGTTTAATGAAAGAATGCAATGCATTAATGTGCACACACCTACTCATGATTATACACAGCTACCTGATTTAGGTGTTTGTAATTTGTGTTTGGGTAAGTATAGTGTAGGTAGTGTAGAAGTATTGTGATCAGCTATTGGCTGAATAGTTTCCTTCTCACGGGACGGTAATGCTCTGTGATAGACACAAAGTCTTTGATTTGAGAGGATTAAATGATAGGATCAGGAACACCGCTTTGTGATAGACACAAAGTCTTTGATTTGACAGGATTAAAGGTTAAGGAGTTTAGGACCATTGCTCCGTGACAGGCACGAAGTCTTTGATTTGACAGGATATAAGGAACCAGGCTCTGGGTGGTCTTGTACACCGTGGACCCAGCAGGATAACATGAGAGATTGTTCATTAGCGGCCTCCACGTCTAACCAATGGATATTAATTCATTATTAGTTGCTTCCACAGCAAACCAATAGATTGTTTGTTGTATTATCACTATTAGTTTCCTCCACGGATTACTAACAGACAGCTTATTGTGTTATCATTATTAGTAGCTTTCACAGCATGAGTTGAGAATACAATACAGTTTAGTTAAAATGAAAAGTTGGTACATGACACAAATCACATACTATGAGATTCATGTATCTACTGGGTGCATTGATACAACACACACTAAGTAATGTGAGTGATGAGAAAGTAGCTTGAAAGCTGCTCACCTTTTATTTAATAGTTGTCCTGCATGGGAGAGTGGAAACTGATATCCCCTGGTTGTCTGTCATCATGCTGGCCCTGGTTTGGTGGAGTCTCAGCTAGTTGCTCATGGGCCGGCGACACGGTCACTTGCTCACCAGGCTGCGGCGCTCGACGTAGCTGATCATGAGCCACCTTTTTAGGGCGACCACGACCAACTACTGGTTTGATGAGGTAGCGGTCATTATCGAGCACCTTGTAGATCTCATACGTTGCGCTAAATTTCAGGTCTAAACTGGTCTGATTCCTAGGATTATTTTTCACTAGGACAAACTCGCCTCTTTGGAACCGACAAATTTTAGCTTTTCTAGCATCAAATCTTTCTTTATCCTTGGCTGCCGCTTCGGTCAATCTCTGCTGTACATGTTTTTCTAAGGCATCAAAGTCAATAGTCATTTCATCAAGTTGGATTAGATTTAGTAGTTCAGGGGGTACACAGTGTTGGCGTCTTGTAAGTAATGTAAGTGGGGCTACGCCTGTTGTTTTATGTTTTGTACAGTTTAATGCAAGTTGTAAACTTTCCAATGCAGTATGCCAGTCAACAGTTTCATAGTTCTTGATCATTGTTAGGGCATTCTTCAGCGTTCCCATAATCCTCTCAACTTGCCCATTAGCTCTGCTTACCCCGGGCGCGATTGGGTGAATTTCTATGCCATACCTTTCACAATAGTTCTTGTATTCTCCAAGGAATTCTCTTCCACCATCGACTACAGTCATTTTGGGTGTCCCAAACAAATTAATTACTCGCTTGAGTGCTGCAAGGGAACTGTGTTGGCTCTTATTGTTTGCATGGTGTAACAATACATATTTTGTGTAGGCGTCTACTGTGACAATGACATATTCTTGATCAGATGGTGTACCTAATTTTCCACTGATATCCATGTGGATCATCTCAAAAGGCACTGATGGTTTATGTATTGGGTGCAGTTGTGCTTGTATAGAACCAGATGTGTTTTTTGATGTTTTACAGACTACACAATTTTCAACAAATTGCCGTATTATGGTGTTCATCTTGTCAAACCAGTATGTCTCTTTCATTTTAGCAAGAGTTTTTTCCCATCCAGGGTGTTTGAGGCTGGTGTGGTAAGTGTTGATCAAACTCCATTGAAAGGATTTAGGTACCACTATGAGATGTTGCTCACCTAGAACTTTGTCATGTTGTTTTTGTTTCAGTAAGTCATCTTCAATCAAGAAATCATTGAGTGTTTCTCCCCTGAGAATTGTGTTAATCTTGGAACGTAGAGTGTCATCACGACGTTGTTCTATTTTTAGCCATTGTAGGTCTCTGGTCATTATATTAACTGTATAATTTTCCACATTACGACTGAAAAAATCAGCATGCTGCATACGGTCACCTTTTCTATATTCAATTTCAAAGTCAAAGTTTTGAAGAAATGACCACCACCGGTATACTCTTGGCAAAAGCTCTTGTTTGTGCTTCGAAGCCTTGAGGGCGTTGCAATCAGTGATAACTTTAAATTGTCTTCCATAGAGGAAATGGCGGAAGTGCTTAATTGCTCGCACTACTGCAAGTGTTTCCAATTCATATGAATGGTATCTGCTCTCAGAGTCTGTTGTGCGCATGCTGAAGTAGTGCCACTGCATGTTGTCGACCATTAATCACTTGGACAAGAATGCCACCCACTCCTACGCTACTGGCATCTGTGTATAGTTCTATAGGGGCCCCTTCACAGAAGATCATTAATACAGGAGATGAGACCAGGTATTGAATAATTTTATCCCGAGCTTCCTCTTGTCTATGTGTCCATTGCCACTTAGCCGCTGACTTGGTTAGTTCGTAAAGGGGAATCATTATACGTGCAAAGTTAGGGATGAATCTACGGAAGTAGCCTGCCAGGCCAGCAAACTGTCTTACTTGTTTAACATTAGTAGGGACTGGAGCCTTCACAAGGGCATCCACCTTTCTTGGACTAGGTCTTACATGACCATCTGTTATAATATTACCCAAATACTCAACTGACTTTTTAAAGAAAAGACATTTGTCAATATTTATAGAAAACCCAGCTTTTTCTAAGGAAATCAAAATTCTTTCCATAAACACTAGGCCATCTTCAAAATTCCTACTTTTACTTATGACATCATCGATGTATACTTGGGCTACACTATCATTAGGAGCACAGGAGCTAGTACCGGCACTACCTGCATTTAACAAGTGTCCTAAAGCACGGTTAATACATCTCTGATAAACTAATGGAGCATTACTTAAGCCGAAGGGCATGGTCAAATACTCATACAGACCATCTGGTGTTACAAAGGCTGTCTTTTCAATTGAACTTTCTGAAATTAAAATTTGATGAAATCCAGCAGCCATATCAAATGTATTAAAATATCGACCACCTGACAAATTGTCGATCTGGTCAGCAATAAGTGGTAAAGGGTAATGATCACGCACAGTGTTAGCATTTAACTCCCTATAATCAACACACATGCGGTCTGCTCCATTTTTCTTTTTAACAAGAATGATTGGGCTAGAGAAAGGGGACTGACTCTCACGAATGACATTGTTATCAAGCAACTCATTAACTATTTCTCGCACCTTATTTCTTTCAGTGGGGCTGAGGCGGTATGGTCGACGTTCAACATATTTGTCTGGATTTTTCAACCGTATCTCTAAGTGGCCTGTATTTACTCTAGACTTGGGATAACCCTGTATAAATAAATGAGAGTATTTATTTAAAAGAATATGCAATTGTTCAATCTGTGTTTCATTAGTAAGATCATGATCAATTTTATCAAAAATAGAATTATTTGCTTTTACATGCATTACACTAGGTTGATACACTAGTTTGGCACCAGTCATGGTTACCAAAACACTAAGTCCGGTTTCTTTTAATAAATTAGTGCCTATGAGAATATCCGTCGACATCTCATAATCCGGAAGGATTAAGAACTGTAATTCAACATGAATGTCATAAATTAAACAGACACAGTCTATAGAGCAAACAGAAAGTACTGGAAATGACCCTATTCCTTGCAGGTAGTTGACTTTGTCATGCCTACGACCAGGTAATTTGTTTGCAACAGTTTCTCGCATAATGCAGCACTCTGCCCCACTATCAAAAGTAGCACTTAGGCGCATCTTACCTATCTGAATATACATGCACGTAAGCTCTGTGGAGTTACCGATCTTATTTACACGTTTGGGTTCTTTGTCAGTTGAAGTATTTAAGTTAGGAGAAATGGAATTTAGACGTTTATAACAAGTATCAAATGTATGACCAGACTTGGAACAGAAAGTGCATTTACTCGCAGGTAAATTAATGCGGGGATTTTCTGACATGGAAGAATTCCTGAATTGAAATCTTTCTTTGGCTTTGTGACGACAATCGTCAACCAAGTGACCAACCTTTTTACAAAAGGTACAAACCGGAGCATCCTTACTATCTGGACGCAGTCTTTTAACTAAAGGTTGATTTATAGTGGATGAATGAGCACGTTTAGTAGGACGGATAGACGATGCTACTGATATCAGTTCAGGTACTGAAGTGGCTCTGGCATTCATAAGCTCAATTCTAAGGCGGGCATCATTTACAGACCCAATGACAGCCTCAACAGCATCCGCGTTGTTCAGCTTGTCTTTGGTCACTCGTTTCCAGAGCAACCAAGCCCTGGAGAGAAACTCAGCTAGGTCTCTAGACGACTAGTTCGTTGTGGTCTGATACATACACTTCTTCCTACTCTTAACACGTATAATTTAGAATGTATAGGCGTCCTGGTAACCACTCCAGAAAACAATTTGGCCATCTACTCTGCTTACCAGTCACCTAATCTCCCTCTACTAGATAGTGACCTAGACTTATTGATAAGTGCCAATCACAAGTCCCTGATAATGGGTGACTTTAACGCAAAACATCCTTACTGGAGTTGCACCATATCTAACCCGCGCGGCAAAATCCTTTTCGATCATATGCTGGCTAATGATTATGAGATACTAGCACCTTCTTCTCCCACTCTAGTACACTACCAAAGCTCGCATGAACCTTCCACTCCAGACGTTGTAATAGTAAATAATACTCACGAGCTAAGCGAACCTCAAGTTCTCACAAAACTATCGTCAAATCATCTTCCAGTGTACTTCACTGTTGGTGGCAGGTATAGCACGCAATCCCAACCAGCATTTAACTTTGCCAAAGCTGACTGGAAATATTTCCGAAAACATCTAGACCAAAACATCACACTATCTAGTGCAACATTTGATTCCATAGCTAGTATCGACACTGCTGTGAATCACTTTACTGTTAGTGTGTTAAACGCGCGTAAGGCGAGTATTCTTGTCGTCGAAATAAACAGAGGTCTCTTAAAATTACCAAGGCGCATTAAGAGTCAAATTAAGCTCAAAAATTTTACCCGTAGAATGGCATTAAAAGAGCACGATCCTTGCCTCAGGCGTCAAATGTTCGCTAAAGTTAAGCAGCTTCAACATTCAATTAAATACAGTCTCCAAACCTTCAATGACGGTATTTGGAACGATAAGCTTTCAAGGGTCGATAACCCTAGTAATGATGTTTGGCGTCTAGCTCGGTCAATCAACCAAAACCCACACACTATTCCACCCCTGAAAACAATAAGTGGTCAAATGACATCCTCAGTTTCAGAGCAGTGTGAAGCTCTTGCTGATGCATTTGCTGATAATATGAGTCTCACTTACCAATGGTCCAGCGATCTCGAAACGGAGACTGCTGTCAAGGTATCTATGGCGGCATTAAATGCCAAGGACACTAGTAGCCACGCCCCTCTGATTAGACCCAGGGAAGTGCTAAAAGTGATTTGTAAATTAAAACTCCGCAAAGCGCCGGGTCTAGACGGCCTCAGTAACCGACTTCTCAAAAACCTATCACAAAAGGCTATAGTCTACCTCACTAAAATATTTAATGGTTGTCTGAGAGTGTGCTACTTCCCCGCATCCTGGAAAACGGCCAAAATAATTGCGCTTAAAAAACCGGACAAAGATGGCAGTATCCCAACAAATTATCGTCCCATAAGCCTACTCCCATGCCTGGGCAAATTATTTGAATCCCTTATACTTACCCGACTGCTAAAAGTTACTGAAAATTTATTGATACCGGAGCAATTTGGATTCCGTAAGGCCCACTCTACCACTCAGCAGTTGGCCAGGGTAGCGGAGCACATTGCACACAACCTGAATGAAGGCAAATCCACAGGAATGGTGATGTTAGACGTTGAAAAGGCCTTTGACACTGTCTGGCATGAGGGTCTACTTCATAAGCTTTTGGTCAACAACGTTCCTCTCTCACTAGTCAAAATCGTACAAAACTATCTGTTTGGTCGCGACTTCAAAGTTTTCATAGGCGAACAATATTCTAGGGCTAAATCTATAGTATCTGGTGTGCCACAAGGTTCTAATTTGGGACCATTTCTTTTCATCCTGTACCTTAACGGCATACCCAAGCAACCCAGAACGAATCTTGCAATATATGCTGATGACACTGCGTCGTATACTTTCTCAGAGCATATCGACTTAATAATTGGGCGGCTTCAGCTTGCACTAAATCTTCTTGATAATTTTTTCACTAGATGGAAGCTAAAATTAAACTTTAGTAAAACGGAAGTCATTCTTTTCACTCGTAAAAGATCACTACCGCGCAGGTGTATTAACTTTAACAACTATTCCATACCTTGGAGCCGCTCAGTTAAATATCTCGGTGTAGTCCTTGATGGCAAAATTAACTGGAGTGAAAACACTGAAGCGCTACGCGAAAAAGGTCTGAAAGCTATGAATGCGTTAAAACCTATACTTAATAGAAAATCAAAACTAAGCGCAGTCACTAAACTACGCATTTATACCACTCTCGTCCGCCCATGTCTGACGTATGCGGCGCCAGCCTGGAGCAGCATGTCCGACAACAATTATAATAAGTTGCAAGTGGTTCAGAATAAGGCAATCAAAATTGCATACAACACTGCCTTTCGAACCAACTTAAAAAGAGTTCACGAGCAAATTAAATTTCCGTTCATTAAAAACTTTATTTTAAAATCTTCCCGTAAATTTTATTTACTTAAAAATCCGATACATTTAAACCCCTTAATATCATCCATAGGTAAAAGTAGATTAAATAATTTGTCATATTCGTTAACTTACAATCGATATCGCTTACCACAACACTATTTTTTAAATGGATAACGATATCTACCCACCACCAGATCGGCCGTGCTGCCCCACTGGCCGCAATAAGTATCACTTTTGGGTAAAACTACCCGCAGTTATGGTTTATGTGATAAATATTTCTTTGTTCTTCATTACTATTATTTTTTGTTCTGTTAAAATGTTATAAAAAAATGTTAATAAGTTCCATACTGCACTATAAAAGGACTTTATGCTTTGTTAAAGTGCATTGCCTGTAGTTGGCAAACATTGGCGGTATGCGTTAAAGTCAATGCTAAGACTTTTGTGTTAGTAAAACAGTGCCGTGTTTTTTGCAAACATATTATGTATTACATTAAAATTAGTGCACATTAATCTCAGTGTCATATGTTTGTAAAGGTGAGTAAGCCTAAAAACTGTAAACCTATATAGCTGTAAATAATTAGAATGAGATCTTTTTGTTTAAATGTGTAAATTATGTAAATAAAGACTTTTAAAAATCAATCAAATCTAGACGACTCATACACGTGTTCACGGAACATAAGCACATCGCGAGAATACCGATTTTCAGGTTCGAAAGTAATAATAATATTCTGTCGTAGTTTATCCAAGTGCTAGTGGTCACTAGCCACTCATCAGCCCATACTTTAGCTCGGCCTTTAAGTAGGCTGGAAACTTTCATTCTGACGTCATAGTCGCTCAAGCTGTAGGTACTTACTGCTGACGTAATATGATTACACCATTCACGTACGCCTATGTTGCCATCCGGGTCGTAAGAAGGTAGAAATATGTCGGTTATCTTGACTCTTGGTTGTTCCTGGTGCGCAGCAAGGCGATCGCTCATGGAACGCATCAAGCCTACCATTTCGGAGAAAAACTCCTTTGGCACACCCTCGACCATGGTCACGTTAGTTGGTTTAACAGTTCCATGTGGTTCTTCTGGATGTCCGGCAAGGGGTCGCAAGGGCGGTCCCGCTTCCGATGTCACGACGAGCCTCCCGTCGGCGTGGTCAACGTCCGACATGAACAAAGGTTTAGTGAAAGCACACTCACACAATACACTCAGTGTTTTATTCAGACTGTTCTTAACACAATTTAAACTATTTTACTTTATAACACGACAGTACGAGCGATGCGAACTTGAGGACACCTCGTCAGAAAGTGGGCGGAAGCACCGCACGTTTCAATACAGAGTCTTATAACTTATTTGATTCAACAAAACATACAAAGAACTAGAAAACACTTATTAATTAATTCTTATATCATTAAATAAAGCTATTAATTACAAATGCAATCATATTTCCCAGAATTAAAGTTAAATTCGTGGTTTTATTACAATGTTTAATCTCATCCGGTCATTTTAGGAATTTAAACAAACAAAAAGGTTTTCATTAGAAATTGCTATGTAAATTATTGCTATGAATTATAAAGTTTGAAATCTATTGCTAAAACCTATTTAGGGTTCGTATTAAATTATAATATCTTGGTATTGATCATTCGAATTGTAACTTTTTCCGCCATTTTTCTAGAACTCGCCAGGGACTATTAGTCATGAACAAAACTATGTACTTTGCCAAATTTGCCATAGTTAAAATTGCTATAAATTCATAACATAACTGTTTCTTTTATTTAAGCTTTGGTATTAATTAGAACATTGGAAATCATTTACTGATTAATTTCCATTCAATCAAAGGAATCTAATTATCTACTTGATTCCACAAAAGGCCAATAGATGGCGCTGCCCTAAAGACCTACTTAAACATTGAAATACTTCTAAGAATTTCTCATAAATGGCAGGATTCCAGGTTAAGGTTAATTAATATGATTAATTACGATGATGAAGGTAGCAAACAGACGATTCCGCGGCGACATATATAATAAAATTCGGAGGCCCATAATTCGGAAACAGTTCGCCGTAGGGCTATGCTTCTCAGAAACTAAATGGTTTTATGGTTAAGGTTAAACCGAAACTGCAATAAAATTAGACAAATTCTGAAAAAAAGCATTTAGTCCTCGCGCCATAGTGCCCATAAGGCTACACTGCAGCCAGTATACCCTTTTAAACACAAAAATAATTTTCAAAACCGATCCCCAATTGACGGCGAATTCAGTGAACACAAGAATACACTTTTCACGCGGGCGAAGCCGCTGGCAGAAGCTAGTTAAGTAAATAAACATCGTGTTTGACGTAAAAAAATGTGGGTACCTACACCACAAAAATGTATATAGGTACATGACAAGCGTTATAATATCTCCTATTAATATACTTAATAGGCGTTTTAATGTTTGAAAGTGATTAAAGTAAGTAGGTAATTTTGGTGAAATCTTTACGCATTCATGCTATCCAATATTTTTGTTTTGTAAAATGACATTAACGTGAGGGAGGAGTTTATTTATTTATTTAAACTTCATGTACAATAGTGGTACATAGGCGGACTTAATGCCACAAGGCATTCTCTACCAGTGTCCATTAATAAGGACAACGTTGTGAGCGGGTACAAAATAATATTAAAAAAGACAACTTGTATACGAAAAAGTATATACTTACATATATATATTAATATAATACACATATACAAATAAAATAGACTAATAAATAACAATAATAAAAAAAAAAACGAGAAACCTATTAATAATTATTATGTCTCTAGATGAGAGCTATTTACTTTGATTCAAATAGTAATCACGAACCTTTCTTTTTTAGGGGTTCCTACATATCGTAGCTACTAGAAACGAATATTTCACTGTTTTGGATAAAATAGGTACCAACTCGAATAAAAACCGAATGAATTCGTTTTGAGTAGTATTTATACCTACTGATAAAATCCCAACACTATTTTAGGTACCGAGAAATCATACGCCATGCGCCACCGCAAAGTAGGCATTAAGAATGCGACTTCAAAGAAAATAAAATAAGCGACGTCTAAAGCTTCAAGGTCAAGATCTGACATTGTAGGATTGTAGGTAATATCACAGATATATGAGTACGTAGCAGCCTGTGGCAGCAGTACAAAAGTACAGTGCGCTTTTAACGCCATCTAATAGGAATAAAAGTAAATCCATGTAACCTTTCTTGCAACGTCGCTGCTAACACCATCTATTGCCGTGAAAGGGAACCGAACGCAATTGATATACTTACAAAAATAACAAGATTAATCAGATGAAAAACGCTAGTTACGACGGCACGGTTTATTTGTATGGGATGAGGCATCTGTATGCTAGTATTATATTATCTGTGATTAAGTCGATATTCTTCTCCCTAGAGTAAATAGTATTCTGTGCAGCGTACGCTCGATCTAGGTAGGTAGAAAGTTAAGTAAGGTAAGTAGGGTAGGCACAGATAGGTAGGTAAGGTAGGTACGGGTAGGTAGGTAAGTAGGGTTGGTACAGGTAGATAGGTAAGTAGGGTAGGATAGGCAGTTAATGGGAGCGAAGCCGCGGGCAAAGCTAAGTAAAAAAATAATGTAAAAAATCTACGTGGGGACTGTCTTTTTTGACTTTAAAGACTATTTATGGGGCTACTTACTTGGGTTGTATCTGCTATGGGGCGCCTGTTTGGGCTGATAGGGCCACAATAGGGGCGGTACGACGTAAATTACTTCAGAGTCAGCGTTTGGCTTTGATATTCTTATGCAAAGCATACAGGACGGTTAGTACTGAGGCCTTACCGGTACTTGCTGGCGTACTTCCGGTCGACCTTGAAGTGCAGCGACGTGCTGCAATGTACTATTCCGCAAAAGAGACCATGGACGCGGACTTTTTAACGCGGAGTGACCGTGCCAAAATCTCTAGATTATTTAAACCACATATTGACGTCTGGGAGGAACTTTTATCCGAATGGCAATGTAGGTGGGATAATTCCATCAAGGGCCGACACCTCCACCAATTCTTTCCATCCGTTCGCGTGCGGCTGGCCAGGACGTGGCTGGAGGTGGATCACTGTGTTGCCCAATTTCTCACAGGGCATGGTAACTTTAAAAGTAAATTATTTTCCTTCAAGCTTGTTGCCTCGCCATTATGTCAGTGTTCTACATCTGACTGTGAATATGTACAATCTGCACATCATATCTTATGGGAGTGTATTCTTTGGCAGAATGAACGCAATACTATGTTGAATAATGTACAGGCTGTGTCAGGAGCCGTTTACTATACGGACCTTGTGGAAACTAGAACAAATTTCCGTGCGTTCAAGCGCTTTTGCCATACCTATTATTGGAATCAAATATAAAAGCTCACAATGTTAGGACCCATTAATATTAATGCTAATTTTTTATCCGTGGTGCTAGGCAACTGGGCTTATCCCAGTTGTAAACGACCCTTTGTGCCTATTGGTCTTGTTTGTTCTGTCTCCTGCTTGATATGGAGGGAAGTGGAAATTTGTATTTTTCTTACTCCTCCATTTTCTTTTCTGATTAATTTCGTTGCGGGATCCAAGACAGTTAAATTCATTCTCCGGGACTTCGTCGAGCTTCATTGCCTCGGCGCTTTTCTGGTGGTCGCCACTGTTGATTCTGGCTTTCAGGAGTTGCAGTGGTTTGGGAATAGTGCGGTGGGATTGTCCCAATAAAAAAAAAAAAAAAAAAAAAAAGTAAAAAAATAATTTCCGATTTATCAAAAAAATACTTTCAAGTACAAAGTTAACACAAAGCTCAAAATTGCACGACCCTCCGCATTGACACAGTTTTTTTTTATATTATATAAAAAATCTTAAGTAACAATAAAAGTTAATGTTTTGAAGGTTTCAAACGAATATCTGCCCAATGGGTCATGAATCAACTTGCTTGAAAGCTTTTTATTGAAACCTGAAGCCTGAACCTGAGACTGAGAAATACCTATAAATTAAAAGTCACATTGTACAGTAAAAAAGGAGGCTTATTATGCCTAGGTAATAATGCCCACGATAAATAACTAAACTGTGTAGATATCTACCTATTTTCCCCTTCAACATTTAAAACAAGTGGCCTCATGTAGCACGCATGGTAATACGTACGAAGAATTGATTTACTGCTCAACTTACCGGAAGGCACAAACTTCCTCAGCTCTGGGATATGAACGGTAACTTCACCATATAAGAATTTCAAACTATGTTATGCACCAGATATGGCAGCTGCTGAGCTAGCATTTATTCCCTACTTACTTCAAATCCTCGAATGGATTTCACTGAAGTAAAAAATTCAGGAAAATAAAATATTTTTCGTGAGTGTTGTGGCTCGTTTAACTTTTGGACGAATGCTGAGATTGAAGAGATGCAAAGGCAGCATTTGAGATACTTTTTTGGCGTTAACGATAAACTATAAGAAAATATTTCTAAAATATTTAGTCCTTTCTGCAAAACATTCTACATTTAAAGCAATTTGATGAGTTTTCCCTCTAAATAACTTATCTGTAAGCAGTTAGATACGCTACGCCGAGAACATGTAACCACCAATTTGGGCGCACGGTTGGCGCAGTGGTTGAGCGATTGACTGCTGCGCTGCGTGTCGCGGGTTCGATACCCGCACGGAACAAACATTTGAATGACCTACAGATAGTTGTTCCGGCTCTGGGTGTTTGTGTATGTGAGTTTCTATGTTTGTAAACGCACCCACGATACAGGAAGAAATTCCTAGTGTGGGGCAACGATAAAAAAAAATCATCAAAATCAAAATCAATTTTTTTATTTCACATAGGCCTACATGGGCACTTATAAAACGTCGACAAAATGAGCACGGTTCGGGTTGGTCGTTTCCTATGGAGAAGAACCGGCAAGAAACTCCATGGTTACTCTTTTAAAAATGGTTTGGTTTTACAATATTTACATGTTACAGCATTAGTACTTAGATATGGGGGGACAACGTAGGCCCGAATTATGACAATAAGTCGTAAGAAACTAAAACAAAAAGAAAAAGATTATATAAAAAAGTTAACAAATGTTAACTAGCATCTAGAAGGCCTACAAAGTTCACACATTCACAAAACAATCGGTAAAAGAATCTATACAAAGGTAAAAAATAATAAAAATAAGTATAACAAGACTAAATTTAACATGTTGCACAAATTTTGTTATCAGTGCTGTAACTATTCTTAGCAAAGGGCTTTAAAGATGATTGAAAACCATTTAAAAAAGTCTAATTAAAAGAAGGAAAGAAAAAATGAGATTGAGAATAGTTAGAGACATCCACATATTTGTGCCGTATATATTAAATATATTTATATATAAATATATTTAATATATATATAATATGTTTAAATATATTTATATAAATATATTTTTTTCAAAACACAAATTGCTAGAGATTCCTTAAATATAAAAGCTGATAATCACACTCAAGCTCGCTGAAAAACGTAACACAACAAATTGCCCTAAAACATTTGGCAGCGAGAAAAAATATTCTCATTTTTCGGTATACAATCAGAAGGAATGACGTGAAGCTATTCATCGGACCATGCTTAGTATTCCATCACCAATCACGGCGCTTCACAGGGAGGCTTCAAATACTTCATTAGCCAGATTCGCGCCTCCCTCCTCTTCCCCCCCTTTTAAAGGATAGCGCTGATGAGCAACATTATCTGAATTTTGACGATTTGTAAATAAAAGCTTTTCACAATTGAGTTTGAAAGGGGATAAAACATTTTTGTATTCACGCCGGGTTTGAGGGCTTAAATGGGATTTTTATTAAGTTACGTAGCTGGGAGTTTTATAACGTTTTATCGAAACTTTTGCATTGATCTAATTCTCCCTAGAGTTTTAATGAGCACATTCATGTTCTAGTCCTCATATAGCATAATTTCCTTTCGGTCGTTTTTATGTTTTTCCTGATGTTACCTATACTACGTTGTAGGTAGGTAGCGACTACAGGATTGAAGACCAAATCCCTGGAAATAGAACAATATACTGAAACCGGTTCAAGCTGATGTCTATATTCAGCCCTCCACATGCCATACAACCCATTCATCAAGAGGTTCTCAACTGTCGGCTCAACTAAAGAATTACCATCCATACCCAACACACTGTGTCACATGGGACAATCCTTGTTCGCAACCAAAACGTATCATGTGTGACATTCGACGCCAACCAGACTAAAGCTTATTTAATACTGCGAAGAGATTGGGCCAATGAAGGTTGACAAACGTTTTGTTAGTTGCAAATGTTGGTCGGTGTTTGTCAAATGCTTGGTTGTACGTTCCTCCAGTGATAAAATTACCTAATACGCATCTACAGAGTACGTTATTTTGTTGTGTCTGAAATAATATTCTGTATACAATAAAAATGCTAAATGCTTTTGCAACTAATACAGATGACCTTTGCTAATAAGTAATATTTTGCTTTATCATGGATACCTATGTAATTTTTTTAACACAAAATGCAGTTAAAGAGCTATCCGTCACTTCCAAAGTCCCCAAGTATCTCCATGAATTCCATAGTTTAAGGTATTAGGTAGAAGAACTTTGAAAAAGGGGAGAAATTGTGTCAAATATTGAGATAGTGGTGTTTCTCTTGAATTACATAGCTAACTATCGAAATCTGGATCACCTCTGCCTACTTCTTTGGGAATAGCTGGCGTTATAATTTGTTATCATAATCCTAGGATACCATCGACGAGTACCCTTAATCCTTATTAAGCTTCAAGTTGTATAGAAATAAAGATATCAGCCAAGTTTCAAAAGCCATCAAGTATCGATTCGAGTAAGTACTTTCAACGAGTATGTAATTGTTTCCCTTCAACCGGTTCCTTACCCGTCTTTAATAGCAAGAGTGATATTACTTCTTTGAATTTAAACTTAAGGGTGTCTTAGTTCAGGGGTCGAGTGAGACCCCATTGCTATAGTTTACTGAACCTTTGAGAACGTGAACGTTTGAAATGGGAGCCAGCTTCTCTGGCGTCCCGAACGGGGATTGAATCCGCTAGCACCAACTGCGCTGGTGCCGGTGCTTGCACTAGTGCTGGCGTGCTGGGGTGCGTGTGGTGAGTGGCTTTATTGCTCCGGTACCATTCTGGACAAATGGTAGTGAGTAATCATGATGCGACTAACATTTTCTCTTGAGTACCAGGGGCGAGTGCTCTCGGAGGCGTGACCTACCGAAGATGGTCCCAGACACCTCGTAAGGAGTTGCCTGGTATAGTGTGCCGCCTTTTTATACCGAAAGGTGGGTAAAAGTGGCCACTATAGAAAATCTCAATAGTTTGATCGGGTTATCCCCTGAATTAAGCTTAAGTTCTATGAAGTAATATCACGCTTGCTATTAAAACGGGGAAGGAAATAATTACTCGTTGAAAGTACTTACTTGAGTCGGTACTTGAAAGATGTTGAAACTTGGCTGGAGCCTTTATTTCTAAACATTTCCGTGGTTATTAAATCTTCCTACATTAGAAAATTTGCTCTTACGGAACTTAATAGCCATAACTGGCTTGCATGCGGTCGATGTGACCAATTGTTACTGTCCTCAAATAGATGTTGTCAGTAACATACACATCTTGGAGTAGTAGTAGACGGCACACAGGACGAAAATTTTGATACTTTAGGGACTTAAACTTGAAAAAGGCCAAGATTATCGAATGTATTATTATTGTATTTGTTTATCAAGTAGCGCTAGTCTGATAAATTCATACAAATTAAATAATCCTTAATGTTACAGGCAGAGGGTTCAAATTCGTTCGTTTTTAGGATGGGTCAGTACTTATATCCGACTGTACATGATAACAAATAAATAATACTGTAACTACTGAATCTTACCGTCATGGTAACATCTTAGAAAGGCGTCTTGCCACGCTGCGGGCGTCGAGTGCAGTTTGAGCCAGCCACCCGTTTCAAAATTGAACACGTAGTCAGGCTCGCATCGCACAAAATCTGGATGTTTTGAAAACAGAACAAAAAAGAAACAAAATGTTTTTATAATATTCACATACATTAACCACAAAAGCAAATTAATTTTTATACAATTATTTGATTAAGGAAAATACCGATATTTTATGATTCTTGTCAATGGCAAGTAGTGGGCCACAATGAATAAAATTGTAGCACTTACTTTAAAAAAGAAACCACGTACAATAAAAAAAAGCTTTTGGAAAGTGACTGGAATATTGAAAGTTATTTTAATGCGGAAGTCAGTAGCAATACAGTAAGAACAAATACAATTAAAGCCAATATTTCTCGTATTTTTTTAATAAAAAAACCAAAAACAAATACTTACTAGTTACAATTAACAAGAATAAACAAACAAAATGATATGTCTTCAACATCTTTTGAGTCTCTATCATTCCTCTGCTGAACTTGTTATATTTTGAACGGCTATTATATTGACCTTTATATACGCGTACTATAAATATACACTTGCTTGTAAAGTAATCGGCCCACCCCGTGTTCTTTTCTTTGAGAGACGATATCTCCAAAATTTAAGTTAATTTGTATATTATTTTATGTTATGTGAAGCAGGAATGATAATGTCTATTTTCTTAATGTCCTACACTTTCGTAAACGTAATATTCTTGACAATAACAATTCGATTCTGCAAATACCCCTATTTCCCAGTATTGCATAAGCAAAGACTTTACAGTTTACATAACACCTTAAGTAAACCCCGGTTTTATTAAGTAATTGAAGTTGATTAGATCTTGATTAGTGTTTCATGTTCGTTTATTGATATTTAACTTAGGTTTAAACGTAAAATCTTTGTGTGGAAGTGGATACCAATCTTTGAAAGGCGCTTAAGAAGTAGTAAATTATGCGCGAAATAAAACTAGTTTAATTTTCAACCTGTCAAGTTGGCAAACAACTTTCTGTTACAATTTGCAATAAAATTATCGAATTCTTACGTTTTATCTGTCGTTATCTTGTTTCAAACGAAAACGCACGGTGTGGGTCAATGTTTATGCACGCAAGTACTTGCGGCCTATGAACCCAATCACATGAGTTTACTGTTTTTTTGTGAATAACTTTTACAAACAATAATTATGTTATTGAATTCAAATAATACTAATTAAATCTATATAAATATAAAAGCAAAAGGTCATTCACTCACTCATCACGAAATATCGAAAACCGCTTGACGTACAACGATGAAATTTTGCAGAAAGGTTTCTCAAGTAACGTAAATAAGCACAAAGAAAGGATTTTTAGGGTAAAAAAGGGGTTGAAAGTTTGTATGAAAAAACTAATTACTTCGACTAATATTCTTGAAAGTTGGCACAAATAGTAATCTATGTAAATGATGACATTATTAGATTTCCGAAACTACCCCCAAAAGCCGATTGAAGGGGTTTAAAAGATTTTTTGAAGAATCTTATTTCTATTGATAAGTTATTTATAATTCAAATAATAATATATACAATTAAATATGTCTAATCTTATGACTAATAACAAAACAAAAAAAAAGCTTACTGCGCATCAAAAAAATGGGAATCGTGCCCAAAACGCTGGCAGCATTGCCACGTTGAATGGCAATGCTGAGTCTCTGGCTAAAGAAAAGGCCAGCCCTCTGGTCACGCGAACAGTCTACTAACCGTTTACTTATGTCTCGACCACATGGACCTAATGTCTCAACCCCAAACGGCTCAAACATATAAATGCCAATAAGGTTGTTATATTTGCGCCGTTTGAGGTTTTCTGCACCAGCAGCATCTTATTTCTTGGTATTAAACTTGAATACTGGGTCTAAAGTAACCTAACATGAAGGAGATGACGAGCGCTGAGTTCGCTCAATTTGCTCGCTCACTTCAGCTTCCGTCATTTCCTTCGAACCTAACCTATCCGTGTCGGGAGCACATTTTTATTTTTTTGCCTCTTGATATGCTCATGTATGCATTTTTATGCATATTTTTTTATTTGTGTTACCTGCACTACCATGGGGAGATAGTGCAGTTTTTTGGGACTCTAACCCACTAAATCTACACGGTGTCCTCCTGTGCCGCTTATGGTGGGAACCTTGATGGTGGGAACATGGGCACGCGTTAGCACTCACCGCGAACCTGCCGCGGCTGTCAGTCACCGGACCCTCCTCAAGCTCCCTTCGTTATCCCCTTTTTTCAGGAACGAGTGTAGTTTGAATTTAATCTCAAATACTAAGATTTGCAATCCCTTGAAGCTTGGGCACAAGTCAAACTTCCTTGTCAACTCAATAAAAAATACAGCGGTTTGGGTAAATCCCGCATTATTGCACAAGTAAAGGGTATACCCGAAAACTGTAAATTCCTAGTTACATCACAAAAGTAGTATTTTTTTGCGATTAAAACTTCCTCGTATTTGCAGTTGATAAACTGAATGCGACATACCTACTCGTATGTCGATATATGGTGATAAAAATTCTCAAACGACATAGTAAAGGAGAATACTCATGGATGTATGGAATCCCGTACCATGATGCATCAAAATTAAACTTTGTTTTTTATTAACCGACTTCGCAAAAAAGGAGGAGGTTTTCAATTCGACAGTATTTTTTAATTTTTTTTATTTGTGTTACCTCAGAACTTGTGAGGGTGAACCGATTTTGATGATTCTTTTTTAATTTGAAAGCTGGTGCTTGTCATGTGGTCCCATTTAAATTTCATCAAGATCTGATGAAGAACTTCGGAGATATACATCAGAACTCTTCAATAAATGACGGCAAATCACTCGGGATAGTTGCAATCGGATGTCTGTTTATTGTTTACATCGTTTCATAACATAACATCACATTAGCATGCTCTTAAGGGGTACGCAGGTGTGAACAGTTCATCCTGGTATACTCTAATTCCACCGTTTTTGTTTAAACTTCTTGTTTCTGGGTTAATCTATTCTGGCTTCACTTTGGAGAATTGGTCCGTTATGTACCCACAACTAAAAAGTGAAAAATAAAAAAAACTTTTTAACAAAAAATAAAACCGACTTCCAAATAAAAACACTACAAAGTGAAAAATAACTTCAATTTCGGAAGTCGGTGTCAAAAAACAAGATCCCAAAACAGGAACACTGACTGCCGAAATTGAAGTTATTTTTCACTTTGTAGTGTTTTTATTTGGAAGTCGGTTGTATTTTTTGTTAAAAAGTTTTAGACTACACTGATCATGTTAACTCTTACAAAAGTTCTTTTTGAAAACAAAACCCGGATTTCGGAGTTATTTTATAAAATCGAAAATAACCTAAAATTTGGTCTATTTTGTACGACGCTACCAACGACGTAATTTATATAGACACGATATACACGGATGTTATAGGTATTTATTACACAAAAGAAACGATTACTGGTTCGTCTTTTCATTAAAAATCGATTCTATTAGATACGTTCTATCTACATCTTTATGACCGGCTGTGAACGGCCAATTCACCATAGATAAAATAATGATAATCTTTTAAATAAAGATTATATGAGATTCTATTATTTTCTAGTTTATTTTTAATTAATGTAGAATCGGCAAATTATATTTTTTTATGTGACCATGACTCTTTCAAAAATCAAGGGTAAGTTAATCATATCATGTGAAACGGAACGTCATTTAAAGGGAGTAGTATAACAATATCCATACTTTTAAACTCAACATTAAATACCCTATTCAAAAATCAAATTCCCGACGCATAATGTCGTAAAAAAATATGATAGTAGATTATTGCATCGAGCACAAAGTAATTTATTATTGCACCGATTGCCTGATTTAGAGCCCGAGCGTCAGCGAGGGCTCTAATCTAACAGGCACGAGGGCAATATAAATTACTTAAGGCGAGGTGCATAATCTGCTTTTCTTTCAACTATTACCTATAGGAATAGTAGATAAAAGAAACTCATATCAAACAGTTAAAATAGAAGTTTAATTATTGAAATTAAACGATTTTCTATAACACTGTCGGCTTCATTTAGAATGTTTTCCGGAGTTAATGTGTCGCTAGATGATTCCATTTTATAGATGATTCCATTTTAATTCGAAGCCGAAGTATCACACTTTATCGTTTCCAAAAATATTGTCAAGCATAATTAACAAAGTTCCCGCCAAATCACTTTTTTAAATTTCTTTCATTTTTAAATCAGAGTTAGCAGCAATCATTTTTAAATTTGGAACAAGTAGGATAGAAACGCATTCGTTTCTTATCGGCTGGCTGAATAGAGCTAATCCATTGAGATTGGCACCTTTAGGTGCGATTAAAAAATAAACTGTGCAATAATGAAATTTCATACATTTTTATTGCTCAAGAGCATTAAAGACTCGCTTTGTACTGAGTTTTTAGTGTGATTGTGATGAAATTAAAGCATAGTTGGAAAAAAAACTAATAACTATTTAATTTTGGTCTTGATGCGTGAGACTTTTTGGTACCACTTTTGGTCATTCTCCTTTTTCAGTCAATTCAGTTTATCTCTTCGTTAAAACAAGTTGACCACGTATCTTTTCGCGAAATTATTAGAATACGAGTATTTGGAAAAAAAATACTATAAATAAAATAATTATGTATCTTATGTCCTCTGGACTCAATGTTGTTGGAAAGAATATCGTCTTTATTGCACGCTTTTTACGGTTCCGTACCCAAAGGGTAAAAACGGGACCCTATTACTAAGACTCCGCGGTCCGTCTGTCTGTCTGTCTGTCTGTCACCAGGCTGTATCTCATGAACCGTGATAGCTATACAGTTGAAATTTCCACAGATGATGTATTTCTATTGCTGCTATAACAACAAAAACTAAAAACAGAATAAAATACATATTTAAGTGGGGCTCCCATACAACAAACGTGATTTTTGTGCCGTTTATTAAAATGCGATAATTGTACGGAACCCTTCGTGCGCGAGTCGGACTCGCACTTGGCCGGTTTTTTGTAAGATGATGCCACTTTCTCACGGGAATGGACTTAGCACCTGTGATCAAACCTTGATCTAACTAAACACCACAGAGCCTCTAGCTACAGTACAGGCACTACCTACCACCCAACATAAATACTATGTTAAGTGACAACACCTTCGGGATCCCTAAATTTCTGCGTTTGGGTGCTCCTAGCGGAGCTACACATCGTTGTTAATGTGGTGAAGCAGTCGACCGACTCGGACTTCATGCCCTATACTGCAATAGGAGCGCTGGTCGGATAGGACGGCAAGCCGGCATTAATGACATCATACTTCGAGCTCTTGTCACCTCCGGGTGCCAGCTGTTTTAGAACCCAATGTTTTGGCATGCTACAATGGGAAGAGGCCAGACGAGATGACCACACACTTGAAAGTTAGGTAGGCCTTTGGTCTGTAATGCAACATGTATCGACACTCTTGCGCCAACCAATCTTCTAAGCACGGTGGGCTGTACTTGGGGGCTGCTGCTGGTGCAGAAAACTCGAACGGTGCAAAGAGAACAAGTTATTGGAAGTCATATAATTGAGCCGTTTGAGGTTGAATCATTAGATCCATGGGGTCCGAGTGCTCATCAAGTTTTTCGAAATATAAGCGGAAAGTCGACTCTTCACGTGACCAGAGGGCTGGGCTTTTCTTCGGCCAGAGAATCAGCATTGACATCCAACGTGGCAATGCTGCCAGCGTTCTGGCCACTTTTCCCTTTGACAACGATGTAGACGATTTTTTTGACGCCCAAAGAGCCCTCTCTTTTTTATACAATTTCATAGTTTTTATTTAAGTATATTAATAGGTAGTAAGGACGATCTGGTTAAGGCTGCGAGGGTCCGGTGGATGCAAAACGCACAAGACCGATCAGTGTGGCGACGCTTGGGGAAGGCCTATGTCTAGCAGTGGATGTCTTTCGTCTGAAATGATGATGATAATAGGTTAAATACCTTGTTCGTTTTAGTATTTTATACTATGTAAATTTGTACCCTTGTAAATAAATATAATTATTAAGTACTGTTTTGTAGGTAGTAATTTAAAAAAAAAACACCACAGGTCATGCAACCTAACCGCCATTATTGGCAAAAAAAGGTTTCCAAATGAAAACGATGGTGTTGAAATTCTTTTACTTTCTTACATCATCGAAACAAACCTAATATTATTTCAAAAGATTGTTTATAAAAATAGGGGCTTTTTCACCATTTAATAACAACAAATATAACGTTTAAATTATCACATGCGTTTCGTAATTATCATAACAAGTTGTTCCGTATGTTGTCGCGAGTTCGGTGAATCCTATCGCGGACTGGTTGCTCGCCATTTTGATTGAAAAGAGTATCTTCTTCACCAATTAAAGCGTCCAATAATTTTTGGCAATACCTAATTGTTTAAAGACAATTTGTCAACCTCTTTCATGGGGTCAAAACCAATTTGTTTTCCGAATTCACTTATGCAATTAGTCTGCAGCACCTTAATTGCGTAGCTTTAAAAAATGGCCCACGCGTGCTTTAATTGCATTAATTGATTCATATATTTAAAAATCCGTCTACTGGATAGCATAAAACACGCAACTGTTGAGTTGTCAAAATGAAAGAAAGCGCGTATGCTTCTTGCTGTCAAAAAATTTAGGCAATTAGGTTGCAGTTCTTCTTAATCGTGGTAAATCTCCTTACAATACACGGCACGTCGAAGTCAATCAATCTGCCAAGCCTTTTCTCCTACCCCAACGTCGCAGCCCCAGCCGTCCCCAACATAGTTGGGCTTACAGTCTAATCTGATGAAGCTGAATCCCAGTATTTTACATGAAGCGCCGAATGCCAGCATTTTACATGGAACGCCGAATGCCAAATATTTTTGTTCTGTATGAATGCAAACTCACTCAATCACTCTGCTACTAATATACGTATGTACTGAGGCCAAAGACCTTATACTTCTTACTACTAGACTGTGCACTATGGCACAAAAACCGGTCCGAGCGAGAGGGCTCCCTTTGGTAGTGTGTCTCTTTCTAATGAGGTGACCATGATAAAACAGAACACGGGACAAATTGATTGTAAAAAAGATAGTTTAAGTATTCCGATATGTTGATGCTACCTAACTGCGCTACCTAAACCTACCTAATTTATAGTAAATAAAAAATAAAAATAAATAAAAATTGGTATCTACGTCACTAACCGTATGTATCGTATGTATGGTGTCGGGCGTAAAGAATCTCACCATCCCATGTGTGCCCGTGGGTGTCGTAAGAGGCGACTAAGGAAAAAACCAGTGAATGGGCAGCAGCGTTCTCTGTGCATTTGTAACAACCATACTGCGATCGCCAACCCGCCTGCAAAGCACTCCCCATGAATAGCACAAATAAAACATAGCCCCTAGTGCCCGGCAGCTTGCCTACCCTCGACTACGGTAGTGGTAGAGGTTACAGTATGGCAAGGGGTGCTAAGAATCCGGGACGAGATCCGGCTATCCCAACAAAAACCGACGACTGGACCTGGCAACGTACAACACGCGCACACTCCGGACCGACGAAAATATCACCGAACTCGAAGGGGAATTGAGCAGTTTACGATGGAGTATTAAAGGGTTATCTGAAGTCGAAGAGAGGGGGAGGACTCAATAATCCTCAAATCCCAAGTCTCTTCAAGTTTAATTCTTCAAGACTATCATATAGATTGGAACAAAAAGCTCTCTGATCCTACTCTGAATCTCATGAAGGTGAGGCGTTAGATGACCCTGCAGTCTTCTGACGGTGCTTTGATATACCGGCAGCTAAATATACCTCAAAGGATCTCTATGATTTCACATATTGTCCAGTTGAGAAATAAAACTACACCAATTGTATTCCACTAGGAATCAATTCTCAAATAATATTAACAGCCGCTGAATTTCACTCCAACAAAGTCCGCCAAAAAATCCGCAAATCACCATCCTACATTTAGTATTACAAGGCCCAAACATTTAAAAGTACTACCCTTACTCAGTATTAATGAATATTTTTAAAAATACAACGAATTGATTAAATATAGGAACTGTAGAAATATATATAGACTTTTCTAGAAATATTTAAATACGTGTCCAAGTCTATGAATTGTTCGTTTTGGTATAACATAAAAAAATATAAAATGTTCTACCATTTCTACCAAACCCAATGATTAGTTGAGCTAGCAAGAGTTCAGACAAGGACACACTACCAGCGGAAACCCTCTCGCCAGGACCGCTTTTGGTTAGCTACCGCTTATAAGGAAATAGCTAACCTAGGTGTATGATGATAGATTTCATCTATACCAATATTATAAAGAGGAAAGATTTTTTTGTTTGTTTGTTTGTACCGAATAGGCTCCAAAACTACTGGACCGATTTCAAAAATTCCTTCACCGTTGGGAAGCTTCTCTATCCCCGGGTGACATAGGCTACTTTTTATCCCTGTATTCCCACGGGAACGGGAACTACGCGGGTGAAACCGCGAGGCGTCCTCTAGTTTTAGCTAAACAAAACATTTTGGTACACAGTCTAGTAGTAAGAAATACGTATAAGGTCTTTGACTAAGGCACATCTACCTGTCAACGCCATATTTCTATTTTTAGAAAGAAATGAAAGCTAGCCTTACCAAAATTGTTAGCTTTGACGAAATTTTCGAGAATTTGCCACACGAAGCACAACACTCAAAAAAACATAACTCAAATCATAAAACAACCCTCATAACAAAACATTGAACATGTTAACTAATGACACAGCACTATTACACTATACACAGTTATCACAAAGCTTTAAAATTACACAATTTGATCAACAGGATTTGACACAAGCTCTAATTAACATGATTGTAAAAGCTTCGCAAATGTACTAATAATAATTTAATGTACAATATTTCTTTAGCTGGCAGGGATGTGCTTTTCATAAAACGGTGTAAACCTCCCGGTTTTTATATAACAAGGTAGTTAAGTTTGCTAGTAAAAGTGTTATGTATACGAGGTGAAAGACAAGAAATCCTGAGTCCTGGTCCTGTCATATATTATATTATCAGTGACCCTGTTAATCTTCACGCTATCATTCACTTTGTTTTCTTTCCCTTTATTATGTAATTTTGTCGCTGAAAATATTTCCTATTTTTAACCGGCTTTCCAAAAAGGAGGAGGTTCTATGTTCGACTCTATATTTGTTTTCTTTTTTTTACTTTTTTGTTTGAAAGAGTATGTTCCGACATTGGTCCTTTTAAATTTCGTGAATTTCTGATGAAGAACTTCGGAGATATACAACAAAACTCTTCAATGAATAACGGCAAATCTCTTTGTTTATACCATTTAATTGCATATCATCACCCCAGTACGCTCTAAAGGGGTACGCAGATGTGTACAGTTCACCTTGGTTCACCCTTAATTCTGCCGGTTATGTTCAGTTTCATGATATTCGGGTAATCTATTCTGGGTTTATCATTATAGGTAGTTACCTACCACAGACACCGACTCAGAACCAGAACCTCAGCGAGGCAGCTATTAACTTTAATATATAAATAATGTTACACCTTGCATTTCTATAAACGTCGTGAAAGAAAAGCTTTGACTCATGAAACATATAATTTCTTTAATTAATTCAGAGAAGCCGCCATTGAGTTATAGTTCTATTTTCATTCGATAAACATATCGAATGAAAACAGAACTTAAACTCGAAGAAGCTCGAATTATATTCTCATGAACTTTTTCTTTGTATTTATAAGAATAAACGGAAGCCCATCAAATCAAAGGCGTGCCGGAGGCGGGCGCACGCTAAGCTTTTATTTGATATTTTATTGGACCACATCCATCGCCTTGATGCAGTCAGGTTTTCTATTAAATCGTACGATATAAAAATAACACAACAGTTTTATTTTAAAAGCCTTTTGGAGATGTATTTTCATACTGCTAATTGAAAATTCTATCAAATTTTATTGTGCGTTTTACTTGACTGAGAAACGTATATTCGTTAATTATTGAAGTCGTTTTCAGACTATAATACGAGTATTGCTAAGCCGCTCTATGGAGGGATCAAGCCATAAGCGATAGGATTCAATTACCATTAAAATGACTTCGGTCCCAACCGAGCAATTTTTCATCTGCCTACGTTACTCGTTCGATTCTCTTTTCATGAATTTAAACGAAGCAGCAACAAGTAGTTGCAGCCATTCAGTTTTGAATATTTTTCAATCAGTACTGGCCGAAATTGATAGTTGATTAATCTGGATTGAATGACGAGAAGCGAACAAAGTACCCAGAAGTGAAGTGACACTTAATCTAATAAAATCGTAAAAATTAGTTAACACAACTACTGACAAAAAGAACCATTAAGCGGATCAACACAGCTATAGTCGAATCTAAGTAAGCTAAAGTAATAAATTTTAACACAATAATCGTCATTTTAGCCGAAAGACGTCCATTGTTGTATTTAGGCCTCTCCCAACCATCGCTTAAATGACCGATCCTGAGCTTCTCCATCAGAACTGAAAGGCAAAACATAATATTTTGAAATAGGAACACAACATTACGTACTGCAACCATTCCTGAATTCAAGCCAACATTCCATGAAAACCATAAACCGACCAAATAACGAAAATACATGTATACCAACACAAATAAAATATAATGTACCAACAAACGTAATATATCCTGATTCCAGTGCGAGTTTGTTCTAAATCCGTCGCTGTGATCTAGGCCATATTTATCTTGTAGGTACATAATGGAATGGCCATTAGGTAGAGCACAAATCTTGTAGTCGATTACCATAAACAACGATAAAGCTAAGATATTTGAATAAAGAAAACAGAGTAATAACATAATTCGCCAGGATTGGATCTGTGTTATGGGAAAAATCTTCCATTATGATTTTCCTATATAGATTTCAGTTTTGGCAGCATTGGTAGTTTTGACCTTGAATATACATGAGGGTGTTTATTGTTTGTTGTCTCTATATTCTTAATCTTTAGGCTTCGGAGAACTGGTTTCTTACCCTTGTCTTAAGAACACTAAGAAATCTATAAATACTATTTTCACAAAAGATGTGGCCAGAGATTTTTCATTTTAGAACATTGCCGTCGAACGCCATATATTGGTGTTTATGATGCCACTATTTCTAGTACATCGGTTTACACAGTCCCAGCTTCTGCCTATGTGGCCTATATGATTATATTCACTGGGTATCTAATATAATGTAAAAAAAATATGCTAGCCGTAATGTCGTGTCATTAAGCTGTAATTTGCTTATTTACCCCAAGTGATTTAATCACTTGAAAGCCCCTAACGATACCTACCAGAGAACAGGGACCTGTACATAAAAAATAGTTACCTAGGTATTCCTATTTTGTTTCATTTCAGCAGGATAATATTCTGCCCAAGACTTGCACCACCTCAGAAGTAGGTAATAGTTGCAAACAGCAGTTTCATTCTGTTGAAGCCGATTACGAGTTTCCCTAGCTCATACAATGTCGTCCAATAAGAGAACTCACTTAGATTCAACACGTGAGATCGTTCGAAAACATTTTTCCAATATATGGTATCATGGACTCGCTGCCTCATACCCTAATATTTAATAAAGCTTTTGCAAATGGAATTGCCAATTCAAAGAAGATTACCAGTATGATTGCGCTTTATTACCGAAGTTTATGCTGTTTTGTTCCGAATTATTGTAGTTTGTTTTTTTGTCGTGGAATGAGGGTTTTTCTAAAGTCTGTTTGTTCTAATGTGCTTTGGGATGGTAGTAACTAACATTGAATGTAATTTTAAGCTCAAAGGCGTTGGTGGAATGTGAATATTTTCAGTGCCTAAATAAAGTCACTCGTCGGTTTCATTTTCCGCATTATTATAAGAGGATAAATATAATGACCACCATAAAATGCTTTGATACCCTTAGTTTTGTAACCAAAAATATCTACTTAACACCAGAAAAATAAAGTCTAAAAATACAATAGTTCTAGCTATTTTAGTCACGACTCCACTTTAAATTGTATTCGACCACCAAATTTAGTAAATGATCACCAAATTAATGTTGTGAAATATTTTGACCGGGTGAAATAGGTTAGGTTAGGTTAGAACAGTGACAAACCGCGCGCGAGCCGAGCGAGCGAAGCGAGCGGTGCCGCGGCAGCGGCCGGCGAGCGCTATTTCCAAGCAAAACTCATTTTTTTACTCATTTTTAAACTCATTTTGCTTAAATAGGATAGCAGAATTTAAAAACTTTGATTATAATTTTACTTTAAAATGTTGGTTTAATTTTGGTGATCATTTACTATTTTTGGGTTACTCATGATTTACTTGGAGTCATTTAACTTAAATAGGATAGCAAAGTGTTAAAACTTTGGTTATAATTTTACATTAAAATGCGAGTTTCATTTTAGTGATCATTTACTACTTTTGTCTGCTATTTGTTACTATATCTGGTGGTAAGTTAAACATAAGCCTTATTATAATGTTGAATATGGTGGAGATTCTGTATGTTATGGCTATGCTTAGTTTGTTTTGTATGCGACTCCATATTTTTGTAATATCTTGTCAGTAAATTTTATTTGTGCAGCAATTTTTTGGGTTGGTCCCCTAAATCTTTGTTATGATCTGATTCTGGGCTTAAAAATAATGTTATTCATTACCGATATTATGTTATAAAATCAGAAGCGGTTCAGAACGTGGTAAGCCAAACTCAATCAATAATTTTATTATTGCAAATTGAGCAATTTTTTTTTTTTTTTTCGTCCAACCCAATTTCCAAACTAATTATTTTAACATAAAAGCACCTCTACCATACGCTGAGCACTTTATTTATTAACTTACTTCACTTGTATTAAGAAATGACACGCCGGGTTTACTTGCAGCGCCTTTCTACTTAGCTGCAGTCAAACTTCATTGATGTTGAGCTTTCATACCTCCCCTGTTGAGTTGCTTGTCCTAAGTAATTCGTTCTCGCTATATAAACTGGGCGGACAGTTATTACAAGCTTACAAGCTCTTAATAATAAATATATGTTCTGAAGTTTGCACTTTGAATTAGCTTTGTTGAAATAGGCACATTATAGAAATTGTTTTGTCAGTTATAGATGGTTTGGATATATTATCATGGCTGGTAAGGCTATTCATTGGTCTAGTAATATTGCAAGCGAGATAACTCAGTGAAAGGTTTTGGATTCGATGCTCGGGCCGGCCCGATTTGGCCGGTATGGCTGGTTGAGCTAAGTAATTCGTTCGCTCTATATAAACTGAGTGGGCATTTATTACAAACTCTTAATATCGTGTTCTGCAGTTTGCGCTTAGAATTATCTATTAGCTTTGTTGGAATAGGTACGTTATATAATTTGTTTTGTCAGTTATGTATGGGTTGGATGAATTATTATGGCTTGTAAGAATTGGTCTAGTAATACTGCAAGCGTAACAACTGAGTCAATCGAAACTGTGATCAAGCATTCGTGTTCCACGCGTAAGAGATGTTAGCAGAAACCGCTATGGCCGATGCCTGTCTGGGACGCGGCTAAATTTAAAAGAGTGTTACCACGGCTCTGGCACAAGCAACTGAAGGAAAAGGGGTAGCTTTTAGTCAATTAAAATCTGAAACATTCTCACGTTTAGAGCGAGAAGTAATTGGATAATTTTCCACCCCAAAAAACTAAATAAAAAAAATGCATTTCTATTGTATATCGGACATTTTCATTAAGAAATTCTTAATAGCTACCCGAATCTTCTTGACGCATCGCCTTAAGTGCACAGGCGCGATGGTATGCAGAAGAAGACTGAACTTATGATGAATTATACCGTGGCATTATTTATTAATTAAATTACTCTCTGCACTAATAATTTCACCCAAAACGTGCAGAGTGCCTATCTCTCTTTCTACAATTTAATTCATACGGGTATTATCAGCTTGCTTTCTAGATTCGGAAATTCATAAATGTCAAAGACGACGGTTGAATTATAAGCATGATTAATGATTTCAGTATTAATAAAAAGGTAGCGCTACTTCGATATTTCGGCTCTATTTCGAAGAAAAAACATCACTTAGAATAGATACGATCGTCTAATTCTATATTTTCTACCTAAGCAATGCCATCATGTATAAGTTAGGCCAACTTACCGACAGAGCTTAAGTTAGCAGATTAATAACTTGTCAGAAATATATAAGATGGATTTACTAATTTATCTGTGAGTTCAATTTGTAATCATTAGGAGTTTTAAGCAGTTAAGTCTTGTACACTTTAGTTTGATTTTGCCTGCCTCTAATTGGCTATTTTTGGCGGGATGAAAATACTATTTCATTGTTTCTTTGTTGAAATAATACTGTCCCACAGCGCCATGTTGTCATCCAACGGGTGCCTGTTTTCATCCAACCAAAATAGCGAATGAATTAAAAATAAACTAGTCTGCTGCTGCCTTCCTCAATAACATTCTCTATACAGCTATTATGGGCAATTCTAAAAAAATCAAAACTTCAAGGTGAACGAAAATCCTAAACCCTTGATTGCTCCGGGTGTCTTAAAATGCATTATAAAACGTGAAATCCTGTATAAGAAATTAAAAAAGTACCCAATGATGAGACATTAAAAACTACCTACAAACGACACAGAAACTTTTATACATCCCTATTAGAAAATCGAACAATAACTATGAGACATATATCAACAGCAAAAATCTCTGGAAAACTGCTAAAGAAACCTTAATTAGCCCCATTAGAATTAATATGTACCAACAATCCTTTAAAGTCAGCAAATGATGTAAATCTTTACTTTGCAAATGTAGGCAAAACTGAAGCTGAGAATACCACATACCACAAGCAATTCATGTTGTAATTCTTTTGCTCTTCCACCTTCTGATGAGGATGAGATTGGGACACTAATATTAGGTTGAAAAGTGATTGCTCTATTGGCCTAGATATGATATCTAGTGAAATCTTAAAGGTAAACAGGAATGTCCTAATATCTCCGATATTGTACATTTGCAACTTGTCACTTTCAACTGGAGTTTTCCCTAGGGTCTACAAGAATGCGATTTATAAGACTAGAGACAGGGACTGTGTCAATAATTATAGAACAATTTCTATTCACCCAACTCTTTCAAACATTTTAGAACGTATTATAAATAAGTAGTTAAATATCTGGCAACTAAAAATCTCCTTTCAGCACAATTTGGTTATAGGGCAAATTGATCCACAGCTGATGCGGTATTTGAGTTTTCATATTACAACTGAATAATCTTGATGATAAAAGGAAAACAATCGATATATTTTTAGATTTGGCAAAGACATTCGACACAATCTCTGTCCCTTTTTTGATAAGGAAGCTAGAAAATCTTGGTGTTAGAGATCTCCATTTGGAGGCCGTGGCGGGAGAGCAGAGCCGGTATTGCGTTGCGCCGCTCTCCCTTACTTCCGCGGCCTGGACGGGTTGCCACCGTCTGACGTCCGCCAACGCGGTTGGGCCGCAGAAGAGGAGGAGTGTCGGTATAGCGCTGGCCGCTCTCCCTATCCCCTGCGGTCGAAGAATAGTAGGTGGCGGGGCCATTAACCTTGACCTGTCACAAGGGGACCAAGGGTGCCATACACGGGGTCGTCTGGCACCCATGTTCTGGTTTGGTCCCTGGGGTCCGGCTCACAGTGTGTCTGGTGCGCCGGTGAAGGGGGTAATTCACAGAGGAGGGTCCGGTGAAGGACATACGCGGCGGGGTTAAGGTGAGTGCTAACGCGTGCCCGTGTTCCCGCCATAAGCGGACAGGAGGACAACGTGGAGTTTTTGTGGTTTGGAGTTCCACATAACTGCGCTATCTCTCCGTGGTAGGGCAGTATGCATGAGCATTTCTGTTATTGAGAAGTGTATCTGTTGTAAAAACGCAATAATGTTGCTTCCTTTCGATAAAAAAATGGGTAGTAAAATAATCTAAAAGTACATAATTATGTTGCGAAGAGTGAACAATGAATTACAAAATTAACATATTGCTGATATTATAGTTTAACAAGTCAGATTACTAACATGCCCATGATCCATTGTAACAAGCCCAAGAGATCAATGTTTCATCATCAAAAACTGTGACGAAAAGATCTCTCTTATCAGACATATCAAAAATCTTTGACCCTTTGGGGTGGCTGTCTCCAATTACCACCAAGCTCAAGCTACTATTCCAAGCAGTCTGGCAGTTACAACTCCAGTGGGATGATCAAGTTCCTGAAGAGATTGTTAAGCAATGGTCATTAATGACACAAGATTTACAACATATCAATGAGTTTAAGCTACCGAGATGGCTGCAATGTCACAGGGATGGAACTATTAAGCTGCACGGATTCTGTGATGCATCTACAAAAGCATTCGCTGGTGTGATTTATTGCATATACGAAAATGAAGATGCCAACCAAATCTCAACAGTATCATTAATAACTGGAAAGGCGCGGCTTGTTCCTATAAACAAAAGTATCACATTACCGAGATTGGAATTGAGTGCAGCCGTACTACTATCAAAGTTAATGTACACAGTTACACAATGTCTGGTTGGGCACGATATCAAAATCTTCGCATGGTCGGACTCAACAGCTGTACTAGGATGGCTTCAAGGTGATACAAGTCGCTGGAAGCGTTTCGTTGCCAACAGAGTCAAGCAAGTGACCGATATCATACCATCAAACAGCTGGCGCTATGTTAAGTCCGCAGATAACCCAGCCGATTGCGCCAGTAGAGGTATGTCTGTAGAACAACTTAAACAGCATACTCTTTGGTGGCATGGACCCTCATGGTTCACCTTCATTCGATGTAAATCAGCCAAAGGAAAACCCTGACTACAACACATGCGAAGAAATGAGAGAGATAGCAAAACAAGTCACCTCCTCGCAAAATCAATCATATGACGTCATCGACACAATACTAAGCAAGTACAGTAGCTTTGCGAAATCGACTCGTATACTTGCAAGAATTTTATATATATCATCAAAACTGCAACCAAAGCCGTCTTTTCTTACAATCACCGAGTTAAGAAGAGCGAAGCACATTTTAATCAAGCATGTACAGCAACATGAGTTTACGGAGGAGATCAAAAGCCTTCAAAAGCATAGCAATGTAGACTCTAAAAGCAAGCTACTTAACTTAAATCCGTATCTAGACGAAAAAGGATTGCTGAGGGTTGGTGGCAGGATAAGCAATGCAAGGTTAAGCAAAAATATGCAACATCCTATTATCATTCCTCACAGCGGATTACTTACCGATCGACTGATTGATCAAGGCCATCAGATGACCTTCCACGGTGGAGCTCGCCTAACACTGGCGTGGTTAAGGCAGGAGTTCTGGATTATTGGCGGTAACCGTGCTGTCAAAAAACGCATACATAATTGCGTCACATGCAGAAAGCATAATCCTGTAAAAAATACACAAATAATGGGAGACCTGTAAAATACCTGAGTCACTAAGTAATCCGTCGCGGCCATTCAATCATACTGGAGTCGACTTCACCGGCTATGTGGACGTCAAAGCGAATAAAGGTAGTGGTATCAAGATGACCAAAGGCTATGTAGCGACCAAGGCCGTGCACCTAGAACTCATTTCCGACCTGATTTCAGCTGCCTTCCTAGCAGCATTAAGGAGGATGGCTGCCCGCAGAGGAGCTCCAACACATATCTATAGTGATAATGGGACAAACTTTGTCGGAGCTAACAAGGCCTTGCGTGAAGAGTACATCAACTTACGAGCAAGTAACGAGTTCTACAGAGCAATCACAGATATGCAAATACAATGGGACTTTAACGCACCTTCCTGGCCGAGTGCTGGGGGGCTCTGGGAAGCGGCTGTCAAAAGTCTCAAACACCACATCAAGAGAGTTGTGGGTGAGTAGAAGCTGACGTATGAGGAGTATTCCACAGTACTAGCACAGTTGGAAGCCTGCCTTAATACGAGACCTCTTTGCACCATCAGCGAAGACCCGGAGGACATGGATTACCTAACTCCATCGCACTTTTTATCGAGTGGTCCCACACTTACCATCATTGAGACGGAAAGAGACGCAAGAACACGATGGCAGCTTACCTAGAAGATTTTTGATGACATCTGTAAACGATGGAAAACCGAGTACCTGTGTCAGTTATCGGCACGTAGCAAGTGGTGGCAGCAGCGATCGAACTTAAAGATCGACGACATAGTTATCATCCAAGACGCAAACTTACCACCTGGGAAGTGGGCCCTCGGCAGAATCATAGAGCTGCACCCCGGCAAGGACGGCTATGATCGTGTGGTATCAGTAAAAACCAAAAATGGGGTTATCAAGAGGCTAATCACAAAACTTTCCTTGTTGTCTGTCCACGAAGATCAACAACCTGAAAACAATGCAGAGCAAAATAAAATCACAACAGAGAATACCAATCAACCTTCGCTATCAAATGAGAATGAGACATTTAAAAATAGATCAAGATGTCATCGCAGGGGAAAAACCGGCAATTTTATTTACATCGCTCTCATGTTTTTGTTGTTAATCATATCACCTTCTAGTTGTGATTACAAAACGGCACCTTTGAATAGCAATCAGAGCATTTATTTCGACAAGATCTCCAATATGCGTCTCGAACGAGACGAGTGGAAGTTGCTTGTATATTATGATATGGATCCCTATTGGCAAGGAAGAGATCTGCTTAAAAAATACGTCGATCATCTGGGCAACATATGTTCTAACACAACAAAGATATCACAGTGTGACGCAATCCTTATGCAATTACGTCACGGTAGCAATGAACTTGACCATTACAATAGCATATTGCTTGGTCAGCATTTCGCGGGGAACGTGCGACATAAGCGCGGTCTTATCAATCTTATAGGAAGCATAGCACGAAGTTTGTTTGGTGTCTTAGACGACGAGTTTGCTCAAAATTATGCCAAGGAAATCCAACAAATCAAACGTCATCAAAAGCGTTTGGCTTCCTTATGGAAAAACAACACATCTATTGTTGAAGCAGAGAACAACATTATCACAAGAGTAGAAAATGCGATGGATAGACATCACAAGGTATTTAATCAGCACCTGATCTGTTTAGAGAAGGGATTTAACACAATTCAGGCAGGAGTTCAAGAATCACTACTGTCTAACAGCTTTAGTGTATCATCTATCAATGCCAACAGTGTCCTGATGAACTTGAAAACCATCCAAGAAACCATCGTGGATACAATTATGAAGCTTCACCACACAGGGTTTAATTTCCACCTTATAACACCTAAACAGCTGACGGATGAACTAAATGTCATAATAGGACAGTTAGCAAAAGAATTGACTCTTCCAATAGATAATATTCAATCGGATTTATCTAAACTGTATCATGTATTGAAGACTAAAGCCAGAGTCATGCAGCAGTTTATTATCTTCGAAATTAAAATCCCATTAGTGAGTAGAGACAGTTACGACATCTACAGAATCATAACAGTTCCGCAGCAGATTGGAAGTTACATGATCAGCATAATTCCCATCGCAGATATTCTAGCAATGAATATACAAAAGGACGCTTACATTCCTATGACGGAAAACATTTTTGAAACCTGTATGTTTTTCGACACAGAAACATACATCTGCCCCTTGAAGGGTCCGATTCATCAAATGAGATCGGATGAAAACCTCTGCATCAGAGATCAACATTCAAATCATTTTTTTGGGTTGGTCCCCTAAATCTTTGTTATGATCTGAGTCTGGGCTTAAAAATAATGTTATTCATTACCAATATTATGTTATCAAATCAGAAGCGGTTCAGAACGTGGTAAGCCAATCTCAATCAATAATTTTATTATTGCAAATTGTGCATTATTTTTTTATTTTTTTTCCTCCAAGCCAATTTCCAAACTAATTATTTTAACATAAAAGCACCTCTACCATACGCTGAGCACTTTATTTATTAACTTACTTCACTTGTATTAAGAAATGACACGCCGGGTTTACTTGCAGCGCCTTTCTACTTAGCTGCAGTCAAACTTCATTGATGTTGAGCTTTCATACCTCCCCTGTTGAGTTGCTTGGCCTAAGTAATTCGTTCTCGCTATATAAACTGGGCGGGCAGTTATTACAAGCTTACAAGCTCTTAATATCGTGTTCTGAAGTTTGCACTTTGAATTAGCTTTGTTGGAATAGGCACATTATAGAAATTGTTTTGTCAGTTATAGATGGTTTGGATAAATTATCATGGCTGGTAAGGCTATTCATTGGTCTAGTAATATTGCAAGCGAGATAACTCAGTGAGAGATTTTGGATTCGATGCTCGGGTCGGCCCGATTTTGCCGGTATGGCTGGTTGAGCTAAGTAATTCGTTCGCTCTATATAAACTGAGCGGGCATTTATTACAAACTCTTAATATCGTGTTCTGCAGTTTGCGCTTAGAATTATCTATTAGCTTTGTTGGAATAGGTACGTTATATAATTTGTTTTGTCAGTTATGTATGGGTTGGATGAATTATTATGGCTTGTAAGAATTGGTCTAGTAATACTGCAAGCGTAACAACTGAGTCATTCGAAACTGTGATCAGGCATTCGTGTTCCGCGCGTAAGAGATGTTAGCAGAAACCGCTATGGCCGATGCCTGTCTGGGACGCGGCTAAATTTAAAAGAGTGTTACCACGGCTCTGGCACAAGCAACTGAAGGAAAAGGGGTGGGTTTTAGTCAATTAAAATCTGAAACATTCTCACGTTTAGAGCGAGAAGTAATTGGACAATTTTCCACCCCAAAAAACTAAATAAAAAAAATGCATTTCTATTGTATATCGGACATTTTCATTAAGAAATTCTTAATAGCAACCCGAATCTTCTTGACGCATCGCCTTAAGTGCACAGGCGCGATGGTATGCAGAAGAAGACTGAACTTATGATGAATTATACCGTGGCATTATTTATTAATTAAATTACTCTCTGCACTAATAATTTCACCCAAAACGTGCAGAGTGCCTATCTTTCTTTCTACAATTTAATTCATACGGGTATTATCTAGCTTGCTTTCTAGATTTGGAAATTCATGAATGTCAAAGACGACGGTTGAATTATAAGCATGATTAATGATTTCAGTATTAATAAAAAGGTAGAGCTACTTCGATATTTCGGCTCTATTTCGAAGAAAAAAAACATCACTAACAATAGATACGATCGTCTAATTCTATATTTTCTACCTAAGCAATGCCATCATGTATAAGTTAGGCCAACTTACCGACAGAGCTTAAGTTAGCAGATTAATAACTTGTCAGAAATATATAAGATGGATTCTACTAATTTATCTGTGAGTTCAATTTGTAATCATTAGGAGTTTTAAGCAGTTAAGTCTTGTACACTTTAGTTTGCTTTGCCTGCCTCTAATTGGCTATTTTTGGCGGGATGAAAATACTATTTCATTGTTTGTTTGTTGAAATAATACTGTCCCACAGCGCCATGTTATCATCCAACGGGTGCCTGTTTTCATCCAACCAAACTAGCGAATGAATTAAAAATAAACTAGTCTGCTGCTGCCTTCCTCAATAACATTCTCTATACAGCTATTATGGGCAATTCTAAAAAACTCAAAACTTCAAGGTGAACGAAAATCCTAAACCCTTGATTGCTCCGGGTGTCTTAAAATGCATTATAAAACGTGAAACCCTGTATAAGAAATTAAAAAAGTACACAATGATGAGACATTAAAAACTACCTACAAACGACACAGAAAGTTTCATACATCCCTATTAGAAAATCGAACAATAACTATGAGACATATATCAACAGCAAAAATCTCTGGAAAACTACTAAAGAAACCTTAATTAGCCCCATTAGAATTAATATGTACCAACAATCCTTTAAAGTCAGCAAATGATGTAAATCTTTACTTTGCAAATGTAGGCAAAACTTTAGCTGAGAATACCACATACCACAAGCAATTCATGTTGTAATTCTTTTGCTCTTCCACCTTCTGATGAGGATGAGATTGGGACACTAATATTAGGTTAAAAAGTGATTGCTCTATTGGCCTAGATATGATATCTAGTGAAATCTTAAAGGCAAACAGGAATGCCCTAATATCTCCGATATTGTACATTTGCAACTTGTCACTTTCAACTGGAGTTTTCCCTAGGGTCTACAAGAATGCGATTTATAAGACTGGAGACAGGGACTGTGTCAATAATTATAGAACAATTTCTATTCACCCAACTCTTTCAAACATTTTAGAACGTATTATAAATAAGTAGTTAAATATCTGGCAACTAAAAATCTCCTTTCAGCACAATTTCGTTTTAGGGCAAATTGATCCACAGCTGATGCGGTATTTGAGTTTTCATATTACAACTGAATAATCTTGATGATAAAAAGAAAACAATCGATATATTTTTAGATTTAGCAAAGACATTCGACACAATCTCTGTCCCTTTTTTGATAAAGAAGCTAGAAAATCTTGGTGTTAGAGATCTCCATTAGGAGGCCGTGGCGGGAGAGCAGAGCCGGTATTGCGTTGCGCCGCTCTCCCTTACTTCCGCGGCCTGGACGGGTTGCCACCGTCTGATGGCGGACGCGGTGGGGCCGCAGAGGAGGAGGAGTGTCGGTATAGCGCTGGCCGCTCTCTGACTATCCAAAAAGAAGGAGGTTCTTAGTTCGACTCATGTTAGTTTTCTTTTTTTTTTTTGTGTTTGTTAACCGATATAAATTGTGGACCGATTTTGAAAATTACTTTTTGTTTGAAAGAGTATGTTCCGAAATTGGTCCAATTTTAATTTGGTGAAGATCTGATGAAGAACTTCGAAAGATATACAACGGTACTCTTCAATTTATTGATCCCCCGCAAATCTCTCGGGTTTGCTGCAATCGCATGTCTTCTTCTGTTCATAGCATAACATCACGCCAGTACGCTCTTAAGGGGTACGCATATCTCTCATTTCACCGGTTATGTTCATGTTTCACGATAAGCGGGTATTCTATTCTGTCAATTTATGTACCTTATTAAAAAACTTGCCTTTTAGGTACAACTAAAAAGGGAAAATAAAAAACTTTTTTGCAAAAAAATAGACAAAGTTAAAAATAAAAAAACTACAAAGTGAAAAATATTTATATTTTTGGAAGTCGGTGTCTTTCTTAGGTGCCATTTTTTTGTGTTTTGGAGTAATTTGGTGATGATCTGACGAAGAACTTCGGAGATATACAACAAACCTCTTCAATAAATAAATGCAAATCTCTTGGGATTGCTGTAATCGCATGTCTGTTTATTGTTTACACCATTTCATTACATAACATCACGCCAGTACGCTCTAAAGGGGTACGCAGATGTGTAGAGTTCACCTTGGTACACTCTCATTTCACCGGTTATGTTCAGTTTCATAATATTCGGGTAATCTATTCTTGCATTATAGGTACCTTACTAAACTACTTGCCTATTAGGTAGGTACAACTAAAAAGTGAAAGATAAAAATACTGTTTTACAAAAAAATACTACTGACTTCCAAATAAGAAAACTACAAAGTGAAAAATAACTTTATTTTTGGTAGTCGGTGTCCATAACGCAAAAAATTGGTACCTACCACAGACACCGACTCAGAACCAGAACCTCAGCGAGGCTGCTATATATGTAAATAATGTTACACCTTGCATTTCTTTAAACGTCGTGAAAGAAAAGTTTAGACTCATTAAACGTAAACTTTGATTAATTCAGAGAAGCTGCCTTTGAGTTTAAGTTCTATTTTCATTTCGATATGTTTATAGAATGAAAATAGAACTTAAAATCGAAGAAGCTCGAATTCGTTTTTCTTATGAACTTTTTCTCTGTATTTATAAGAATAAACGGAAGCGCATCAAATCGAAGGCGTGGCGGAGGCGTGTGCACGCTAAGCTTTTGTATTTGATGTTCTATTGGACCACTTCCGTCGTGGATTGCCTTGAAGCAGTCAGGTTTTCTATTCAATCGAACGATATAAAAATATCACAACAATTTTCTTTTAAAAGTCTCTTGGAGATGTATTTGTAATTGAAAATTTTATCAAATCTTATAGTGCGTTTTACTTGACTGACAAACGTATTAAAAGTTAATATTTAAAGTTAATATGACAAACGTATATTCGTTTATTATTGAAGTCGTTTTCAGACTATAATACGAGTTTTGCTAAGCCGCTCTATGGAGGGATCAAGCCATGAGCGATAGGATTCAATTACCATTAAAATTACCTTCGGTCCCAACCGAGCAAATTTTCATCTTCCTACGTTACTCGTTCGATCCTCTTTTCATGAATTTAAACGAAGCAGCAACAAGTAGTTGCAGCCATTCAGTTTTGAATATTTTTTCAATCAGTACTGGCCGAAATTGATAGTTGTTTAGTCTGAATTAAATGATGAGTAGTGAAAAAAGTACCCAGAAGTGAGGTGTCACTTGATCTGATAAAACCGTGAATACTAACAGAAACATTTAGTGGAACAACACAGCTATGATCGAATCTTAGTAAGCTTAAGTAAAAAATTGAAACAGAATCATCATCCTAATCCTAAAAAAATTTCAGCCTAAAGACATCTTCTTTTTTATTCAGGCCTCTCCCGACCATCGCCATAATGACCGATCCTGTGCTTTTCCATAAAGAACCGAAAGGGACAACATAAGATTTTGAAATAAGAACACAACATTACGTACTGCATCCATTCCTAAATTCAAGCCAACATTCCAAGAACATTGGTACGCATGAATTTTCGTTATTTGGTCATAAACCGACCAAATAATGAAAATACATATGTACCAACACAAATAAAATATAATGTAACAACAAACGTAATACATCCTGATTCCAGTGCAAGTTCGGTATAAATCCCTCGCAGTGATCCGGGCAATATTTATCTTGTAGGTACATTATGGAATAGCCGTTAGGTAGAGCACAAATTGATATTTGAATAAAGAAAGCAGAGTAATAACATAATTCGCTATCCAGATCATTCGCATAATGGTGGAACGCCTCGCCATGATCTAAGCCAATAGATATGGTCAGAATCGGATCTGTGTTATGAGAAAATCTTCCATTATGATTTTCCTATAGATTTTAGCTTTGGCAGCATCGGTATTTTTGGCCTTGAATATACATAAGGGTGTTTACTGTCTGTTTTCTATTTATTCTGAATCTTTAAGCTTCGGAGAACTAGTTTCTTACCCGCGTCACAAGAACACAAAACATATCCATAGATCTTAATATATATAAATCTCGTGTCACAATGTTTGTCCTCAATGGACTCCTAAACCACTTAACCGATTATAATAAAATTCGCACACCATGTGCAGTTCGATCCAACTTGAGAGATAGGATAGTTTAAATCTCAAATTATAGTCGCAATTTTAATTTATTGCTAATTATTTGTCTGTTATTATTTGACAGTCACAATAACCTGACGCTATAACTCCAGAACGCACTAACCGATTTCCACGGTTTTGCTTTCGTTGGAAAGGTCTCGGGCTCCGTGAGGTTTATAGGGTAAGTAGGGTAGGGTAGGTAGGGTAGGGTAGGTAGGGTAGGGTAGGTAGGGTAGGGTAGGTAGGGTAGGTAGGGTAGGTAGGGTAGGTAGGGTAGGGTAGGTAGGGTAGGGTAGGTAGGGTAGGGTAGGTAGGGTAGGGTGGGTAGGGTAGGTAGGGTAGGGTAGGTAGGGTAGGGTAGGTAGGGTAGGGTAGGTAGGGTAGGTAGGGTAGGTAGGGTAGGTAGGGTAGGTAGGGTAGGTAGGGTAGGTAGGGTAGGTAGGGTAGGTAGGGTAGGTAGGGTAGGTAGGGTAGGTAGGGTAGGTAGGGTAGGGTAGGTAGGGTAGGGTAGGTAGGGTAGGGTAGGTAGGGTAGGGTAGGAAGGGTAGGGTAGGTAGGGTAGGGTAGGTAGGGTAGGGTAGGTAGGGTAGGGTAGGTAGGGTAGGGTAGGTAGGGTAGGGTAGGTAGGGTAGGGTAGGTAGGGTAGGGTAGGTAGGGTAGGGTAGGTAGGGTAGGGTAGGTAGGGTAGGGTAGGTAGGGTAGGGTAGGTAGGGTAGGGTAGGTAGGGTAGGGTAGGTAGGGTAGGGTAGGTAGGGTAGGTAGGGTAGGTAGGGTAGGGTAGGTAGGGTAGGGTAGGTAGAGTAGGGTAGGTAGGGTAGGGTAGGTAGAGTTGGGTAGATAGTGTTAGGTAGGGTAGATGAATGTTTGGTGTTTTTATGGCAAAACAAAGTTTGCCGGGTCAGCTAGTATATTATATTATTTTCACAGAAGTTGTGTCCTGGGATTTTTCGTTTTAGAACATTTCATACGTCGAACGCCAAATAATGATGTTTATGATTAGGTATACTATTTCTTGTACATCGATTTACGTAGTCCCAGCTTCTTCTGATTATGTCGTCTGTTTTCACTGGATATATAATGTCATGATAAAAAATGTTACTAGCCGTAATGTCGTGTCATTAAGCTGTAATTTGCAGATTTATCCCAAGTAATATAATCACATGAACTTCTCTAACGATACCTACCAGAGAACGGGGACCTTTACACAAAAAAATGTTACCACGGTTTGTTTTTGTTTCATTTGAGCAGGATAATATTCTGCCCAAGACTTGCACCACCTCAGAAGAAGTAGGTAATAGTTGCAGCGAGCAGTTTCATTCTGTTGAAGCCGATTACGAGTTTCCCTAGCCCATACAATGTCGTCCAATAAGAGAACTCACTTGGATTCAACACGTGAGATCGTTCGAAAACATTGTTACAATATACGGTATCATGGACTCGCCGCCTCATACCCTAATATTTAATGAAGATTTCGAAAATGGAATTGCGATTTCAAAGAAGATTACAAGTAAGATTGCGTTTGTATTACCGAAGTTTACGCTGTTGTGTTCCGAATTATTGTAGTTTGTTTTTTGTCGTGGAATGAGGGTTTTTCTAAAGTCTGTTTGTTTTAATGTGCTTTGGGATGGCAGTAACGAACATTGAATGTAATTTTAAGCTCAAAGGCGTTGGTGGAATGTGATTATATTCAGTGCATAAATATAAATAAGGTCACCCATCAGTTTCTTTTTCCGCATTATTTTAATGTTGAAAATGGTGGAGATTCTGTATGTTATGACTATGCTTAGTTTGTTTTGTATGTGTCTCCATATTTTTGTAATATCTTGTCATTTAATTTTATTTGTGATGCATTTTTTTGGGTTGGTCCCCTAAATCTCTGTTATGATCTGATTCTGGGCTTGAAAATAATGTTATTCATTAACGATATTATGTTATCCAATTAGAAGCGGTTCAGAACGTGGTAAGCTAATTTCAATCAAAAATTATACTAATGCCAAATTATGCGTCAAAATTTATTTTCTTCGTCCAAGCCAATTTACAAACTAATTATTTTAACATAAAAGCATCTTTAAAATACTCTGAGCAATTTATTTATTAACTTTTAGTAAGAAATGACACCCCGGGTTTACTTGCAGCGCCTTTCCACTTAGCTGCGGTCAAACTTCATTGGTGTTGAGGTTTCATGCCTCCCCTGTTGAACTGCTTGTGCTAAGTTATTCGTTCGGTATATATAAACTGGGCGGGCAGTTATTACAAGCTCCTAATATCATTTTCTGAGGTTTGGTCTTTGAATAAGCTTTGTTGGAATAGGTACGTTTTAGAAATTGTTTGTCATTAAAGGTAACTGTAAACGGGATAGTTTTTCGACAATTTCTTGCTGCAATTGTATAGCTGCCAAGTAGCCAGTTATATCGCTCAACACAATGCAACAATTGCTGCAAATTTGCAGTATAGCCCAACGATATGGCCAAGATATTTCATAGTAGTCGCATGTATTCAATATTTAGCCGGCTAGATTGCAAATTAATTATCCCACTTTGACTTTACTGCAATATCACCGTATATCATGTTTGCTCTGATGTATAGGTGCACCCCTATTCTCTCTATCACCTTCCCCCGCTTCGTTGTGTCGCTGCCTGATTAGTGATGTTGTTTTGTATCCGTTGTTGATTTTATTCTGTTTGTCATGACTGAGTGGTCAAACGAAAAGATTTTGAACTTTATCAACGAAATCCATGTACGTCCTGAATTATGGGATATAGGAGGTATTGCGTATAAAGATTGTAACCTTAAGAGGGGTGCTTGGGCCGTAATTGCCGCGAAGTTTCATGTAACGACCGAAGAGGCACACGTAAAAATCGTTACTACTGAGATCTAGCCTCAATAAATGCTCCGCATGTACGAACAAAATTCCTCGGCAATCCAGTTGCAGGATCTTGCTGGACTACACTCGGCAATGTATTGCACAATAAAATTGCAGAAAGGGTATAAGTTGCAAACATACTGATCTATATTGGTCAACAAAATTGCCGACAAGATGCAATTTTTGTAGCCCGTTTACAGGCACCTTTAGGGATGGGTTGCTTAAATTAGCCTGGCTTAATTGAACTTTTTATTGGTCTAGTAATATTGCAATCGTCAACTCAGTGAAAGGTCTTGGATTCGATGCTCGGCTTAGGCAGGTTTAATGAGTTTTTGTGATTTGGCTTGTTTCGATGGTTGAGCTAAGTAGTTCGTTCTCTGTATAACCGGGTGGGCAGTTATTATAAGCTCTTAATGTCATGTTCTGCAGTTTGCTCTTTGAATTAGTTTTGTTGGAATAGGTACATTATAAATTTATTCAGTTATAGATGGCTTGGATCCTGGCTTATAAGGAGATTGTTCATTGGCTTGGTGATATTGCAAGCATGACAACTGAGAGCGAGGTCTTGGTTTCGAATCTCGAGTCGGGCTATTGGATTTTTCCATTATAAAATTCTCAGTTTCTGCCCTTTGAAGACTGTTTCTTTTTTTTTTTTTCATGATAAACACCTACTTATCCCGAGTTTACTTACAGCGCTTTTGCACTTAACTTAAACTGCATTGGTGTTGATGTGATACCTGCCCTGTTGAGCTTTCATACCTTCCCTGTTGTGCTGCTTGGGCTAAGTAATTCGTTCGCTCTATATAAACTAAAAAGAAGAATTACCATGGCTTGTAAGTGTGATGTATATGTTGATATTTAGACTAAGTGGGTAGTAGGTTATAATTTGTTATTGTCACCACCGCCGCGCCACGGCGTCAGTCTGCGAATATACGCTGTGCTGTCAAGACGTTACATTATATTATATTATAATATATATTAGCTGACAAAGTACCTGCTTCTAACATGTTTCTCAGTAAGGATTAGTCTAATAATACTGCAAGAGCGACAACTGATTGATTCAAAGCTGGGATCAGGCAGTGCTATTGTATATCGGACATTTCCATTAGGAAATTCTCAGTATCCGCTCGAATTTTCTTGACAAGTGCCTTTAATAATACAGGAGCAATAAACAGAGAAATTATAATTAATTGCATTAAGTACATACCTACCTAAGTACCTATGCTAAGTTTTAGTCATACCTATGGTTTTCATCGGTTTGCTTTCTAGAATCGGGAATTCATAAATATCACGGACGACGCGTCGCGACGGTTGAATTACAAGCATGATGAAATACTTCAGTTAAAAAGGTAGCGTGACTTCGATATTTCGGCTTTAATTCAGAGAAAATACCATCACTACCAATAGCCATGACGGTCAGACTAAAGGTATTGACCACCGGCTTTGACCATCATATTTTTTATTTGTTTTTGATCATTGGGTTGCCCATGTTTTTAAAAGTGGAGTTGCCCCAATATTTCTTTATTTTTTCTTCAAAAGAACTTATCCCTATTTTTAAAGTCATATCTTACAACTCGACGCCATAAAGAAATTGTCATTACCACAGCTCGTTATTTATTGACACAATTCGAAGGTATTTTTCTGTTGACATGGAGATTAGGAGTGGCAGAAGTTTCCTTCAAAAATATTTAGAATTATCCGTGGTCGAACCTTCAATCTAACATTTGGCTTTAGCCACTCCTCCAAAATCATATTAATGTGATTGATATTAGTATTTAATTAAGATGCCTGATTGGTCTTAATAAATGAGTTCATAAAGCGAGCAAATAATTCTGAATAGTGCAGTATTTTCTACCTAAGTTGGCTTAATGAAATGCCATCATTTATAACTTAAGCCAACTTACCGACAGAGCGTAAGTTAACAGATTAATAACTTGTCAGGAATATATTACATGGATTCTACTCATTTATCTGCGAGATCAATTTGTAATCGTTAGGAGTTTTAAGCGATAACGGCTTGTACACATTTGTTTCGTTTTGCTTATTTCTAACTGGCTATTTTCGCGGGTATAAAATACTATTTCAGTGTTGATTTGTCGGAATGGTACTGTCCCACAGTGCCATGTTGTCATTCAACGAGCGCCTATTTTCATTCAACGAAAATAGCGAATGAATTAAAAATAACCTAGTCTGCTGCTGCCTTCCTCAATAACATTCTCGATACCGCTATTATGGTAAATTCTGAAGAAATCAAAATCTTAAGGCGAAAGAAAATCTTAAATCCCATGATTTAAAACCGTTACAGTCAGCAAATGATGTAAATCTTTACTTTGCAAATGTAGGCAAAACTTTAGCTGAGAACTTAAATAATAATTAATTCTATCAAGGGCCGACACCTCCACCAGTTATTTTCATCCGTTCGCGAGCGGCTGGCCAGGACGTGGCTGGAGGTGGATCACTGTGTTGCCCTGTTTCTCACAGGGCATGGTAACTTTAAAAGAAAATTATTTTCCTTCAAGCTTGTTGCCTCGCCTTAAGTCAGTGTTCTACATCTGACTGCGAATATGTACAATCTGCATATCATATCTTATGGCAGTTTATTTTTTGCCAGAATGAACGCAATACTATGTTGAATAATGTACAGGCTGTATCAGGAGCAGTTTACTATACGGAACTTGTGGAAACTAGAAAAAAAATCCGTGCGTTCAAGCTTTTTTGCCATACCTATTATAGGAATCAAATATAACAGCTCACAATGTTCATCATCATCATCATCATCATTTCAGCCGAAAGACGTCCACTGCTGGACATAGGCCTCCCCCAGGCGTCGCAACATTGACCGATCCCGTGCGTCTCGCATCCAGCGCCTTCCCGCAACCTTAACCAGGTCATCAGTCCACCTAGTGGGAGGCCTTCCAACGTATCGTCTTCCGGTTCGCGGTCGCCATTCCAGAACTTTTCGGCCCCATCGGCCATCTGTTCTGCGAGCAATGTGCCCTGCCCACTGCCACTTAAATTTGGCAATTCTTCGGGCTATGTCGGCAACTTTGGTTCTCCTGCGGATATCATCATTTCTGGCGTGATCACGCAAGGAAATTCCGAGCATAGCCCTCTCCATTGCCCTTTGGGTGACTTTGAGCTTTCTGATAAGGCCCATTGTGAGCGACCACGTCTCGGTCCCATAGGTGATCACTGGCAACACACACTGGTCATAGACTTTTGTCTTGAGAAACTGCGGTAAATTGGACGAGAAGATACCACGCACCTTCCCGAACGCCGCCCAGCCGAGTCGGATTCGACGGTTGACCTCTTCCTCGAAATTAGACCTACCCAACTGGACCGTTTGTCCCAGGTAGACATAATCGTCTACAACTTCGAGAGTCGAGTCTCCGACCTTGATAGGAGTGGGTGATACATGGGCATTCACCATGATCTTGGTTTTGTCCATGTTCATTTTAAGACCCACTCTTTCGGAAGCTCTACTGAGGTCATCGAGCATTCTACTAAGGCTCTCCATGGTCTCAGCCATGACCACTATGTCGTCGGCAAATCGAAGGTGAGTAATGTACTCGCCATTAACGTTGATGCCAAGCCCCCTCCAGTCCAGAACCTTGAAGGCATCCTCCAGCGCAGCAGTGAACAGTTTTGGATAAATGACGTCTCCCTGTCTCACGCCGCGCTGGAGAAGGATTGGTTTCGAGGTCTGATCCTGAAGACGGACTGACATGGTGGCGTTTTTGTACAAACACTTCAACACCTCAATGTACCGGAGTCGATCTGGCACCGTTGGAGAGACTGCAGTACAGCCCAAGTCTCTATTGAATCGAAGGCTTTCTCGTAGTCCACAAACGCTAAACAGAGAGGCAGGTTATATTCTTCGGTCTTCTGTATTATCTGCCGCAGCGTATGTATGTGGTCTACGGTGCTAAAGCCTTTTCGGAATCCGGCTTGTTCGGGGGGCTGGAAATCGTCAAACCTGCGCGCGAGACGATTCGTGATGTTTCTTGAAAACAACTTGTAGACATGGCTAAGAAGTGAGATGGGCCTATAGTTCTTCAACCGGTTTGGATTGGATTGTCGCCCTTCTTGAAGAAGAGAACCACCACACCCCTGCACCATGCCTCGAGTATGGAGGAATCAAACAGCTTCTGAAGGACCCTAAGGACCGGTTTTCCACCCGCCTTCAGGAGTTCGGCCGTAATTCCGTCATCACCCGGCGCCTTGTTGTTTTTGAGCTGATTCAGAGCCATCCTAATCTCGTACAGGCTGACGTCCGGGATATCTTCGGTATAGTGTCGGGTCAATCTAGCTCTTGGGTCGTTTGTTAGACTCGCAACGGGCTTGCTGATCGATGTGTACAACTGCCCATATAATGTCTCGATCTCCCTGAGAAGCTCCGGTTTGGCGTATACGATCCTGCCATCGTCAATCTTCAGTTTTGTGAGTTGGCTCTGCCCAATAGCCAGATCCCTTGAAAACACCTTGGAGCCTTTATTTCGCTCGATTGCTTCTTTAATACTGAAGACTGCAGGATCATCTCACGTCTCTACTTCATGCTTGAGGGTATGATCAGAGAGCTTTTTGTTTCTATCTATACGACGGGTCTTGAAAAAACTTAGACCTGACCGTATGGACAGCTTCCACGAACCCGTTGCTGTATTCATCCACGGAGCTCCCTAGGCACTCGAAACGATTCTGGAGTTCGAGCTGAAAGCTCTCGGAGTTTTGGACCTGGATCTGTGCTGGCCGGAGCGTGGACTTCATCAGTCGAGACCTTTCAAGCTTAATATTAATGTTCAATATGCCTCTTACCATGCGGTGATCGCTCCCGGTTTTTACCAAGTTGATAACAGAGACATCATTGAACATTTGCTTCTTGGTTGACATGATGAAGTCGATCTCATTTTTTGTTGCACCATCGGGGCTCTGCCAGGTCCACTTCCTGTGTTCACGCTTTTTGAAGAAGGAGTTCATCATATAGAGGCCCTCCTTCTCCACAAAACTGTCCAGTAGGTGACCCCGGTGGTTCCGTTGTCCAACTCCAAATTGCCCCACTTTCAGCTCATCCTCGTCTCGTTTGCCCAGTTTCGTGTTGAAGTCCCCCATGACAACGGTGAAGTGAGTTTTGAAACCATGCATGGCTCTGGAGATATCCTCATACATGGTCTCTACCTCATCGTCGGGGTGTGCCGAGGTCGGGGCGTAGACCTGTATGACCTTCAGTGAATATCTTGAGGATATTCTGAGTATAAGGTACGCCACCCTGGTCGACACACTCTCGATCTTCACCACGTTGTTCACAAGGGACTTGTGGACGATAAACCCGACAACACCCTGGGACTGCCGGTCACCCTCTCGGAAATAGAGCAGGTTACCGGATTTGAGGATCATCGAGTCCTCCCCCTCTCTTCGGACTTCAGATAACCCTATAATACTCCATCGCAACCTGCTCAATTCCTCTTCGAGTTCAGTGACCTTCTCGTGGGTCAGAAGTGCGCGCGTGTTGTACGTTGCCAGGTCCAGTCGTCGGTGATTGTTGGGGTAGCCGGATCTCTTCCGGAGATTCTTAGCACCCCTTGCCATGCTGTAGCCTCGACCGCTACCGTAGTCGAGGGTAGGCAAGCTGCCGGGTACTAGGGGCCATTTTTTATTTGTGCTATTCATTGGGGGGGTTTTGCCATAATCGCTACGCTTGGCAGGCGGGTTGGTGATCGCAGTATGATTGTTATAGAAGCACAGAGAACTCTGCTGCCCATTCTCTGGTTTGTCCCTTAGTCGCCTCTTACGACTCCCACGGGAAGACATGGGATGGTGAAATTCTTTACGTCCGGCACCATACGGAACAACACAATGTTAGGACTCATTAATATTAATGCTTATTTTATCCGTGGTGCTAGGCAACTGAGCTTATCCCAGTTGTAAACGACTCTTTGTGCCTATTGATCTTGTTTGTTCTGTCTCCTGCTTGATATGGAGGGAAGTGGAAATTTGTATTTTTCCCACTCCTCCATTATTCTTTTCTGATTAATTTCGTTGCGGGATCCAAGACAGTTAAATTCATTCTCCGGAACTTCGTCGAGCTTAATTGCCTCGGCGCTTTTCTGGTAGTCACCACTGTTGATTCTGGTTTTCAGGAATAGCAGTGATTTGGGAATAGTGCGGTGGGATTGCCCAAATCAAATAAAAAAACTTAACTAATAACACAATCACAAGCGAACCCAACACATTAATGTCATGTTGTCATTCTTTTGCTCTTCTACCTTCCGAAGAAGATGAGGTTAGGACACGCATAACAGGTTTCAAAAGTGATTGCTCTGTTGGCCTAGATATGATATCTAGTGAAATCTTAAAGATAAACAGGGATGTCCTAATATCTTCGATATTGTACATTTGCAACTTGTCACTGTCAATTGGCGTTTTCCCTATGGTCTACTAGTAGTCGCGAATACATATTATTTAGTTCAATTTCTATTCACCCAAATCTTTAAATATTTTGAGAACGTACTTATTACAAATAAGAGACTAGCACAATTTGGTTTTAGGGCAAATTGATCCACAGCTGATGAGCTGTCAAATTACATAGTGAAGAATTTTGATAATAAAAAGAATACATTCGGGATGTTTTTAGACTTGGCAAAGGCATTTGACACAGTATCTATCCCGTTTTTGATAAGGAAGCTGGAAAAGCTTGGTGTCAGAGATCTTCAGTTGAAACTTATTCAGGATTAACAGAAAGCTCATTTGGATCTTCAAGACTTTGAGACATGTTAACTCCAAGACTCTCTTAAACCAAATTTTTGTATCACTGGCCCAGTCAGTTTTAGTGTACTGTATACCTGTTTGGGGCGGGGCTACAAATATTAAATTTCTGGAATTGGAGCGAGCACAAAGATCTCTCTTGAAGGTCATGTATTTCAAATCGTATAGATTCCCTACTGAAAGCCTTTATTCGCTAACCGGTCTACTCACAGTCAGGAAATTATATGTCCTCCATGCTGTTTTAAAACTCCATAGAACTCTCCCTTTTGATGTCAACCTCGACAAAAAAAGAAGGAAATATCTTGTTGCACCGGAAGTCTCCGTTAAAACAACATACCCAAAAAGAAAGTATACCAGGCAATCCGCTTCCATCTACAACAAACTGAATAAACTTATAAACTTTTTTTCCCATGACTTGTCGAGATTTTAAAAAATCTCTTACAAATTGGCTCAAAATCAAAAGCTATGACGACATTGAAACTCTTTTACAAACTGTCGTGTGATGATCTGATGGATGATAAGTGACACATACACAAACATATCTCCGAATACTCTGATTCACTCTTTACATACATACACACACAAACACATACATACACTTACACAACAAACACCCACTCCCACCCATACACGTACATGTTTTAAATTAATCGTTTTTGTTTGTATACATTTTACTTTATTTTTTCTTCCATTAGTTAATAAGTTATCTATTGTAAAAGTCCATGTAAGCACACTCCTACATACTATTGTACTAGTTTTAGAAGAGCGGGGCCTCCTAGCACAGGTATTTCTCATACTTAAAAGGAGACTCCTATGTAAGATATTTTGTAGAAAATGTAAAGTTACTGACATAAATTTATTATTATTTATACATTTATTCATTTTATATACATATTTTTACATTTTTAAATATTATTCTATAAAAAAAAAAAAACTTTTAAAAATACAAAAATAGTAGCCTACCGGTATCGGATATAAGCAACCGGTGGTCAGGACTCCTGAGAGAGGAACCTCCTAACGATACGCGCCGTGTCCAGGAGTACCGCTTTCTGGATCAAGCCCTTGACAAGCCCAGCTGCCCAACGAGAGCCTCCTAAGGTGTTGGTCGAGGCTCTTGGCTATTATGCCATTGGCCGTAACGACACAATGATCGCTGTATTCACGTCCCACATGTCGACAACCTCGCGAGCCAGATCAAGATACTTGCTTTTCTTATCTCTCTCAGCCTTCACGAGGTTCTCGTTATGTGGGACCGCTATATCAACAATCTTTGCGCGACGCTCTAGTCGGTCTATCACCACTATGTCAGGCTTATTGGCAACAATAGTCCTGTCAGTGATGATAGACCGATCCCAATACAACGTGACATTGCCATTTTCGAGAACTGGGTCTGGCACATACTTATAGTAAGGCACTTCCGACTCCACAATATTGTATTTCAGAGCAAGTTGCTGATGGGTTATCCTGGCTACAAGTTTGTGTCTATGCAAATAGTCTCCGTTAGCCAGACTAGAACAACCGGAGATAATGTGACTGATTGATTCACCCGGCCAATGACATGCCCGACAGATGTCATCCGTGCCGTCCTTCACAATGTATTTCCGGTAGTTGTTCGTCATCATAACTTCGTCCATAATCGCAAAGACAAAACCTTCAGTTTCCCCGAAAAGGTCACCAAATCGCAGCCGGGCCACGGACGCTAAAAGATCTACATCGGGCCCATGTAGGACCGGGCAGAAGCGTCCGTGAAGCTCCTTGCTCTGCCATACCTCCCTGCGGTCATTAGTTTCTAATACTATAGGTTTGCGCCAGTTCTCGTTAGCCAAGGAGAGCGGGGTGAGGCCCTTGTCCACCGCTATCACATCTCGATGCATACCCACGTCAGCGGCCTGGAAGTATTCCCTAAGACTGCATACCTCGCGGTTGTGTAGGGTCTAAGCATTTAAAAAGCCACGACCCCCGCTCTTCCGAGGGATATACAGTCTCATAACCGATGAACGTGGGTGATGCATACGATTTGCCGTAAGCAGCGTGCGGACGCTCCTATCCAGGGAGTCAAGTTCAGTCTGAGTCCATTTGAGTAGGCCGAAAGAATACATCAATACCGGCATGACCCAGCCGTTGAAGGCGCGCACCTTGTTACCGCCTGATAAAAGACTATTTAGTACTCTTTTCAGGCGGCCAAAGAAGCGCTCCTTCAACGACTGTTCACGTCAGTATCATTGATGCCTAGTGCTTCCGACATACCTAAATACTTGTAAGTTTCGGTTGGGGAAAGGGATCGAAGGTGTATGGAATCCGAGAGTTGTATTCCCACGGATTCCATAATCACCCCTCGCTTTACATGCATGACTGCACATTTGTCCACACCAAATTCCATCCTGATGGCGTCACTGAAAGTTTCTGTTACCTTCAGTAGCTTCATCAGTTGCAAGTTGTTGGGGGCAAAGAGCTTCAGATCATCCATGTAAAGGAGGTGTGATATGACCATACCACCTCTCCTCAACCGATAGCCCAGACCTGAACCCTCCAGCAGTGTACTGAGAGGGTTTAGGGCTAAACAAAACCACAGAGGACTCAGACTGTCGCCCTGAAATATTCCGCGCTCGATCCTTATAGGTTCGCCGTTTACCTGAATCTGTCGACATCCTGGATAGTGAAGGACCGTCCTCCACTGCCCCATACATGACGTCAGGAAGGCGAGCAGATTTGCATCAATTTTAAATAACTCCAGCACCCTCATGAGCCATGTATGTGGCACTGAGTCATAGGCCTTCTTGTAATCTATCTTACATGTCGCCAGATCCTTGCGGGAACGGCGAACCTGTTGGCTAATGACAATGTCTATGAGGAGCAGCTCCTTAGTACCGCGGGACCCGTTCCTACATCCATTCTGAGAAGCAGACATGATGGCGTTATTGTCAATATGTTGATTAATTTTCGCTCTCAGAATGGATGTAAGAACTTTATAGATCGTCGGTAAGCACGTTATCGGTCTATAATTTTTAGGATCCGCAGTACTACCTGATTTATGGAGCAGGTGGGTTATTCCTTTCGTTAGGAAATGGGGCAGCGATCCTGACTCTAAGGTAGACTGGAACTGAGTTGCCAAACGAGCGTGCGACCTTTGGAACCATTTAATCCAAAAGTTGTGCAGTCCGTCCGGCCCTGGAGATTTCCAGTTAGGCAACGGACGGATTGCACTAGCCACATCTTGGGGGCTGATGGTAATTGCCATTTGTGGTATCGGATCGCACGCCCGTTCGACCTCCCGAGTCCAGTCACCCTCAGTGTGACTGACAGGCACTGACCAGATATCGCGCCAGAACGAACACATGGCGTCGTTATCCGGTAGGCGCGTATCAGTCACACCTTGGTTGGGTTGCTCCCAAGCCCTATAAACCTACCTTTCGTTGCTCTGGAATGTGCGATTCTGAGTGTATCGCTCCTACTACGCTACTACTCTGTGATTCCTCACGCAGTCTATCAAGTACGGCGTCATCCAGCATACGGTTACGTTGAATGACCCGCACCTGATCCGATAGACGATGTGCCGACACGTTGACAGCTGGCTCAAGCACCTGAAACAGAGAGAGCATCCGACCACGGTACGCAGTCAGGGTATTTCCCCCCTCTGTAGCCCCAAAGTATGCGCGCATGACGTTTTCGTTGATCGATTGCGTCCATCGCATGCGCTGCACACTTCCACCGGGAGCGGGGACCCTGTCAGAGGCCGATGGGCCTCGAGGTCCCAGGCTGTCCGGCGGCCGGCGTCCTCCCCGTCAACGCGCAGGTGGTGGTGTCGTCGGCGGAGAGAAATATTCGTCGCTCGAACTCGACGCAACTGCAATGTCCAGGATCGCTTTACTCACGATTGTAGGTGATCCCGGCGGCTGCGAGGCGGAGCTGAGCGACGAACCTGAAGATGTTGGGCGTGTGGATAGTGCTCGGGCCTGGCTTCTTGTGCGCATGTTTTATTCATCTTTGTTTGTCAAATGATTTTTCATGTTGTAGTTTTGTTTGTTATCGTCCCTATTGAAATTTTCTTTTATTTTCTTGATTTTTCATTTTATTGGTGTGTTTGTACATTGTTCTATTGTATTTTTCTATTGTATTATTATATTAGTTTATATTGGAAAATTTGTAGATAAAAAAATTATATGTCACTCTTGACAGGTCAGGCCATTATTATTATTATTCCTATATTTAATTTCTTTTCTTATTAACTAAATTTTTAAATATTTTTATAAAACACAAAATAAAAAAAAACATTTATAAATATAGAAAATAGAGGCCCACCGGTATCGGGAACAGGGTCCAAGCTACCGGCGGTCAGGGCTCCAGAGAGAGGAACCTCCTAACAATGCGAGCCGTGTCCAGCAGTACTGCTTTCTGGATCAGGCCCTTGACCCAGCCGCCTAACGAGAGCCTCCTAAGATGTTGGTCGAGGCTCGTGGCTATTAAGCCATTGGCTGACACGACTATCGGTACAATGATCGCTGTGTTTACATCCCACATGTCGACAACCTCGCGAGCCAAGTCAAGATACTTGATTTGCTTATCTTTCTCGGCTTTCACGAGGTTTCCGTCATGCGGGACGGTAATGTCAACAATCATTGCACGCCTCTCGATTCGGTCCACCACCACTACATCAGGCTTATTGGCTACAATAGTCCTGTCAGTGATGATGGACCGATCCCAGTACAATGTGATATTGCCATTTTCGAGAACTGGGTCGGGCACATACTTGTAGTACGGTACCTCCGATGCCACAAGAGTGTATTTCAGAGCAAGTTGCTGGTGGATGATCCTGGCTACAAGGTTGTGCCTATGCAAGTACTCCTCGTTAGCTAGACGAGAACATCCAGAGATAATGTGTCGGATGGATTCACCCGGGCGGTGACATGCCCGACAGATGTCAACCGTGCCATCCTTCACAATAAATCTCCGGTAGTTATTCGTCATGATAACTTCGTCCATAATTGCACAGACAAAACCTTCGGTTTCCCCAAAGAGGTCACCGAAACGCAGCCAGGCTACGGACGCTGCTTGGTCTACATCGGACCCATGTAGGGCCCGGAAAAACCGTCCGTGAAGCTCCTTACTCTGCCATACCTCCTTGCGATCGTTAGTGTCAAGCACTACAGGCTTGCGCCAGTTCTCATTCGCCAAGGAGAGCGGGGTGAGTCCCTTGTCCACTGCTACTACATCTCGATGAATACCCACGTCGGTGTTTAGAAAATATTCTCTGAGATTGCATATCTCGCGGTTGTGGAGGTTTTTGGCATTTAAAAAGCCTCGGCCTCCACACTTCCGCGGGATATACAATCTCATGACTGACGATCGTGGGTGATGCATTCGATTATTATTATTATTATTAACTGACGGACAGGACGCAATGTGTGCAAATTGGCAATGTCATCAGTGAGGAGGTGCCCGTGACTTATGGTGAAATGGTTTTTATTAGTTTTAGTCACAAAAAAATAAACAAATTCTATAGTAATCCTAAAGGATTGAAATAATACCCATAGTTAAATAACTCTATTTACACATTTGTGCTGTTTGTCACTAATGAGTTCGGTTATATGTTCTATATCTTCATAACTGATGAAGCGATTTCGATGAAACTTGCACTATTTCCTAAGTTGAGAGATATCTAATCCAATAAAAAGAATGGTCACTCGATAAGTAGTTTCGGAGAATGTGTGGACAAACATATATCTAAAATACACTTATGTACACACATGTTTAGAAGCCCAATTCTAATAATAATTTGGCAATTCCAACTAATTATGTCGAATTGATTACCTCCTGTTTTTGAAGTCGGAAATAAATTCAAAAATAACCGACCTAAGGATTTGTTTTGCACTACTGCGTCATTTAGAACTAGACTTGCGCATTGATTCTTTTGCTTCCAAAGCTCCAATAACCAAAGACACCGAGAAAAGAAAGTAATTTTCCGCTTTGTAGTGTTTTTGTTTGGAAGTCGGTTTATTTTTTTTGTTAAAAAGTTTTCTGTAGTAGGAAATCAAGCACAATTTCAAAATCCCCCTTATTTAAAAAAAAAACAGCAGTATGGCATAAAATAATTTAGGACTCTTTGATAGCTGATCATGGAGAGTCTGGTTTTGCTGATAAACTGGTCGAGAATGATGATTCTGTTTATGATCAAAAGCCAATGTAAGAGACAGGTACGGGACTGGTTCCATAAGGAAGCACTCCGGGCCGGTTGGAATCCGCCAGTGGTAAAGATTACAGCAAACAGTACAGCCACCGACCGTACTCCGTAACTTGATGTATATTAGAGACAAGTGTTTGTGAATGTAGTGTTGAGACATATGTTCCATTCCACCATTCTTCTTTAATGAAAAACAGGATTCCAAAATGTTTAATCTTGTTAGAATTAAATGAAACTATGTAACTAGACTTAATATTTTGTAATTGTTATTGGAAATTATACTACAAATAAAAGCTTCTTTTAAGAAGGGGGCTACTTTAGGGACACAATGTATAAGCTTACTCAGCGTATCTAATATTAGAATGACGCACGGCTGGCAAAAAGAAAATTGCCCCACACTAAGAATTTACACCCAGAGCCGAAACAAGTATCTATAGGTCATACAAATATTTGTTCTGTGCGGGAATCGATTCTGGTTTAGAGAACCAACGACCTACAAGTTGCGACTTACAAGTTTTAGGTCGTAAGTTGAATGGCCGTTAACACTAGGCACTGGGTACCACTGCTCTCCTGCAGCTACCTGCCGATACTAAAAATCTATCAGCGATATTCTTCTCTATACTAATAATTTTTAACTTTGTACTGAAACGAACTTATGTTCCAGTAATGTGAAAAACATAACTCACATACCTACATACTTTATATTACACAGTTGTAGAATCTCACCTCTAAATCCGAGGCAACCCGCATCTCCACTCACCGTAAATAAAGTGTGGCTGAGAACATATTACTATATATTTTATATTATGTACTGCGCAAAAGATTTTCGTTTTAGAAAATATTTCTTGAGATTGTTGAGCTGCTGTCCAGTATTATGTGAAAAGTTTAAAGAATAGTGAGTTTAAAAGAACAAGGTAGAATTTAAATATAGTCAAGGCAATCAAAGTGAAAAATCGTCCCAAATAAATTAAAAGAAACGCATGAGGACGACCATGCTCTTCCGACGAATTACACGTAACCCCCAACCACCACCACTACCTCTGGGATGGCTCAGCTAAATATGCCGCGCTTGACTCAGTGGAAAGCGGAGCTAAGAGACTAATTGGCGACGTCAAACTGGTGGATGCCAAGCTTCACAGCTTGGCTCATCGCCGTAAGGTTGCCTGCTTGTCAGTCTTCTACAGACTGTTTTTTGGCGAGTGTGCTCAAGAACTCCATGACCTCATCCCACCGGCCCCCTTCTACCATCGGATATCTAGACGCACTGCACGTAACCATCCACACCTAGTTGCCATTCCACCAATTCGCACCAAGCACTTCCAAACATCCTTCATAATGCGCACAGCAAAAGAGTGGAACTCACTGCCTGCGTCTGTGATTCCGAACGCATACAACCCGAATCTCTTCAAAGTTAGAGTGAACATACTTCTTCTGGGTAAGCTCACTCCATCGTCGACTTTGTCTCTATCACCTTTGACCTAGACTGGAGTCAAGAGCAAACCCATAAAAAAAATGTCCAATTAAAAGTTCCATATTTGACTTTTATCAAAATAAAAACTACTGCACGTAAAGTTGTGTTGGTTTAACAAGATAAAATTATTCTCTGAAATAATATTCAAAATATGGATTTTCGCAGAATTTCTTTAAGACCGGCCCTAGACTTCAGACGAAAAACCAAAAAATGAGAATTTTCCTTTAAGAACATTTTAAAGTAGAATCTTGACCAACTAAGTTTCCTTTGTAGAAGTTCACTTGTTCCACCTCTCTTTATTAGCTCATATTTTATGAGAGCCGGGACCCTGGCTGAATATATTTAACAAATTGTAAGACCCTTACAATCAAGGGATGCACAAAGAGGAAAAAAGTGAATAGACTATTAGATGAAAAGCCGGGAAACGCCTAACAGGAAATTATAAGCACCATCCTTCACAGTATCTAAAAGAACTTCCCCTTTATCATCTGGCATTTTTGCGTATTTCCCTTTCCGTGTTCAACTGGCGACACCAGTCTCGCGAAATCCACACGCTTTTGTTTTACTACGGAATCCTACGATCCCGTGTTCAATTCGCGTCAACTGAGCACGCCTTTGTGATCAAGTGGCGCTGGGTAAGGTTTAACAAAATCGTGTGCAGTTGAACTGAACACTTTTTTGACTTGACTCTTAGACTGTTTGAGTCTTCAAAAGCGTGTTGAATCAGCGACGGTATTATTCTGTAGTAGACAGTAGGCTGTATTATTAACTCAATATGATTTCAATGAAATATTACATACAATACAATTAATGAAACATTTATTATCAGCACAAAAATAACAAAAAAAACACCGACAAGACAACTATTTTGCGGAACGTTCGTTTTGGTCTATGTTCACAGCGATATTGTGTGCACGTTTCTTTTTAACAGGACGGCCGGACTGAATTCTACCACTGCTGGGTAATTGTTTTTGATGCCGTCTCGAAATAGATGTAGGTTGGACCTTTATTTTTCGTGAACGTTGTATTTTCTTATCATGCATGTATGAAACAATAGAGGAAGGAGTCTGCAATCGAGATAGTTCAGATGAATATTTTTTCAGTATTTGTGTGTTTACTGGATTTGGTTCTTCTTTAAGTACTTTGATTATTCTAATAAACTCAGACTCAATTGCGTCTACAGTAATCATATAATTTTCTTGAATTGAAGACTCTGTGGAAATATTATTTTCTGTGTTATCAGGTTCATTAATCGGCAACGTAAACTGTTGCTGTGAGGTGCCTTGACTTTTTTCAGCCATCTCCACGTCATTTGAATCCAGTGTTATATTTTGGAAGAAATAGGGGTTATATTCGTCTCCCAATGCCAATTTGGCCAAATCTTGGCGACAATCTTCAGTCAAATTTAACGATGTAGTAATCGTTATACCAAACTTTAGTTCCACAGCACATACATGCTTGCAGTAGCGTCCACCTTTCCCTGATAAACAGTCACACGTTCCCATTTCAGAATCAACTACATACACGTCTGTTTTTTCTTTTATTAAGTAAGACGCGTCATCAAGTGGTGATATTTGAGTTATCGACTTACTTTTCTGACAAAATTTTTCGTAGCTTACTGTTAACTTTCGCTCTCTCCCATTAGCAAATTGCAACAATCTTTTTTTGTGGTAATTTTCAAACGTGTCAGTGATAAAATCCAGCAGGGCACACATATTGAAAACTTTACATCTTTGCAATATAATATCTTTAAAAATTCTTATAGACGCCTCGCAAAAGTTGTTTGTGTTATGTCCTCTATTGATAATGTCATGTATATATGACAAACACCATTCTTCTCGTCGGGCCCACATATTTGTTAAATAATTTTGCAATTTATAATTTGTCGCGACTTTTACATCTTCATTCAATATGGACATATTTAATTCGGCCTCTGCTATAGTATTTGAATACATAACTTTGCGGTAAAGTTTCATTATGTATTGTTTGTCATCTTTATTAACATAATGCTCTGTTTGCCAAAGCCAACGCCATATTGCTTGATTAACGTGAAATATGCAAAGCAAAAGCCGGGTGTTAGGTAAAACTGACTTCAACGCATTCCTTTCAGCTCTGCTGTCATCGGTCATGGCTACACTTGGCTGAAATAATTTGTTGAATTTATTTTCGAGGAACTCTTTCAGAGTTTTGAACGCTAAACTGTATTGTTCTTCTGTCTGATTAGCGTGTAAAATTATTGCAACAGGCAACGCACCAATATTAGAAGCTGCAAAAATAAATGACACACATGTGTTTGATTGATCGCATGATCCGCTGGTATCTATAAAAACTATTTCATCGGCTAATCTTTTAGTGAAAACTCGCTGAATTATTGGTGTAATAATTTCACAAATAGTAGGATTCTCCAGTATGATCAAGTATATACCCAACTTCCCTAACTCGTCTTGTTTTCTTTTCAAAATTTGTAACACAGTCTGTTCATTTCTATTACCATAATTTTGTTTACGCCATTGTTCGTAAAGATACACAACTTGAAGATCTAGAGGGTTATGCTGAGCGTTAGCTAAGATTTTGTAGGCATCGCTTTCATAAGTACTTATAATATTTAATTCATGGTACATCTTAGCGGCCGCGGCAGTCATACCTCTACCGAAATAAGATATAAATATTTATTTCGTATCGTTCGAACATCGGAGCAAGGATAACGATTGAGCTACATTAACTCTGTGGGAATGATTGAAGTGGATGTCAACTATAACATTATATCCTTTTCTCAGCAGGGCTGAACTTCTCAGAGTACTTGGTGTAGTTTTCAAAAATTTTATATTAAGAGACGACTTGCAATTAAAGTTTCTGTTAACACCTTGCGTTTTATTTATCAATTTATTTATTTCCGAAAGATGGCATACAAACAATTTTCTGAATTCATAACGTATGGGTTCTGCAAACCGTCTTTTCATAACCCAGTTAGATTTTGTTTGTTTTGAAAAACATTCCACAAATCTAGCACATTTTTCGTCGTATTCTCCGTCATAATGTAATAAGCATTGAACTTTACACTTATAACTGTCACTCGGCTGTCCGTCATAGTTGAGTATTTCAAAATCTTTAGTGATTTCACTAAAAAACCCTTTTAAACTCTTCCATTAATGCACTATGTAAACAAAACATAACCTTGAACGCACAGTAACAAACAAATAACAAATTGCAATGAGAAGCGCGCGAATCCAACTTCGGGCGCTCTCGCCTGCTTCGGCCCGCACGATTTATCCCGAACATTTACGAACGCGCTAAATCAGTACGGATTTGTTTCGAATAGACAGGTTAAAAAACCCTGTTCAATTCAATTACACACTGTTTTGTAAAACTTCTTTTAACGTTGCTTGATCGCAAAAGCGTGCTCACTTGACGCGAATTGAACACGGGATCGTAGGATTCCGTAGTAAAACAAAAGCGTGTTGATTTCGCGAGACCGGTGTCGCCAGTTGAACACGGAAAGGGAAATACGCGGCATATTTAAAGGCCGCTTTTTATGTTTAAAAATAAAATACGCTGTAAATGAATAAAACGATTGCAGTCACTTGATGAACAATTTTACGTGTTAACTTTTAGGGTGAGAGAAATTTCTGGGAAAACTTGCCCTCCCAACTTTTCGCATAGCGAGAAGATTTTTTACAGAAACCCCGAAAATTATGGACCAAGTGTTCATTATGTTAATGCGTATCGGGGTGAAGCAGCTGCTATTTCATTTATACCTAGTATGAATATTGTAGACAGGAACGAGCGTTCTAGACATCTAAACGTGCAATTCAAGCAATTATGGAACGAGTGCAAAAGCAAAATAATATACGAAATAATGTCCCGCATTTTGTGTGGAATGGCTTTCTGAGTTTCTGCAAATGCTAACTTTGTCATTATGCTACGTTTAGATGGCCCCTCTTGCTATTCCCGTAATCCTTTGCATGTCGTTGAGCGAGTTAACTCGCACTTAGAAATCGACTTTAGCTTATTAACGAGTTATATCGTGGCGATTGTTGGAAATAACACCTTCTTGGCAAGGATTTCTACTATTATATATTAAATTGCCATCAGTTGTGACGCAATTTCAAAATAAAGTGTACTGTTGGTATAGGGAGCGGTAACTGATTTAATAGCTTGTTCAAAATCTTTTATTCTGGTACAACACCAATCAATTTTTCAATCGTTTACTAGATGATCCGAGTTTTCATTTGACTAATATATTTATTTAATAAAAGTGTATTTTGATCACTGGCGTTCATCGGTCTGTTTGCACTCAATCATTATTTCAAATAGAATTCCAACGGGGCAGCTATTGAATTAATTTAACAACGGATATTTATTTCATTTATTGAAATTATTTACACTTTCTTATATAAAAAATATTAACCAATTTTATAAAAATATAATTACAGTGTTGATTTCAAATATTTTATTAAGAGAAGCAACACACTTCAGGCGAGAATAACAAGAAAATACTCTCATGAATTTTCCGCAAGCACAACTTTCCGCAAGATATTCTGTCTTGGGAAACCTCAAAGTAAGCAGAAAAGTCGTATACTTCCGAACAACCTGTAACTTGCTCTAAAACCCGGCAAAGAACAGCAAACAAACTAGTGGCAACTGCCAATTGATCGATAACGGTTGGGACCGAAGCATAAATAGGTGCATTGTGGTCGAAACACGCAGAACAAATCTGTGTTTTGAACTATAGCTATAACTCAGCGCTCGCCGATATTTATAGTCTAGTTGTGAAGCTTAACACGTTTGTATGTTTGCAGCAACTATAATAAAAACTGAACAAATATCTTCGTATTTTCAATTATACGTCATGACCTCAGTTTTTAACGTATCATGACTTTAATTAAGGAAATTAGTGCAGTTCGCGCGGCGAGTGTTTCAAGTTTTATTACTTACAAACTAGTGTAGACGAGTAATCGCTTGGTATATCTTTGTAATATATTCAGATCTCATCTCTTGAGGAATAAACAGTAGATAAAGTTTTTTGTGATGTTAAAAACAAAACCTAATGATCGCAAGTAATAAAGAGTCATTGATCATAAAGTGACGCGTGGGTATTGCATTGATTTATTGATTGAAGGTCAACATCAAGTGATCGAAACTAACTTCGCTGACCTATTGTGCTTCTAAGAAAACATAATCAAAACAATCCATAGAAAAACGTTACCCTTCCTTGCCAGTCGCCTAAATATAAACCCCAATTTCTGAATTACGAAATTGAAGTTGCATAATTTTTTAGTCAAACTCTATTAAAATAGGTTTTAATACGGTCTCAATCCCAAGTTCTCGATTCGAAAACCGGCTCTAAAGGTTGGGGTTGAAGCCGTGACCACAATGCAAGACCGCGGAAGACTGCTAGACGGTCTGGCTACCGGACGAGTCCGAAAAGCCTGAATATGTTGTCGTTAAACAATTAAAGAACCATTTATTGATTGATTCTTACATTAAAACGATCATTTTTGGCATCTAGCTGTATAAAATATCGGTAGACATAAAATCGTATTCTTCTTACCGTATTCGTGTTCTAAATAGTGAATACATTCAACATTTTTCTTATTCCGAAAGAGAAAGAAACAAGGAGATTGCGTTTGAGGATCCAGCCAGGATGGAATCATACTGTTATATATGTGTAAGTCAACATTCCGTATGTATGCGTGGGTTGCGTCCCTGCACTGCTCAAATGACGATAAACCAGTGTGCTTATAGCTGTCAGTTCAAAATCAAAAAATCAAAATCAATTTTTTTATTTCACATAGGCCTACATGGGCACTTATAAAACGTCGACAAAAGGTGCACGGTTCGGGTTGGTCGTTTCCTATGGAGAAGAACCGGCAAGAAACTCCATGGTTACTCTTTTAAAAATGGTTTGGTTTTACAATATTTCCATGATACAGCATTAGTACTTAGATATGGGGGGACAACGTAGGCCCGACTTATGACAATAAATTAAAAAAAAAAATTATATAAAAAAAGTTAACAAATGTTAACTAGCATCTAGAAGGCCAACAATGTTCACACATTCACAAAACAATCGGTAAAAGAATCTATACAAAGGAAAAAAAAAAATAGTATAACAAGACTAAATTTAACATGTGGCACAAATGTTGTTATCAGTGCTGTAACTATTCTTAGCAAAGAGTTATAAAGATAATTGAAAACCATTGTAAAAAGTCTGATTAAAAGAAGGAAAGAAAAAATGAGATTGAGAATAGTTAGAGACATCCACATATTTGTGCCGTTTACAAGTTACCAGGGAAGCTGCATGCGCAGAAGGAGCTAAGACCAAATGTATTTATCTTCAACCTAGTCCTTGATTTTATAATATGCTTTTTTAATAAGGATACGTTTGATGTAGTTTTTGAACTTTCCATCGGTCAGTTCTATAACTGACTTTGGCAACTTGTTATAAAAGCGTATACTGGTTATAAAAAAAGTCTTGCTAGTTTTCGATAATCTGAATTTTGGTATTACAATTTCGTGCTTACTGCGTGTATTTAAATTATGGAAGCCGGTTCTAGTTTTGAAAAGCCCTCGATTTTTACGGGCATACAAAATACATTCCAAAATATAAAGTGAAGGTAGAGTCAGTATATCGATCTCTTTAAATTTTTCTCTGAGGGACTCGCGAGGACCCATTTTATAGATTGCGCGGATTGCCCTCTTTTTTAGGATGAAAATTGAGTCAACGTCTGCTGCTGATCCCCACAGCAGAATGCCATAAGACATAATACTGTGGAAATAAGCATAGTATACTAACCTAGCTGTAGCTACATTGGTTAGCTGCCTTATTTTCCTTACTGCATATGCAGCCGAACTTAACCTAACCGAAAGAATTTTAATGTGCGCGCCCCACTGCAATTTTGAATCGATAGTAATCCCTAAGAATAACTTCAAGATTTTTGCCGTACTTGTTGTTTTACTTGTCCCTACGCACCTACATAACACATACCATTCCCCGTGGCTCTATCATTAAATAATTTGAGTTCAGTAGGTTGTTTGAAAATACTCATACTAAAATATTTGTTTTCGGTATGTAAATATTTGAAGATTTTAACGAAGACTATCTCCGTAACGGAAATACAGCAGTATTCAAATTATTAAGTAACGCTGGTTATAAATATTCATTACAAACGCTTGGTACCCGCGGTGGTACTCAAATAGATAATGTTATTTTTTCTAACTTCACTTGCGAAGTTGGATTTTATAACTCCTTCTTCAGTTACCATCGCCTTATGTGGCCCGTTTTTAGATGTTGTGAGCCGCTGAAACCGTTTTAATGTTCATGTAATAACAAACAATCCTTTTCTTAGACCGCATTAATATGCAACTTCGGAACCCTATTACTGCGCGTGGCTCGACACGCACTTGGCCAGTTTTTATAATATTAGTATAGATAAGTCTAGGTTTCCTCACGATGTTTGCCTTCACCGTTGTTAGCGAAGTCTAAGATAAAATCAGAAAATACAAATGCAATGAAAAAGTCACATTGGTACTTCTCTGGATTTGAACTCACGGCTTTCAATCACCTCAAGCACCAGAGGAGAAGTCTTAGCTATTGGTCCACTTCGACACCAGTCCGTTAACGTACAATACATACACAGATGCTTACCTATATCTACATCAAAATATAATGTACATTCGCATGTCATATCCGCATGTTTTTTTCCAAGTTATTAAGTTCTTACAAACTCCTGACGGGCTGTCCACCTGTATTATTACATTTTGGAAACTGATTCCTCTTGGGCTTGATACCAAACCAACCACCGCGGGTAGAGGTAAGCGTTTGTAAAGAAGATTTATAACCAGCGTTACTTAATAATTTGAATACTGCTGTATATCCGTTACGGAGATAGTCTTCGTTTAAATCTTCAAATATTTACATACCGAAAACAAATATTTTAGTATGAGTATTTTCAAAAAACCTACTCAACTCAAATTATTCAATGATAGAGCCACGGGGAAAGGTATGTGTAAAACAACTGACAGCTATAAACACACTGGTTTATCGTCATGTGAGGGACTCTACCCACGCACACATACGGAATGTTGACATACATATATATAACAGTATGATTCGTTCCTGGCTGGATCCTCAAACGCACGCTCCTTGTTTCTTTCTCTTTCGGAATTAGAAAAATGTTGAATGTATTCACTATTTAGAATACGAATACGGTAAGAAGAATACGATTTTATGTCTATCAATATTTTATACGGCTAAATGCCAAAAATGATCGTTTTTAATGTAAGAATCATTCAATAAATGGTTCTTTAATTGTTTAACGACAACATGTTCAGGCTTTTCGGACTCGTCCGGTAGCCAGACCGTCTAGCAGTCTTCCGCGGTCTTGCGTTGCGGTCACGGCTTCAACCCCAACCTTTAGAGTCGGTTTTCGAATCGAGAACTTGGGATTAAGACCGTATTAAACCCTATTTTAATAGAGTTTGACAAAAAAATATGCAACTACAATTTTGTAATTCAGAAATTGGATTTTATATTTAGCCGACTGCCAAGGAAGGGTAACGTTTTTCTATGGACTGTTTTGGTTATGTTTTCTTGGAAGCACAAAAGGTCAGCGAAGTTAGTTTCGATAACTTGATGTTGACCTTCAATCAATAAATCAACTGCAATACCCACGCGTCATTTTATGATCAATGACTCTTTATTACTTGCGATCATTAGGTTTTGTTTTTCACATCACAAAAAACTTTATCTACTGTTTATTCCTCAAGAGATGAGATCTGAATATATTACAAAGATATACCAAGCGCTTACCCGTCTACACTAGTTCGTAAGAAATAAAACTTGAAACACTCGCCGCGCGAACTGCTCTAATTTCCTTAATTAAAGTCATGATACGTTAAAAACTGACGCTATGATGTATAATTCAAAATACGAATATATTTGTTCAGTTGTTATTATAGTTGCTGCAACTATACAAACGTGTTAAGCTTCATAACTAGGCTATAAATATCGGCGAGCGCTGAGTTATAGCTTCAGTTCAATACACAGATTTGTTCTGCGTGTTTCGACCACAATGCACCTATTCAGCTTCGGTCCCAAACATTATCGATCAATTAGCAGTCGCCACTAGTTTGTTTGCTGTTCTTTGCCGGGTTTTAGATCAAGTTACAGGTTGTTCGGCATTATACGACTTTTCTGCTTACTTTGAGGTTTCCCAAGACAGAATGTCTTACGGAAAGTTGGGCTTGCGGAAAATTCATGAGAGTATTTTCTAGTTATTCTCGCCTGAAGAGTGTTGCTTCTCTTAATAAAATATTTGAAATCAACACTGTAATTATATTTTTATTAAATTGCTTAATATTTTGTATATAAGAAAGTGTAAATAATAAAATCAAATTATACAAGGATTTCCTGATTTCAACTGTAAATGGAATAAAAATCCATTGTTAAATTAAATCAATAGCTGCCCCGTTGGAATTCAATTTGAAACAAAGATTGAGTGCAAACAGACTGATGAGCGCCAGTGATCAAAATACACTTTTATTTAATAAATATATAGTCAAATGAAAACGCGGATCATATAGAAAACGATTGAAAAATTGATTGGTGTTGTCGCAGAACAAAAGTTTTTGAACAAGTTATTAAATCAGTTACCGGTCGCTTTACCAACAGTACGATTTCATTTTAAATTGCGTCACATCTGATGGCAATTTAAGCTTTTCAACGAAGTGCAAAATCCCTAGAAATCCTTGCCAAGTAGGTATTATTTCCACAATCTCCACGATATGACTCATTAATGAGCTAAGGTGGACTTCTAAGTGCGAGTTAACTCGCTCAACGATATGCAAAGGATTACGGGCTACGGGGATAGCAAGCGGGTCCATCTAAACGTAGCATATTGACATAGTCAGCATTTGCAGAAACTCACAAAACAATTCCACACAAAATGCGGGACATTATTTCGTATATTATTTCGCTTTTTCACTCGTTCGTAATTGCTTGAATTGCACGTTTAGATGTCTACAACGCTCGTTCCTGTCTATAATATTCATACATACTAGGTAGAAATGAAATAGCAGCTGCTTCACCCCGATACGCATTAACATAATGAACACTTGGCCTATAATTTTCGGGGTTTCTGTAAAAAATCTTCTCGCTCTGCGAAAAGTTGGGAGGGCAAGTTTTCCCAGAAATTTCTCTCTTCCCAAAAGTTAACACGTAAAGTTGTTTATCAAGCGACTGGAATCGTTTTATTCATTTACAGCGTATTTTATTTTTAAACATAAAAAGTGGCCTTTAAAAATGCCAGATGATAAAGGGGAAGTTCTTTTAGATACTGTGAAGGATGGTGCTTATAATTTCCTGCTCGGCGTTTCCCGGCTTTTCAGCTAATAGTCTATTCACTTTTTTCCTCTTTGTGCATCCCTTGATTGTAAGGATCTTACAATTAGTAAAATATATTCAGTGAGGGGCCCGGCTCTAATAAAATTTGAGCTAATAAAGAGAGGTGTAACAGGTGAACTTCTAAAAAGGAAACTTAGTTGGTCAAGATTCTACTTTAAAATGTTCTTAAAGGAAACTTCTTCGTCTTTCATTTGTTGGTTTTTCGTCTGACGTCTGGGGCCAGTCTTAAAGAAATTTTGCGAAAATCCATGTTGAAACATGGATTTTATAGAAATTAAATTAGTAATTATTAATAAAATTTCAGAGATTAATTCTACCTTCTACCAGCACAACCTTACGTGCAGTGGTTTTATTATGATAAAAGTCAAATACGGAACTTTTAATTAGACATTTTTATGTGCGCCTGCTAAACCCTGCTGTAAAATTAATAATGTTTATTTTACTGGTACAAGTAGGTATTAATACTTTCAACTTTAACTTTCCGCCAACATTACGGCTCGGAAGGGAATGTCCTATTTGAGCGAAAATTGCACTTTGAAATTTTTATAGCCTTTCTGTCTGCCTACCATAAACGAACAGTGGCTCTTTTTAATAAAAATATTTGGAAGTTTTTAATTGACTCTTTACATTTTAAAATAAAACATCTTTGGAATAAATAGAGAGTGTTGGGAAAAACGGTATTTTTTATTTAGAAGACTAAATAAGTCCAAAAATTATTCAAAATGTTAAAAATATTTTTAATTTACCTACTAATAGGAACGTTTCCTGGGTAGAAAAAATAATATTCGATTTAGTCCGTTAGCAAGTATCAAATAATATTGGACCCGTATTATTTGCTTTATCAAATAAATAAAAACCGGCCAAGTGCGAGTCGGACTCGCGTACGAAGGGTTCCGTACCATTATCGCAAAAAACGGCAAAAGAAACACGTTTGTTGTATGGGTGCCCCACTTAAATATTTATTTTATTCTGTTTTTAGTTATAGTATTATTTGTTGTTATAGCGGCTACAGAAATACATCATCTGTGAAAATTTCAACAGTCTAGAATAGAATAGAATAGAATATACTTTATTGTACACCATAAAATTATAAACAATTACAAGAAAAACATATAAAAACGGGTACAAAGGCGGTCTTATCGCTGACAGCGATATCTACCAGACAACCTTTGGATGGACTGAAAAAAAACTTAAAATAAAAAAGGGGGGTAGTCTGCGGTGTACTGCTATTAGATAAAAACATAAATATATACAAGATTATATTACTATAATAAATACTATACATAAACCTATATATAAGCATACATAATATTACATGAAATTTATAGAAAGAGAGAGAAACAAAAAGAAAAACGGTTAAATAATGATGACAGAGATTCGATCAGAATAGAAAAGCGTTAGAGAGAAAGGAAATGGTTTTTAACCAGGTTTTTAAAAGAAACCAGTGACTGGGCTTGTCTAACTGACAACGGCAACTCATTCCACAATCGCACAGCCTGGACCGTAAACGATTTGTCGTAAAACTTAGTGGAATGAGCAGGCATCAAAAGATTCAAATTCTCCGATGATCTCAAGTGTCTAGAATGTGTGTCATGAAGGAACTTAAATCGTTCTTTGAGATACGTGGGGGTTGTAGGAATAAACAGAATACTGTAGAGTAATGACAAAATATGGGCATTCCGGCGAAAGCGGATTGGCAGCCACTTGAGCTTAATTCGAAATTCGGAAACATGGTCATATTTGCGTAAACCAAATATGAATCTAATACAAAAGTTCTGGAGTCTAGCTATCACGGTTCATGAGATACAGCCTGGTGACAGACAGACACAGACAGATGGACCGCGCAGTCTTAGTAATAGGGTCCCGTTTTTACCATGTGGGTACGGAACCCTAAAAAAATACAAAGATAAAGCGCGGCAAAGTTCAGGAGTGGGACTTGGGCTTGTGACGTCACTTTGTCAGTATAAAGTGTAGCAGACCGTGACGTCACACGATATTTCATCGCACTATATCGTCGTAATTTTTCTTACGCGGCAAAAGAAAAATACGTGCTCAATGATATTAGGTTATCTAACTGACGGAATAAATAGATATGTTTTGGCAACTACCCTATTACTATTTTCTCTATACTGGGTGCCTTTTCAACTCATTGACAGTCTTTCAGAGGTGAAAGTGCTCATGAATATGTACATGTTTAAGGGATCAACTAATAACATATATCCCAAGAACCTGCGACGATCTGACCTGCGTCATTTTATAAAAGTTGAAAGTTTCTCAGTGTATTTACCCAATACACGGATCAACGATTCCTGAAGTTTGGATTAGGTCAACTTAGGGAGATATAAGGTACTAAAGGTGTATAAAATTGCACCTCACTTTCCTTAAAGTATAAAGCTCAGTTATAATATATTTTATTTGGAATAACATTAGAAATCACGTCGTCCATTGTCAGACACTGAGTACGCGTGGAATCCCCTGTCAGACATCCTCAAAGTATGATAAATTGTGATGAATCTTTCGTCATAGTATAAAAGCTGAATTTTATTTAGGTTACTTGGGGAATTATCAAAGATGGTTCCTCAGCAGTCACAGTTTCGATGATTCTTACATTTTGTCAGACATTAAAAGTCTGCCGTAGTAGCCCATAAAATAAATGGGTGCGTAATAATAAATAAAATCATAGAAAGTTATTAAATCATATAGGTAATAAATCATATAAAGTTATTTGGTATATTTTCATTTCAATAACGTTCACAAGATATAATAAACGTGAGTTATACCAACTGTTGATATAATTTCTTTAGATATAACATTTATATACTCTAAAAGTTATTTCGTATAACGTTATTGGATATAACGTTTATTTAATCGAAAATCATTAAAATATATAATATTGATACCATCTTTATGGTTAACACCCCAATTCAAAGCAATCCGACTCGAATGGGTTATATTAGGTTAGAAGGTTAAGGTGGGAGCGGAGCGGAGTGCCAGGTCCCCTCTATGTTGGTGAGGTGAATCATTTGGTTTAGGTTTGGTAAGAACAGTGACCATTAAAGCGGGAAGGTGAACGAGTGAAGCGAGCGTGCTGCAGGAGCGGCGTGACAAAAACGAATCGCTGCAAAACCGACTCCACGTAGTCTTGTCTACCCTACCCCTTTTTTTTTTTTTTTGTGTGTGATATCATCCAATGACTTCTCCCGCTTTGGGTGAAGCGGGAGGGCGTGTCAGACCTTTACTGACTAAAACCCACCCGTGTTCCTTCAGTTGCTTGAGCCAGGGCCGCGGTAACTCTCTTTCAAATTTATCCGCGACCCAGACAGGCATCGGCCCTAGCGGACCCCGTCATTTATTGCTGACATCTCTTTGAGGCGCGCGTGGAACACTACGCGCCGTCGACTCGGGCCTGGTCCTTAACGGACGGCGAGCTACCCATTACTGGCCGTCCGCAAACCCGCGCCTACGGTGGCCGGGAATCGGCTTGCGATTCCCGACGCCCAGGGCGTCTCCTGCGGTGGCTCCTGCGGGGCATGAGGGCGTCTCCGTTGCGTCTCTCTCACGCGTTCTGCCTCCTCCTTCGCGAGCATTACTGTCTACCCTACCCCTAGAGTGTTATTTAAAATCGTGTAGGCGCGGAGGGGAGAGGCGGCCCGCGAGCTGAGGAACTGGTGTTTTTAACACTCGTCGCCGCGGCTGAGGATGGCCTGCTTATCCGGCCAGCATACCGAAGCCAAAGTGGTGAGCGTGAAACACATCTGTGACGATAAGCTCGCATGGGACCGCCGGAGCCCCGCACTGCCGGAGCCTTGACAGAAACGATGCCTGCGGCATGCTTGCTTGCATGCTGCATGTGTGGTGTCTGCTTGTTTACATGCCTGTTGCATGCATGGTGTATGCTTGTTTGCATGTTGTTGTTGTTGTTTATTATATTAACTGGTTAATAAATCATATAAAATTATAGATTCAGTTGTTATATCTTGGAAATATTAGAGATTAATTATATCATATAAGTAAGCACTTTCACCGGAATTATGTTCAATATGGTAGTAGTAATGTTCCCTAAAAAGTTCATAAAAAACACACTACAGCAAAAAATATTGGCTGCAAAGGACCTGCAAAAATCAGTAACCAGCTTAATTCTCGTAAAGTTTTGAGTTTACTTCGATTTATACTAGGGAAAGTTTATTTCTTGTTCAATTGTGCACTACAAAGTCCCATATGTCCCCAAAGGTTCACTAATGTTCGTTAGTTTTCGAGATATGAGCCAAAATAATATATCTTTTAGTGTTTAGTTTTTGTACTAAATCTGCACGTGAGGTAATTTAGGCTATTTAAATTATGTTTTTATGCTCAACAAGTCCGTTTAACATTCAAATTGATGGTCTCTGGTATGGTTTCATATTTTGACAGATCTCTCCCTAAGCCACCTTGATCCAAACTTTATATTCGGGGATCGTTCTTACCTGTATAGGTACAGATAAACTGAATATAGCTTTTATAAAATGACTAGTTCAGATCGTCGCAGGCTCTTACTCTAATACTGGAGTATGATGTCTGTTAACAAAAATTAATTGAACAAACAATAACCATTTAAATTATAATTGTAAAATATGCAATAATAGGCAAAGTGAAGGGAACAACTATCTCTTATTTTCGAAATTTCCTGACTGGACTGAAAGTGTCTGACTGGACAAAATGTACCAAATTTTAACATTAAAAGTTAGTTTGTGCTCAGGCAATCTGAGGAATCTCCACCCACCTAGCATCATCCAGTAGCCATCTCAACAGGCTACCCTGTGGTAGTACTCTGGTGGGTGTAGCTTCAACCCGCGAAGTAGAATTCACCCTGGAGTGGTGCTACAAGAAAACCATGGAACCTCGCAACCTGTTAAGAAGGTTATCTCCCCAACTACCACAGCTAGGCTATTTATAGAAATGTGGTTGATAAGCCAGAAAAATGGACTATCGAATGGTGATACCTGATGGGTGTACCACCAGCCCTTCTAGTGCTTTAGGTGCCGGGAAGCGGCTGAATTAGGAAAGAAATTGTGTTGTTCCACAGCTTTAATGATCTTGTTTCAACAAGTGAGCCACAGAGCATCAGTGTATAGTGACTGAATCCAGGCGCCTGCCTGCAGGGCACCGAAGTTAATGCTTCAGACAGCATATCAGTAACCCTTCAGGCACCAAGTGTGTCTGAGAGCGGTGAGCCCGCTGACAAGCGCATAGAAACTTCTATACTAGTTCATACAAACACATTACCTCAACTAAGTGGTGTTTTTATACTAAGATTATATGAGCCTTATCTAATTACAGGGCCTAAGTACAAGTCTAGATTACTTAGAAGTACTAAATTGAGAAAAAAGGGTTTCTGACCACTTATTTGAGGAAAATGTGTTTGTATTCACCGTTCCAGAGTGAGGTATTATTATCCCTGGCTATGCACTGTTGTTATGTATTGTTATTCAATCATAGACTTAGGGTAAATAAGCTAGAACACCTAGATTGTGTTTCCTAACAAACTAATATATGTAAGACAAATAATACGAGTGGTATGTGAGTAGGTCGCACATACAACTAATTGCGTTCCCGCTTTTATGGGGGGGTCTAACGAAAATAAATTTTTATTTACTTAAGCTATAAATTACATCAATAACTTATTCTAGTATTTCATGTGACGTGACGCCTTGTCGCGAACATGATCCATTCAAATTATCTTTGAAATGTGAATTAAGAGCACAATATTCCTTATTTTTGTGCTAAGAAGAGTTAATTAAAAAAGATATTTTTTTTTATGATCGTCTCTAGATAATCTGAATATTTCACAAATATCAATAACAAAACGAATCTTATCATGCCATCTAGTGCTATTTATTTGAACCAAATTTTCTTTCTTCGCATTGGGTTTCCGTAATGACAGCTTAATCCTAAATAACCTCGCAAGGACTGGATTTAGGCAAACATCCCTATTTATCCACACATACAGAGTGCAAACTTTGTGTAAATTATTTCACCACCACTGCTCTCAAAACGGTGAAGGAAAACATCGTGAAGAAACTGGCATATCCTAGAATAAAAATCTAATTCTTGTGACCACCATCCCGCATTGGGCCCGCGTGGTGGATTACAGCCCATTCCTTCTCACAGAGAGGAGGCCTGTTTCCCAGCAGTGGGAACATTAAAAAGGCTGATGATGATGATGATGATGATACAGGGTGCAACGGATGGTGTGATCATATTTTAAAACTGCCCTTTCCCATTTCAATGAATAAGTTTCACCAAGCAAGCCACAGGCAATGCCCAAAAAAAAATGGATTTTCTATACAAACTGGAATTGCATGATCTAATGCCGCCTAGCCCGTTTCATCATCGGACTACAAGACGTAAGGCGATGCGCTATCGGTACATGGTAGACATCCCATTGCACACATACGCGCTAAACCTTTTGGAAATTCGTTAATTATGCGTCTGTGTTTCCCGATAGCTACTCGAGGTCTAGTGAATATGTTACTTCTAGGCAAGCGTGCTACACCGTCGACCACATCATCGCTTACTACCAGGTGAGATGGTGGTCAAGTCAAGCGCGAGACTACCTAAAATAAAAATAAACAAGTCGTTAGCTGACTAACCCTCAGTTTCCCAACTGAGGGTTAGTCAGCTAACGACGCGTTATCTTCTGTGATTGGCTGTCGAAAATTCATTCAACCAATCACAGCAGATAACGCGTGCTTGACAATTTGTCACATTAATTCTGCGATAATTTTAAGGTGGGAAACTGAGGGTAAGGGCCAGTTTCTGAAGTAGACGTCACATCTCAAATCAGCTGACAATTTGTCACAAATTAACCAGCCGTCAGTTGTCAGTGAGTTTCTCAACTCTGCATCATCGAGAAATTACGTAATCGCTTGTTAAATTTAATAATTTATTTCGGTTGGCTACCCTAGCTAGTATTCATTCGATTCCTTCACTACTATAACGTAATCAGTAGGTTAAGCAACACCTACCAAGGTTTGTCTTTGGATGGGTGATCGCTTTTTTTGGTTCGTTTGTTTTGGATGGCTGACCCCGCCAGGGTAAGCAACACTTACTAAGGTCAGTTTTGGGATGGGTGACCACTTTTTTTGGTTCGCTTGTTTTTGGATGGGTGAAGCTGCCAGGGTAAGCAACACTTACCAAGGTCAGTGTTTGGATGGGTGACCACATTTTTTGGGTTCGCTTGTTTTTAGATGGGTGACTCCGCCAGGGTAAGCAACACATACCAAGGTCAGTCTTGGGATGGGAGTCAACTTTTTTTGGATTGCTTGTTTTCGGATGGGTGACCTTGGTAGATGTTGTATAACCTAGTGGGGTGACTTTATGATGTGTGACCAAAATTTTTGTGGTGATGGTCACCCATCCAAAGAGTGACCTTTGTTAGTGTTGCTTACCCTGGCGGGGTCATCTGTCCATAAACAAGCGATCCAAAAAATATTGTTACCCATCCCAAGACTGACCTTGGCAAGTGTTGCTTACCCTGGCAGGGTCACCAACCCAGCCGCTTCAAGTTAAACACAAATCTATCCAGAAACTGACCTCGGTAAGTACTAAGTTAACATTAATGCGCGTGAGGAAGGTTCGATTCCCAGGTCAGTATTTTTTTAATTTTATTTTTATTTACCTAAATACAAAATAACTATTTTTGATAATTGTGTCAAGTTTTTATAATGTAATTAAAAAAAATTGTAACATCCTATTTTTTTTAAATCTTGCAAATTATATAATTGATCTAAATTTACATATTTTTTATAATTCAACCCATACCATAGTTTTCGGCGACCCCTATTATCTTTTATCGTAATATAAGCTTTTAAAATCATAATATTAATTTTAATCTGCGAATAATCGACCAATTTCTAACAATTATAAATTAGGCTCGTTGACAAGAGATTAACATTGAAAATGGTTCTCAGAAACCCAAAACTGCTGTAACATGTAGTTAATTCGAGATTTTTCTCAAATGTGACAAATTGTTAAACGCTTGTAAAATTTGGGTGTTGAGAAACTGAAAATAGAATTAACAGGCGATTAATCGTCGATTACGTTAACAGCCCGATAATTTTGACCTGGGAAACTGGCAGTAAGATTTGTACGAGATATGAAAAAAGTTATTCATAATTATGCATGAGCAGAAGTCGTTTTTAAATTATGATCACACATTACAGCCTCTAGATACATCCATTACCTAAGGTGTAAATTGTATTACCATGTGTTAATACGGAATTAGGTCGTTTCAACTAATTATATAATATAATCAGCCAGTCAGTTGCCCTTCCACACATCTAGTACACTCGAAGCCGCAATCTAGCCGCGGTTTACCTCTGACATGCTCTGTTTGCATTTAAATTCCAAATCTGAATTTCGAGCTAATTATTTGGTAGAGGAGATAGAATTTCCTGTTGGTAATTGCTTTTTTTTTAGTTTCAGTGTTATTGAAAGTGACATTTCAACTAGTTGCGTCTTAGTTTTTTGAGTGCAATGAATACATACAGCCGAAGCCCACAAGAAGATTGTGATGATGAATCTGAAACATAACGGAAAACAGCGCGCTTAAATGTTGCTTTTACCAAACAACTCTATAGTTATCATACGTTTCCAAATGGGTAATTGAAAGGCAATGAGGACACATTGTCTTTAATTAAGTGACCCATCCCAATTAAGGCCCCTTATTTCAGCAGCTAAGTCAGAGTAATGGGAGTGACTATGCAAAGTATTGTTTTTATGAACCTGTAGGTAATGTCTCACTAGTGGGAAAAGGTATCTCCCATAGCCTTCCACTCTTCTCGGTATTTTCCCTTTTTGCGGCCAATCTTTCGTAATCGCGTCGTCGTCACGCAAGTATTTCTTAGGTCTCCCTCAGCAACGAACCGTCTTCTAGATCCACTGCATGAAGTGTCGACCCTAAAGTTAAGTTGCCCATTTTTAGGCAAATATTTGCACTTCCCTCGATTCTACGATTTAAGTGTTAATTTAAGTTATTAAAATCCTACAAGTTGACTTTTCAAAGACCATGTGGTAGTTCATGCGAGAGAAACTATACAGGTTCCTGTTGCTCTTTCCAGCAGAATCAATATTGAACGGGAAGCAGTTTCTGACTATTAAGTGTGTGCAGTAACTTTCTCTTACAATTGTTTTGATTGGCTGTAAGAAATGATCGGGTATTGATCTTTGTGTGTTCGGTTACGTCTGTCTTGTTTAGAGACATTACAATAGTTAGTGCATTTGACTTCGGATGATTTGATAGGACTGCTTTACTTGTTGGTTCAACCCATAAAGGAGCAAATCTGCTATACGACTTTGCGATGCCTAACTAGTTATAGCTATCGCAAAGTCTTATCGCAGATTTGCTCTTTAGACATATAGATAGATAGATAGATAAATCATTTATTTAGTGCACACAAAAGAATTAAATTATTAAAATTTTTATGTATGTTTAAAAACAAGGTGCCAACATAAAAAGAAAAAGGAAACCATACTTACGAAATAAAAGTCAAAGTGACACCAGTAACATTAGTTTTGACAATCAAGGATTACTATTATTTTATACTGGTTGACAATCAAAACACAGTGCGGCTTTCCGTCACTGTCTCTTTGGTCTAGTAGCAAGCGGTAGGTACTGCTGGGCATGAGGACATGGGGAAGGATCGACTGCGCAATGTTTTTTTGAGAATTTTTCAGAAGCAGGCCGGAGTCTTTTTTTTCTATTGGCTCGCGCTTGACCACTATTTCACCTTGGGTAGCGATGATGTTATCGATGGTGAAGCAAGCTTGCCTTACTTGTATTTATGCGCGGGTAGAAGCATCAACTGCCATAAGATCTTTATAATTGAACATAAATGTGGAATATAATAAAATAAATCTATAAGAACACCACTCCCTAATATTTCGTGGCCTACGGGCGTGATGTTATCTTATTTATTTATTTAGTATATGCTTTATTATACACCATAATGGGGATGATGAGCAGCTCGTGGCTCTTATAATTACAGTCGCACGGGTTGATCTTCAAGGTTAAGCAATACATGACGAGGTTGGTCCGTAGACGGGTGACCGTTTCAACATAGCGAGTTTCCTCCGTGCCTTTGAAAGCACGTTAAGCCGTTGGTCCCGGCTGTCATTTGAAGATCTTTGACAGATGTTACGGGTAGTCAGAAGCTTGAGATCTGGCACCAGCTTTGCCAAGGGATATCGTGTTAAACAGTTACTGGGTTGTGGAGGTCAGATAGGCAGTCGCATGGAGCGACTGCCTATAAAGGTAGTCAACTGAAGTCGGTAAGACTGGAAGCCGACTCCAACATAGTTGGGTAAAGGCTAGGTAGATTGATTTTTATTGTAGGTACACAATAATTTACATGAATAAAAAGAAACTCCCGAACTTATGTTTTTCCGTAAACGTCTATCTGTCATCACTACATATTGTAAAATAAAGTCCACGGCCGCGTCTGTACGCGATAAACTACTGAACGGATTTTCATGCGGTTTTTACAAATAGAAAGAGTGAGAAACGAGAAAGGATTTTGTGTATAATTTATCACGGGTTAAGCCGGGGCGGTTCGCTAGTAAACTACAATAAAACTAAGTTTAACGATCTCATTGAAGTTCGTATTGCACAAAACTCTAGAGCTGTCACTCTTGTTTATCAAGTTTATTTCTAGAATCTAAAACATCTCAGTCCTTTGTTTGCTGTAATATACACTAAAGTTATTTCAAAAGCACTAAACTCTTTAGCTTCTGAATGAAAATTTATTAATGTATGACCTCTTTACAACTCACGAACAATCCCCTAGTTTCGTCCCCGGAACCTGAATACCAAACATTTAGTGGTTTATTTCTGGGACCGCGCCACCAATTCATGTTTAAAATAATTACATTAATTATAAAACACCTCTTTAGAGGATTCTGTTGCGGCGCTAATGAATTATGCGATCAAGATAAATTAGGTTTGATGTAATACGAATCTTAGTAGGTATAGCAAGAAGGGTTTTAATTAAATATGATAATAGGTTGAATACCCGGTCGTTGTGCACGTCCCAACAAATTCCTATGCGTAGAAATTCGATAAACATTTTAAAAGGAAATTTAGTTTTCATGAGCCTACTGCGAATTCTATCTCATTTGTTTCACATTCTTTTGTTTTTGTCTTTTCAGCCGAAGTTGGATATTCGTAAAGGGGAACGAGTTTGAAGACGCAATAGGACATTTTTTGAAGTATCTTAAGTACGTAAAAGATAACGTGGAGACGTTTCTAGGAATATCTTGTTCGTTAATACGTGGTGGGACAATTTCTTAGTGTCAAACTGAATTCAGTTTACTCCAATGTGTGTGGTTGATGTTTGTAGCAGTAGTAGTAATCTGATATTGAGACTCCTGAAGTTGGGCAGGAGTGGAGTTACAAAGTTAAGATTGCAAAACAAACCGGTAGAGTAGTGAAAATCTTTTACATACTCGTAGTTGACTGTGGGGTTTTTGTCACTATAGTTAAACTAGCTTCTTCCTGCGGCTTTGCTCGCGTGACAATCTAAAATTATTCCAAGGAATATAATTTGACCTAATTCAAAACATGCTCTACCCGTGTGAGCAGTGTCACATGGTGAGCCATGTCAAAAACGTCCAACCGTTAAAACGAGAAAAGGTAACAAACGGTTAGTCAGACCGAAATTCTGTTGCAATTATAAGATTAGTAGAAAAGGTACTAAATAATACGGAAATAGAAAATTCAACTCTATCTAATTCAGTTACTTCGTCGTCTTTGTGCAAGATGAGAAAAGTGAGACATGAGACATAGTTTACCTTGTTCAACATCCGACCAATCCCTAAATTCAACCCGAGTCTCACACGACTTTAACCCTCAACATAGTTGTAAATATCGTCCGCTTAATTAAGCCAACAAACGTCTGGTAGTGTGGAGAGAAGCCGCGAAGTTTCCTCTTTAGCCGGCTCTCATAATGTCCCCAGAGACCGAGTGCCACCATTATCTTCACTTAATGCAACTTGCACGCAAATTCAGGCCGACGTTTAATCGTACAAGTTTGAAGAGCTCCTAAACCAGGGGTACTCAAACTGGGTATAGGGTAAAGTATAGTTCAAATGGTAGCGATTACTGATATAACGACACATGAGGCACCAAAGTTACATTCTGCCAGCCATGGCGACTGTCGAAATGCCAAAATAATGATTGATCACTTAACATTTCGATAGCAACATTCCCTCATAACTTCTAAATATATAAAAGAGAAAGTATGTTTGTATGTTCCTTATAGACTCCGAAACGGCTAGACCGATTTCAAAAATTCTTTCACCGTTGGGAAGCTACACTTTTCCCGGGTGACAAAGGCTACTTTTTATCTCTGTATTCCCACGGTAACGGGCATTATACGGTCGTATAATGCGTCTTGTTTGTCCGCTGGTTATGTATGTATTATAACTTCACAAACATAGCACATACGACATCTAGAGTCCACTCTTGTAAATTATGCATTATCTAGATACATGTACTAGAACACAAACAAAATGTGATGTGGCTCTGCAAAAACCCCAAAATACACTAAATAAAAATAATTTAAAAAAACTAAAACACGACTACTGAAAAATCAAGCTCTAAAAAGTATGAAACAAGAAAATATTCTTATCTGAAATTGTTATGTACAAACTATTTGATATGTATCGGGTATTATAGTAAAAACAACTTACATGTAATACGTAATTTTTTGTTGTATTTCATACATATTCATAGTTATCAGAGGATAACCGTGGTCGTATGCTACTTTGCAGAATATATTGTTTTGTTACTGTCGGTGGCATACGACGTCGCTGATGAATGTTACTTAGCTTAGCTAGAGGCTATGTTGTCACTTTTCACTATGCTGAAAGTTAGAATATTTACGCGTATTTAAGTAAACAATCATAAAATTTGTCATTCTATTTCACAGATTATCTGGTTTGCGGTGTTGGCAGTTGATAACATTAAACCAATATCTCCATAACCAAAAACTCTGGCACTATAAGTTTGAGTACCCCTGACCTAAAGGGTTGGGCCGCCGCACAGTGGATCGAAAAACGGCTCTAGAAGACATAGGAACTTAAATTTAAAAGTGTCGGTTTATTTGCTTCGTATGGCTTCTAATAGCTTATATATTTCATAGGATGCAATCTGGTAGGCAAATCGGGAAGAAAACATTTTATTGTATAAAAATGTTTGCATGCAGCTGATAAAAAAAATGCATAAATCGCCGGAACCGCAAGACTTACCGTAATATCCTTGTATATCTACCCGGTTTTAGAACTATTTATTTATGATTTTTGGACATACTTCGTATAACGAAACCAATTTTTTGTTTTTTTATGTTTTTTAACTTTTTTTACCTAATATTTATTTAATACTTCATGCACACAAATGTACAGAGGCGGACTTAAATATATGCTATAGATAGTAATACAGTTATGATGGATATGTTATGTGATGTGTGAACTCTTCAATAAATGACGGTAAATCATCCGAGATTGCTGCAATCATAATAATATGTCTGAATATTGCTTACACCACTTCATTACATAAAATTTCACCAGTAGACTCTGAAGGGGTACACAAAGAGAGAAGGAATTCCAAGCAAAAAAACCGACACTTTTAAAGTTAAGTTCCTATGTCTTCTAGAGCCGTTTTTCGATCCACTGTGCGCCGTAGGGGTTGAATCCTTGACTACTTGTATCATATAAGGAGTCAAGGATTCAACCCCTATAGACGAAACTTTTGGAGATCATGCAAGATCATAAGTCTGCGGTAGTTACTAGTAGTTAGCTATACCTACTGGATATTGTTACAACGAAAACAGTATGATTTTAGTTCATGGTAATGTTTTGGGCTGTGAAAGTACTTACTCATGAATATTGACAACTTTAAGTATGGTATCAAGTTTGAAATACGAAAAAAAAAAAAAAACAATTCCTTCGACAAAATTTAAGGATAGCATGATTTTTCGTTTTTTTCTTCATATTTTTAAATTGGAACTGTAATAAAAGTTGTTTATATAATATTCAGAAGGGGTAAAAGTCTTGACCGCAAAAAATATTGCCAGTCAATTAACAGTCATCCTGTAGGATGTGAGGTCCTCTGACCTTAATCAGGGTATATTTTGTTCAATTTAAAGTAGCCAAAGACTTACACGTGCAGCCAAGGGTCACAATGAGATAAAATCTATTTCAAGACAGAATGGTTAATTAAGAATTAACCATTAACCATTATCCTTTTTACAAATAATTTGTTTGTTAGGGATTTTCTATTCACAATCATTTGAAATACAATAGATACCAATAATTAGTTGGACGGAATTTTGTTTTGTTCCATAATTTCTCGTCAATATTGGGTATTGACGAGAACTAAATATAATAGACCTTTAGAGAGAGAGACATAACTAGGTACTTATCTATTATTTTATCTGTTGATAGAGATACATTATGCCCTGATTTTTCTGTAGAATTATTAAGTAACTAAGTAGTTCTTCCACCAATCCGGATAAATAATGCTTAAAATTACGTATATCATATTCCAAAAGATACAGTAATATGGCACACAAATGTCAGTCGCTCCCGTGCCTTCATTGCGCCACTCTAAATTAATTCCCAGCAAAACTTTTTAATTCGAATTACTCGTAACTTCTTGACGCTTGACGGGCTCATTAAATTTTACACTGTGACTTGACTTGCTCCCGGGAATGTTTCATTTTGAAATAGGTAGAAGTATAAACGCATTAAGAATGGCCACTATTTATAAAAGCTTTTTAACTAGGTATAGGATTAGTTTAAATAGGTACTGATTAGCAGATTCTTAATTCGAATCTAAGGATAATTTGAAATAAGAACTTTTTATTTGGTTTGGGAAATCATTCAATGACTTCTCCCGCTCTGGGTGAAGCGCGTGTCAGACTTTTACTGAGTAAAACTCGCTCGTGTTACTTGACAGTTGCTTGTGCCAGGGCCGCAGTAACTCTCTTTTAAATTTTTCCGCTACCCTGAATTTTGAACCTGCTATTCAATATTTAGAAAGCTTTTATATTAAATGTTCTTATGTGTATGTGTGTCTCAATACAGACAAAACATCACGCCGCCTTAACTCCTTGAAGGGCTAGGCACAGGCGTAAATATCTATAGTATTATTCTCTCAGTTCGCCAGTTGTATCTTAAAATCTTTGTATAATCCCTGAGATAAAATAAGAAAACACTTGAATAAGAATATTCATTGCAAAAGAGAGACAAAATAATTTATAAATTAAATTAAATTCATTTGAAAATTTGTCTCAAAAAATTCTTAAGATTATAAAATTGATCAGCTTTCAAAGACAAACTTTAAACACTAATGAATTGTTCGAATAAGACTTAACTTATAAGTCAACTACTACAAAGCTTAACGAAGCAAACGATTTTCAGACTAAACATGGAATACATTCAACCTACATATATAGACCAAAGCAAGTACCTCTACACAATACAAGGGGTCTTGTGTAAGCCAGTACACAAACGATGTACCGACGCATTTATCAAACTCTGCAATAGACATTACTTAGTCCGCAGACCTCACAGTCTATTGTTATTGAATGTACACATAATTTCACTCACAATCAACCAGGCTGGCCTCAGGGCGGTATAGGTACGAGCCATAGAGCATAGAAACCCCTTAGCGGCCATTGTAAGGGTGCTTTTTGACCATAGTTGAGAGACGTAGCGAGGCGGTGTGCGAGTATACAATCCACCAATGAGATTCTTCTTTTTCCTCGCCAGGCTGAACGCAACTGTGGTAAAAAAGGGCTAGTAGGGTAGGGTATTTTCATACAAAAAGCAAGAGATGTGTGTGAGGGATGCGGGTGTTAGAATTTGAAGTATGTGTGACGTCATTAAATCGTTTATTTTCATTTTTCCATGGTTTACTACATAATACATACCTGTCATATTTATTAAGCACCTACCGACAAATGTCTAAGTACCTACCTTAATTATTATTGTGGTGTCAACTACCTTCAAATGTAAAATAGTACCAACCTAAATATTGTTGTGTGTACAGGCAATAACTCTAAACTTATATTTAAACCACGTTGATAATATATCTATAAATGGTTACGTAATTTGTAATGATCATTGTGATGTATCCTGGATTTTATAATGCTATATTGGTATTATAAGTCCTTTGAAACAATTAGTACAATACTGTCTGTTAGTATCAATATTCTTTCGAATATTGATTAAGAATTACTATATAGGCGATATTAAATTCCTTAATTGTCTTGATACGTTTTAAAACATATTCACTTCATAGTAATTGATTATTGTTCACCTAATTTTGAGATTATTTGAAGCAATATAGAAAATGGCGGGATACCGCGCCATTTTCTCATATTGGACGTATTGAGACACAGATAGACCCGATATTATAAAATATTGTGTAATTGATAAGCGGACTTACTTTTTGGTGAACTACAAGCCAGTACAGGCCAGATATTGTTATTTAGAAGTATACTACTTTATAATACTTGGTGTAAGATCGACTACACAAGACTAACGTAAGTTATTTGATATTATAACTTTATAATTTCTAATGGTTGTGTTGAAGCTGTATCTATATCGTATTATGGCCTTTATTCCTAATGTGTTATATTGATTTAAGGGCTATTCGGTCCTTTGCCTTATCCTTGTTATTTTGAATCTATAATATTGTAAATACTTTGTGTTTGTAAAAGATATCGATTAATACTACGAAAGAGCTTCCGTGGGGTTTGTTGCCCTTCTTCCCCACGAGAACTAGTCTAGCGAAAGGGCAGTAAGCTCAATGAGCCTTCTAAATATGAATTAATTGACAAACCTTACTTAAATAAATACCTAGTCTTGTCTTTCTGTGCTTTTATTCATAAAACCCTTTCCTTACACACCACATACATTAGAACTCTGATACACCATAAATAACCAGTAACCATCTTGACATTCCAAGCTTGCTATCTTGGTAGATACCAATACTTTTATATAGAATTCCATTCATGATTCTAACACGGGCAAGGATTGTGTGTAAGGGATGTGTGTATCTGCGCACAGCTGCACAGAGACGCTACCCATCTTCGTCCCACTCAGTTACACAGCGTTTCATAGAGTCGCTACGCATACTCGTACTGCACAAGTTCCTCGCACAGTTTTGGTGAAAACAGTCACACATTTTCACAGCGCCGCTACGCATTATCGCACAGGTGGAAAGCACTCTTAGATACGGTATTGCCAACACCTGCCCTACAAAGCAAGCATGTCACCGTTTACTTATACTACGACAGAAATAAAACGGTTTGAAAGATGTCCGTGAGCGAAACAAAATACGTATTGAAACTGATGGCTTTGAAGGGTAGACTATGATAAGCTTTGGTCTCTCGATCAGAACGCACAACGCTGCGATATGCGGTACCGGACACACATAAAATCAACTAAAATGGTATTTTGTTTAAGGAGGATTAAGTGTCCGATACCGCAGCGTTGTGCGTTCCAATCAAGAGACGCACGTACAGGTTTTACAGCGCACTTTCGGCGCCTCGAATGATATTAGTAAGTACTACATCTTTAGATGCTGCCGGAGGCTATTCCTAACCCTGTGTGACGACCCACCCAAAGAGATGCTGAGGTCAGATATGACGCAGCATATCTTAGTTTATTACCGTGCGTTGCCTCTTTTGTTTTGTTAATGGTGATTAGGACTGCATATATTTTCCACCGCCCTTTTAAAGCGGGGTTTGGTTCACTAGTGAGTGAGGCATTTACGGAGAATTCACTTGGATGATAGGTTTTTGCGCTAAAGTCTCTTGGCCTTTTCGAATAGGTAGTTGAAAAATCGTCCTCAGTTGTAGTAAGTGCTGCTTTAATTGAAATCATGAAGAATTAGGCTTAGGTACCAGCTCAGGCTGCTCACTCAAGCGCTTAACTTCATTTTCATAATATATAGATACTATCAGTAGGTACAACAGGTATAATTCTCTCCGTCTGCCTGTCTTCAGTCCATACAGTCTATTATGTGCCCACAAGTGGTACATAGCTCACCTCTCTGTAAGCGCTCTGGGCAGAAATTCACCACGTGGGCGTAGTACGGGTAGATGGATTTTCACTCAATCATTCGATCCAAGCTTCACTCATTATACAAAACACTTAAGTTATTCAGGTCAAGAATGGATAATAACTATGTTAAACTGTACTCATACCAGAAATCGGCAACACATTATGAGATATTATAAACTTTAATTAATACCAACACCAATTAGCCACTTTTCATAAATAAAATATTTATCACTAAATCATAGCTAATTATAATAACATGATGTAATCATTATAGCGTAGGTAATTCAAAACCGGCAATTTTAATAAATGAGGCGTTAAGAATATCACAAAAACCTTTTGCTACCAAACCGCTCTGTTTGGGCTGGAGTTAGATATTAGTATCGGAATTGTTGTTATATCGAGAAATGATAAATGGGCTAATATTTTTGTTAAAAACTGTATCAAAATCCATTAAATAGTCTCAAAGTTTTGCGGAATTCCCAAACAAACGCATTCGGCCAGTTTACTCTGGAGACGTTAGGCAAAAACCATTGAGGAAGGCACTTTGCCCCGGAGTTGGACAATTCAGGTTAAAAAACAAAAACCCTTTGCTATCGTTACACTTCTTCTATAAAGTTATAAATGTCCTCCTTAGCCTTTTAGCTACTCTCTCTCAGAAACACTAAACGAACTTGTCAAAAACAGCACCTGGAATATTGTCCTTCTTGTCTATATCTACTAAAATAACCCATTACAATAACAAGTATTCCTCTTTCAGTTTATAAATGTATTCCAATTATTCGGCAAAATAACAATACATTATCAAAACATACTTTTCATTGACCTTTTTGTTCAGAATAATAAACTATTCGCTGTTTAAAAGTTGAGGCAACATCTTCGATACTTGTCTGAGCTTCGGAAATAACTATTAAAGATATTTCGACAACTCTTTACTTTGAAGTATTGCTTTTTAAACTTGTTTTTTGTTTGAATATAACGATGCTAAGATAAAATAAATTATGAACGGAGCTGCGAAAAAAGAGGTCCCAATAAGACAACAATGCTTTTCTTTAATTCAACCGAACAATTTCTTTTTTTTAATGGATTCCAAATTCGAATGACTCTTCAAAACCAACCAGAACTATTTTCTTTCAACTTGAATGCTGTAAGCAACCTTCACCGATTTGTGAACTAAGTATTTGAAGATAAGTATTTGTCAAACTCTAATTTAGCCTGAAAATCTGTCAAGATTCGGTAGTAAAGTAGGGTTTGACATGTTCTTAAACTCCAAATACTTGATTCAGAAATCGGCAATATGTCTATCTATTCCCAAGTCTTTCTAACCATTGTTTCACTGATCGAAACAAAATGAGAGTTCGATAGAAAGGTTTGTACCTTCATCTGAATTTGATTCGTATCTGGAACTGTGCCAAAATGGAAGGATTTGTAAATATAATGAGGAGACGATTTTGTCAAAAAAATACACTATTGATTTTCTTTTCGACTCCCATTTCTACGAATTGAACTTATTTCTCGATATGTCACGTTCTTGAAATTTTCGCCATACCTGCTATTAATAATATGTTCTAACGATACAAAATTACTTCCACAATTCCACATCACTATAAAGTTAAGAAGAACAAAATCTCAATCGCCAGTCAACACCGTAATCAGTTCTTTCGCCACTTTCCAAAGAAACATCATTTAATATCACTTTTCATCCTTTATAAGGTTCAATAATTTTTTGTCGGATTTATTACAGCTATTTAATCCAGGGGCGTTAACAGGCCAATGAAATATAATTAGAACGAAAGTATTTCGGGGATATTTGCACGTACAGTAAGGGTGTTTACACACTTGTGTCCTCTCGATAATGCATGACTGATATTCAATGGGCTTGTGTAATTCCCGCTTCAGTTTGACCTCGCCAACGTTAGCACAGGACGAATTATTCACTTTAGATGTGAAAACACAAACCCGATGACAAGTTACGAACTAGCTGCAGTAGTCACTAGTCGCGATTTACGCGCGCATAAATCGCGGTGTGAATGCTGCATAATCGTTCGCTGTGCGTCGCCGAATCACGTCAGTTTGGAAATGCCCTAACTGCACAGTTCAGGGTAACAAAGCGGGGGTATGAAGCATGGCAATAAAAATGTAATTTAAAGTTACCGCGGACTCCATAAACGGTTGACATGGGAGAAGTACCTACATTAATTTAAATATTTCGCTGACAATTTTAACTTCGCTTTTGTTAATTTTTGTGAGAATTTTTCGAGACTTATGATTTATGGTACAGGCATTTGAAGATTTTTTTTTGTAAGAACACATTAATCGAGACGGCGGGTTGAGCTTGATTCCTACTCAAAGGACTGGCTTGAATTCGCAGAAGACAGGGAAAAGGCCTTTGCCCTGTAGTGACTTAACACAAATACCTAACCCGCAACAAATAAAGTGTTTTTTGTACAACGCTCGAGATAGTTTTTCAGTTGTAACCATCACTTTTTATTATATGTGTTTTACGTCGATAAATCATAATGCAAAGGCTTACAATTTAATTACTCCTTATTTTCGTGAAGTCCCTATGGATACCCTTCATCTGAGAGAACGAAGGCTTATTACGGACTCCAACTGACTAAAATCCCACAGCTCCTAACGCTACCGTAAGTTGAGGGCCCGGGCTAAAATTAAATTCACACATACCACCCCAGCTGGTATCGTCCCGGATTTGCTAGCGAGCCCTACCACTTATTGCGATCCAAGGAACACCGGTACCATGCTTCCGTAAAGACGCACAAAATCCAAAGAAATTAACCAAACATGCAACATCAAATTAAGCAATATATTCCGCCCTCTTTTCCTTTCTGAACGTACTGCAAGAACTATGTCATGAGTCGAGATATGGAGTATCATGTGCAAGCAAGTTACTTCGGCTTCAAACCTACGTGTGTTCAACATTTCAGAGGGTTCCATTGAATAGCAAATATTCGATGGGAGTTTCCGGCCACTAACTGTATTTTAACATTGCGTTTAGAGTTGTTTTCTGAAGTATCATTTATGCAAGTGTTTTAAGAATAAAATATGCAGAGCTTTGCGTGGACTGCCTCGTTCGTCTAGTGGTAGGAAGCACTACTGCTGAGTTTGAGGACCGATGGGCATGGATTCGATTCAGGTTCGAGCAAAAAATTTTTGAGTTTTTCCATGTGGAATTTCTAAGTAGCAGCTTGGAGTCTATACATTACTGTAAAAGCCCGAAATACGATAAATTCTAGTATTTACCGGTAAAAACTAGGATATACCAAATCATACTGGTATAATACCCGAAATTATCTATGATAATTGCTAATTACCGGCTTTTACCAGGATTTACTGTAAATGATTAAACAACTGTAATGTCTATGACACACTATGATGAGAACAATTTAAGGCCTGACTGATTAGCTTCACCTAAGTTGGTAATATGTTTTTTGCACGACGTTTTCGGCGACTTTGACTTTTTGTAGCATTATAGTATCACAAACATTAAAACATTTCAACATTTACAAGTCTCTGAGGTCAATCCTAACATTTACCGAGCAATTGCAGGTAAAAGCTCAAAATCAGCGATTATCTTAAATCATTTTGGGTTTTTAACAGTATGACTTGGTAAATACTAGGTTTACCGGTAAATCCTAGGATTTACCATACTTCGGGCTTTTACAATATCATCATACGGGTCGGAAAAAGTGTTATATCGGGATAAGTGGCGCCATCTACTGTACTATACGTGCCCCACTGTCTAACACTGGAATAAAGGCGTGATGTATATGCAGAGCTACAGCTACAATAGCGTTATATCGGGATAAGTGGCGCCATGTACTATACTATACGTGCCCCACTGTCTAACACTGGAATAAAGGCGTGACGTATATGCAGAGCTACAGCTACAATAGTCTTATATCGGGATAAGTGGCGCCATGTACTATACTATACGTGCCCCACTGTCTAACACTGGGATAAAGGCGTGACGTATATGCAGAGCTACAGCTACAATAGTGTTATATCGGGATAAGTGGCGCCATGTACTTTACTATACGTGACTCACTGTCTAACACTGGAGTACAGGCGTGATGTATATGCAGAGCTACAGCTATAATAGTGTTGTATCAGGATAAGTGGCGCCATAAAGTTGGAGAAATGCCATGTGAATATTCACAACGACATTGTAAGGACCGAGCAGACCATCGATCAAAATATTGTGGTAAATGCAATATTCCTTTGAATGCAAAATAACAGATTATTTTGACTATAATCGGGTCAATATCTGTCATTTTCCATTCACATTGCTGTGAACATTTATTCAAATAGGTACTGACCATAGCCTGATCGAGCTTCAAACTGCAGACTGGAATTCACTCGTGAGTTATGAACTTAATAATCCTTGGGTAATATTTATGCCAAAATAGGAGCCACAGACAAGTTGCCTGACAACCAAGATTTACGGACTGACGCACATACGTTTCTCCAATTGTGTCGGACATTTGCAATATCTGTGTGCGGTGTAGTTATAAATTAGTCTAAATTGAGACGGTACCTAGTGTCCAGGTGACATAATTCAATTAGATTGCTAGCCATTTGTTAGGCTGCCCAGCGACGGGCTGAGTTATGTGCTGCCCTCTGAGGCCGTGCCCGTTTACACACGAATTGCATTGTATTGCTAGTTTCTGACTGGACCCTTCGGCGTTGGCTTCGGTTTCGGCCGTCTTCGGCCAAAAATACCTTTTCATCTTCAGCTAAAATAGGCCGAAGTTTTTAAAAGTTTCTAACAGTGCTGAAATTTAACGAACTGTTACGAATGCGAGAGAGGAGCGCGATGGTTAAGGCAACGGGTGAGGTTTTATACCGTTGCCAATCGCCATTGGCAGAAGATAGATACATAACACTAAATAAAAGATGTCACAAATCATAAACTAAAATTTTTAGGGTTATTCAATCGTTGGCTTCGGCTATGGCCGAAGGTTGTGTGACAAACTCGTGTGGTAATGGAATTTTAATTTGACTCTTGCTCGCTGTTAATTTCGCATTCTAAAAATCCTTTTTGCGTACCTAATTAAACAGCTGGTGGTAATGTTTGAATAGCTTCATTTTAGAGACCGAATACCTAGAAAATGTTTCAGGGTCGTAGCCAAATATTTTTTTACGGGAAATTAAAGTTGCTTTTCCCTGACATACAGTTTGACATCCATTCACGCCAACACTAACTTTTAAATGTTTTTCGTATTAATTGAGGCAATAACACAATTTAAAGCTTATGCGAGCACTTAGCATTTTCGTTGAACAAAAATTGTTGTCCCTCTAAATATTACGTCTTTCGACTAAAACGAGCTAAATTCAGTCAATATCAATTTAATTGATTTATAAATGACCCTTTGAATTAAAAAGCCGTTGCAATGGAATTTAACCTTTGTCATATATGCCATAGACTTTGATGTTCCAAAATGTGACAATAATCTCGAAATCTGAATTGAAATAGGTACCTGTGTTTGTTGCAATGTTTTAATTGAAAGCATGTTTAACGCTAAATGTTTCCATTTATTAAACAGAACTGACTCATGAATACTCATTAAGTTAAATAATTTAAAATAAGTTGATACGTTGTTTATTATTTGTTTATTTAAGGACCCGATTTAACCGTTGTTTACTTATAGATTTTAACGAATTGACGTAATGTTTTTAGGTTTGTTCAAGTTTAAATTATTACCATTACTTAACGGTATCTATTGGTTATAGGTTACCTGCATTACTTCCACGGATAAGATGGCAGGACGAGCTAGACAAAATTAATTAATTGGCAAGACAAACCCTGGACTGAAACATCTAGAAGTCATGGTGAAGGGTTAGCAGTAGGATGATAAGCTGACAGTAACCAATAGGTAACCTTTAAATTTTTATTTAATTTACTTAATACAACGTTTTATTGCAGTGACTATTCTTTAATTCTGGTGACACTTTTTATCGCCTTTGCCTTTCAGTTTAGGATTGATTGCATTGAGAACTATTGAGCGACAATAAATAAAATAAAAATAAAAAAGCCTTTTAATTCTTACAGCTTATAAAACAATTAAAATTATTAGTTTTGTTAGTAATTAAGTTTGGTTCCTAAATTTACTTGTGTTAGTTTTTCTTTAATCTTATACTATACTATTATTCTTCATTCTGTAAAAACTCCTCTGTAGGTGAAGGCCTCCTCCAAAGCCAGTCCTCTCTAGATTGGGCTACTTGAATCCAGATGGGGCCAGCTGTTTTTTTGATGTCGTCTTCCCAAGTAGCTACAGGTCTACCTCTCTTTCTTTTTCCTTGAGCGACAATATTTGTTAAAAATAATTTTAAAGGACAAACAATATTTTATAATTTTTAAACAGGCAAATTCCAGATACAATTGCAATAAATATTCACATCGTGTCCCGCCGCCATTACTGGTAATAAAATGTTATTCTGAACGCATTAAGTTCGGTTAACAACATTATTAATGAGTTCGGCAGACGGCAGTACGCTTTAAATTACTATTAATTGAAAATTTAAAAATGTTTGCTAATTAATATAGTGCTAATCCATTAAATATTTGTGCATGGTTTTCATCGTTTGTATTTTGTTTATTTGACCATGTAAAAGTACATTGCACTGCATAATATTGGTTTGTTCAAGCATAGGTCCAAAGTACAGTCGCAAGCACTTACTTTAAATGATTGCGATTGTACTTTGGACCTATGCTTGAACAAACCAAAATAGAGAGAATAGCGCTCACTATTTCATCAAAAAAATGGTCTGCGTCACTGTAAATGGTAGAAGTACCCAAGCGGCTGGCAGCATTTGCACATTGCATGGCGGTGCACAAGCGCGTCTCCAGATTTCGTTCAGAGGGGAAGGGGGGGTGGGGGGCATGGCTCTCTAGAGGGGATTTCATTGAAAAAATGCTGTTTCTGCATTGCGGATCGTATTAATATTAATTAAAAAATCTACTGTAAACTAAACCAAGGAGGTCCTTGGTTTGGATTTTCAGTAGACTTTTTGAAGAAATTCAAGCTTGAAAATGACTGTGGTGTTAAAACACTGTGGTTCATGAAAATTTGAGGACTTCATTGATAGATGATATAGCTAAGGTTTTTATCATTCTTGTGCGGGACGGACGTGATCGATCAAGGCCCCAGGCTGACTGAAGGTTGTAAGGCTTCAGCTTGAACGCGTTGACGCCCCTTGCACCTATTGTTCATTTGTCTTCGAGCAAATACCGACCCTGCAGTGGTTGGAAGGCTGCCAAGGATGTTGAGGGAAAGGCGTGATGTCCAGTTCAGAAAAAGAGTCAGGTTTTCATGTCCAAAAGCGACGTCTCTTCATGGTCTCCGTTACGCAAAGTGACGTGGATTTAATATTTGGAAATAATGGCTACGATTAGGACGGTGTCTCAGCGCACTATCCTACTACCACACTTGACCGTAACGAGGACCTCGAAACAACGACCGCGCATAAACTTTAATTACAAAATTAATACCTTATGGCTAGTCGCTGAAAACCAACAGAAACCCCCCTTCTACTGAACCGATTTTGATGAGACTTGTGTCTCTGGATAGGTCTCGAGAAGACCTTCCCTCCGGACCTTGGTCCAGGTTCATATCTGCTACCTTCACGGAGCCCTTGCGTGGAGAACGCCTAATAAGGGGAAGTTCTGTCAGTTTGTAGCTTTATATGCTACTTTACAATACAATGGTGCACTTTAGTGCCAGGGTACCAGCGAGGGACTTGTAGCTCTACTCCTGGACCATCGATCTGTGACAGTTCCACAGCTTCATCTGTCACCTTCACGGGCACAGCCACGTGAAAATGCGAAAACATAGCTTCTGTGCCTGTTCTCGGCATATTTAGCGAGTTTGTACTCGAGCTGGTGGGCGGATCCGCATTCACCAACCGTCATCGGATAGCCCTCGCGATGGGCTACCCCATGGTGGAAGTCCGGTGGATACAGCTTCAACCCTCGATCCAGTATTCACTCTGATGTGGTCGACGATGCGAGAAAACCATGGAACCTCTTACTATATTAAGTCGGTTAGTTCCCTAACCACCAGAGCTGGGCTCCTTCCAAAAATGTGGTTGGGAAGCTGGAAAATTGGGCTATCGAATGGTAGTACCCTGATCGGTGTACCACCAGCCCTTCTGGGACTTCTGTTGCCGGGAAGCGGCCGAAATAGAAAATATCGTGTTGTTCCATGGCTTTAACGCCTCTTTGTGTGTATGTGTAGCTATATATTAGCTATGTGTTGTGACTGAGTCCAGGCGTGTGCCCGAGGGTCCCCAAAGGTAATGCTTCAGATAGCATATCAATAATCCTTCAGGCACCAAGCGTGTCTGAAGGTAGTGGGCCCTCTGGCAGACGCGTAGAAACGTCCATGCTGGCACATACAGACACATTATTTCAAGTAAGTAAGATCTATGTATTAGAATTACATAGATGCCATCTGGGCCTGGACACAGTTCCAGGTCACCTAGAAGCGCTAAAACGCTTATAACCAAAATTCTATTTACTTACTTGAGCAAAAATGCATGTATTTACCATCTCAGAGTGAAACTGTTTTAAACCTGGCTATGTACTGTTATTATGTACAGTTTTTCAGTCATAGCACCAAGGTATACTATCTAGAACACCTAGATGGTGTTTCCTAACAAAACAAATGTGTAAGGTAAATAATACGATTGGTAGGTGGGCAGAGCGCACCTATCGATACTTGCGACCCGGCCATTTTCGGGGGGTCCAAATTAAGTAAACAAATATTTTTTATTTGCTTAAAATACTACTTACACATTTTATCTATAGTATATTAATTCTAATTATACTAGATAACCGTATTTTAGGTACTATAGGCTATTATAAAGCCCTCAAAACGCTATTCTAAAATACCAAATTTGCCTGCTTACGCGCCAGACTATATATATCGTGTACCGCCCTCTGACTGCTCATTTCGAACTAAACGGTCATGGCGGCCGGTCATGTTTACGGAATTTGACTTGTTTTGATTTTGCTTTCTTTCCGTAACTACCGCATTTAGTATGTATGTAACGATTCTAATTTACTCTTTAGACCCCATATTTACTTAATACATACTCATATACACTAAAACATAATGTTTAGTGCCTCAAAAAGTGGTCGAAATTTTATGTTTGAAAAAATTATAAAAGAAAAATTCTCGTCTAAAACTGTTTAGTACGAGCTAGCGCGCTGGGGTAAGCAGACGTATGTTTGTTCATAACATTTTATATCTACAACAAACTATACTACTATTGTTTGTGATGCCCCGTCGCGAACAATTCTATTAAAACATCAGGATAAAGAAAATTTTAGCACTCCACCTTGGTTCTAGATAGATTTTCTGTTGATAATAATTTTATAAAAGAAACAATTTTGTAAATTAACGAAGGAAACTAACTAGTAAAAGATCATGGGCAGATTTCTGAATCATTGAATGACTTTTTCGTTTACCAAATACATGATGTATCCAGTAAATGTACGGGAAATACAGCTGCAATTACCAAAACCCAAAAGTCTTTATTTATGCAGCCCTCAAGATATCACACGGGTGATACAAAACCTAAAAAATAAAAAGAGCTTCGGATTCGACGGCATTTCAATCGTTGTAGTCAAATTTGTCTCTGATATTATCGCAAAACAATTAAGCCGTATAATAAATGTCTGTATAAGCTCAGGTATATTCCCTGATAAATTAAAGACTGTGATCATAAAACCATTACATAAAAATAATGACAAGGAAGACAATATGTCAAACTATAGACAAGTAGCTTTAATTTCAGTGTTCTCTAAGATATTTGAAAAAAATATATACGAATCTATTTACACTTTTATAACTTAAAATGGCATTTTATGTAAAGTTTGTTCTTTCGTAAAAATATTAACATGGCAATATTCGATCTTTTAAAACTAATCATGAATAATATGGACAAGAAAAACCCTATATGTGCAATATTCTCAAACATGACAAAGGCACTCGATTATGTAAAACATGATACTCTCTTAAATAAACTTTCTCTTAAGGAAACGTACTAAACCTAATTAAGTCACGGATATAAAACAATACACAGAAATGTCGACAATCTATACTAATCTACTAAAACCAAGCGTGAACTGTAATATCTATCCAGATGTAGAGTAACAGAATTCGGGTTTCCACAGGGCAGTGTGCTCGGTCCATTATCATTTCTACTTTACATTAATTACCTACCACGTCAAATTCGTCAACACTAGCAGTTTGGTCCAGGCCCAGAGGGAGAGAGGTAATTACCCCCGTTGCACCGCCCCTGTATCCGCATCTGGAGATGAAAATGCTGATTCATTGACAATAGGCCAACTCTCTGGTCAACAACCAACCAACAGCTTGGCGATGTACTCAAATACAAGGATTTTGGTATTTTAGAACGTTAAAAAAATAAGTTCATGGCCTGTCTGACTAAAAATAACATATCATCATTTCAGCCGAAAGACTTCCACTGCTAAAAAAGGGGTTTTCCCCGACTGTCGCCACATCGGTCGGTCCTGTGCGTCCCCAAGTAACAAAAACTAGTTGTATAATAAGCCATAGAACGTTTTGGGCAACACTGTTTTTGGTCCTATAAAACCCCAAAGAAGGTGAATTTTATTCGATAGTGGCGCATTTATTTCTCCATTCAGTGTTAAAACGAACCAATAACAAAATTACACATGGCAATCAGTCAGACACGCTATGTGACAGTGCACGGGTCACAATATAGTGATGTACTGGTTAATAAACACCTTTAAGGATCTTTTATAGTACTTTTTCATACCATACGAGAGTTTATGTTTCCTTTACCTCAGATTATTCACTCACCATGTATTCTTCTATCATGAGAGTGTAAAGACTTGACAAAATATATTTATTTAATATTAATAAAGGGAGTGAAGCAATTTATATTGTATAACTGTTTTATTTTATTATTATATTTGTTTATAGAGTGCAATGATGTGCGACAGCAATTTAACGGATAAACTATGGTTAGGTTTACCAAAAAAATTACGTGCCCCCTTGAATTGTTGAGTTTTCACAAAAAAAAACAAAGCGCCATTATAGCATCATATAAAAATGTCTGAAAATAGTTTTAAAAGTGAGATAATAAAGTATTTTTCAGGACATTATTGTTATTTAATAGCAACATTTATCCACTTTTACGTGTCGTTTTTGTGTTATTAAAGAAACATATACTCTGTCATGACACTAACAAGCATACTATACATACATACATAAACTCACGTCTTTTTCCCATGGGGGTAGGCAGAAACTACAGAACGCCACCTGCTGCGATCCTTACATACTTCTTTTGCTTCACTTACATTCATGCATCTAGTCATACACACACGCCGGTTATGAGTACTGCGCACCTGGCCTTTATTAAGCATATTATAGGAACTGAAAAGTCTCAACAATTTTGCTCAAAAAAAGTGTTTGTTTGATATGCCTATTAGTAAAACTATAATAGTCATCTCTAAACCAATAAAGTATAGTTACATTACATAGTAATACTCTGGAACTAAGCTACATCACAAAATCGCTCTATTGCAGAGTTTTTTGTAACTACCTCACCGCGACAAGATCGCCTTATAGCTGAGTGTTCATCACTGCCAAAACGCGATTATAGCAGTTCGTTTGTAACCTTTATTACACAAATCAGATGAATAAAGGCATTTTTTAACAATTTTATAGAGCAGTATTATTCTGTACTAGTGATATTAGCGCTTGCTATAGCACATACTATAAAAGTTTTATAAAATGGTGTAGTAAACGTTTACATCCTTTATTTATGGGTCATTTTTGTCCTATAAGCTTATAGAGCAAAATTGTGTTGTCGAACGCTTTTATACAACACGCTGTCACCACTAAAACCTTTTTAAAAGAGTAAGTATGGAGTTTCTTGTGCGTTCTTCTCCATAACAAGCTACTTTCCGAATGCACGGTAGAATAAATTTTTATTCCTTTTAAATTTTAATGTATTAACGTTCAAAAGTGTCGCTTGGTGGCCTAGTTGAAATAAAATATCTTTGTCTATAACTCATTTTATATGTCTTTTTCGAGATATAGGCTTAGATTATAGGACTTCTTTGCTGCTCGCATCCAGTGATGAGTAATTTAACAATTTTTCTTCATACAGTTTTACATAATTAACTGTAGGTACCTACATAATATTACCAGTTACTGTTTAATATAATTAATAATATGTAAAAAAGCTCCTCAATAAAACTACCTAAATCAAAAATGCGAACTGGTTTATCGAATTCCAATAAACGATTCACATGAAATCATAATTTCCAATATCAAATACACTTGGTTATCAACAATGCAGGGACTCAGTGCCCGATAAATGATTGGATCCAGCTACGCGATCCCATTTCAAGGCTTTGCATTTAAATCAGAACCACCGGGGATGCAGTTTCCATATTTTTCGGAAATACCAATACGAAATCCTAACGTGAATTAACTTTTGATACCACTTACGTTATTGGATTTTGAGCTACAGGAATATAAAGATTAGATTTATTTTACATTGTCATGTATTCTTATTTGGTAGCTTTAAATATCAGACTGTTAAAATTTGATCCTATCGAAAGTTGATTAGGTTTTCATGAGGTTTCTATTGGCTGAAATCTGAATTGGAACATGTATACCTAATTAAATCGAAACAAAAGATATAAAAGCAGACTTCAAGGAAGGAACATGATATACCTATCAGTACCTATAATATTTTAAGTCTACGCCGTTTTGTGGTAGCTGTCTACAAAGTGTGAGTGGCTGAAATAAAGAGCTTTTCAGTGTAGGCACAAAAAATATAAATACTAGCATACAGATGCCTCATCCCATACAGAGAAATAGTGCCGAGGTAACTAGCGTTTTTCGTCTGATTAAACTGATTATTTTTTAAGAAAATCGATCGCGTACGGTTCTGTTCCACGGATACAGATGGAGTTAGCAGCGACTTGTAATTACTTTTCAATGAATCGTCGTCGGGTCTTTTTAATGTCGGGTTTACTCGGTTCGTGAATAGCTAATTAAATCTTTCGACTCGTAAGTATAGAGACACCTACTTCTGACTGATGGATCCGGCAACTTATCAAAACTTACGAAAAGGCGATAAAAAAAAAATTTAAAAAAATCCTAGGCCTAATAGGCTAATACTTACCTTTTATAACCAGATTATGACATAATACACTCCTGGCTTCGCTCTTGTGACTGATAAACTGAGAAAAATAATTTGACCATACTAACTATCCATTTTGAAAAATTTAAGTAAAGTTTAGTTATTCGATTTTTTTTCAGTTAACTGATCACTTTTCTGGGATTAAAAGCCGATAGTGTAGCTTTCTATCAAACATTTTTATATACGGATCGGTACTTCCAAAGATTACCTTTCACAAACATAAACGATACATTTTTTATACAACACAAACATAAACACGTTACGTATGCAGCGGCCTTTAATTATAGTTAAGATTTATATTCCTCCAGAAGCCTCTTCCAACCAAGTTAATTTAAAGGAAAACTTGCCGAAACAAAGACAGGCGAGTAATGTTGTCGTCACTTGTTAATGCGGTCCACATTTCAACGAGCTCAGGTGTTCTGTCCGTTGCGGAACCATCAACAACTCGCCACTTTTACGAGAACATCATAACTTTACCGTAACGTGTGTTTTGAAGGCGAAGGAACACTGGTAACCCCTGACACTGCCCTGCCTGTTTTTGAGGTGAAAATAAGGCTAATAAACGCGCGACAATGGCGTGATGCATATTATCATTGAAACCAATATTATCAGAATCTATTTCTCAATAGCAGGCCGGAGTTTGGACTTGTGCGGCCGGTTTATGGCAATTGGCTCGCCCCTGTTACATAGGACTTTAACACATCTGTGCGAAATGTGGGTGTACTTTAGGTGCTCCTCTGTGTAAACCTTCGGCGATTACCTCTAGTCTCGGTAGTTCGGTTGCTTTGTTCGGGATCCGACAACTGAGACTAATTTTGTCTCATTAGTTCGGTTATGACGTCAAACCCAACTACTGAGTTTTCCTATAGTGGTCTCCTTCACCAACCTTACGTTATGGAAAGCGGCACACTATACCAGGCAACCCCTTACGAGGTGTCTGGGACCATCTTCGGTAGGTCACGCCTCCGAGAGCACTCGCCCCTGGTACTCAAGAGAAAATGTGAGTTGCACCGTGATTACTCACTACCATTTGTCCAGAATGGTACCGGAGCAATAAAGCCGCTCACCACACGCACCCCAGCACGCCAGCACTAGTGCAAGCACCAGCACCAGCGCAGTTGGTGCTAGCGGATTCAATCCCCGTTAAGGACGCCAGAGAAGCTGGCTCCCATTTCTCCAGAATGGTCCCGGAGCTGTAAGCACGCTCACCTCTCGAATACAAATCATCGCATCTACCCAATGCCTACAGCTGGGTTGCCGGAAAACTAATCCAACGGGTAGTCCTCTTCTTTCTATCCAGGAAAGTGCCGGAGATGCAGCTCGCTCACAGGAGCTCACTTGCTTGAGGGTTACTCACGAACCCCGCGTCTGACCACCAGGTGGCCCTTTGCCTTGGGCCGGTAACTTCAGACACTTGTTGCGCGCGAGGAATGACGCTCGGCCCACACATAGCCGAGCAGACAACATGCCACTCCTCTGCAACCACCACATAGACCACCGCGAGTCCAACCTCAATGTCAGGTACCACCTTTGCGCTTGCAATGGTGGAGGGCCTACCTGACCCCGCGTACCCTGATCCAAACAGCCGGACCCGTAGTTCCAGCTGCGAAAGCCCCCATCTGTTGAGACTTGCTCTGTAGTTCGGTTAATGGTGTAAAACCACTTTCATTGTAAAAAAAATTAAAGTATCATAGCAAGATGGTTCAGCCGTTCAAAAGTTATCCGCATTTTAATCTTTGAATCAGGGTGTTTCGGCAGATATCGTGTCATAATTACGTGTTTCGATATACTGTCGATTAAAGCGTGTCTTCTACTAGGTATATTATACAAGGTTTAAAAAGCATGAAGAAAAAATTAAATTAGAAAAGTAAAAAACCCCCGGCACAAACAAATCTGCCAAAAAATAAGCCTCGTACGTCTGCGTCTAAGTAAATAACATAAACTGTTGTATCTTTTTCTTTGACGTGTTTAGGTATATTTAAACATATTTATTTTTTATTTTTTATAGATTGCTTATTAATTAATAATTACCAAATTATGACTTCAGAGAATATGTTTAATTCTATAATTTATAATAAAAGCATTTTATGTTTACATTACTAACCGGACTGGTATATATTTTAGTATCTAGTATTTTAGTATTAACAGTTCGGTTTGACGTCATAACCGAACTAATGAGACAACATTAGTCTCAGTAGTCCAGTTCTGAACAAAACCACCGAACCACTGATACTACAGGATTACAGGCGTGTTATTATGTGCCGTGGTAATATTATAAATGCAAAAGTAAATCTATCCCTTTGTTGGTTACGTTCTGACGCCTAAACCACTAAACCAATTATGATGAATTTTGGGCAAGAGTAATCTTGGAGTAGGATACTTATAACTCGGTAGTACGTAGTACGGTAGTACGTAATACGTAGTACGGTAGTACGTAATACGTAGTACGGTAGTACGTAATACGTAGTACGGTAGTACGTAATACGTAGTACGGTAGTACGTAATACGTAGTACGGTAGTACGTAATACGTAGTACGGTAGTACGTAATACGTAGTATGGTAGTTCGTAATACGTAGTACGGTAGTACGTAATACGTAGTACGGTAGTACGTAATAAGTAGTACGGTAGAACGTAATACGGTAGTACGTAATACGTAGTACAGTAGTACGTAATACAGTAGTACGTAATACAGTAGTACGTAATTCGGTAGTACGTAATACGGTAGTACGTAATACGTAGTACGGTAGTACGTAATACGTAGTACGGTAGTAGGTACGTAATACGTAGTACGGTAGTACGTAATAAGTAGTACGGTAGTACGTAATACGGTAGTACTTAATACAGTAGTACGTAATACAGTAGTACGTAATACGGTAGTACGTAATACGGTAGTACGTAATACGGCAATACGTAGTACGGTAGTACGTAGTACGTAGTACGGTAGTAGGTACGTAATACGTAGTATGGTAGTACGTAATAAGTAGTACGGTAGTACGTAATACTGTAATACGTAGTACGGTAGTACGTAATACTGTAATACGTAGTACGGTAGTACGTAATACTGTAATACGTAGTACGGTAGTACGATAGTACAATGAATTAAGGGCGACGCCATCGACAGCTACTAGAATCCTACTAATATTATAAATGAGAATTTTGTGAGTGCGGCTCTGAATGATTTTTTACTTTTTATCTCGAGAATATGTTCCCTTAGGATAATTTTCGACATTCACGCGGGCGAAGCCGCTGGCAGAAGCTAGTCACACTACATTATTGTTATAATATTATAAAGGCGAAAGTCTGTGAGTGTGTTTTTATGTTTGTTACTTCTTCATGCTCAAACGGCTGGACGGATCTGGATGAAATTTGGCACTAGAGATAGATTTTAGTCTGGAATAACACATAGAATACTTTTTATCCCGGCAATATGTTCTCTCGGGATAATTTTTAACATGCACGCGGGCGAAGCCGCTCACAGAAGCTAGTTTTATTATAAATGCGAAAGAAACTCTTTAATTCCTGCATTGCTTATTTTTCACACATTAGAACCTGGAGAAACGCAAAGCATACTTTTTATCAACTAAAACACGGAGGCGAAGCCGTGACCTGAAGCTTTTGTGGTACAAGTCTGTGTTCGTCACTCCAGGGTTGCCATTAATTAGCTCAGTATGTATTACTGATTGCTAACTTATCGCGCCTCATTACCGTAATCGTTGCGCTGTGAAGTTTCGTGCGAACAAGTTTACAACTTATTGATGTGGAAGATTTCTGATAAACTCGTTTACAGAATGTTTCTTTTCTAACAGGGATTACCTTACTTCTTGTCAGTTTTGCCTTGTTTTCAGCTGTTACCTATTGTTTTTATCGTTTATCGTGATCTACTTTTTACTGTAATGTGTATAAGTATTATTGTGGGTTCTTTTATGAAAATAATCTATCCGACTATTGAATGTTAAGGAAAATTTATGGTTTGCAAAGGTATACCAGGTCTGCAAAGAGTAGGGGTGGCCCAGTGGTAAAGGTCGCGACTTACAAGTTGTACGTCGTAGGTCCGTACTCAGGCAGGCGCTTTACTTTGTGTAAATTATTTCATCACCACTGCACTCAAAACGGCGAAACAAAACATCGTGGGGAAACCGGCATGTCCTAGAAACAAAAATTCGAGGACATGTGATATCCACCAAACTGCACTGGGCCTGCGTGGTGGATTATGGTGAGTCCTCTCACAGAGAGGAGGTCTATGACCCAGTGGTGGGAACGGAAGGCTGATGATAAAGAAAGGTATACCTACTAATAACTTAGAAATTCATACTTGTGCCACCCACCTCATGTACGAATTTATTTCCTTTGCATCACCCACGATGAACGTACTCCTGGCATTTGCACTAAGGAGGTACCTAATACATAAAATTAGCCTGAATCCACTGCTCTGCAGAAAAAAGGTGAAAGGTGGAACAAACTATGATAAACTCGGTGTATTTTGGTGATTTCAGTTCACTTATCTAGTTACTGAAACAAATTGTATCGCGAAATTAATGTGACAATCAGGTGTGCGTTAACTACTGTGATTGGTTTAGGCCTAATAGCATCATTTGACGTGCGTTTAATTTGTAACGCATCGATGATTTCATTCCTGAATGAGTTGTATTGTTAGAAAATAATGTGAAAAGTTACAACATAATTATATATACCAACATAATATACCAGTTACCTATGTAGAACAATCAAAATGTTTGTTGTGCAAAAAGCTCCGCTTGTTACGAACGAGTTCAATGGCTGGAGAAAATGTTAATTATTTTATTTTTATTCATACACACCGTTTTGGCTTTACATACAATTTTATTAGATTAGGCCGAGATATAATTCCTTATTTTTGAGCTATGCTTCCTCAAAAACCATGTTGCAGGAAAAATTATTTTGCCAGTATAAAATTAAATTTTTAGCTGCGGGCATTTTTTGAACCTTGCTCTTCGATCAAATCTTGGGGCAGATATCAATTTTAAATACTTATTTATGGAACTCGCGGTAGCTGTATTAGAGGTTTTCCTTGTAGCCGACGATGGATTGCTGCAGGAAGATATACTTCCAGTGAAGGAAAGGTCAAGTGATCGTGCATTTCGTTGTTATTACGGGGGGAATAATACTGTAGGTCTGCAAAACCATATAATGTTATTGTGGATGGGCTCGCGTTTGGTCAATTTCTCACATGATTGTAAGCGATGTTGTGGTCGATGATGGGACAAGCTTCTCTAGAAGTTACCTTTTACCTTTTGAATTAAAGATCTCCAGATTGTAGCTATCAAGAAACACAGATCCCGGCAGGGAATTCCACTCCTTAGCATATAATGAAAGGAAAGAAAGTATTCCCAAAAAGATTGCCCGTTTATTTTCTTAGTGTTCCGTGTTCCTATGGACGTTTACGAGCTAAATTAGTACGTGGTATAAAAAAAACCGGCGTAATAAGTTTTATTTGTTGAACTTTAGTGATGTACCAATTAATCAGCGTTGGTGTGTCATTCAGATAACGATATAATGAATTGAGGTTTACGAAATCCTCGCGATTCGTTGAGCGCACTTTGAGGTCGTTCGTTTATAATTTTATTGCTGACGCTGTGTTCTGTTATCACAGAATGATGTTTACATTTATTTATTCTGTTTTTTTTTGTGTCCTATGTATTTTTTCAGTGGACTTTTTAATTGAGTTCGGTTTTTGTGTTGAGAGCTTTTTTGTTGCTTTTTAAGGATAAAAAGTTATCAAAACTTAAAACTCTATCAAACTACATTTGTTATTTATGTAAGATATTGAATGTGGTTTTCCAAGTAGCCTGAATAATTTACAGGTCAAGTTATAAAAGCTTGTTTTAGAAGCAAAAATTTAGACGCAGCAATTTGATCGTTCGGAGAACCCGCTCACAACACGGTCCCTTGCGCATCCTTCCACAAAAGTTGGGTATAGTTTAATTTTACGTACCATTCTGTTTCGGACGAAGTTTGTAATAAATGCTGCTTGTTTTTCTGGCAGCTGACGAAGCTGAGTGTGCAGCACCTGAGCCCGGCTACCTTATCACACGTCGGTATGAATAAATCAAACGTAGAGTGAAGCTTGCTCGGAGTGTAGTGTGTTTTAGCTTACATGTCTGTTTTGGTAAACAAATACGTATCTACAGAAAGAAAGTCACGAGTTTTTATATTAAACTGTTTATCTGAGCATACACGTGTTATTCTGCAGAAATACACGGGGATTTATTCCGATGGTTTAAGTCATATATAGATAATCGAACGCAGGTTGTGGTATTACATGGATCACGTCCGGATGGAAAACCGTCCGATCAGGAGCTCAGGAGGTTCGATCTTAGGACCTTGGTTACCATATTTATCTCGGACATAAAAAACTGCATTATAAATTCAAATATTTTGCTATACGCAGATGACATGAAGATTCTTAAGTCTATAAGTACAGTGTCTCATACAGAGTTACTTCAGTTGGACCTTGACAGATTCGTATCATACTGCAAAACTAATAAGTTGCAACTAAACGTGTCTAAATGTTTTCATGTAGTATTTACTCGTCTGTAAACTACTATTGGTTCAGGATATACGCTAGACGGTACGTACATAAGTAAGGCAAATAAAATCTGGGATCTTGGTGTAGTCCATGACAGTAAATTACTATTTGATGATCACATAGAAACGATTGTCAAGAAAGCACTCAAAGCTTTAGGTTTTATATTAGAGCTTGTTCTAGCTGTCGGAACCTAAAACCAGTAAAATTGCTATATTGTTCCCTCGTGCGCAGTCACCTTGAGTACGTTACTCAAGTCTGGAACCCTCAATACGAGATCTACAAATCTCGTATCGAATCCGTCCAGATAAAGTTTTTGCGATACTTGATTTTAAGGCGAAGCAATTCTCAGTAGACTACGAACACCGGTGTAAGCGAAACCATTTTTACCGTTGCACGTAAGACGTAACATTAATGACATATGTTTTTTGGCAAAAATAGCGAACGGCTCGGTAGATTGTCCCGAACTACTTAGCAAAATACTTCTTCGCACTAACCAAGGCAGCCTACATACACGGCCTTTGCTGCAGACACCATGCGCATCGACAAATTACAGGCGTAACGCCTTCTGTATACGTAGTGTCGCAGCTTTCAATACCTTACCAATACACTTGGAAGTCGATCTCTTTTAAATAAGGAAGAGAATATTTTGGCGGCAGTCGGAAATGAGTGCAAAATTGTTTATGATTCTTTGATGTAAATGTTATGCTAAACATTAATTGTATTTGTTTGATGTTGCACGACTCGACATATTTCATTACTTTTATTTGAATGTTTGTCTACCTATAATTATTATTTTATTCTATGTATCGCTGTATTATAACGACATGTCAACGCAAATGATTTGTAGCGCGATGTATATATGTGGAAGCTTGTAATTAGCCATTTTTCTCACCCACGATTTTTTTATGTTTGTCATTAGTCTGTAAGCTTTCCTTAAAATAAATAAATACAGTTTTCTTGGTTTTTGTCATGAATTGCAACAAAAACTGCTGCGACTGGACCATATCACAATTATTATTTCTCAATATTGATTTTTAATTGTTTACCATGGATGTCAAATTATGAAAACTACTTTTTAGGTAGCAATATAGGAACGTAGTAGGTATCATAGATCTATTATAGGTTCATATACACTGCGTAAGTCCAAAAAAGGCGTGAAAGCTAGAACTAATGTTACTAGCATTTTAATTTTTGCAAAAGGGCTTTCATTATCTAGAGTGTTTTAGCTTTCAACTTTGCTATTTTTTTTTAATGTTTTTAACTTGAAAATTACTTTGTTCAACCTACTACACTTCCATTAATAATATATCAAACATGGGGAGAGATCAGGCGAGGGACAGCTTAACACACTTTCCGAACACCACCCAGTAACTGGTTAAAACGATACACCTTGGCAAGACTGGTGTCTGTTTGCCTGGCTTCTGACTATCTGTTACAATTGTCTACTATCTACAAATACGAGCCAGGAACAACAGCTTACTGTGCGTTCCGAGGCACGGAGGATTCTCGTTATTTAAAGATGGTCACCCATCCATAGACCAACATTGGTAACAGTTGCTTAACCTTGAAGATCAACCGGTGCATCCGTTATTATATATCCATGAGCGACATTTTAATAGAATGCTAATGAGGAAAAACGTGAATGTTATATTTTTAAATTGTAAACCAATTTTCCAGATTGTTTTCCCTTTTTTCGTAAAATGATACAACGTAAAACTCTTCAAAACAGTCTGGGGATGATTCCATTGATAGGAAGTATTCATTCATTAATATTTACTCGTTTCCCATAATTCTAAACTGGTAAATTATTACATTTTCATTGCTGAATAACCTTGTAGCAATTGCTATTAAGCTCATCTTAAACTATAAAAGTACTGGTTAATTAGCTCTCAATGGGGCGGCGCCCTTATCTGATGTAACAATACAGAGTATATCAAAGTTTTTATTGTAATCTATACCTGTACTTTATATTAATATTATAAAGAGGAAAGTTAAAAATTTGTATTTTTGTATGTAACGAATAAACTTAAAAACTACTGGACCGATTTCTAAAATTCTTTCACCGCTGGGAAGCTACACGATCCCCGGGTGACATAGGCAAGAGAGATACTTTTTATCCCTGTATTCCTACGGGAACAGGAACTACGCGGGTGAAACCGCGAGGCGTTCGCTAGTAATAAATAACCCGGTACGCTGTACGGCTGCTGAACCGTTCTATTCTGTAGCCATATCACCGTTATGACTTACGTGAAGTGAGCTTAAAGTGGAGTGAGCTGTCATTGATGCTAGTTATTGGCAAATTTATTACAATCATATCGACAATCGGGTTTACCTATTAAAAATTGGCTATTAATAATTGAAATATCTACATAGACAAAAAAACCTACTTGCATAACCATAACAGACTCTAATTAAAAACTTACAAAGCACGTAAGACTGTTCACATTTAATTCTCCCCCAACTTACAGACAGGTCGTAAATGTAAAGGTCACTTTACAAGTCACTATGAACATTTAACTTCAGAGGGCTTTTTGTTGGAGAAATTATTTAATTAAATTAGTACCCGAGTGAATATGGACTAACAGGGACTAACAAAGCCTCTTTGGCTTGGAGCAGTTTAAATGTTAATTCTTCATGCTCTGAAATGCGGTGTATTGTCTGTGTCGTTCATGCATTTAATGTAATTGTTGCCGTTGCTCTGAGTTTCCGAGAGTTTCTCTGAATTTGAATTGTGTTAGAGATTTTACTTGAGTACTTATTCTGTTTTTTTTTTTGTAAAATGCTTGAAACACTCGAAATGTGTTGATATTTAGAATATTTCGATTATTCAATTCTGTAATTCTTGGAAAGAGAAATACATTTGACATTTTATATATCTTCCGGATCCAAAGTATAAAATAAACTAGCAGCCTGCCCGGCTTCGCACAAAACAATTTATATACAAAAATCTTCCTCGTTTATCGCGTCGTAATTTATTAGTTATTAAGTGAAAATCGTTTCAAAATCCGTTGCGTGGTTGATATAAGTGATGGAGAAACAGACAGAGTCAGACAGCGATTCTGTTTACTATTATACTACTTATATAGAAAAGACATAGTGGGGCCTCTCCAAATCAATTAGGTAGGTACACTACATTTCAGAGCGGACAAAAACCCAATTTTGTTCCCCAAACTAATTCCGGGCGTGAACCTCTAATTATTCTTAATCAAATATTATTGTCCTTATAAATCTTCTTTGTTACGGTATCGACGACAGTCCTACAATACCTATAGTCTCCTTTTGATGAAGATTCGTGTAATTGTCAAAGACTTCTCAGAAATGTCTTGGTTTTGAAGAGGATAATTCTAATCCGGCGAATCAGCTGATGAAGCGGCAAAATCATCTATACCGTAATCGAATTACCGCGAAATATTTTTTCTTTAAATGTCATTTGATGGTAAAAGCTTCCGACGGTATTGTTTATATCCGAAGAATTGCTGTTATTTATTTGAAAAAAAAGGCATTGATTATATTTAATTTTTCGTACAATGAAGTCTAATTCCAAAGAGTCTCTCAGCCAAATAGAGGGGGAGAAAACTATGGACAATAATTTAAAAAATTTGGACAATAATTTTAAAAAGTCATCAAATATACGAAAAGTTTCAATTTCTTCGTCTGATTTGCCGTTTTATGTCATTTTGCGTCAATCGCCGATCAAACGTAAATAAACGGCGCTGCATGTCTAGTGTCCTTTTTGGAAATCTCAAAGTGGAGCCCTGACTAAAGGGCTTCTAACTCAAACTTTGCATATATATTCTCGGTGTTCTCTCAGCAAGCCTCACCTACTCATCATCATCATCAACCTTTTACTCTTCCCACTTGCTGGAACAAAGGCCACATCTCTGTGAGAGCGAATAGAGCCGTAATCCACCACGTGGGTCCAGTGGGGGTTGGTGGATGTCACATGTCTTCGAATTTTTGGTTCTAAGACATCCCGGTTTCCCCACGATGTTTTACTTCACCATTTTGGTATTAGTGGTGATGAAATAATTTACACAAAGTGCCTGACTGGGTTTGGACCCACGACCTACAACTTGTAAGTCGCGGCCGTTACCATTGGGCCACAGATGCTCGTTACTCAGCTATCAACTTTTCGCTCTGAATAACCTTGCTCAAAAACCCTGCTTGTTCGCCCTCTATTATATTACCCACGATATAATTATTCAAAGAAAGCTTAATTTTCATGTAAAAAATTTTTACACAAAATCTTTGTGCTACAATATTTAGCATGTTAATTGGCCATCCTTTTTTACACTGCGTCGCTTGTGCATTTTTCATTATAAAGCAAAACATTTACATAATCATGTTTCTATTAAAAACAGTCACTTTGAGATGTATTCTCTCTAAAGTTGTGTTAAATCAAAATTTTATAAGAAAAATGTAAGGCATTAACTAAACAAATTGCATTGAAGTCTTATTAAAATGTGTAAAGTCCTCGGCATTTTGCTTTCATACAATTTTATAAAATGCAAACTTTGCTAATAGTGTTTTCATTCAAATGGATTTTCTCTTTTCAACAAAAATTGCAATTTTCAGCTGTTTTTATATTTCAAAAGTGAATAAAAAAACCATAGTACAGCTGTTATTAAGGAGCTAATTTTGGCCTTTATTAATATAAATACCTATGAAAACATGAGGTTCACAGAAACTATATTAACCTTAATAACTTATTCAGCTGTACCCGATTAAATACTTGCGTTCGTTTTTCCTAGTAGATATATCATAAGCAGAATTTCAGACGAAATACACCTAAATCAACTTCCGGGGTTTGTTTTGCAGAAGGGCAGAGGCTAAAACCATTAAATCAGTATTACCCCCAACGGTCAAACATAAAAGGTTTTAATTGCACCTAAAAATAACATTTCACACATTCTGCCTTAATTCTTTAACTATACGTGGAACACATTTCCTTCGTTTAATGTCAAGGTTAAAAATGTACTTACTAATGTTATGTGAGCATAAAATTGAGTAGATAAGTACGTTGTAACTATGTGTATGTGATGAGAACACTTTTATGTTATGTAAATTACATTTAACTCGGCGCTGAATAACCAAAGGTCGTAAGCGATGTAACTGGATTCTGTTTATAACAACGTGTTACAAGTATTTGCATGTTTATTATTCAGTTAGCGCTCGTTCACACAGAGGTCCGTTTTACAGGTCAGCTTTATCTATACGTTTGTATTCGGCTATAGCGTACCTAAGCAGTTTTCAACACACAACAATATTAAAATACTAATCCGTTTTTTTTAACTTTGGTGGTACACACCCCCAGTAATGACGGATCCGTTTTAACGGTACTGAAAATGCGGTGTGAACATCGTCTCCAGTAACGAAGGTCCGTTAAAAACGATCTCGAAATACGGATGTTCTGTGTGAACGTACCCTTACTAGACTGAAATCATGTTTTAAGTTTAATGGATGTTGTAGAAGAAAGTCTTCCAACAAAAGTTATTATCGAAGAAATGACCTACGAATGAGGAGCTAGTAATAACAGCCGCACGGATCGATCTTCGAGGTTCAGCAACGCTTGCCAAGTTCGATTAGTGGATGGGTTACCATCCATTAAATACCGGGAATTCTTCATGTCTCAAAAAGTTACGTAGACGTTAAACTGTTGGTCCCATCGATATATACCTATGTACAGAACAACTATCTGTCTTCTTAGTTTCCCACGGAAAACTTCGTGTTTCGTCAGTCGTCGGATTTCTATCAGTTTTCCTTTGCACTTGGTGCAGGCCAGACGAGTGTCATTCTGATTTTCGACAGTTAATTATTTCGAAACGGTCGACTACACAATGCTTCGACAGAACATAGACACTCTCTTTCAACTTGGAATTATGGATTTGTTAATACTCTTTTAAGTTAGTGTATTTTTAATAGGAGAAAAATGCTAAAGGAAAATAGTTTTACAGCTCTACATAGTTCACACGGAAATCAAAATAAAACAACAGTAAAGTGCTTAGTTCTGAATTCAAATTATTATAAAGGACAAATCTAATAATTGATGGAAATTTGCATTCGGATATGCGATGATTGCCGTGGGACATTAAGAAAATAGTTGTACTGTACTACGCACTAGATTTGGCGATCCGAACACTCACTCCGTTCTACTGAACTGTACTGCAACCCGTACATCTTACTTTATTGTCTAAGAGCTAGCAACGCTTTTGAGGTAGAATTTGAGGTAGGCCGGTTTTTGGATATGCTATCTCTCTCACTCTCCCGGATGTCATACGGGCTATCTGGCTGGCGGTAGTGGTTGCGTTCATCAGTGCGCATCCTACCTGTACAGGTAAAATATCAATTTTTCAAATCATTTTATGAAGTTTTTTTTATTGTAGTTTTTGCAACATGAATCTATTATTGCCAGATATTTTATTGTTGTTTAAACTGTGCCAGACGCTAGATTTGAATAAAAAAAAAATATTTTAGTATAACTGAAAGTTTTATATTATGTGCGTCAATCAATTACACCAAATTCTAGGGGATTCTTTATCGAAAGCTCTACCGTGCTTTCATGCACTTACAGGATGCGACTACACACCAGCTTTTTTCCGAAAAGGTAAACTTCGACCTTTTAAACTGTTAGAGCAAACAGAAGAGCCTGTCAAAATATTATAACAGATGATGAAGAATTGCTGGATGAGACATTTAAGATCTTAGATAAGTTAATTTATCATTTTTACGGAGCTCGTGATTCTTGGAACGTCCATGAACTTCAGTTCCAACTGTTTTCAAACACTTATCGGTCTAAAAAATAGGTGGATAATTTTGAAAAATTATTTCGTATTTTTGATCCGACCAGCCTACCACCATGTAAAGCTGATTTTTATCAGCATTTACTACGAGTTCGTTACGTCACAAAGTTTTGGAGAAATGCTCATTTGAAACACCCAACATCTATATCACCTCAAGATTTAAGCTGGACCATAAATGACGTTAAATATGATATCATCTGGTTTGTTGGAGAGCAATTACCATCATTACTTGCCGACATTATTATTAAAGGTAAATTTAAAAATAAAATACTTATAAATTTCTTTGCAGAAAGATTACAAAATTTTTCATTCTTTAACAGATATATTACGAGACGATGATGATAATGAAAATGACAGCAGTGAAGAAGATGGTGATGATGATGATTATCAAGATGCCTCCGTTTTTTGTGATACAATTATGGATAAAAAATCTTTTTTGTGTATTTTGATACCATATTAATCCACAAATTAATTCAATAGTTTTTAATTCTTTCTCTGTAATTTATTCGACAACTATTTCTAGACCAAGCAAAATGATACCACATCACTTTTCACTTTTAGATCGGTCTGGCTGTAGGTTTAACAGTTGAATTATTGTTTGGCAAATTAAATTTAGGTTTTTAGATACTTAGATAACATCATATAAAAATTCCAGCCATACCGAAATATTTTGAAAAAAAAAAAAAAAAATTAGCGTCTGACACAGTTTAAACAACAATAAAAATATCTGGCAATAATAGATTCATGTTGCAAAAAGTTCAATAAAAATAATAAAAAAGAAAGAAACTTCTTAAAATGATTTGAAAAATTGATATTTTACCTGTACTGGGGGGTTACCACAAGCTCTTAGAGCGGTATCAATTTGACCTTGTTTCACGTTTTCGTACCATGACGTCGTTTAAGAAAGCTCAATTTGATAACGCTACGAAGTTTGCTTTTGTTTAGGTTTTGATAATATTTGGATACCGATTTTCTTATAGTTCATTCAAAATTCAAACCACAGTCTGCTTTTTGACAACCAGCGATATCGTTTTTACTACAATTTTTGGTTTTGTTTGACAGTTAAAAAAAGTTGCTTTGGCGGGCTCGATTTATCAACATTTTCCAAAATATATACAAAAATTATCACTTCCGTGATCATACGGTAAGTAAAACGTATTTATTTACGCATTTATTGGATACATAACCTCTGCCAATCCCTACAGAGCTACAGGCATCATGTTATGTTATTACCTATCTACGTAGGTAAACTTGTCGATTGATTTGTGTATCTCATGCGATTTTAACATATGTGGACTAAATTTCTTGTTTGATTCTAGGTGGCGAATACATTATGAATGGCGAGTAAACCCATGAAATCATGGAGGGCAGTGCAGACGCTACGTGAGCCATCGCAACCTACTACCGCCGCGCCGTCAGCTTGTGTCTACCGACAATAAGCACAATGCTTGGGATAGATAACCAAAACAGCAGCACATGATATAATTAAAGGCTCTAAAAAACTCTGTATAAAATTGTTCGAGTTCGAGGATAAATAAGAAATAAAAGAAAGCTGATAGATGCCAACAAACGCATCGTGAAGCTGAGGGAGCTAAAATATATGAAACCTGTAAAACCTACGTACGACGAACGAAGAATGCATTTGGTGTTTTGTGATGCGTGTGCTAGTGTCTCACGTTATTGCTTATGGCTGCTTTGCTGTATTAATCCTTAATGTGCTTGTGATGACTGCCTAGTATTGTTGTGTGTGATAACCATGGACATAATCTCAATGGTGGTAGATAACTGATAACCATCTGCATCTTACCCGACTGCGTTAACAATATTGTGTGTTGGTTTGTGCACCTACTGTGATGTAATCAGGTAATAAATGTTTTTGCAGCTGGAGAATCAATATACTTTTATACCCCACGTGTTGTACATTATTTATTATTATCGTCAAACTCATCCATTCTACTTACCCTGAAAATATTCAAACAAACTCACGCCTCTTTCCCATGTGGGCAAGCAGAAACTACAACGCCACCTGCTACGGTCCTAACATACTACTTTTGCTTCATTTACATCCATACATCTAGTCATACGAGGATACCGGTTATGAGGCCCTCAGCCTCTGACAGCCCACCTGACCTTTCTGGAGAACATTACTAATTAGATCCGTGTATGACCTAGGACGTCCCCTACCGGGTGGCGTTTTCACTCACATCTGCCTTGTAAATATCTTTTCTTAGTCGCCTTTTATTCATCATATAACTACCTATATTTAGAGGTATTTACTATACTTAACTAGTTAATTTATACGTAATACGTAGGTAGGTATGCCTATTTAAAAAAATCCCATCTGCACGCTGATAAAACAACGAAGTTTATGTAATACCTACCTACTCATGAAAGCACCTTAGTACATAAAGTGATAGTTAAGTACATCTAATAAAATTGACTAGTAAGTACCTAAGATAACTAAACAGATTGTAAGTAAATGTCGAAGTATAGTACCTAAGTGTAATTACTTCTTGTTAGATATTAATTAGAGTTGTAATTATTTTGTTTTTTATCTAATTAGCATGTACAAACTTATATAATCCTAATTCGAATGTTAAAAGATGATAAAGATAGTTTTTAAATAATTGTCATGAGATAACTACATGTTAATAATTACGCGCAGAACTTGAAAACATGATTTTTTGTTTGTGGAGATTTTTTGTTGAGGTTTGTGTCAAATGAAAGGTCTGGGTCTAAAACCATTTTATCCGTTTGAGTCATGTAAATCGGTCCACACGTTTCCAAGATAATCGCATATCATTATAATCAAAATGTAAACAAACCAGAATTTTTCGTTTTTGTTCTAAAAACTTTTAATTATGGTAAAATGTGTAAATTTTATTATTGTAATTATATGTACGTGGTTAAAGCCTATCATTTAAGACCAAATTTGTAAGGATTATGTAGAAAATTGAATAAAATACACGGCTCCAAAGATTTCGGCTAAGTCAAAATGAACGCAAGGATGGTCCATAAACACGCGGGCGTCAATTTGGGAATGACGGGCCATTCTTTTTTTGCTGGTCTGAGCGGGCCATATATAAGAAGGGAGACGGGCCACTGGACAGATGAATTCAGTCGCAGCCAGAGATTACTATTATAAACTGGTCGCAGCTCAGCCGGAAGGAGAAAAGCCGAAATCCGCGGAACCAATTCTCAAGAAAATCCGCCTTTTATTTCTGGTTCTTTCTTCAGTCAAAAACGTGGATCCTTGGGTTGTCCTCTCGTACTACCCTACATACGCATTCAGGGGTGCGTGGTGACGTGTGCCACCAGCTGAGTAAGTAGGGAACGCACGACAAACATAAGTGGGATACTGTCCCAGCGGGGGCGACCGTGGATAGGTACTTACAACATCCAGGCACCTTACCGCCACCGCAACAATATATATATGTGTACACATTTTACTTAATGTTATCTCTCTACTACCTTTGATAAATAAATCTGGTCAACATGACGAAACCAACTAATGCTGTCTTATTACATCAAACACTACAAATACTTCAATAAAATAAAACATAACACTGTTTTTAAACACAATTATTTATTAGGTAGGTCTACTTTGAACAGAAAATGCATTACTGATAAAGGGAATAAGTCATAGTTAAATTAACATATTTCAACGAGCTCCATGCTGGACACATATCATTGTTTTCTTACACTCCAAGGAACATAGAACATTTGTAGTAGTCTAACCCCATGCTAACCTGTTTTATTTCAAGGCGGTTCTGGGGCCAAAATAGCGCTGGTTTTATTAAGTTCTTTAGCAAATTAGGATAAAACTGTAACTTAGAAAGAAAGAAAAAGTGTTTATTTGCCACAAAAAAAACATACAAATTCATCGTCTCACTTTCTTCATTTCTTACTATTAGGTGCTTAAATAATTTACTGATTATTTCAGAATATTTCTGGTTTTTGATGACATATACATGATGTCATGACTGTTCTCTAGAAACCAGGCCTATTACATAATATTTTTTTGGCAGTGGACAATGGTACTTTTTCTTACTTTTAGTAATGGTAAGGTTTTTCATTGTATATAACCACAACAGAGTTGGGCTCTTGTTTGGCAAAATTGTGGTGAACTGATGAACAATTTTTCATATTTGTAGGTATCCATTTCTGAGTGATAATCAATGGTGAATGGTGAAGATGATGGCTTCTTCCTTTCATCTCACCTCCATTCAAAAAGCCAGTATCTGATCCTGTAGACAAATAATGAAATATGAGTCCTGAGTTTTATAGAGTAGGCAGGTTATAGCTGAAAAACAAGATACGTTTATTTGACAGTCACAACCCACCAGCAACAGTGTAAATGACAGTAATGAAATACCGAGACAAATTGCAATAAACTTGGCCATAACGAAAGGGTTACCAACTCAGCATTTGCTGGTCGTCAGACACCCAGCACTGGTTTTCAGTTGGCACCCAGAAGAAGAAACCCAAGACCAGTATTATATTATCTGTGCCTCTGGCCAGGCTAAATGGTACAAGATGTAAACTATTACTATACATCAAATATTATGGTGATTGTCTTGGGAACCAAAGTTTCCAAAAGGCACTTGTTTGTCTATTATTGTGTCTGCTAATTAGCACTCAAGGGGTTAAAGTAAGTTTTTGCATTTAGAATAGCATAATAATATTAACTAAAACTTACCAATACACAGTAATAGCCATTGATGTAATAAAAGGAGGTAATAGCAGATTTATTAATCCTGCGGATATGTCTTTATGATGGGGTCTTTAACAGAACATCATTATGGTTTGGTCCTGCCATACTTTGCTACGAGTGTATCCTATAACAAAATTTGAATATTGTGTTAGGTATTAACCAAAAACAGGTGCACTTAATTATGAGTGAATTATGTATGAGTTAGTAAGTATATTGTTTTATTTTCTACAAAATAACCAATCTTTTAAGAATAAGATTATAGATTACCTTCTTTAAGCCAAGTTAGCGGAAAGGAGCACAATGTTATTTAATTATTTTTCACGCCAGAGGACTTTATCATCTCTGTCAAGGTTTTCCGGTTGCGATTAACTTATTTACAGCTTCTTCATTATTTGTACGTGCCGCTCTGTTGTAGTTGGACAACAAATCATTTTCATTTACAGCATCCAAATAAAATTGTAGGCAAATCATTATTTATAAAAAACATGGACTTGGCTCCATATCGTCCAATTCGTCTAGGGTATAATACATCCCCTTGTCACCACGGAGAGTTTTGAAGACAGAAATTCGTGATAACATTGTGATAGCGGCAATTTTGGATAACAATCTTTAGGTCACAACTATTGGACATGTTTGTAGATATATGTAAGCGTCTCTTTGTTCATAGAATATATGGCAATCCTTTTGTCACACAACTCACAACAAACACACAACAACTTTATTGTAAATAACTTTAAAACAACGAAAATAATAAGGTACGCTTGTAAACAGAGCTCATACGACAAAAAATGGAGGTTATAAATAATCCGACCAATTTAAAAATACAAGCTTACAAAGTAAAATGGTAAGATTTGTTGCACTCTTTAATTTGTTATCATAATAATATGGAAAGTCAAGCCACAGGTAATAAATTATATCATACTCAGTCTTTTGAGATGCTTTACAGTGTCAGCTATTGGTTTTGATTTCAATAATACTTATTTTTTCTTTAAATTTATTATATTGTTGTAAAATACACTTAAGAAAATAATAGTGTAAATGTTTGACATGAATGTTTAGTATGGTATATAATTCTATTTGGTTTTTATATGAAATAAACATCTCATGATAATTTTTATTTTAAATTTTAGTGATAGCAAAAACGACATTCTGAAAACCTTTTTTTACTTCGCTAGCAATTCTATATCGGGAAATAGATAAATATTTCAAATCATTCGTTCATTCCCAACACTAATCGGCATCAATTTGATATCGTTTAACTAAGGTGAGGGTACGATAATGAAAAGTCTCAATAAGAGCTAGAAACAAAGCGTACTCAAATTGGTATTGTAGTTCGTACAGGCCTATAAGCTTACTCCCAATACTATCAAAGATCTTCGAAAAGCTGCTACTACGCAGAATACTTCCCTTCCTGGAAGAAAATCATGTCATACCGGCTCATCAATTTGGATTTAGGCAGCAGCACTCCACAGTGGAGCAGGTACATAGAGTTTACGAAAGAGTAAGAAAAACTCTTGAAGAAAAAGAGTACTGCTCTGCTGTATTCTTGGATATCCAGCAGGCTTTTGACAGAGTGTGGCATGAGGGCCTCCTCTGCAAAATTAAAAGTTATCTCCCACACAGCTATCATCAAATTCTGGCTTCATACCTAACTGAACGACTGTTCCAGGTTAAGGAAGGGGATAAAATATCTAAATTTGCAGAGATACGCGCTGGTGTTCCTCAGGGCTCTGTTCTGGGACCTCTGCTGTATACCATTTACACAGCTGACCTGCCTGAAACAGATAAGACCACAATTGCAACGTTCGCGGACGATACCGCCATCCTTGCTAGCGACAAAGATCCGAGCACGGCTTCAAAGTTCCAGCAGAATGCACTAAATAAAACAACTAAGTGGTTACAGGACTGGCGTATCAAAGCAAATGCTTCAAAATCTGTCCATGTTACCTTCTCTCTTCGAAAAGGTAACTGCCCCCCTGTCCAACTGGAAGATACCACCCTACCACACCAGAACAGTGTCCGATATCTTGGACTGCATCTCGATCGGCGCTTGACATGGAACCAACACGTGAAAAAAAAGAGAGATGAACTTAACATTCGCTTCAAGCAACTACTTTGGCTTCTGGGTCGTAACAGCAAATTGTCGATGGATAACAAGCTACTCATCTATAAAGTAATCCTGAAACCGGTATGGATGTACGGCGTCCAACTCTGGGGTAGTGCCAGCAATTCAACAATCTCATGCTTACAGAGAATGCAAAACATAATACTGCGAACAATTAGCAACGTACCATGGTACATCACAAATCAGGAAATTCATGAACATCTGAATATGCCCACCATAAAGGACGAAATCAAAAACGTCACCTTAAAATACCGGGAGAAGCTAGTGAAACACCCCAATGCATTGGCAACACAGCTTACGATACGTAGCTACATAAAGCGCCTCAGGCGGAAGGACATCATATAGTACAAAGTAATCTGAGGATGGACGATGAGGAGACGCCCTCAATGGGGGACGCACTCTAACCGACATAAAGCGCTCACCAAATTTGCTAATAGTGCCAAGCACTGATCGCAGATATTAATATAACAAAAAAAAAAAAAAAAAAATTGGTATTGTTTTGTAAAAGGTGGGGGTAGGTACCCTGGTAGGATGCGCACTGATGAAAGCAACCACTAACGCCAGCCAGATAGCCCGTATGAGGTCCGGGAGAGTGAGAAAGATAGCATAGCCAAAAACTGGCCTACCTGAAATTCTTGTTTTTCTGACGTTGCTAGGTCTCGTACTATTACACTAAGTTGAACGAAAGGCGTAAGCGACATGAATTTAATTTTTTCGTTTTGATCGCGAGTAAACTAAACTCTAGAAGCGATCTAAGACTGAATATTTTAATAGTTTGAATAGACGACATAAATAATGTTTAGCGCTGCAAGGAACTTTAGCTCTATTTCGTCCGCATATGAACAATTTTTTGTCATGAATTTTCTTGTCTATCGGGTAGAATGTGTGTCAATTGTTAGTCCTGACCTTTGACAGTCGTTACGGGTAGTCGGAACCCAGAAAATAACTCAGTTACTGAGTTGTGGAGATCAGATAGGCATGCGCTCCATGTAAAATGAAGAGGAACCCGAGGAGGGGCCGCTCGTCAGGGCTTTTTTTCGATAAGCCGACCACGTAGCGGTCAATAAGTAGGTTTCGGTGCCGTATGGGCGGCATTGCAACTGAGACGGGCCGCGATGTGGTATGGTAGGCATCGCGGCTGAGGGTTGGAGGCCGCGGCGGGAGAGGAGTGCCGGTATAACGGTGCGCCGCTCGCCCTACCCTCCGCGGCCTGCACGGGGTCGCCACCGTCTGATGGCGGACGCGGTGGGGCCGCAGAGGAAGAGGAGTGTCGGTATAGCTTTGGCCGCTCTCTCTATCCCCTGCGGCCGAAAAGTGGTAGGTAGCGGGGCCACTGTCCTGACCCGTCACAGGGGGACCAAGGGTGCCATACACGGGGTCGTCTGGCGCCCATGTGCTGGTTTGGTCCCTGGGGTGGTCACGGCGTACAGTGTGTTCTGGTGCGCCGGTGATGGGGGTTAACCCCAGGGGAGGGTCCGAAGACGGACAGCCGCGGCGGGTTCGCGGATGGTTGCTAACGCGTTCCCGTGTGCCCGCCATAACTGGCACAGGAGCACACCGTGGCGTTTTAGTGGGTTGGTGTCCCACATAACTGCGCTATCTCCCCGTGGTAGCGCAGTATGCATGAGCATTTACCCAAGCTATAAAAAAAAAAAAAAAAATTGGCACTCAACCGCAACATAATTGGGAAAAGGCTATGCTGATTGATAAAAAGTCTCTGATTTTACTGTTGACTGTTACTGACAGCCTCATAGAGCTGGTGGGCCGTGCGGCTGATAATTTTTGAGTCCTGGGTTCTGCTGTGTTCATTTTTTCTTTAAGGAATGCGCAATGGTAGCATAGTTACTATAGCATGGATATACTAAAAAAATCAGCCTACTTGTTGTCACCGTCAGTCTCCCCAGGGGTGTGCCATAACAGGCTTTGCATAGAGGGGTTTTCGGGGTGAAATTTTAAAAGTTCATGGCCACTATGAGCTGATGGTGATCGGGGTGGTTTTAGTGAGGTAAAAATCCAACAGACCCGGTCTTTTTCTCAAAAAGTTCAGGTGCCTTTTGAAGTGTGCCCCTAGATAACAAAAAAAAAACAACGAAGCTTAGATTTGTGCCCGGATAGCGACAATATGGGTGCCTCAAAACGGTAAACGATATTTGGTGAACCCTAAGTGTTCTACCAGGCCGGCTTCAAAATTTGATGATTTGCTTATCATAAGGCAGGTAGGTGTAATATAGTAGTTTTAAAGCTATACAGCTACCTATCATCTTAAAAGCTGAAATACCCTAAAAGTATTTCCTTCAGAATATCGTCAGCAAAAATGCTCTAAAATCTAAAGTCAGGATGAAGTTATCTCGTTCCAAGATTTAGAGCAGCAATAATCGTTTGTCAGACCCTGCACACATTTCACTCACGGATTTATGAATTTATTTATTTATTTATTTATTTTAAACATAATACCTATATACTTAGGTACGATCAAAGGTTTACTTTGAATGATAGTTTAGTACATATATACATGGAGAGCAGTGGACAGGGTGGCCCAGTGATATCGACCGCTATTTATAAGTTGTAGGTCGTGGGTTCGCACCCAGGCAGGCGCTTTATTTTGTGTGAATTATTTCATCACCACTGCTCTCAGAACGGTGATAGAAAACATCGTGAGGAAACAGGCATGTTCTAGAACCAAGAATTGGAAAGATTCGAAGACATGCGACATACACTAACCCGCACTGGGCCCGCGTGGTTGATTACGGCTCCTCTCTCTCACAGAGAAGAGGCCTGTGTACCACCAGTGGAAACATTAAAACGCTGATGATGATTACGATGATACATGGCACCCAATCCATGTATCATCGTAATCATCATCAGCGTTGAGAATGATAAGAAAGAGAGCATAGTGGTTGCTAGAGTAGAATGCAAGAATAAAACGTGTTGCACCGACTGTTAGTATAATGTGACAAGTGCTGGGGGTGTCCATAACCTCTTAGAGTAAGGTTAATTTGAGATAACAAATGTACATTCAGTCAAAAAAGTTTCGGGAATGGATGATTTGTTTATGGTTCCAAATTCACTTTTTTGTTTTTTTTTTGCTGTTATTAGATTGGCAAAACTGTTTTCCATTTCGGCACGGAGTTTGATTTACATCTGTTATTTAGATTAAATACAGTGCTGTTATTAGATATATCATATCTATTGCGTATTGGGAATTTCATAATGGACAAAAACATCATCATCAGCCTATTAATGTTCCCACTGCTGGGACACAGGCCTCCTCTCTGTGAGAGGGACAAAAACATCGAACAGAGAGTATTTCTTAAATTTTGCATCGCTAAAGGAATTTCGAGTTCGGAGTCACTGAAAATGTTACAGAAGGCTCACAGTGAATTGACTTTATCAAAAACACGTGCTTATGAGTGGTACAAAGCGTTCAATAGCGGTCGAGATGTGATGGAAGATTTGCCTCGCTCTGGTAGGCAATCAACAAAAATCAAATAGTTTATTTCAAATAAACCTTAGAGGTACTTTTGAATTGTCAAACAAAAAAAAAAGATTACTCTAGTTGCAAATTCGCAAGCGTCAGTAGGTCTCAATGGAGTAGAATTTGCAAGAAACTCCACGGACACTCTTTTCCATCAGTTTTAATTACATTTTTTTGGTTAAATCATTCATTGTTGTAAAAATACATATATGTGAGAACAATGTCATAAGACGTGCACGTAAAGTTTCTAAAGTAACAACGAATTTAAAAAAGAAAGTACAGTAACAGGCCAAGGCAGCAAAGTTATGACCAATCCCAACTGATGGCGCCCGTTCACGAACATGACTCATGGACACCACTCAGCTCAACCATCATAAAGGGAACCGAATGATCCAACACATGTGCCACCATCAGAGTGAAATTAGAGAGAGCATGACACACTCAACTGCCAGGGCATACACACGTAGATTTACAGTCGGTACATAGTACTCACACATGTGCTGTTCAGTTATTATTATTATTATATAATTTATTGTACACCACTTAAATAATTACAGAACAAATCATTTATAAAGATAAGTGTACAATGTTCAGGGCAATTTCTTACAGACAACCGTGTTACCTAGTTATATAATACTAAAAGAAATTGAGTTTATACAATACAAATATATTCATAGAGTCTTCAGCAGGTCCAACAATACTTTAAAACTTTTCTACCCATCACTTGTTGTTGCACCGAAGTGGCTGCGGACCAAGACCAGCAGCGTCTGCAACTGAAGTTAACATCGCAAAAATCCTCATGCAAGTTTGAGAGAGTTAGCCGCCGAATTTTCTGTATCTCACGAGTCGGTACGTACTATTTTAAATAATCACTTGGGTATGAAACATGTTGTCGTTCGGCTAGTCCCAAAAGACCTGAATTTTCTCCAAAAACTCAATTGCATAAGAGTTGCTGAGGACATGCTAGAACGAGTCAATTCCGACCCAACAATAGTGGAACGCATTGTTACTGTGATGAGAAGTGGGTTTACGAGTCTGACATGCAAACTAGCTTCGGAGTGGCGCCTTCCCACTGAAACACGCCAAAATCGATCAAAAGTCAAAGTCATGTTGACTGTTTTCATTGACTATCGCGGTGCTGTGCACTCGGAATTCCTTCCGGAAGGTCAAACGAAAAATAATTTGAACGTTCTGCGGCGATTATGAGAGCAAATTAGACGAAAAAGGCCAGATTTGTGAAAAGAAAATTCTGGTATTTTCAGGCCGTCATTGTGAACAAACACCTTATTCACCAGATATGGCTCCAGCCGACTTCTTTCTTTTTCCTAAACTCAAAATACCACTTCGTGGCACCCTTTTTCATTCGGTAGAAGACAAAAAGGAGAATTCGCGGCGAGAACTGAACTTGATTCCGGTAAAAGCGTTTAAAAAATGTATTGATGATTGGATTGCAATGTCATTGTCACATTTCACAATCAGAATTTACTATGGCTCAATGGCATAGCTAGTTAAGCCAAGGCATGGTCGGCGCCCCATCGGTCCTCGCACCTCAGGCTATAGCCTGGTTGGCATGTGGCTAAATCTAGCCCTGTTACTTGCACACTTTTTTGCAAGGAGTCGCACTACGCCCACTGAACACCCCCGTTTACAATTCAGCTTTAAGGGAGAATTTCAGGAGACGAGTCGTATTACAAACGTGGCCCTAATGTGAATGTGTATTATCTATGGCGCAGCAAATGTAAAATAATGCCATTAGAGTTCGGAAACCACGCATATTCACATAATGCTGTCATTTCTACGTCTGATATCTAATTCGGGATACTGTACTGTCAACAAAAGAGTTAAGTGAACTGCCACCGACTAGATATTTACCCTACCTAAGATGTTTACGATTAGTCATGTACGGGCATATATCTATGTGTTAGTTGTAATGTTTGTTCGAAAGGAAACGTCCTAGAGCCTGCAGTCCAATCAGATGGCCAACTTGCTCATCACGACGCTCTCTACAACGCAATGGACAGGCATAGTGGTTATTACCGCAATGTAGGAATAACGGATCCTCAGTAATGAAGAACACGACGCGAGGAGGGAGTAAAAACTTACATATTAATAATATATTAATGCACAGATATCAAGAACTTTGCTATTTACAAACAACTCAGCTAAAAAACTAAATCATTAGTCTCTTTTGTTGATTGTACAAATACATCAAAACAACATTGACGAGCGATTAGATATATCTGTACCCTTGATTTAGTATCCCTGATTGCTACAAATGTTATTTATTTATTTTGTATTGTGAAAACAAAGGATTTCATTTCATAAACATATGTGATTAAGGGAAACTACATTTATTTCGGTTAGGGTTCTACAAATTAAGTTAATATACTTCCTATCCTACTTAAAAGATAAGTGTTGAAGAAATAATGTGTATTTGGATTTTTAGATGTTTGGACATTTGGTAATCAATCCGCTGAGGTTGTTGATCAGATTTGGATGAAACTTGGCTCTCAGGTAGACCATGACCTGGAGTAGAACAAAGGACACTTTATTCTTAATGTTCGTTCCCTTACAATACAGGAAATAAAGATATTTGGTGCGAAAAAAAATCTAGTGAAGTACTTTCACCGGGATTATGTTCATTATCGTAGTAGTAATTTTGCCTGAAAAGTCCATAAAAATCCCATCACAGCAATAGTAAAACAGAAATGAAACAGTTTCGAACATAATTATTATTATTATTTATTTACTTCAGATATGAAATCCATAGTTTTGTTAGTACGTACAAATTCTTATATACTATGTTAGTCACTTAAAATTAGATACACTTACAATACATACACATCATGTCAAAAGTAAAGTACACTAAAATCAAAACAAAAAGAAAAATCAATTTATGCATTTTGGTACACTGTATGTAATATCATTTAAAATTAATGTCAATAAAATAAAACAAAATGCCTTCGTAAGTATAGGCACCAGCACGCTGTTGTTAACGGCGAGTCGAGCTTCTGGAGACATCGATTTGCTGGTCACAACCGCATGTATAGCACCATTCACTTTATTCCCTGCATTCACTCTCCTTTCCACATCCTCTTCAATCTTTCCATCCCTTGTGAACATACTTCCCAGATATACAAACTCGTTCACTTGCTCTACAATCTTATCATTTATTTTCACTTCACACTCCGATACATCGTCTTCTCTTTCAAACCTTAGTCTTGTTCACATTTATACTCATACTTTTTAACTTAAAAGCTTCATTCATCACAGTCACCATGTCTTGCAACTGTTCTGTTGACGATGCAAGTAGAACTTGATCATCTGCATAGAGAAGGCATTTGACAGGCAACTCATTCATCCTCAATCCGCACTCATGCTCTTTCAAACCTATCAGACAACTATCCATGTACAAGTTGAACAGCCACGGTGACGCTACACAGCCCTGTCTAACACCCCTTGAGACGGAAAACCAGTCCGTATACGCCCCATTAATCCTAACACAAGCACTGGAATCCCTATATAGAGATTTCATTGCCCGTACCAAGCGCCAGTCCACACCGTACCCGGATAGCGTCGACCACAGTTCATCCCTCCACACACTGTCATAGGCCTTCTCCAAGTCAACGAAAGCACAGTAGACTTGTTTGTGCTTTGCAAGATGTTTTTCAGCTGTACTCCTCAACGAGAAGATCTGATCCATACAGCCCATTCCCTCTCTAAATCCTGCTTGCACGACCCATTATTGTTCATCCGTCACTTTTACCACTCTATTTATTAAAACTTTCGCATATAATTTGCCGACAACACTCAAAAGACTAATGCCGCGGTAGTTTTTACACTCCTGCTGTGAGCCTTTTCCCTTATATAGTGGTACGATTACAGCCTTGCACCAGTCATCCGGCACGCGGACACATCTCCAACACATATTAAAGATCCGGCACAACAGGCTTGCTACCACCCCGCCACCGCCCTTCAGCATTGCACCAGATACTCTGTCGTACCCTGCAGCTTTACCAATCTTCATACCACTCAGTGCTTTTACAATCTCATCCATTTCTATTTCATCCATTTTTATTTGTGATAGTTTTCCTTTTAATTTCGTTATAAATATACTACTGCCGTGATTTTTTTCACATAGCCCTTTTATCAAAGCTATTCGATAAACTGTTATTGAAACGGTTAAAACCAATAATAAAAGATAAAGACCTTATTCCAAATCATAAAAAGGCTTCAGAAAAATCACTCAACAATAGACCAGGTACATAGAAAAACACACATCATTGAAAAACCGCTTCAAAATAAGGAAGTCTGCGCCACCGTGTTGTTAGAAGTTGCGCAAGTTTTTGACAAAGTTTGGCATAAAGGTCTAATATTCAAGCTCAGACGCATGCCACCTGAATTTGCAGATATTCTGGAGTCGAATATAATTAATAGAATGTTTAGAACACGGCAAGAAGACGCATTTTCCGAGCTGAAAGCTATAAAGGCTGGGGTACCTCAAGAAAATGTGCTAGGCCCAATTGTGTGCTTGTTATACACATGTGACATTCCGGAATTGGAAAACAACACCACTGTGACCTTTGCAGATGATACTGCAATTATGGCGACCGGATCAAGCCACAGAGAAGCAGTAGAAAAAGTTCAACTAGCTGTGAACAAAGTTTATGAAAGGACACAAAAATGGAAGATCAAACTGAATGAGTCAAAATCAATTCACATTGACTTCACAAACATACACATGGACTCTCACCCTATCTACATAAATGGCATGCAAGTGCCTTATGCTAATACAACCAAATACCTTGGCATAACTCTCGACGCCAATTCGCGATGGAAAGCTCATGTCAAAAAGAAAAGACAGGAAATCGATATACGTTATAAAAGTATGTATTGGTTACTCTAAAAGAAATCCTGTCTATCAATACTTAATAAAATAACCATATACAAGCATATAATACTGATGCCTATTTGGACGTACGGTATCCAAATTTGGGGCTGTACTAAACAAAGCAACGTCAAAATAATCCAACAATTCCAAAATGAAGTACTCAGGGATGCTGTAAATGCACCCTGGTACATAAGAAATGACGATCTTCACCGTGACCTTAAAACGGAAATCGTCACCACCAAGCATCTAAAAATTTGCTGAAGAAAATGACCCACGAACACAGACTTCATCTACACATGAAAGTTAAGGCTATCCAGCTGCTAGACAATACAGACTTAGTGCGTAGGCTAAAAATAAATAAACAATTTGAATTAGTGTAGTGTACAAGGTGAATGAATAATAGAGAAACCGCTGTGCTATAAATAAAACACATGAACATAGTGTTTTTAAAAATTATATCAGACTCTAAGAAAGTGCTGAAAGACTTGTGCAAAAGTGCAACTGGAAACTATTCTTAGTTTTAACATAGTCAATCACGTAACATATTAAGTTAAATTGCTAATTAGTTTTTTAGGCTAGATCGTTATAAATTTTTAAGAATTTTGTTCTTATTTAAAAAGTATACAAAAAAAGAAACATAAACAAAAGCAACCATTTCGCTGGCATGGGGTGAGGGGCGACACTTGAGTCTAACAAAAAATTACAATATAATGCTTACTTTTAAAAAAACGTAAACTAATCTCTGAATCGAAAAATGTTTGAATGGCCTATCCAACGATACCCACACCATGGGATAGACAACAAAAAAAAACATCCCCACTTTACGTCTATTGGAGGTACCCGATTTTTTTTCTTAAATTTGTTTTACCACTTTGTCGGAATTATTAATATGTATCCATGCCAAATTATAGCTTTCTAGTAATAAGAGTCTCTGATCTAAGCTGCGCGCAGTCAGACGGTAAACATAACAGTAACATAACATTAAACAAAACCAACGCAAGTTGAACAAAGTTCATTAAGCTTTGGATTTTTTTAAGTTATCCAAGTCTCTAATAAACAATTGCCTTTTTTTAATAATATATTACTACGACGACTAATAATGATAATAACCAAATTCACGGTGCAAAATATAAAAAACAACAAAATTAAGTGGATCAGCTCAATCCTTAGCCTTTTTGTCTTCAAGGAAAGATTACCTTGATTGTATAAAACGCTTTCTGGCACAACTTACGTTTAATGAACGATTTGAATTTATTAAGACCTTGTACGTGGCTTGGAAGCTTATCATAAAAGCGTACACATTGACATCTAAACGAGCCACCTATTTTCTTGAGCCTTGTTGTAGGTACTACTAATTTGTGTTTGTTCCTAGTATTTATGTTATGGATATCACTTTATTTTTTAAACAATTTTATATTTTTATGGGCATATAAAAGATTTTCATAAATATACCTACTGAGAAGACACAGTCATTACATTAATCTCCTTAAATTTCACTCTGAGAGAGTGTCTCGGGCTTAATTTATAAATTGATCGAACAGCTCTTTTCTGCAAAACAAAGATAGTCTGGATGTCGGCGGCATTTCACCACAACAGAATACCGTACGACATTACACTATGAAAATAGCTAAAGTATACTAAACGGGCTGTCTCTATGTCAGTTAAATCACGAATTTTTCTAACAGCATATGCTGCGGAGCTTAGCTTCTTTGACAATTTATCTATATGTGGGCCCCACTGAAGCTTAGCATCCAAAGTTAAGCCTAAGAATACTGTGCTATTTTCAGGATTCAATTCTTCGCCCTTTATCAACACATCGATTGATTCGAGCTCGGTCGTAGAATACAGACGTGCTCATTAGCTATATTTAATTAAAACAATTATAATAATGACTTTCTTTATTGTATAAATTTTTGCTTACTGTGTAGTTTTGTAGACATAATGAAAACTTTGAAACAGTGAAGTGACTATATGAAATAAAATGGATAACAGTCCCTGTAATCCAAACGGTCGAGTGCAAGCCTCCACCTCGCCAGCGAAGACGACGACGCAAATCCCAGCTCAATCAGATTTCTCGATTGAAGTCGCATCCACGCCCGATATACAAAGATGGATGTCAACCATTGAGCAGCACTTAAATGAGGTTTGCTCTATAGCCTCGGATGGCAAACTGAACTCGGAACAGAAACTTAAAATTTCTAACTTGTGTCGTAAAATAGGATCTGGCACCTCCCAGGTGGCAGTCCTATACCAATATCTGAAGCAGAAAGTAATTCTAGCACACGACATGATTGACGTCTTAAGAGAAAAGCGCAATTTGACTGATCACATCTCGGACCTCAAGCAGACGATTAAGGACTCTGGCACTGCCGGCAATGTTTCGTTTGCCGACATGGTGAAAAAGGGATCAAATGATTTCGTTCGACCGAACAATTTAAGCTCTGTGGTCCTTTATCCTAGTGACAAACTCAAGTCCAGTGACGAAACTAAAGACATGGTAACAAAAATCATACGACCTGATCAAATGAAGCTGCATGTACGAGACGTCCGCAAGACCAAAAATGGAGGTGTCATTATTAGCACAAAGACCAAGCATGACGCTGAAAAAATCAAGAACGCCGTCCAGCTTTCTACATCTGGACTAACCGCCGATGAGCCCAACAAGCGCAAACCACGGATCGTGATTGTAGGAGTGCCGTCTTCCCTGTCTGAAACTGAAGTTTTCATGTGCATTTACGAAAAGAACATACCTGATAAGATGCCAGATATTTCCATGGAGTCCTTCTTGGCCTCTGTTAAATTAAGCCACAAATCTGGGCAGAAAGATGCGTTAAGCTGTAATTACATTATTGAAATTCCAGCCAATATACGTAAAGCCCTAATTTCGACATCAAGGCTGTTTATAAATTGGACCTCCTGCCCTGTTAGGGACTTCGCTCTGGTTACCAGATGCTACAAGTGCCAATTATACGGTCATGCAGCCAAAACATGCAGAGAGGTGAACTCTGTGTGTGCTCACTGCGGTGAAGTTGGACACTCGGTGTCCGATTGCACGAAGAAAGCGGACACATCAAAATGCGCAACTTGTTCGCGCTTTAAAAAGCCCATCAACCATAAAACGGGCGACCCTGAGTGCCCTGCTAGGAAAATAACAGAATACAGGCACATCAACTCTATCGACTATGAGAGCGTCTAGTACGTCATACTCAAGGTCACACGCGTTGAGCGTTTGCTGCTGACACTACAATGGCCTACTAACTGTCAATTTGTTGCTGGCTAAAAACATTAGTCGTGAGCTGCAAAAATTAAGTGTCTTTGTTTAATTTTACATTGTTTACTTTATAATTAATCAAAGTGCACTTTCTTGCAATATAGGTAAATAAGACATTAAGTAATTATGACCCATTAATTTAGTTCTATGTTTATAGTTTTAAGTAAATTAGAATACATTTTCAAAATTATACAATATTGTCACTATTGTTAGAGTTCTTATGTTAAATATTGTTTAAATTCTGTTGTTCTAGGATAAGCATATTTTTAGAGCTCCTACAGCCTGTGATACAGGATTACCTAGTACAGGAATCTTACATTATTATACCTACATTAGATATCTAAGATTGAAACAGTATTTTACCTTTTCTAATTTCTGAATAAAGATTTTATTTAATTATCGGTTTTCACCTGCGTAACGTGAGGTAGGGTTATCTTAATGCATTTGGTTTTTTAATCATTAAGAAGTAAATTATTAACTTTGAACCAGTGAACTTCTTTTGAGATCGCGCTATTTACATCTTCAGTAACCAGACGTTTAAGTTTAAACAAAAGAGAAGTATCATCCGCAAACAAAACTATATCATGGTTATCCTTTATGTGGTAAGGCAAGTCATTAATAAAAATACGAAACAAGAAAGGACCAAGAATCGAGCCCTGTGGGACTCCCATTGTTACCATAGATCCAGGAGATCTTTTTCCATTAACGTCAACGGTCTGAATCCTATTACTCAAATATGAAGTAAGAAGATCCAGAGCGCTGTTCCGGATCCCGTAGTGGCGGAGTTTCCTGATTAGCGTTTCATGGAAAACACTATCAAATGCTTTGGACAAATCACAAAAGATTCCCAAGACATCGCACTTATCTTCCCATGCATTATAAATATGTCCTTAAAGCTCAACACCTCAACATCAGTAGTTGAACGACCCCTTGTAAAACCGAACTGTTTGCTATGTAATAATTTATGTTTATTAAAAAATCTTTGCAATTGCTCTAAAATTAATTTCTCAAATATTTTGCTAAACGTCGGTAGTACTGAAATAGGTATATAATTTGTAGGGTCTGATGTACTACCTGATTTAAACAAAGGTATTATTTTACTATTTTTCATTAGGTCAGGAAACTCCCCACATTCTATACAATTATTAAAGATAATAGCTAAACTAGGTGCGACAATGTCAATAATAGACTCAGCAACTTCTACAGAATAACCCCAAAGATCTGCAGTCTTTTTTATATTTAAAGTGTGAAAGGTTTCAATTATGTCTTTACAAGTATTATGTTCAAAAAGAAATTCCGAATCGCAAACATTAACATTTTTTTTTAGCAAAGACTCAGCAACAGAAGGTGACTAAGGATTTAGTTGTTGAAATGGGAATATCTGAAAAGAAATTTTCAAAGGCCACTGCGACTTGTGAGTCTGATTTTATGATGATGCCATTAATAGACAGGCCATAGTCAATATTTCGGTTACCAGATCTTCCCGTTTCACTATTAATAATATTCCAAGTGGTTTTAATAACAGTAGCTACTGTTTTTAATCTTAGAGCTCAAATAACGCGACTTGACCAAACAACAAACTTTTTTTAAATAGTTTTGAATAATTTCTAACATATAAATTAAATTCAGTAGTGTTTACATAAGTCCTATCACTGTACAGCTCATAAAGCCGTGTTCTACTTTTATGAATATCAATGGTAGCCCAATCACTGAATGATGCATTACTATTAACGGAGATAGTCTTGGGAATAAAGGTAACGTCAGCGGGTAATACTCAAGGGGCGTTTACGGACCGACACGGGGGCGTATGTGTATTTATTGCCTTTAGCAGCCATACAAATGTTGCAAAAACACATTAGCGAGACTAACCGTTGGCACGCGAGAAGCATGGCATGATGACGGGCCTTTTCCGTCCCGCAGCCACGTGATGTGATAACTTTAGTTGCTTTTCACACCAAAATAAGGCAAATGAAATATTTGGAAGATTAAGTGGTGTAATAAGCCGGTTTCCTACGGCGTACGTGTAAGTTTGTGCTACATACGTGGACATTGGGATATCTAATGACGCTATTGAGAACGTGAACAGCTGCTGACGCAAGCCTTTTCGAGCGTGCTCTAAACACGCTTTGCACGAAATGCATCCAATTCAAATTTTGCGTGCAACAGTTACGTATGTCGTAAGACCGTGCACTGATTGCCAGTGTGCACAGTATCTTCGAAATTGCCAGTTTTAAGTGATTTAATGCCATGAATAAAGTTTCTCATTTATTACCACCGAAAAGCCTTTGAAGTGATTGCGAATCGGATCAATCCCTTTGGCTTTGAAAATGTCCCATGGTGGCATTTACCACTTCTATATCCAGTTTTCAATCAAAATCCAACCATACAATACAATAGGTGCATCTTACGCGTGTATATCTAGTGGAACACCAGCTTTATACCTCGACTCGTTAAACAAGGAACGCGCCAAATAAATCCGTCGTGTAGGATTTATTTGGCGCGTTCCTTGTTTAACGAGGACGATAGACGAATAAAGAAAACCGCGGAATACCAAAGATGGGATTTAGAAATGATCGAATATGTGCAAAGAATTATCGGTTTTGAGCAGAGTTCAAAGCTTAAGCTTTGAAATTCCTTTGTGTGCACTTCTTTACGTAAACCCACGCATATTACAAATATATTCAAGTTTGAAGGGTTATGAGAAAATAATACCATTGATAGAAACTTTTTTATAAAGCTCTTGTCTTCAAAAGGCGGTTTATAATGCTAAGATTTTTACCACGGCTTCATTATCCGTGCGTTTATCTTCAGGATAAAAAGTAACCTGTGGCAATCAGCGTAAGTAATCAGATCAGGGCCTACCATGCTATGTCAAAACTATCATGGTTCCACTGTGATAGAGGGACGGAGCTATACAAGACGAATAGCTCTGTCCCATTTTCATAGTCGCACTATACTACGGCCCCTCCTGTTCTTTTAGAGATTATCTTTTTCAAATAAAAGAACAATTCTTTGAAGATCTCTTTATAATAATTATTTTAAAGAACGAGCGGTCGAGGTTACGGCCAGGCAAGGTTTGCCAAGAATCGCCGGGCTCTGGATACCCCAATAAACACTGAAGGTTGCGGGAATCCGGTGGATACGAGACACTTGGGGGAGATCTATGTTCTGCGGTGGACATCTTTCGGTTGAAATGATGATGATAATGATGACTGGCTGGCAACTTTTGATGAAAAGTCTACATGAAAGCATTGAATGGTCATGTTTTAATCCCTACAGCACATGTTCTACTCTGTAAAATCCTAAAAAAACTAGTCATACGGTTCTGTTCCCAATACAAACAATTTGTACGGCCTACAATTGACACAAACAAATCTAAATGTTTGTACCGAAGATTTGATTGTACAGTACGGGTAACACAATAGTGAAAAACGTGTACAGTTTGCAATCAGTCATAGGTTACAGTAACGCTATGTTTAAAACTGCGTGGTTTGTATAAAAACTAACACCCGCAATTCGTAGGGCAAACATACGAGTACCTACAAGGTTTTTAACAGTAATCAGTATTGCTACGGCATGTCTGCCGTTAGTCTTATAAAGATTTAATTTCAGAAGTTCTTCTAGAGTTCGTATCTTATTTTTACCCGGCTGCAAGGATGTTTGTATGTACGTTTTTATGTGTTCGTATGTATGTAATATTCTTTATTACCTCATATCTTGCAAACCGCTGGACTGATTTTTATAATTAATGCATCGTTAGATAGGGCTTAGCCGCCCAAGCGTGAAAAACGTAAAAATAGCGGATTTTGTGCGCCATATTGGGGGCGACCAAATTTTTTTTCCTTCCCTTCGGATGGGGAATGAAAATGAAGGATTTTTAGAGGTGCTTACAAAAATATACCAGTTATATGTTTAAATGTGATTTGGAAAAAAAATATAACTAAAAAGTTGTAAATAAAAAAGTTAATATAAAAATGAAAAACTCGACTGCTTAATAAGCGAACTAAAAAGATGTAAACAAGTAGAAAATCATGCTGTGCAGTCGGAGGATCAGGTGGTCAGCTAGCTCGCGAATATGTATCCTCCGACTGCACAGCATTTAGTAAGTTTAGGAAAATAACTCTTCATGGTTATTTAATTAAAATCTCATTTAAAAGTAGATACGATTAATTTAGGTAATTACTCTTTCAAATACTTTTACTACATACAAACTTGAACTAAAAACCAATTGGTGCAACACGAAGAGCCCATAATGAGTGGGCCAGTAAGAAGAATTTGCTGAGAACTGTGGCAAGCACAGACCACTGTATTAATGAACATCCGACTCGCGATTAATGGTACATAGTCTGTTGCATGTGTATTGTATTGTATTTGAGAACGATAGGGTTGTCAGGCGTCTGGATAAAGCTGGAAAATTGGACATAGTTAGGATGTATGTACGGCTGTATTATTTCCAAGGAGTATCGTCTTTGCCAATGGCCTAGTCATAGTGATCAGATAGGCACTCGTAGTATGGTAACTCCATTTAAAATACGGGTATTCAGCTGTGTTCGGATAGAATTTTTAACGAGACCAACAAAATTCGCAAAACGCTAGGCAGGTTGCGGGGTATCCGGCTTTTGTTAGAGATACTTTGTATTTAATTGAAAATAGCATAGTAAGAATTCATAAAATTTCAGACTCATGAAACTTATAGTAAAACGATTCTATGATAAAGGATCTTAAAAACCTAGACTCACATAAAATATGGTTTCTCGTTTTAAATATAAGACACAGTATGGTGTTCAACCTTTTTAAGTTACCAATTTTACCCCCAATTGTCGGTTAAACTGGCGGCAACCCTAGATACAGCAAGCTACAATGTGGGCTTCAATGATATTGTATTCAACCGTTTGAATACAAGATTATTAGGATGTAAGGAAGCAAGCGCTGCGATTATAATATTGATTGATTAGTGTCTCAACGTCTACTAAGGTCTTTATGTAACGAACATTTTTCTGGTGACAGCAATTTTTGTAGGCACAAGAGTAAACTGCCTAAACGGCTTTTAAATTAATCCCATTATTTTGTAACGAGCCTCTACTAATAATCTTGTAATAAGAACTCTGATTTAAATAAATACTCGTATTAATGTGACACAAAAACGTGACAACGATTTCTCAAAGAACTGTTTCTACCTGCCACGTTGACGCATCAATGTCTCATTGTCCCATTGCACCTGTCTGCTAATGTTTGAAATGTTTAGATAGCTGCATTTATGTATTCATATCAATGATCCCAAAGGTTTCCAGTGACATGAATGAAAACCGCCTGTATCGCTGATCAGAAAAGCTTGAACTGGGGTGATACAAGCATCCATGACGTGAAGTTCGACTCTATTTTATTTTTAAAACAAGTATCGCTACCTCACGTCAGGATTTTTTAGGTGACGGGAGGATGCTATTCACACATACACTCGATTCCGAAACAATTTGTGGTGTGCAGCCGTCGGCACCAAATATTTTTTTCATTGCAGAGATACTGTATTGGGGTTTAAAATTGTAGCTTCCACATACTTTTATGATTGAGAACTGAGGTCCTGGATTCCATTCCTAGGTCGGGCAAAAACTGATATTGGATTTTGCATTATAGGAACTTCTCAGTAGCCGCCCGGATTTTGGAGCTTGGTGGTGCACACGACTGTGTCTCAATGGTCCTACGCCAGAAAACTCTCCGGTCGTGTTAGATTGCCGTCACATCGGACTATGAGAGTGGTGGAAAAGGGAGTATACCTGGGTCTGTGCACACACTTGTGTACTAAAATAATTTCTGCACCGATGGTTAGTCTCCATTGATTGGCCGCCATCGAAGATATCAGTTAGAAACTGGCATGCAATGGCTGGGGTATAAAAGGTAGCTGTACTCATTTTGGCTTCCTAAAGTTGACTAGGATTTGCCCGGTTTTTTTTTATTGACATAGAAAATCAGTTTCACGGTAGGTATTTTTGAAGGTTTTTCTCCATAGAGATTTACGCTCTCGATAGTAGTAATTGCACTGTCGTGAGCTTCTGTTTCTGACCGACCGACTCCTTGATATTTCAAAAGTGCCTGTGAATAAATTGAAATAAATGCTTTGAGTTTGACTGCTCGTATTAACTATTCACAGTTCGTAGTACGTGTTTAATTGTTTATTATATTGCAATCAGTAATCCGCTCAATAGCCGCATTGAATATGTGTGGAGTGGATAGTGGGATGGTTATATTTAGTAGGTTACGTAGAGGTTTACCTACTGAACAGCCGGTGAATTAGTGAGCTGTCAACCTATGCTAGAGATTGACAGCTTACTTCATCAGTCATAACGGTGAGATGTCTACAGAATCGAACGGCTGTAAGTTGCATTACATTTCTTTTTTTTTTAGCCTGCAGAAATGCTCATAAATGCATGCTCATGCTCGTGTATTTTCTTTCTTTCTTTCTTTTCTTTTCTCATGCATACTGCGCTACCACGGGGAGATAGCGCAGTTATGTGGGACTCAAACCCACTAAAACTCCACGGTGTCCTCCTTTGCCGCTTGTAACAAATATATTTCCGTAACGACTTACAGCGACATCTGACAGAGTTGCACTAGAAGCAATGACAATTATGAGAGAAAGCTAGTAAGAGATTCACGACTTTGGTGCTAGATGGCGCTGAGATCGGGGTGGAATTATTATAAATTCTTTACGAAACCTGTTAGATATTGTGTGTATTAATATAATTCAACAAGCACACAATCTCCTACATGTCTAGCCTATTAATTTCTGGTATACAAAATTACTTAAAAAAAATATAGACATGACATCTCTATGGGTCAATAAAATGCTCAATGTCTATGGCCGATGAGAGTGACATTTCTTTTTCATTACGAATTGATACGCAGGAGTCCAATAAATAAAATCCTAGTGAAGAAAACAGAATAAAGTAATTAAAATGACTCGAAGGAGACAGGGAAACAGCCCTAAATTTAAAACAATTATGTGCCAGCAAGCGCTGTGAGTATTCGTGGAATTGAACTATATATTCATGCTTGTGAGACATGTGCTTGTACGACGCTTATCTTGCATTTTTCCCATCGACAGGGTTTCTTAGGATTAATTTTAATATAATCAATAAAATAGAATAAAACATGGTCAACGAAATTATATAAGAACAGCAACACCGCATTCAACAACAGGCTCCGAACACCCATGATACTTCGGCTGGTGAGATACTTATTTATTTATTTAATACTTCATGCACACAAACGTACAGAGGCGGACTTAATGCCGTAGGCATTTTCTACCAGTCGACCTTTGGGTGATGCAGAGACAAATAGTGGTAGGTGCAATATTTAAAGTTAAAAATGATACCTAAGGTAGGTTTGTTCAAATACAAAGCTATACATACATACTAAATACAATAGATACTCAAACATGGATACTGAATAAACTAAATACAAGAATATACTTAAACAATTAGTGGTAGCAGATAAATGGAGAAAATTATCGCTGTGACGATACTACTGCCAACTTCTTACGTACATGCTCTCGAGCTTTCACTTTGAATGCCAATCGATTGGTTGCCATGTCTTGAGGAAGCGCATTCCACAGCGAAATAGACTGAACAAAGAAAGAACAGTGAAAGAAGTCAGTGCGGTGAGTGGGACATTGGAGAAGACGGTTATGTGAAGAGCGAAGATTTTTGTTGTGGTTGGCGCAAATGTATTGAAAGTGAGGGGTCAGATAACTAGGGGAGTTGGAAGAGTCAAGAAAAGAAAACAAGGTAGTCAGTGCCCTTAGCTCTCTGCGCTGGCGTATAGGCAACCACTTTAGAAGTGACCGATGCGCAGAGACATGATCATATTTACGCAAATTGAAAACAAATCGAATGCAGTAATTTTGAAGACGGTCAAGTTTGTTGAGGAGATCTGCATTCAGGTCATAATAGCACACGTCGCCATAATCGATGATAGGAAAAATTAGGGTCTGCACAAGCATTGCCTTCGTGTTCGAAGGTAATAATTTTTTTAAACGATACAGAGCCCGCAACGTTCCAGTGACCTTCTGACTGACACTAGCAACTTGAGTACGCCAGTTAAGAGTACTATCGATGTGCAAGCCAAGATCCTTCACGTCAGTACTAAACGGAACAATCGTACCGTTGAACAGAATAGGTGGCAAAGTTGCATAATCCACCTTAGCGATGTTGCGAGGACTCCCAATGATGATCGCTTGGCACTTATTGGGATTTACAGCAACTCCAAACCTATCCGACCAGGCTTTTATCGCTATTAAGTCGCCATTTAACTTACCGATAACGTCAGGTACTTCTTCGACACTCCCGTGGTAATACAATTGAAGGTCATCTGCATACAGATGATACGCACACTGAAGTTCGGAAGTAATCAGATTAATAAAAATAGAAAACAGAAGAGGAGAAAGAATGCCGCCTTGAGGAACGCCAGTTACCAAATCACACCAACGAGATGAAGAATCTCCAACGTGAACCGACTGCTTACGCTCCTGAAGGTAAGAGGAGAACCATTCCAGTGCTTTGGGGGAGACCATCAAATAGGAAAGAATGGCTAGTAGGATTTCGTGACTGACAGTATTGAAGGCGTTCGAGAAATCAACCAACACTAGTACAGTGACTTTTGTATCTTCCAGTCCCGCCCTTATATCGCCAGTCACTTTATGGAGGGCGGACACTGTGCTGTGCCCGGGCCTGAACCCAGATTGTAGAGGACTAATGAGAGAATTACTCTGCACAAAGTTTGAAAATTGTTTGTGAACACAGGCCTCGAGCACTTTGGATAGGAAGGGAAGGATAGAAATGGGGCGGAAGTGGGTTGGAAGAGTGGTATTGGAAACTTTGGGAAGTGGACGAACATAGGCTTTACGCCACAAGGAAGGGAATATTCCGGTATACAAAGAAAAAATTACGATATGGGTGATAGGATACTGAATGCAATCAGCACAAAAGGAACGATGCTGGTTGTGATATCATACATCTGATGCTAAGTTTAAAGGGTAGTTTATATACCATCCACAAGTAAGTGCGATACCTTTAAAATTGTGATGCAGTAGTGATGCCTGTGTATTATTAAAATAGTTGACCAAATATAAAGACTTTTACTTCTGTCGACCCGCATGCGAAATCATCCCTGCAATTGTCTCATCCCGAACATCTACCCCTGAGCTGGCTGGTGAGTAAGAAAAAGTTATCTTACACGCTAATGGTGGGCACATGGGCACCGTGGGTGACCAAGCCACGGTTACTGAGCCCCCCCGCCTTGACAATGCTGGAACCCACGGAGGGGGGGGGGAAGTTGCATTACCTAACTGCTTATGTAGCGTAACGTAAGCTCCGGAGAGCTGCCGTTAGCCACGTTAGTAAAAATAAAAGGTAATATAAATTAAAACTAAGAAAAAGGATAAAGATAATAAAACTGTGGTCCGGCTTCGCACGACGTGGGCAGCTAACCAGGCAGGAAGACGTGGTAGGCCCTGGGTAGGCAGATAAGCAGGCACCACGACGGCAATCGGATAGGCAGGCTGTAGAGTAGGGCAGGCAGACGTGGCACGGTGTGATCGGACGGGCAGGATGACGTCGTAGGCCCTGGGTAGGCAGATGAGCAGGCAATCGGGCTGGTACGTAAATGAGTAGGCGGCAGGAATCTGCGCGTGCTGAAACGGGCGCGCTGTGGCCGCGCGAGTCTGAAGACCTGTCTGCTACAGCTCATACACCAAGTGTGGTAGGTAGGCAGTAAGGAGCGTCGGGGATCGGACTGGGCGTTACACGCCGTATATGCGCAGGTAAACGGTAGGTATGAAGGCTGGCAAATTATACACAGTATAACACTATATATATTTATATATATATATATATGTATTAAAATTAGAGCACTTCAGATAATATTACACAAGCCATAAGTATAATAGTTTTAAAGACTTTCAGATTCGATCGTACATTAAGTAGTATTCCGTAGTCCACCGACTTTCGGCGTTCCGTCCAGATCCAAAACAAAAAATTGACGCCCGTTTTTCTTCGTTCTGTGTTCTATCTACATTTCAAATTCAAATTTCAATTAAGAAATAAAGACCAGAACGAATAAAAACGGTTCACAAAGGGGTCAGTCTAAGCTACCCTTATAATAGTGCTTATAAACCTAGCTTAAAGGAGGTTTAGACCATAGTACCTATGTTACGGTCTATGGTTTTAAGAAAAATAAAATAGACAGACAGATGTCATGTCAGATGAAAATGTCACAATAGAAAAATATTGCAACAATTACAAATTAACAATATAATTTAAGTTTCAGATATTAAAACAATCAGATATAACTAAAAGTATGCTTTTCAGGTACAAACAGTATGAAAGAAAACATAAAAATAAATTACAAAAGTTGATAAATTATCAAAATATATGAAGGTATGGTTTGTATAGTGTTATGAATTGTAAATAGAGTTAAAAAAATGTGGATCTGTAAATCAGAACACCACACTTATTATGTCGCATTAAAACCAATCAGCTTTTTCCCGTAGTGAATCCCACAGGAAACGTGCATTTTAGTTTAGAACGTATCTTATGACACTTTTCGAGCATCTGTACCTGGTGAAGGTTGCGGGGATCTGCTAGATGCGAGACGCAGTGGACCAGTCAATGTGGTGACACTTGGGGGAGGCCTGTGTCCAGCAGTGGACGTCTTTCGGCTGATATGATGATCTGTAGCTACGGCCAGAGTTTTTGCCAATTTCACTATACATTTTATGAATAATGCATCTAATATAGTCGGAAAACAAAGTTAGCAGCCGGTCTCATACGCCAAGTTTTCACTAAGGAAATATAAGTTTGAGCTTGTGTGCCTAAGCCGAAGGAGGAATTTCCTTCAGTAACATCATAAACAAACAAAAAACTTGAATACTTCGGTACTAAAAACATCATGAAATTACGCGCTTTCGTATAAATGTATGGCGACATTTTATTTATGATGCCAGTTGAAGTTACAAGATATATAGTTGTTATTGTAAGATATTATTTTGGGTATTTGGTTCATTACTTACAGTTTTTGTGGAGTTTTCCTAGTAAATGAAATATTAAAAAAATGGAGTAATCCTTTTTTGAGTTGAGTTTTCCTTGTAATCTTACAAGGAAAATTCTACTCCATTTTGGTTTGTTTTATAGTCATAAGATAAAGATACCTATCAAAGATCCTATATTATATCTCCACGTTGAATAAAAAACAAAACTATATTGAATACGAATCGTTATAGTTACAGAAAGTGTCATAAATTGGGTAGCCCTTACTTAATTAACTTAGAAAAGGAGTAACCAATTTAAGTTGCTATGGACATACGTGATAAATGTAATGTGCGCGTGTGTGTGACTGGTGTGTGTGTACTCAATTGTTTTGTAGCCAATATATAAATAGCATAAATCCAATCTTTCTCTTCTTCGTTTGGCTCTTGACAGAGCGGTCGTGGTCACGATGACCACTGACTCTGTTAGATGGAAGCTTGGCGCATTCATTTATAGGATCTCCAACCGCAGAGTTAATTTGGTCGGTCCACCTCATCGGTGATCTCCCGCGTGGCCTATAACCATCCACTCTGCCCTTCATAGATATATAAATGTAATAGGTAATTTATTAAAGTTCCTATTTTTATAATTTTACTTTAATCTATTTACCTTTTTTTTTTTAGACCCTTAGTAACTATGTACACTAACTTACTATGCTCCTGCTGCCCATTGACCTGAGATTATCACTTAGCACTAGCCGCCGTTTTCGCCACCCACGGGCAAGCGGAAAAGAGCGTTTCTATGTAAGGAAATCTCAAAGTATATAGAGATAAATATAGATGAAATACTGAATCTTTCCATGTTTACTTCATTATTCTTCAACATCGTATAAGCTCTTTGATGTGAACCCACGTGCCTATAAAAAGATTACCCTACGTTATTGTGCATGCCAGTGTACATTTAAAAATATACATTGACATGTAGGTACAGTCAAAGAAAGCACCATAATTAAAATAAATTCTATGTTGTTTCCACTTATTGGAAAGACAATATAAGGAATGAATTTGTTTAGGTGTTTTTTGTCTACAAGGTCACTTACAGAATGAAAAGTTATAACAGCAAGTAGACAATGTAATAAATGGACCAACTCATTATTTTGACATTCAAAGATAATTGTTGTCAGGCCTACATTATATATTTCTCAGACTCTTTTAGACAATAATAAAGTTTTCTTGCGGTTGCCGCGCGGAGGCCGCGCGGACACTGCACAATTCGACGAGTTGATAGCGAATTTGGATTCTATTTACTAAGTGACAATATTAAAATTCCTCAGAAACGTGTAACCGGGCGATAGACGCGCGATGCCTACGCATAGTCCACGTGAGCGAAATAACGGGAATAAGCTAGTCAGTTGATACTTCATGTTTCAAAGAACTGAAACCCGTGCTACTGAGAAAATTATGCCTCATTATTTGAGAACCGTATACAGCTACAGAAATTTGCCTAGTTTCTATGTATACTTAGCTTTCAAAATTCTGGGTATCTACATGATTAGCTGTTCCACTAATGTCGTGTTTGAAAATGTAAACTTTTGAGGACTAGTTTTGATTAAAATGTTGCTTTGTGTGTAAATTTGATACTTCGTTTTACACATACATACATAAACTCACGCATTTTTCCATGGGGTAGGCAGAAACTACAGAACGCCCCCTGTTAAGATCCTTACATACTTCTTTTGCTTCTCTCTCTCTCACGTTCATACATCTAGTCATAGACGCACGCCGGTTATGAGTACGGCGCACCTGGACTTTCTGAAGAACATCACTAATAAGGTGTGTGTATGTCTTTCTAGGGCGTCCCCTCCCATACTCCATACTCTTTTCAATTTTAGCACTACATCTTCTTTTAAACCACAACGATGTCTTATTTCATCATTCCTCAATCTATCATTTAAAGTTTGCAGCTTGCGAAATATGTGTGGTGTATCTATGTGGTCGATGGGTGTACACATGTTTCGCAAGGAATGCATTCTACTGCATTAATCCTACTATCATGTCTTTTTTGCCATACCCAACCTTCACTTCCATACTAAGTGTAGTTAGTATTTATTTTAGCTTTGTACTGAGTCCTAGTTCAGAAAAATACCCGAGTTTGGCAATGAATAGAATGATGATTTTACGTATAGAAATCTCAGAAATACACACATGATTTCCCCATATTGAGTGACGGCTCTCCGCCGGGATAGAAGGCTTTTGTCAACCCCATGTACCAGTGGCTTATTTCCTGTAGTATGAAAATATACTTTCCACCCTTCGCAATATCAACCTAAAGTTGCGGAAAGTTTTTAAGAGCGAACCTTTGCGCTTAGCCCTTTTGCAAAATACCTGACAATGGTTACAAATTCTAGAGAATTCAGTCATTGAATTTAAGTGAAATATACTTTTTTATAATAATAATAAAATCGTGTATGTGTACATTTATTTACATTAAAATTATCAATTATTGAACTACTAAAATATATGTTGTATACTGGAGACATAATCAAGAGCGAACTCCTGCCTCCTAAACCAGACCAAGAGCCTGTGTGAACGAGCACACAGATGTCTCGTAATTTACCTATAAATGGCTGAATTAATTCAGTGAAGCTTACAATTAGCCATTAAACTACTACATCAAAGAATATTAAGGCGCCGAAATTGAAATTTCAGCACTACTTACTTGTCAAATTAATATGCTAATAAAGCCAGCTTTGAAGTTAATCTCAGGGAAATATCCTATATATGTAGTGTTCTTTGGATTCCCTACACCAACCCTTTTTTAAGCTTTTACAAGCAAGCTTTTAATTTGATACTAGCTACCGTGTAATTCGTAACATAACCAATATCTTTATAAATTATAACCAATATATAATCTGATGTTTAAGCTATATTACTTTAAAGTTTCATCAGAATCCGTTCAATATTTTTTGTGTGAATGAGTAACAAACGTCCATCGTCACAAACTTTCACATTTATAATATTAAAGTCCCTGTCACGAGAAGCTATAAATTTTGTAAATAAAGAATTCTACTAAGTCACGTAGCGACAATTCAATCAACAACATAAAACCCCAAATTCAATCAACTCAAAGTAACATAAGTGTAATACGAAGCTAACGAGCAATTTTACTTGGTCGGTTTTTATATTTTAGCGATTTAAAGCGCTGTCGTATAATATTTTGTTGTACTGGAATGCTTCTACCACAAAACGTTAGATGGCAGCGCTTTATATCGCTAAAATGTAACCCGTCCAAGTGAAATTGCTCGTTAATATCGTATTACACGTATATTATAGTTCTCGCCAAAATTCTTGGCTGGATTGAAGATGGCTATAATGTCTGCGTAGTATTAAATCTCATACACAAACATCACCGCGCCGCGCCTAGCGCATCGGAATGTCACCTTCAGGGCGGCCCAGAAGTTTGACGAATACTATACTTTGAGTTGATTGAATTTGGGATTATTTGTTGTTGAATGAATTGTCGCTACGTAACTTAGTAGAAACACGTAACTTAGTGAACACCTTGTGCAGCTTGAGGAAGAACTCGAGAGTATAAGGTAGCACGTTCTAGGGCTGAGTGAAGTCCGAAGAGAGGGGGAGGATACAATAACACTCAAATCAGGCCACCTTATGTATTTCCGAGAGGGAAACCAGCTATCCCAAGGTGGCGTCGGGTTCCTGGTAAACTAGTCCATCTGTGAAAACGTTGTAGAGGTCTCCAGTGTCTCGAACAGGGTAGCGTACCTCATAATTAAACTGACCGAGAGGTACAGCCTCAAAGATGTGAGATTTTTTCGAAAGTTGATACCTTTTACGGCCGTAAGGTACGCAACGCATGCATCTCGGCCTGATCCTGAAAATGAGGATTCTAGAGCCATCTTAACCCGCCATTTCACAGAAGACCTGCCTGAGATAAGCCAAGACGAAATCGAGGCGGCTCTCAAACAGCTTCAAAATGGAAAAGGCCCGGGCGAGGACGGGATAACTACCGATCTACTGAAAGCGGGAGGACGTCCGGTACTGAAGGAGCTTGGGAAGCTCTTCAATTCTGTCCTGTTCTCTGGGAGAACTCCAGAAGCGTGGCAAAGGAGCGTGGTCATTCTTTTCTTCAAAAAGGGTGACAAGACCCTTTAGAAGAATTATAGACCCATTTCGCTTCTTAGCCACGTATATAAATTGTTTTCAAGAGTCGTCACAAATCTAGGGCGAAGATTCGACGAGTTCCAACCACCGGAGCAGGCCGGGTTCCGAGGTGAATATAGCACCATAGACCACATCCACACAGTGCGGCAAATTATACAGAAGTCCGAAGAATATAATCGGCCCCTGTGTTTTGCTTTTGTGGACTATGAGAAGGCTTTTGACTCTATCGAAACCTGGTCTGTTTTGGAGTCTATGCAGCGGTGCCAAATGGACTGGCGATACATCCAAGTGCTGAGATGTCTTTATGCAAACGCCACAATGACCGTCCAAAGACAGGACCGGCAAACTAAGCATATCTCACTGCGTCGAGGGGTTAGACAAGGGGACGTTATTTCCCCGAAATTGTTTAGCAACGCGGTGGAGGATATGTTTAAGACGCTGGACTGGGAAGGACGCGGCATTAATATAAACGGCAAGTACATCTCACACCCGCGATTTGCGGATTACTTCGTCATAATAGCAGAATCAGCGCATGACTTGCAGCTGATGCTGGACGGCTTAGCTGGTTCTTCTGCACGCATCGGGCTCCGGATGAACTTGGACAAAACCCAGGTTATGTTTAATTCACACGTCACTCCGGGACCGATTGTGGTCAATGGCGGTGCTCTCAAAGTTGTTCAAGAATACGTTTACCTCGGGCAAATTCTGCAGTTTGGTAAGAACAACTTTGAGAAGGAGGCTAATAGAAGAGTACAGCTGGGCTGGGTGGCGTTTTGAAAACTTCGTCAAGTCTTCTCGACACGTATCCCACAGAGTCTGAAGACCAAAATCTTCAACCAGTGCGTCCTACCTGTTATGACCTACGGCGCCGAAACGTGGACACTCACAATACGGCTGGTTCATCGGTTCAACGTTGCTCAGCGAGCTATGGAAAGGGCTATGCTCGGAGTCTCTCTAAGGGATTGAATCCGAAACCAGGTGATCCGGTAGAGAACCAAATTGTCGACATAGTCACAGAATAAGTAAGCTGAAGTGGCAATGGGCCGGCCATATAAGTCGTAGAACCGATGACCGTTGGGTTAGACGTGTTCTTGAGTAGAGACCGCGAATTGGTAAACGTAAGGTGGGACGCCCTCAGGCTAGGTGGAGTGACGTTCTTCGTGGGGTGGCTGGTAGAAGCTGGATAAGAGTTGCCGAAAATCGAAGAAAATTGGCGTGCAATTGGAGAGGCCTATGTCCAGCGGTGGACTGCTATAGGCTGATGATGATGATGAACTTAGTAGAATAATTTTTTATAAAATTTATGGCTTCTCGTGACGGCAACTTTAGTATGATTTGTTAATAATTAAATTAAATGCTATGTTACGTCTAATTACATTCATTAATATAGAAATATAAAAACAAAAAATATACTTACCTTTTGTTAGGTTTGTGCATGGCTTTTGAAGGCATCTGTTATGAAGTTATGAACTCAAAACTATACCTCATTCGTAGGTAAATGGTGGAAGTTATGCGCAATGCTATTATCAAGGGCTCAAGAACTTAGGCTGCGTAATAATGCCTTTGGGCCTCCTTAGAGATTAGGACCGTTAGAAGGTCCACGGATGTACGAACAACTAACATTACTACAAGGGTAACTAAGGCACTATAACGAGAAAACCGTCAGACTAAACCAGAAGGCGAATTTACTTGTAACACTACGACGAATAAAAGAAAGTGTGTCCCTAGGTACATTTACGAATGTTTGCTTAACCTTCAACTTTTGATTCAATTTTCATCCAGTCTTTGAAGAATACTTTGGTGATTCAGACCTATTGTATAGCTAAGGTGTGGCAGTCCCTGCTGGTGTCTGAGTTTCCAGATAGCAACAACCTGGGGGTATTAAAGTCAAGAGTAAATAAGGTTACTTCTAGGCAAGCATGCTTCACCGTCAACCACACTATCACTTATCATCAGGTCAGATAGTGACTAAACGCGAGCCAATCAATAAAAATTGAATGAAAATATTGTCAAGGTAAAAATTAAAAAATTTTACGTGCCTATTAATTTATAAAGCTTAATTTTCTGTACTTGTTTGCCAGTGGACAGGCTTTATAAGTCCATAAGGCCGCGTATACAAAGAAGGGTCAAGAACTGTAAACCATGACTGTTTAAAGGGGACCCTGTAATAAATACATCGCTTAATCCCGATGGATGTTCGAAGCCGCAAAGCAGCGCTAATTTGCTGTATCAACATTCCCTGCTTCTTTAGAAGCTTCGCAAATAATCTTATTAGGCTTTTATAGCGCTCAAGCGGATTTTTTATCAAATCATTGTACCTCGTTAGACACTGTAAACATCACGGTATTTAGGTACTTCAATGAATATTGTAAATAAATTAAATATTGTCTGGTAGATATCGCTGTCAGCGATAAGACCGCCTTTGTACCCGTTTTTATATGTTTTTCTTGTAATTGTTTATAATTTTATGGTGTACAATAAAGTATATTCTATTCTATTCTATTCTATTAAATAATCTTGGTCAGTGAAACCTTTAAAACGCCATAAATCCTATTATGCTTATCATGGGTATGTTTCATCGGTATTGCGTTACGGCCTAGTCATATGGGGTAATTCAGTGGATGTCGAAAGAGCATTCATAGTGCAAAAGAAATGTATCAGAGCCATGAGTGGAGCAGAGTATTTGGACCATTGCAGGCCATTATTTAAGAACTTAAAAATTCTCCCCCTCCCATGTCTGTATATTTTTGAAGTTTGTCTGTTTGTAAAAAAATCCCTCATTTATTTCCATTAAATGAACTAGTCTCCGAAAGACTGAACAAAAAAAATGCCGGGAAATTACTAGTGCCTGCTCAGAGATTGCAGTTATACGGTAGAAATGCCAGTTGCATGACAATTAAAATTTATAATAAATTACCACCTGCCCTGAGAATGCTACCAATTAATAAGTTTAAATGTAAAACGTTTGCTTGGCTCTTGGACATATGTTTTTATTCCGTCAATGAATTTTTAAATCATAAATTTCGATATTGTAATCATTCATTATCAATCATCATTAGTATAGTATTAGTACCTACTTTGACATTATTGGGCATTCTATAACATTGTATATTTTTTTTAAATTTATGTTTTAGACGTTATGTTTTATATTTTGACCATGATGATTTATTTTCTGACATTTTGATTAATTTTTTGATATCATGATATATTTTCTGACGTTTTGATATTTAAATATTTTTTTTGACACTATATTGGTTTTTTTTTTGTTGACATTATATTTTAATTTTTGATATTATGATTTATATTTTTGACATTATACAAAATTTGTTTAATTTATATATTATTCTTATAATGATACTAGTTGCTTTGCATGTACCTAGCTTATTGTTTGATATTTCTACACCAGCAATGGTAGTATGTGTGAAACAATGTTAAATGTAAGATATCAATGTACCATATACTGTTAAGTATAAGTGTTTACTCTTTGCGAAATCTTGGTAAAGCTTTTGAGTACTGTTTTAAAATGTTTATTAATAATTATTCGGAAAACTGTTGAGAGTACTTGTTATCATGTGGTTGTGGCAGATTTCCTGCAAACGTTATACTGTGCTAGCTAGTCGGTGTATTAGTTTGTCCGGTTAGTGACCTACTGATTCACTCATAATAAGTTTGCTTACTCAAGTGAACTCAATTTTAAAGTCTATGCATGCTAATGCTAAAAAGCTACTCGGACGGGACCTAACACGAAATATTTTACCTGAAAGTTACTCGTAAAATTTAAGAATCATATATATTTTTTCAAAAAAATATAGGTACATACTCGTAGCTTATCAGTCAGGTTCCTACGAATAGATATTAGGGACAGGGTAATTGGCGCTTTTGTGGTTAGCCCTCAGCGTGGTCGCTTAGGTTAAGCTTTTTGTGCCTGGCTGGAGGCTATAGTTTAGTCTCCACATGGTGTTTTGCTGCGAGAAACAACTCAATAAAATAGAGGCTATTGCCGTGCTTAAATGAAATTACTATAATAGTAGGTACCTACAGTAAATCGAAAATCAACAACAATTACTCTATAGTAAATTGAGTATAAAAAACTGAATGTATTTTTAGTACCAGTACTAGTTTAGTATTAGTTACTCTACATACTAAAACATACTCAGTTTTTCGAGAAGCCAATCAGAAGGTTATTGCAAGTATGTAATGAGGTGTCGTTGAATTTGTCTTTAACCAGAGAATGTCTAGACGTCACAAAAATATCAATATGAAGTCTGGATAATTTATGATGGGTATTTTTTTTTTTTTTTTTTATACTCTATAGGCTCGCGCTTGACCAATATCTCACCTGATGGTAAGCGATGATGTGGTCGACGGTGAATCACGCTTGCCTAGAAAAAACCTATTCACTCTTGCCTTAAAGACCCCTAGATAATTTATAGAATTACCGAATGCGACATCATATTGAATGGCGAAAAGCTGGACTTTGTAAGTCAAAAAGTTTTCTGAGAATGACTCTAGACGACAAATTGCAATGGGGTCCTCACATAACATCTCTTGCGGATCGGCTAAGCTCAGCCGCTTATGCTGTTAGAAAGATAAGACAGTTAACGGATGCAGAAACCGCGCGGTCGTTTTTAGTTACTTTCACAGCATTATGCCATATGGTATTTTACTGTGGGGTCGAGCGGCTGACATTGAGTCCATATTTATATTGCAAAAGAGAGCTGTCAGAGTCATGTATAATTTAAGTCACCAAGAATCTATTAGGGAACTATTTAAAAAAAAAAAAAAATATTATGACAGTTTCCTGATAATTCATTTATAAAAATATTATGTATGTAAGGAAAAATATACATCTCTTTAGTAAAGTCAGTGATAGACACAATTGTAATACGAGAAATAAAGATAAGTTAGTACAACCATCTTATAGACTAGCTAAAGTACACTCATCTTTCATGGGGTACTGTGTTAAAATCTATAACAAAATACCTTGTGATATATTAAAACTAAATAAAAGTAAATTTAAAACTTTATTAAAAGCACACTTGGAAATAAGCATTTTACAAATTAGATGATTATATTCAAGATAAGAATGCTTGCAAACATGCTGGTCCTGCTCTATAGGGCAATCTTTAGTGTAGACAAAATCAAATTTTATAATTTATATTCCCATTCATAATTATTGTATTCATTTTTTTTTACTCACACACTGTTCCGTTGTTGTTAAATTCTACGATCTGGAGGCTGCAAGCAACCGGTGGGACTAGAGATGAACCTAACTAAAACGAAAATTATGACTATGATAAAGTGGTACCCATCTTAGTAAACAATGACATTTGGCACTCTTTGGAGGAGGCTTTTACCCGAGAGGGGTCCATGCATGAGACTTGAATGTGTATTTTAATTCAATAATCTTTAATATATAATCAGAATGAGTTGTCTTTAAAAATAACTATTCAAACCATTTCTGATAAGCCAGAAGTCGCTGAGACATTAGAAAATGTCTTTACCAACATTCCGTTAGAGGTTACGAAGTCTCTTCCCTCCTCATCGAAATTAGCTGAAGCTCTTCTTAAAGAAAACTTTACTAAAGACATACCAATCTTTAAATTTAAACCAACATGTCTTGATACAATTAAAAACGCGTTCAAAAGTCTCAATATAAAAAATACTGAAGACTTATGGGGGATATCCGTTAGGGTAAAGGGTGCTTGTAGATATTATTGATTCAATTGCTCCTGTCCTTACAGGCATATTCAATCAATGTTTGGACAGCGGCACGTTTCCTGACTTAATGAAGCACAGTAAAGTAGTACCAATTTTCAAATCAGGCTGAAAGAGTGATCCCTCTAATTATAGACCTATATCCGTGCTTCCAGCATTGAGTAAAATCTATGAAAAAATCATGCTGGACCAGATGTTGTCTCACTTCAATTCTAATGGGATCCTGCATAGTCAGCAGTTTGATTTCACGAAATGTAGGTGTGTGTTGCCAGTTATGACCTATGGCTCTGAGACGTGGTCGCTCACAATGGGCCTCATCAGAAAGCTTACAGTCACCCAAAGGGCAATGGAGAGGGCTATGCTCAGAGTTTCCTTACGTGATCGAATCAGAAATGTAGAGATCCGCAAGAGAACCAGGGTTACCGAAGTAGCCCGAAGAATTGCCAAACTTAAGTGGCAGTGGGCAGGGCACATTGCTCGCAGAACGGATGGCCGATGGGGCAGAAAGGTTCTGGAGTGGCGACCGCGAACCGGGAGACGTTGCGTTGGAAGGCCTCCCACCAGGTGGACCGATGACCTGGTGAAGGTTGCGGGGATCCGCTGGATGCGAGACGCACGGGACCGGTCAATGTGGCGACGCTTGGGGGAGGCCTATGTCCAGCAGTGGACGTCGTTCGGCTGATATGATGATAATGATGATGAAATCAACACAATCAAAAGATACAGCCGTTTATAACGCATTTTTGACACCGCTAGGCAATCAAACCTTGGGTACTTCCAGTTGACCTAGTATCATGAAATTTGGCAAGAAGCACTGTCTTACATCGCAAGTAAAGGAAAATATCCGAAAACCTGTTTAAAAAAAAAGATAATTATCTTATTTGCATTTGCTAACTGACCGCGAACTATGTCGATGTATTTACCAGTTTATCTTTTCTTTAGAGCAATTTTTGGTACTTTCATTGTTTATGAACTTCATAAATGTCACCTAATTATTTTGGTGAATTAATGTATATATTTGTCTGGAACCCTCGATGCGCGAGTCCGACTCGCACTTGGCCAATTCTTTTAAATTTTGTTTTGCTAATACGCAATGAAATCACATTCCCGTCGACTATATCATCGCTTATTATCAGGTGAGATAGTGAAGCGCGAGCCTACAAAATAAAAAAAAAACCTATTTAAATGAGACAAATGCATTGGTTTATTAAATCTACAGTATTTTATTCATTTCAGCTTATCTTACGTGTATTTCGTCGGATGATCATGGTCGTCCTCATGCCTTTGTTTTAATTTATTTGGGACGATTTTTCCCTTTCACTGCTTTGACTATATTTAAATTCAACCTTGTTCTTAAACTTTTCACATAATACTGGACAGCAGCTCAACAATCTCAAGAAATATTTTCTAAAATTAAAATCTAGTGTGCAGTACATAATATAAAATATATAGTAAAATGTTCGCAGCCACACTTTATTTACAGTGAGTGAAGACGTGGGATTACTCGCTCGGATTTAGAGGTGAGATTCTGCAACAGTATGTAGGTATGAGAGTTATGTTTTTCACATTACTGGAACATGAGTTCGTTTCAGTACAAACGTAAATAAAATGTTTGGTATAGAGAACAATATCGCTAATTGATTTTTAATAGCGGCAGGTAGCTGCAGGAGAGCAGCGGTACACAGTGCCCAGTGGTAACGACCATTCAACCTACAACCTACAACTTGTAAGTCGCAAGTTGTAGGTCGTGGGTTCTCTAAACCAGACAGACGCTTTACTTTGTTTAAATTATTTCATTTCCACTGCTCTCAAAACGGTCAAGGCAAAGACATGGCGCGGCGGTGGGCGCACGGTTAGCGCAGTGGTTGAGTGATTGACTGCTGCGCTGCGTGACGCGGGTTCGATTCCCACGCGGAACAAATATTTGTATTACCTATAGATACTTGTTTCGGCCCTGGGTGTAAATTCTTAGTGTGGGGCAATTTTCTTTTTGCCAGCCGTGCGTCATTCTAATATTAGAAACGCTGAGTAAGCTTGTTCATTGTGTCAAAAAAAAAAAAAAACATTTTTATTTATTTCACGTTGGCCTACATGGGCACTTATAAAACGTCGACAAAAGGTGCACGGTGTCCCTACAGTAGCCCCCTTCTTAAAAGAAGCTTTTATTTTTAGTATAATTTCCAATAACAATCACAAAATATTAAGTCTAATTACATAGTTTCACTTAATTCTAACATGATTAAACATTTTGGAATCCTGTTTTTATTAAAGAAGAAATATGGAACATAATTATGTCTCAACACTACATTCACAAACACTTGTCACTAATATACATTGGCTTTTGATCATAAACAGAATCATCATTCTCGACCAGTTTATCATCACAACCAGACTCTCCACGATCAGCTACCAAAGAGTCCTAAATTATTTTATCTACTCTCATATCGTAATATTCTAATTATAAAATTCAAAACGAGTTTATATTGGCATACTTTATAAACACAATACCGAAATTTAAAAATAGAATCTTATTATAACACTATTTCTCTAACAAAATAATGCTATAAAACAATTTTTTTTCTATTACGATACAGGACAAATCCAAGAAGTTAATCACTAAGGAGTTTCCATCAATATTTTTTTTGTAATGCCATTTTATAGTACCTATTATAAAAAGATTTGATTCCAATTTTAAATTGTCTATGACAATGCCCGCTTTAGACATAGCACGCACTGTGATTATTATTCGCGCGAATTTTGTTTCCTTCTACCTGTTCATAGAGCTCAAAATATTCGGGCGAATAAAATTCGCGCCGTGGTGCGGTGGATTCTGTGGCAAAACACGAATTTCTTGCAGAATTATTTCCGCACGATTTCGTTACCGATGCGAACAACTTCATACAATAACATAGGTCGCAGAATGGGCGGAAAAAAATCGCGCGAATAAAGATCGCAGTGCGTGCTAAGCCTTAGCGCATGCGCGGTTAATGCGGTGATGTGCTGGGTTTTGGCGCCATTCATACGTTTTGCAAGTTTAGCTGTACTGAATTTCATGAGTTATTTAAATTATTGTGTGTGAAATGTCTGATATCAGTGAATGTGAAGAAAATTTTACTCCGCCCGATATTTTAGATGCGGCGAAGGAAATTACTCTTAATTTATTACCAGCAAAGTCGAGAAAAGTATATGACAAATACTATCACGATTTTATGGCATGGAAAATGCAAAAAGAGGTATTTAGTAAGTTCAATCCCAATTTATGAGTTTAGATAAAGTAGTGTATGAAACTGCACATAACTTGGTATTAAAACATTCGTGTGAACGCTATTAAAAACCTCGCCTACGGCTCGGTTTTTAAACACACACTCATGTTTTAATACCCCTCATTATGCAACAGTTTCATAAACTACTATTATGCTATACTGCAGTTTTTTTTTTAAATAAGGGGCACTTTGAAATTGTGCTTGCTATAAACATTAAGCCTATCCTTCTAAATATCCTATCCAAATTGTTTCCCTTCCTAATTTAAAATTGGCGCCATCCCGCTGGCGCCGCGCTAGCGCCTCACTGCGGTGAGAGTGAAAACGACGACTTAAAAAATGGCAAAAAGTAGATAGCTGCTCCTGCGCTGTGTCCGGTTCAAAATAGGGTTAAAAATTACCCAAAACGCTTCGCTAGAAATTGATTAACTTATTGGTTCTCGTAACCCTCTTTGTGAAGTGAAATCAAGCAAAAACGTGAACTTGTAGTGCATATTGAATATCCGCCACGCCGGCCGGCCCGGTAGTCCCGTGTGTAGCTGATACCTCCAATCCCTGCCTATCCAGGTGAGTGTTTGTACTTTTTCTCAATGCAAGGAATCTCAGGGTTGGGATTGCCAACACCGGAGATTGTAATTATTTCTGCGGACGAATTCCAATCAGAATTCTATCTGACAAAGACCGTTTATACACACAAGGAAGAGTGTACGTTACGATTTGGTAGAATAGAAATTAAACTAAATCAGATGTATTCGCTACTTCTAGTAGACCATAGAAAAAACGCCAATTGAAAGCGACAAGTTGCAAAAGTACAATATCGAAGATATTAAGACATCCCTGTTTATCTTTAAGATTTCACTAGATATTATATCTAGGCCAACAGAGCAATCCTTTTTTTAAACCGGTTATTAGTGTCCTAACCTCATCTTCATCGGAAAGTAGAAGATCAAAAGAATGACAACATGACATTAATGTATAGAGTTCGCTCTGTGGAAGGCGTTTTTACTGTTCTGTGGGTTCGCTTGTGGTTATGTTCTTAGTTAATTTCTCAGCTAAAGTTTTGCCTACATTTGCAAAGTAAAGTTTTATACCATTTGCTGAATTTATGACGGCTTTAATGCATTTTGGGAGTAATGGAGTAATCAAGGGTTTTAAGATTTTCTTTCGCCTTGAGATTTTGATTTCTTTAGAACTTACCGTAATAGCGGTATCGAGAATGTTTTTGAGAAAGGCAGCAGTAGACTAGGTTATTTTTAATTCAAATTCGAGTGCCTATTTTAGTTTATTAAAATAGGCACTCGTTGAATGACAACATGGCGATGTGGGACAGTATCATTCCGACAAATCAACACTGAAATAGTATTTTCATCCCGGCAAAATAAAATAAAATAATCTTTATTTCGGACAAGTAACATCTATATGGGTTAGTAAACGAGAAAAATTATACCCATGTTAGTGCACTCTTAATTTTAAAAAATAACTTATTTAGTAACGAGGTTGTCGTTTCGAATGCATTTCAGAACAACATCCCCTAATAACCGGCTATGGTTTTTTAGGATGGAGTTGGAGCTAGCCCGCACTCTGCAGAGCAAAGAGGCAGATCTCTGCCTGACGATGGCATGGAAATCGTCGACACGAGATTCCGCGAACTTACCTGATGCACTGCAGAAACGGGGCAGCCCCATCAACATCCTGAACTCATTATTACATTGGACCCGTAAGGCGCTGATAGCCCGCTGAGTGTAGTTGGTCCACAGGCTGCACGTGTAACTAATACTAAAAAGAGCCAGTTAGAAGTAAGCAAAACCAAATCAATCTGTACAAACCGTTACCGCTTAAAACTCCTAACGATTTCAAATTGAACTCACAGATAAATGATTAGAATCTGTGTAATATATTCCTGACATTTTATTAATCTCTTAACTGAAGCTCTGTCGGAAAGTTGGCCTAAGTTATAAATACTGGCATTTCATTAAGCCGACTTAGGTAGAAAATACTGCACTATGCAGTTTTATTTGCTCGCTTTATGAACTCTTTTATTAAGACCAATCGGGTATCTTAATTAAATATCAATCACATTAATATGATTTTGGAGGAGTGGAGGGAGGTGTGGTGGTGAGATATGCCAAATGTTAGATTGAAGGCTCGACCACGGATAATTCTAAATATTTTTGAAAGTAACCTCCGCCACTCCTAATCTCCATGTCAACAGAAAAATACCTTCGAATTGTGTCAATACATAACGAGCTGCTGTACTGACAATGTGTTGATGGCGTCGAGTTGTAAGATATGACTTACAAAATAGGGATAAGTTCTTTTGAAGAAAAAAAAAGAAATATTGGATCAACTCCACTTTTAAAAACATGGGCCACCCAATGATCAAAAACAAATAAAAATTATGATGTTCAAAGCCGGTGGCCAATACCTAAGTCTGACCGTCATGGCTATTGGTAGTGAGGTTATTTTCTCTGAATTAAAGCCGAAATATCGAAGTCACGCTACCTTGTTAACTGAAGTATTTCATCATGCTTGTAATTCAACCGTCGCGACGCGTCGTCCGTTACATTTATGAATTCCCACAAAGGCTAATCCGTCAGGCAAAAGGTCTATCCACACATATCAGGGCCGTGCCCGGGACGTGGATGGACCGTGCCCCGTCAGGGGCTCATAAAAATATCTTTGTGTACATTTTATATGAACTCTATCACACACGTCCGGGCCAGTGATGAAGCTTCAATGATTGGACCCGGCCCTGTCACGTCCCGGGCACGGCCCTGATATTTGTGGATTGACCTTAAGAGTGCGAAATTTTTGTTCCTCGGTTGACCACACTACAACGTCTAGTGAGACGTGGCGCAAAATGAGATGGCTTAAAGGTTACCGTTCGCCTAGGCAATTTGTAGACGCTCACAGAGCTAAAATCTTTTAAAATTCTAACACCAGAGTATGTGCCCCCATCGAACCTTACGATCCACCATAATAACCCCATATTAGAGTGTGAGATCTCCATACAGGAGCTAGATAAATGTATCAAGTCCAAGGATACATCTCCTTGATGCGATGATATATCTTTTTCTATGATTAAGAATTTACCTGATGTAGGTAAATGTATTTTTTAGTTCATTTTAATTTCTTCTCTTCGACCCATATCCTTGTTGTCGTGCATATGTAAAATGTTCCATTATGTTTTATTTAGAAGATTGGAATGGTTTCTGGAAAAAGTAACACTTTCGCTGCGAACACAATTGGTTTCCGTAGGGGTAGATCGTGTTTAGATGGTCTGAGTTGTTTAATCTCCACGACACAAACTGGTTTTGCCGAGAATTGTTCTACTGTAGATTGATTTTTAGATATAAGTAGTGCGTATAACAATGTAAATGATACTGTTTTAATCAATGTTTTAGATAACCTAAAAGTAGGGCCACGAATCTGTAAATATTTATGTTTTTTTTTTTCATAGAAGAGTACTCAAAATAAGATCAGGTAATGGCTTTATTAGTAGACATTCAAGTTGTGGTTTGGCCCAGGGCGACTCGTTATTTCCACTTTTATTTAACATATTAACTTCGAATATTACTAAACATGTGCAGAACAACTTCTGTATTTGCCAACGCGGACAATTTCGCTATATATGCTCAGTGTTCTTCCGTTATTGACGGGCAATGCAAGATCCAGCCTACTCTTGATATAATCAACAGCATGTTAACGCATTTTGGTTTAGACATTACTCCCGATAAAAGTAAAATTTTGTTGGTTTAATAGAGGTTATCGTAGGCCAGTTATAGAAGTACATTTAGACGAGGCATTGATAGAGTTAGTAGACGATGTCAAGTATATAGGACTGTGGCTGGATAAGGGCATTCGATGGAACAAACATATTATATTACCGAAGTTCGTGAACGAGTTCATAAATTAATTAATATTTATAAAGTTTTGGTGGGACCTGGGTGGGGTATTCATCCCAACCACTTAAGACGACTATATATTTCGCTTATTCGTAGTCGTATAGACTTTGGTAGCTTTTTACTGGACAATAGCACACAATTAATTAAACTGGATAGATTACAAAATATTTGCCTGCGGTTAGTAGGTGGGTTAATCAAAAGCACTACGATTCACGTGATGGAATCCGAATTATTGTTGCCTCCTCATTTTATACGCCGCCGATACTTAGCTGGTAAGTTTAACTTAAAATCTAAATGTTTCGATCTTCCTGTTATTGGCATAATAGATAAGCTACATGGTCTTTGTGACAATACAAAGTCACTGTCAAGTCATGTCCTAGAGTTGGTCGATTTCTCAAACGCCTTCAATACCGTCAGTTAAGACATCCTGTTAGCCATTCTGTCCTATTTGATGGTTTCTCCCGAGGCACTGGTATTGTTCACTTCCTACCTTCAGGAACGTCAGCAGTCGGTTCACGTTGGGGATTCTTCCTCTCGCTGGTGTGATTTAGAAACTGGCGTTCCTCAAGGCGGCATTCTTTCTCCTCTTCTGTTTTCTATTTTTCTTAACCTTATTACTTCCGATTTTCAGTGTGTGTATCATCTGTATGCAGATGACCTGCAGTTGTACTGGCAAGGGAGTGTTGAAGAAATACCTGACGTTATTACCAAACTAAACAGAGACTTGACGGCTATTAAAACCTGGTCAGATAGATTTGGTGTTGCAGTAAACCCCAATAAGTGTAAGGCGATCATCATTGGGAGTTCCCGAAGCATCGCTAAAGTAAAAATAGCAACTTTGCTACCTATTTTGTTCGACAGTACGATTGTTCCATTCAGCAATGATGTAAAGGACCTAGGCTTGCACATTGATAACACCTTTAACTGGCGTACTCAATTCGCTAGTGTGAGTCAGAGGGTCACTGGAACGCTGCGGGTTTTGTATTGCTTGAAAAATCTATTACCAGCAAACACGAAGGCAATGCTTGTTCAGACCCTTATTTTTCCTATCATCGATTATGGTGACGTGTGCTACAATGACCTGTATGCAGATCTCCTCAACAAATTTGACCGTCTTCTAAATTACTGAATTCGATTAGTTTTAAATTTGCGTAAATATGATCATGTCTCTGCGCATCAATCGTTCTAAAGTGGTTGCCCATACGCCAACGCCGAGAGCAAAGGGAACTAACTACCTTGTTCTCATTTCTCACCTCTTCCAAATCCTCTAGTTATCTGGCCCCTAACTTTCAATACATTTGTGCCAATCACAATAAAAATCTACCGCTATCTAATAATAAAAATAAAAAAACTACTAGAACCACCTACTTCAATTTCCCACTCACCGCACTGACTTCATTCGTTGTTATTTCTTTGTTCAGTCTATTTCTCTGTGGAATGCACCCTTTGTACACTCAAAGTTAAGGTTCGCGAGCATATTCGTAAGAAGATATCAGTAGTATCGTCACATCGCTAATGATTTTCCATAATTATCAATAAATACTAATTGCTTATGTATATTTGTGTATTTAGTTTATTCTTTGAGTATATATTGTACTTTTAGTTTAGGTATATGTATTTGAATAAACGCGATTTGCTTGACTCTAAATATTGCACCTACCACTATCACATACCTTCACCGTTGTTAGCGAAGTCTAAGATAAAGTTAGAAAATACATATGCATTGAAAAAGTCACATTGGTACTTCTCTGGATTTGAACCCACGGGTTTGAATCACCTCAAGCACCAGAGGTGAAGCTACTGGGCCACTTCAACACCAGTCCGTTAACGTACAAATATATACACAGATGCTTACCTATATCTACATCAAAATATAATGTAAATTCGCATGTCATATTCACATGTTAGTTTCTAAGGTATTAAGTTCTTACTAACTCCTGACGGGCTGTTGAGGCATTACCTCTATTTATTTCTCCCCCGGTATTTCTACATTTTGGAAACTGTGATTCCTCTAGGGCTTGATACAATGTTAGTAATCTGACTTGTTAAACTATAATACCAGCAATATGTTAATTTTGTAATTCAATGTTCACCCTGCGCAACATACTTTTAGATTATTTTACTACCTACTTTTTTTTATTATACTAATTACACCCAATTACAGTTGCGTTTTTACTTTTGGATTTTTTCAATAGCAGCCTGGAGTCTAGATTTGTGCCAAATAGTAGAAAAAAATAAATTAGGCTGAGCAAGGGCGGATCGACTACGCCGTAGCACGCGTCAACGCAAGCGTAGCCGTAGCAAACAAATAGATATGCGAGTTAAAAGTATTTTCAAGAAGAATAACGTAATATTGCTGTGTATTTTTCAGACCGGTTTTTAGCGTTCCGTTTCTGAAAAAGGAACCCTTATTAGATCACTTCGTTGTCTGTTTGGCTGTCCGTTTGTTCAATAACCTTTTTCTCTGGAACGCCTGGAGGTATCATGTTGAAATTAATATCATATATGTACTCAAATCTGAAACCTCTTGGAGTTGTGATAAAATTGCTGTTCTAAATCAACACAATGTTCCGTATGGTGTCGGACGTAAAGAATCTCACCATCCCATATCTTCCCGTGGGTGTCGTAAAAGGCGACTAAGGGACACACCAGAGAATGGGCAGTAGCATTCTCTGTGCACTTTAACAACAAACTGCGATCGCCAACCCACCTGCCAAGCGTGGCGATTAAGGCAAACCCCACCAAACCAAAATAAAAAGCACAAGAAAAAAACGGCCCCGAGTGCCCGGCAGCCCGTCTACCCTCGACTACGGTAGCGGTCGATGCAATGGCGTGGCAAGGGGTGCGAAGAATCCCCGGAGTGGACCCGGCTACCATAATAAACACCGACGACTGGACCTGGCAACGTATAACACGCGAACACTCCGGACGAGAAGATATGAACTCGAGGAAGAATTGAGCAGGTTGCGGTGGAGTATTATAGGGCTATCTGAAGTCCGAAGAGAGGGGGAGGAATCGATAATCCTCAAATCCGGTAACCTGCTCTATTTCCGAGAGGGTGACCGGCAGTCCCAGGGTGGTGTCGGGTTTATCCTCCACAAGTCCCTTGTGAACAACGTGGTGAAGATCGAGAGTGTGTCGACCAGGGTGGCGTACCTTATTCTCAGAATATCCTCAAGATATTCGCTGTAGGTTATACAGGTCTACGCCGCGACCTCGGCACACCCCGACGACGAAGTAGAGACCATGTATGAGGTTATTCTAGAACCATGCATGGTTTCAAATCTCACTTCACCGTTGTCATGGGGGACTTCAACGCGAAACTGGGCAAACGAGACGAGGATGAGCTGCAAGTGGGCCAATTTGGAGTTGGACTTCGGAACCACCCAGGTCACCTACTGGCCAGTTTTATGGAGAAGGAGGGCCTCTATATGATGACTAATTAAAAAAAAATTAGATTGCGAATAGTTAAAAGACATCCAAATATTTGTGCCGTTTATGAGTTACCAGGGAAGCCGCATGCGCAGAAGGAGCTAAAGCCAACATTTTTGTCTTCAACCTAGTCCTTGATTTTATAATATGCTTTTTTAATAAGGACACGTTTGATGTGATTTTTGAACTTTGTATCGGTCTTCTATAACTGACTTTGGCAACATGTTATGAAAGCGTATACTGTTTATAAGAAAAAACTTGCTATTTTTCGTAAATCTGAATTTGGGTATTACAATTTCGTGTTTACTGCGTGTATTTAAATTATGGAAGTCGCTTCTTTTTTTGAAAAGCCCTTGAATCGGCCCTCTGCCCTTAATGGGCATTATATCAATTCAGAAGTTTCGATAAAAACGTAATAAATAACTCCCAGCTACGAAACTTAATAAAAATCCCATTTAAGCCCTCAAACCCGGTGTGAATACAAAAATGTTTTTATCTCCTTTCAAACGCAATTGTGAAAAGATTTTATTTACAAATCGTCAAAATTCAGATTATTTTGCTCATCAGCGCTATCCTTTAAAAGGATGGGAAGAGGAGGGTGTCGCAAATCTGGCTAATGAAGTATTTGAAGTCTCCCTGTGAAGCGCCGTGATTGGTGATGGAATACTAAGCATGGTCCGATGAATAGCTTCACGTAATTCCTTCTGATTGTATGCCGAAAAATGAGAATATTTTTCTCGCTGCAAATTTTTTTAGGGCAATTTGTTGTGTTACGTATTTCAGCGAACTTGGGTGTGTTTATCAGCTTTTATTTAAAGGAATCTCTGGAAACTTGTGTTTTATAAATTGATGGTTATATGTTCGCCGCGTAGAATATCTAACTGCTTACAGAAAAGTTACTTAGAGGACAAACTCTTCAAATTGCTTTAAATGTATAAAGTTTTGCAGAGAGGACTAAATATTTTAGAAACTGTTTTCTAATGGTCAATCGTTAAAGCCAAAATGTATCTCAAATGCTGCCTTTGCATCTCTTAAATCTCAGATATCGTCAAAAATTTAAACGAAAAATATTTTATATTGCTGAATTTTTTACTTTAGTGAAATCCATCCGAGGATTTGAAGTAAGTAGCGAATAAACGCGAGCTCAGCAGCCTGCCATATCTGGTGCATAACATAGTTTGAAATTCTTGTATGGTGAAGTTACCGTTCATGATTTCCCAGAGCTGAGGAAGTTTGTGCCTTCCGGTAAGTTGGGCAGTAAATCATTTCTTCGTACGTATTACCATGCGTGCTACATGAGGCCACTTGTTTTAAATGTTGAAAGAAAAATAGGTACTTACTTACACAGTTGAGTTACTTTTCTTTCTTTTCAAATTCAAATTCATTTATTTAACAATTTAAAAACATATTCTAAATATTTCGATAACAGAAGCATTTTTAATTAAAAGAAAAATGATTAATAATAAAACGTCAATATTAATAATAAGTTACTTGATTTAAACGAAAATCTCTAGTTGTGTTTATATTAATAAAACGTCAAGTAGATATTAAAAAGGTGGCATGTCATTGAAAAGACAAAGCGGTGGGTAAACTAATTTTCATTGTCTTATTAAATCGATAGCAACTGTGTTCAAGCTAAATTCGACCTAATTGTATTAGAATGTCTATAGAAAAATTAGCATGTGATGGGTCATGAATTAACTAACTTACTTTTTTTTAAGTTAAGATTTCTGCCTTCTTTGTGTGTTTTCTGCTGTTGTGCTTTTATTTATAACTATCTCAAAGAAATTACGTATAATATTATTGGACTGGCTTTCTGCGATTTAGCTCTTGTGGCCTATCGCTGGTGACCATAACGTTTTAGAGCAAGGTTATTTCCAGTGAGCGTTAAGTAAACCATTATAGTTTTGACGCGTCATGGTCCGGGGGCTGAAACCGTGTATTTTTTTGGATAACAAATAGTGCATCAGTGAAATAATTTTATAAAATTTTCTTTTACAGTACAAACTTATAACCCAATAAAAATAAATGATTTTATTTCTTTACAATATTTTAGGCTTATAAATAAAAAAGCTGCCGCCCGCGGCTCCACCCTCGTGGTATTCTAACTAGTCGTATATTATATTGCTTTAAAGTTCCATCAAAATCTGTTCAGTAGTTTTTGGGTGAAAGAGTAACAAACATACATCTATCCATCTCTACAAAATTTTCACGTTTATAATAGTAGTAAGATAAAAAGTAAGTATTTTTTATTTAAGTATGTTGGTAGTTAATTAAGTATGTTCTACATTGTGTACATTTTTATTCATGTAAATAATTTTTCAATACACTTGCCTGTATAGTGAGGCTTATAACATCGCTTTTATGGCCACAATCCAAGCACGCGTGCGTAATAACATAACACACTACTGCGTTATAGAATTAACCCTACAAAGTTAAATTAGTAACTTACAGCAAATTTTATGCGAGTAAACAGAGCATTTTCAATTTAACCGGGTAATACATTTTTTTTTTGTAATAACAGAGTTTTTATGCCACTGAAAATCCATATACATTTTCGGAATAAATAAATGTGCACGTCCTTAATTAAGTCAAACAAACATTTATTATTATCAAATTAATCATAATTCACAATATTAAAATATTAATTTTGATATTCCATGATCGGAAAATTAATTATTTGAATATTTTATGTACTAAATATAAATGGTTTTATGTAGATTTTGAATCATGTTTATGTACGCAAGAGTTATTTGGTAGATTGAGTTCAAAAACATTTCAAGTGGCTGGTTTATTTTGGTTATGTGCAATTATGTTGATACTGGCATCTCCCTCGTTGATCTAGTGTCTAGCATGAGTTCCTTGGTTCTATGTCCGGGTCTGGGAAATTGTCACTAAAATTTTATTTCTGGAATTGTTCAGTGGCAGCCCCCGGAGTCTGGATGCGTGCCCGGTTGACAGCATTAGGCCCCTTTTACGTGTCATCATCATTATCATTTCAGCCGAAAAAGGCCTCCCCCAAGCGCCGGCACACTGATCGGTCCTGTGCGTTTCGCATTCACTGGACTCTCGAGCCTTGACGAGGTCGTCGCTCCACCTAGAAGCCTTCCAACGCTTTGTCTGTCGGTACGTGGTCGCCACTCCAGAACGCTATTCGGGAAGAAAGAAATTAGAGAAATTTGGGAGTACTATTACACCTCTACGTGTCATTTTGGGGAAAAAGTGAATAAAAAATTCAAAAAAAAGCTAAATGACTGAAAATCAATATTTTCAGCGAAGTCGGGGATCTGAAAAGAACTATTCCTAGGATCCGTCCCCCGACTGCAATGAAAAGATTTCTTTTTAGTAAATAAGTAGTTAGTGTGTTTTTTTTATTATTATATTTTATTTATTTCATACCTTATAGCGATAAAACGATATTTTTGCAAATGCACACATTTTTTTAATAAGGTTTTCCATTGGATATTGAATAGTACCTATTGTTATATTTATTGAATTTCTTTTGTTATGTTATTAGTAAACGAATGCATATAGAATACTACTGTTATATATTTTTCTTATGTACTAAACAAGCTCTAGACGATGATAATATACAGTTAGTAAGTTGTCAAATTTTTATAAAAACAAAGGTTTTTTTTCAGGGACTGTGGCTCCCCATTATGTTTTTTATTATTTTACAAGACTATGTTACCCGGGATAACGCAACGCTTCTAACGATACCACAAACATTGATATCCGTTGAGCCGTTTAGAAGTTATGTTGGAATAAAGAAACTCACAAATATAGATGAACCCGGAAAACATAAAACTCCTTTTTTGAGCAGTCGTTTAAAACCAGGCGTGATGTTACTTAACTTAGGTAAGAAAAAAACCTTTTCTGTCTCCAGTTTTCTCAAGCGTTACACACTAACATCGAGAAATACTTAGGAGGCTTTTAGTAAAATCACTTACCTATTTATTGTACTTGCGTAGACAATATACCTTGTATTTAATGCCTGGCTACTAGGGAGCTTCTCTTAAAGATACCGTTGAGAAATCACAGTAAATGTGATAACTGAGATAATTAAATAAATTACATTTGATGTAAGCTGTTAGGCAAACCAATAATTACTATATCTTTTTTTGTTTGGTTGAGTTAAGACATCTTCTCTTATCTCAGTGATCACATTTACTGTGATTTCTCAACGATGTCTAGTGTCCAGGCGTTAAACACAAGGTATATTGTCTACGCAAGTACAATAGGTAAATAATTTTACTAAAAGCCTCCTAAGTACTAAGATGTATTTGTTATTTTCTTAAGGGGCTGAAATCGAACAGTTGACAATCGACCTCTGAGGTTCTAAGCCACGCCCACTGTCATCGATAGCTTAAGGGCAAACTTAAATTGGAGCGAAAAGTATTTGAAAATTAAATATACAAGGCCGACCACAGAGGCCCACATCACAAACGGACTCTTCCGATGTTTTTTACAAAAAAATTACCGCGCAAGTTCTTATTTCAAACTACTAGCATCTGACATCAGATCGTCCACTGTTATTTTGCCTGTGGATGCAACCTTATTGCTACGAAAATAAAGATCACTAAAATAGGTAATCTGGCTAGTGTCATACGAGTCTTTGCCTTGCAAATTTAATAAATATTAAAATTATGTCTGGTTCTATTTGACTGCCACATACAAGAAAACAGTACGTGAAATGTTTTTATAATGGTTTTATAGCCAGATAATTTTATTTATATTATTTTAATGAGTTAATTATTTTAATCTATACTGAAATGGACTGCGTAATGAAAACTTTAAATTTGCTGATTTGTGTACGGGGGTTATATTAGGTCGTTTCCAAATCTCAGGAAATGAACCTTCAGAAATACATTTGTTGTATATAATATATAGGGGTGTGCATATGACATCAGCTGTTTTTTTAAGATAAAGTGGTGGCAAACTATCCGGCCTTTTGTAGTATCCAGTGATTTTAAATCCTTTAAAATTTTATCAATACTGAAATGGATACTATTAATAACACCACAATTTTCGTCATACAATTCCGGAGGTGACCAAGTATTTTGATCAAACGTGCAATGTTCGTAGACTGAATGAAAGAATTTAGAGAACATATTACAAATTTCAGTAGGATCACTCGAGTTATGACCCTCATAAGTTACCGTGGAGGGTATGCCAGCATTTGTTTAACGATTTGAAATATAACTCCATAAGTATTTAACGTTTTTATTAATGTTTTCTTCAACCGAGTCTATTTATTTATTTACATATATAAACTCACGCCTTTTTCCCATGGACCCCCATGGGAAAAAGGCAGAAACTACAGAACGCCACCTGCTACGATCCTTACATACTTCTTTTGCTTCACTCACATTCATGCATCTAGTCATACACACACGCCAGTTATGAGTACTGCGCACCTGGCCTTTTTGAAGAACATCACCTATAAGGTCTATGTATGTCTTTCTAGGGCGTCCCCTCCCGGCGTTTCGCCTAGTTAGTCGCCTTACATTCATCCTCTCAACATGGCCAAACCATCTTAACATACTCTTTTTAATTTTAGTCACTTTATCTTCTTTTAGACCACAACGTTGTCTTATTACCTCATTCCTCAACCTATCATTTAAAGTTACCCCACACATACTTCGCAAGGAGCGCATTTCTACTGCATTAATCCTACTTTCATGTCTTTTTTGCCATTGTTTCGACCACAATGCACCTGTTTAAGCTTCGGTCCCAACCATTATCGATCAATTGGCAGTCGCTACTAGTTTGTTTGCTGTTCTTTGCCGGGCTTTAGATCAGTTACAGGTTGTTCGCAAGTATATGACTTTTCTGCTTACTTTGAGGTTTCCCAAGACAGAATGTCTTACGGAAAGTTGGGCGTGTGGAAAATTCATGAGAGTATTTTCTAGTTAATCTCGAGCGAAGAGTGTTGCTTCTTTTATTAAAATATTGAAAATCAACATTGTTATTATATTTTAATTAAATTGGTTAATATTTTTGATATAAGAAAGTGTAAATAATAAAAACATCCATGATGTAAATTAAATAAAAATCCGTTTTTAAATTAAATCAATAGCTGCCCCGTTGCAATTCAATTTGAAACAAAGATTGAGTGTAAACAGACTGATGAGCGCCAGTGATCAAAATACACTTTTATTAAATAAAAATATAGTCAAATGAAAACACAAATCATCTAGTAAACGATTGAAAAATTATCGGTGTTGTCCCAGAACAAAAGTTTTTGAACTAGCTATTAAATAAGTTACCGCTCGCTATACCAACAGTACACTTTATTTTGAAATTGCGTCACATCTGATGGCAATTTAATTTTTTCACCGATGTGCAATTTCCAGAATCTCCACGATATGACTCGTTAATAAGCTAAGGTAGATTTCTAAGTGCGAATTAAGTCGCTCAACGATATGCAAAGGATTACGGGGATAGGAAGCGGGTCCATCTAAACGTAGCATAATGACATAGTCAGCATTTGCAGAAACTCAGAAAGCCATTCCAGACAAAATGTGGGACATTATTTCGTATATTATTTCGCTTTTGCACTCGTTCCATAATTGCTGGAATTGCACGTTTAGATGTCTACAACGCTCGTTCCTGTCCACAATATTCATAAATACTAGGTATAAATGAAATAGCAGCTGCTTTACCCCGATACGCATTAACATAATGAACACTTGGCCCTTAATTTTCGGAGTTTCTGTAAAAAATCTTCTCGCTATGCGAAAAGTTGGGAGGGCAAGTTTTCCCAGAAATTTCTCTCACTCTACAAGTTAACACGTAAAGTTGTTCATTAAGTGACTGGAATCGTTTTATTCATTTACAGCGTATTTTATTTTTAAACATTAAAAAGCGGCCTTTTAAAAAGCCAAATGATAAAGGGGAAATTCTTTTAGATACTGTGAAGGATGGTGCTTATAATTTCCTGCTCGGCGTTTCCCGGCTTTTCAGCTAATAGTCTATTCACTTTTTTCCTCTTTGTGCATCCCTTGATTGTAACAAGGATCTTACAATTAGTAAAATATATTCAGCGAGGGGCCCGGCACTCATAAAATTTGAGCTAATAAAGAGAGGTGAACTTCTACAAAGGAAACTTAGTTGGTCAAGATTCTACTTTAAAAAGAAACTTCTGATTTGTTGGTTTTTCGTCTAACGTCTAGGGCCGGTCTTAAAAAATTTTTGCGAAAATCCATGTTATAACATAAAACAAACATAACATAACATATAACATAAATGTTATAACATGGATTTTGTATATCATTTCAGAGATTAATCTTACCTTCTACCAACACAACCTTAAGTGGTTTTATTTTGATAAAAGTCAAATACGGAACTTTTAATTGGAAATTTTTATATGCGCCTGCTAAAACCTGCTGTAAAATTAATAATGTTTATTTTACTGGTGCAAGTAGGTATTAATACTTTCAACTTTAACTTTCCGCCAACTTTACGGCTCGGAAGGGAATGTCCTATTTGAGCGAAAATTGCACTTTGAAATTTTTATAGTCTTTCTGTCTGCCTACCATAAACGAACAGTGGCTCTTTTTAATAAAAAAATCTGGAAGTTTTTAATTGACTCCTTACATTTTGAAATAAAAGCCCTTTTGAATTAATTGAGAGTGTTGGCAAAAACGGTGTTTTTTTATGTCCTCCTTAAGTCGTATTCCTCAGTATTGAGGGTCGTGACCACCCTTCTGCATCACCTTCTCTCTAACGATCTTTCTCCATCGGTTTCTGTCTCTGGCGGTGTGGAGGGCGTTGTAAACTGTAGAGTCAAGAGCGGTGCGGATCTGGTCAGACCAACGTATTGGGCTGCGTCCACGAGGCCTTTTCCCATTGACTTTGCCGGTCACGATGAACCTCTCAAGGTTGGAACCGCCTTTCCTTGCAATGTGGCCGAAGTATTCTAGAACTCTGCGCAGACATTCGGATGACAGCCGCGAGGAGAGTTTGAGTTCTCGCATTATCGAGACGTTAGTCCGAAATGCTGTCCAGGGGATACGGAGCATCTTTCTCCAGCACCACATCTCGAAGGGGTCGATGCGTTTGCGGTCTGCAGCTTTCAGTGTCGAAGTCTCAGCGCCATATGAAAAGATCGAGAAGACCAAAGTCCGTACCAGTTTGGTTTTAGTTTTTACGGAAATGTTACGATCTCTCCAGATTTTTCCAAGCTGAGACATGGCGCTCTTAGCCATGCCAATTCTCCTGCGCATTTTTTTATGTAGAAGACTGAATAAGTCCTAAAAATTATTCAAAATGTTAAAAATATCTTTTCAACACACTTGCTCATAAAGTGGCTCTAATTTCACCGCAATTAGGCACATAATGAGACCTGTTATCAAACTGTGACTTTTTCATTACTATTATTCACAAGTGAGTTAAAGAGATTTTTTTTTTATTTATTGGTTGAGTTGCTTTGTTCTTAAAAAAGTTTCGATACAAAAAAGATCGTGCTCAATAGTACAAATGCAACACATTTCATGCAACTTCGTATTTAAATAGATAATTTCAACTTGTACGTGTTTAATAAATAAAACTTTCACTTAAATATAACTTTTGTTTTTGAAGAATAAAGAAAACTTGAAAATCCCCATTTTGTACGTGGCTAAAACGCTATCCGCGAAAAGCTAAAAAAAAGAGAACTCATTATTTTTAGTATATGGCCGATCGCCATTGTTAGTTGCGCGCGCATAGGAAAACTGATTAATTTTGCCCGCCATTGCGAAAAATTTTCACAGCTCGTTTTCTCTGTTGGAAATGATTTTTTAGTATTATTATCTTCACAAGTGTGTTGAAAAACGTCGTATCATACACGTGTGTATTGATGATTACCGTCCTCGGCTCTCCTAACACCCTCACCTAACGGCTTGGGTCTCAATGGCGCCTCAGCGGTAATCACCAACTTTACACACTTGTACCATAATGTAATATTAATTTACCTAGTAATAGGGACGTTTCCTGGGTAGAAAACATAAAATTCTATTTAGTCCGTTAGCGAGTATCAAATAATATTGAACCCGTATTATTTCGCTTCGTCAAATAAATAAAAACCGGCCAAGTGCGAGTCGGACTCGCCTACGAAGGGTTCCGTACCATTATCGCAAAAAACGGCAAAAAAACACGTTTGTTGTATGGGAGCCCCACTTAAATATTTATTTTATTCTGTTTTTAGTCATTGTATTATTTCTTGTTATAGCGGCTACAGAAATACATCATCTGTGAAATATTCAACTGTCTACTCTAGCTATCACGGTTCATGAGATACAGCTTGGTGACAGACAGACACAGACGGACCGCGGAGTCTTAGTAATAAGGTCTCGTTTTTACCCTGTGGGTACGGAACCCTAAAAAATTACAAAGATAAAGCGCGGCAAAGTTCAGGAGTGGGACTTGGGCTTGTGACTTCACTTTGTCAGTATAAAGTGTAGCAGACTGTGACGCCACACGATATTTCATCGCACTATATCGTCGTAATTTTTCTTACGCGGCAAAAGAAAAAATACGTGCTCAATTATATTAGGTTATCTAACTGACGGAATAAATATATTTTTTTGGCAACTACCCTATTACTGTGTTCTCTATACTGGGTGGCTTTTTAACTCATTAACAGTCTTTCAGAGGTGAAAGTGCTCATGAATAGTTTGCTGAAAGTTTCTCAGTGTATGTACCCAATACACGGATCAACGATCACCGAAGTTTGGATCAGGTCGACTTTGAAAGATATGAGGTACCAAAGGTGTATAAAATTGCACCTCACTTTCGTTAAAGCTCAGTTATAATATATTTTATTTGGAATAACTTTAGAAATCACGTCGTCCATTGTCAGACAGTACGCGTGCATCCCCCTGTCAGACATCCTCAAAGTATGATAAATTGTGATGAAACTTTCCTCATAGTATTGTTACAAGATAGGCCAACGCCATCTAGTAACGAGAGGAAGAACTAGGTAGTAACTAGTGGCGCCATCTAGTATTGAATAGCGGAACTAATGTTCTCGAAAGCTCGTGTCGAATGGAATTTTCCAGAAGGTTCGAACCGAACATTCTGGATGTTTCTAGTCGCTTCGGGAACAATGAGTTCGAAAGTCGATTGTTCTGGAAGTTTCTCGAATTATCTAGAACAGTATGGAACGTTCCAGAAACTTCTTCCGTGCTATATAAAGAGCGGTCGGATTCGTCGTGAGTCAGTTTCGATTGAGAAGCGATACAGAGCGATCAAAGCGGAAAATAGTGCGAAGTAATAGAATTGTTTAAGAAGTGTTTTTGTAATAAACAGTGATTAATTGAAGTCTGCTGTTTAATTAATTTATCCCTGAACCCCAGCTCGTAACAAATTGGTGTCAGAAGTGCGGGATAAATTATGCCGGTTCTACCGAAGGAAGAAACGGAAGGGATGCGTACCAGGAGTCAGCGTCAGCAAGACGTAGACCAGAGGCGCTTTGGAGACGCTCCCTCACCGTCATCAAGTGGACATCGAGACTCCGCGGCTGCAGCGGAACCAGCTCAATCGTCGGCGTCGCCTGACCTAGCCGCCCTTATGGCATTCATGCAAGAGCAAGCTCGCCGCATGGAGGAGCAGATGCAGCGCGACAAGGAGGAGCATGCTTGCCGTCAAGAGGAGCAGGCTCGCCGCTTGGAAGAGCAGCTGCAGCGCGACAAGGAGGAGCAGGTTCGCCGCTTGGAAGAGCAGCTGCAGCGCGACAAGGAGGAACAGGCTCGCCGTCAGGAGGAGCAGGCTCGCCGCTTGGAAGAGCAGCTGCAGCGTGACAAGGAGGAGCAGGCTCGCCGTCAGGAGGAGCAGGCCCGTCGTCAAGAGGAGCAGGCTCGCCGTCAAGAGGAGCAGGCGCGCCGCTTAGAGAAGCAGCTACAGCGTGACAAGGAAGAGCAAGCTCGCCGTCAGGAGGAGCAGCTCTTGGTGATTAAGGACCTCCGCGGAGCCATTGGTAAGGAGATGAAAGAGGTAAAGGACCAGATCCAGCAGCAGGAGATCCGCATCGCCGAATTGGAGAGGATTGTTCATGGGCTCAAATCTGGAGGAGAGGCCGTCGCATCTGCGGTAGTTGCGCTCTCGCCAGGTGGTTTTAAAGTGCCACCATTCGACGGCTCTTCGTCATGGTCTGCCTACAAGATACAGTTCGAGGCCGTCATGAAAGCGAATAGGTGGACCAAAGAACAGGCCTTGACTGCTCTAACCTTAGGTCTTCGCGAGCAGGCCTTGATTGTGTTAGAGGCACTTGGACAGGACGTTACTTTCGAAAAGCTTCTGGAAGCCTTGGAAGCTAGATACGGTGACGCGCACCTGGAACATGTGTTTCGGGCCCAACTGAAAGACCGGTCCCAACGGGTTGGTGAAACTCTTCAGCAATGGGCTCTGGAGGTGGAAAAGCTGGTCCGGAAGGCATACAAGTCTTCACCTGTGCTGATCGACGGGAATCTCGTACAGGTTTTCACGGATGGGATCCGTGACCTGGAGGTTAGGGCTGCAGTAAGGCTAGGCCATTTTAAGAACCTTAAGAACGCCCTAGCCTACGCTTTGGAGGTGGAAGCTGTACGACGGGACGACCGAGCTCACCGCATAAGGCAGGTTATGACTTCACCCCGGTGCTATAGCTGTGGAGAGAGAGGCCACATCCGGTTGAGCTGCCCAAAGCAAAGGGGTCCCCATTGCGGAAGTCAGTCACCAGTAGCAGGAAAACCAGTAGACGCCAGGAGTAAGTGGCAGTTAGTGGCAGGTGATGAAAGAGTCCCAAGGAACTCGATTGCACAAATTGTGTGTGAGTCACAATCATGGGACGGGAACAGAACACCACACAGTAATGCAGATGCTCTCTCGCGTAGGTCATGTTCCGATCAATGTAAGCCCTGTGCCAGGCAAAAGGCTAAGCAGACGACATTTGTGAGAATGTTGAGGACGGATCTTAGCGAAGATTGGAAGGGAATCTTGCAGAGTGCTCAGCAAGATGACGAAGACATAAACCCGATCCTCGAATGGAAGAAATCAGGAGCTCCGAGGCCTCAGTGGAGTGATGTTGCAGCACTGAGTTCTATCACTAAGAGTTATTGGGCACAGTGGGAAAGCTTGGTTATCCAGGATGGAGTTCTGTGCCGGAAATGGGAGAATGCTCGCGGTGACCAGTGTCATCTACAAATGGTCGTACCTAAAGTTAAGGTGCCGGAGGTCCTACAGCTCTATCACAATGGAAGTTCAGGGGGTCACATGGGAGTTAAGAGGACTTTAATCAAGATCCGAGAACGATTTTACTGGATCCATTGTCGAGAAGACGTTAAGGAATGGTGCCGCAAATGCACAAGTTGTGTGGGTGCGGCGGTGAATGGACCACACATTCGTAGTAGTGGTGCATCAAAGATTTATGAGCACATGAGACAGACAGGTCAACAGATGTCTGAGAGTATGAAGACCCGCTACGATCGGAAAGCGAACAATAAGGGCTTCGATGAAGGATCTGTTGTATGGTTACATAACCCGGCACGGAGCAAAGGAAAATCGCCTAAATTACAAGCAAAATGGGATGGACCTTATCGCGTAGTTACCAAGATTAATGACGTCACCTACCGAATTCAAAAGGGAGCCCGAGGTGCATCAAAGGTCGTTCATGTGGATCGGTTGGCCCGTTATCATGGGTCTAACAATGCTCGGGACGAGCATGTCTAAGAGGGAGGCAATGTTACAAGATAGGCCAACGCCATCTAGTAACGAGAGGAAGAACTAGGTAGTAACTAGTTGCGCCATCTAGTATTGAATAGCGGAACTAATGTTCTCGAAAGCTCGTGTCGAATGGAATTTTCCAGAAGGTTCGAACCGAACATTCTGGATGTTTCTAGTCGCTTCGGGAACAATGAGTTCGAAAGTCGATTGTTCTGGAAGTTTCTCGAATTATCTAGAACAGTATGGAACGTTCCAGAAACTTCTTCCGTGCTATATAAAGAGCGGTCGGATTCGTCGTGAGTCAGTTTCGATTGAGAAGCGATACAGAGCGATCAAAGCGGAAAATAGTGCGAAGTAATAGAATTGTTTAAGAAGTGTTTTTGTAATAAACAGTGATTAATTGAAGTCTGCTGTTTAATTAATTTATCCCTGAACCCCAGCTCGTAACAGTATAAAAGCTGAATTTTATTTAGGTTACTTGGGGAATTATCAAAGATGGTTCCTCAGCAGTCACAGTTTCGGTGATTCTTACGATTTGTCAGACATTAAAAGTCTGCCGTAGTAGCCCAAAAAATAAATGGTTGCGTCTCATATCATATAAACTTATTTGATATATTTTCATTTCAATAACGTTCACAAGATATAATAAACGTGAGTTATACCAACTGTTGATATAATTTCTTTAGATATAACATTTATATACTCTAAAAGTTATTTCGTATAACGTTATTGGATATAGCGTTTATTTAATCGAAAATCATTAAAATATATAATATTGATACCATCTTTATGGTTAACACCCCAATTCAAAGCAATCCGACTCGAGTGGGTTATATTAGGTTAGAAGGTTAAGGCGGGAGCGGAGCGGAGTGCCAGGTCCCCTCTATGTTGGTGAGGTGAATCATTTGGTTTAGGTTTGGTAAGAACAGTGACCATTAAAGCGGGAAGGTGAACGAGTGAAGCGAGCGTGCTGCAGGAGCGGCGTGACATCCACCAACCCGCATTGGGCCCGCGTGGTGGATTACGGCCCATTCCTTCTCACAGAGAGGAGGCCTGTGTCCCAGCAGTGGGGACATTAAAAAGGCTAATGATGATGATGATACAGGGTGCAACGGATGGTATGATCATATTTTAAAACTGCTCTTTCCCATTTCAATGAATAAGTTTCACCAAGCAAGCCACAGACCTCTCTGACATGCTCTGTTTGCATTTAAATTTCAAAACTGAATTTCGAGCTAATTATTTGGTAGAGGAGATAGAATTTCCTGTTGGTAATTGCTTTTTGTTTAGTTTCAGTGTTATTGAAAGTGACATTTCAACTAGTTGCGTCTTAGTTTTTTGAGTGCAATGAATACATACAGCCGAAGGCCACAAGCAGATTGTGATGATGAATCTGAAACATAACGGAAAGCAGCACGCTTAAATGTTGCTTTTACCAAACAACTCTAAAGTTATCATACGTTTCCAAATGGGTAATTGAAAGGCAATGAGGATACATTGTCTTTAATTAAGTGACCCATCCCAATAAAGGCCCCTTATTACAGCAGCTAAGTCAGAGTAATGGGAGTGACTATGCAAAGTATTGTTTTTATGAACCTGTAGGTAATGTCTCACTAGTGGGAAAAGGTATCTCCCATAGCCTTCCACTCTTCTCGGTGTTTTCCCTTTTTGCGGCCAATCTTTCGTAATCGCGTCGTCGTCACGCAAGCATTTCTTAGGTCTCCCTCAGCAACGAACCGTCTTCTAGATCCACTGCATGAAGAGTCGACCCTAAAGTTAAGTTGCCCATTTTTAGGCAAATATTTGCACTTCCCTCGATTCTACGATTTAATTGTTAATTTAAGTTATTAAAATCCTACAAGTTGACTTTTCAAAGACCATGTGGTAGTTCATGCGAGAGAAACTATACAGGTTCCTGTTGCTCTTTCCAGCAGAATCAATATTGAACGGGAAGCAGTTTCTGACTATTAAGTGTGTGCAGTAACTTTCTCTAACAATTGTTTTGATTGGCTGTAAGAAATGATCGGGTATTGATCTTTGTGTGTTCGGTTACGTCTGTCTTGTTTAGAGAGATTACAATAGTTAGTGCATTAGACTTCGGATGATTTGATAGGACTGCTTTACTTGTTGGTTCAACCCATAAAGGAACAAATCTGCGATACGACTTTGCGATAGCTAACTAGTTATAGCTATCGCAAAGTCTTATCGCAGATTTGCTCTTTAGACATATCTTTCCGTCACTGTCTTTTGGTCTAGTAGCAAGCGGTAGGTACTGCTGGGCATGAGAACATGGGCAGGATCGACTGCGCAATGTTTTTTTGAGAATTTTTCAGAAGCAGGCCGGAGTCTTTTTTTTCTATTGGCTCGCGCTTGACCACTATCTCGCCTTGGGTCGCGATGATGTTTTCGACGGTGAAACAAGCTTGCCTTGCTTGTATTTATGCGCGGGTGGAAGCATCAACTGCCATAAGATCTTTATAATTGAACATAAATGTGGGTCTACTATAAGAACACCACTCCCTAATATTTCGTGGCCTACGGGCGTGATCTTATTTATTTATTTAGTATATGCTTTATTATACACCATAATGGGGATGATGTATCTAAATAATAACAGTCACAACTCGTGGCTAAATAATAACAGTCGCACGGGTTGACCTTCAAGGTTAAGCAATACTTGACGAGGTTGGTCCGTAGACGGGTGACCATTTCAACATAGCGAGTTTCCTCCGTGCCTTTGAAAGCACGCTAAGCCGTTGGTCCCGGCTGTCATTTGAAGATCTTTGACAAATGTTACGGGTAGTCAGAAGCTTGAGATCTGGCACCAGCTTTGCCAAGGGATATCGTGTTAAACAGTTACTGGGTTGTGGAGGTCAGATAGGCAGTCGCTCCATGTAAAGGTAGTCAACTGAATTCGGTAAGACTGGAAGCCGACTCCAACAAAGTTGGGTAAAGGCTAGGTAGATTGATTTTTATTGTAGGTACACAATAATTTACATGAATAAAAAGAAACTCCCGAACTTATGTTTTTCCGTAAAAGGCTATCTGTCATCACTACATATTGTAAAATAAAGTCTACGGCCGCGTCTGTACGCGATAAACTACTGAACGGATTTTCATGCGGTTTTTACAAATAGAAAGAGTGAGAAACGAGGAAGAATTTTGTGTATAATTTATTACGGGCTAAGCCGGGGCGGTTCGCTAGTAAACTACAATAAAACTAAGTTTAACGATCTCATTGATGTTCGTATTGCACAAAACTCTAGAGCTGTCACTCTTGTTTATCAAGTTTATTTCTAGAATCTAAAACATCTCAGTCCTTTGTTTGCTGAAATATACACATAAGTTATTTCAAAAGCACTCAACTCTTTAGCTTCTGAAAGGCAAGTTCATTGCACTATTTATTAATGTATGACCTCTTCACAACTCACGAACAATCTCCAAGTTTCGTCCCCAGAACCTGAATACCAAAGATTTAGAGGTTTATTTCCACCCTGGGACCGCGCCACCAATATTCATGTTTAAAATAATTACATAAATTCTAAAATACCTCTTTAGAGGATTCTGTTGGGGCGCTAATGAATTATGCGATCAAGATAAATTAGTTTTGATGTAATACGAATCTTAGTAGGTATAGTAAGAAGGGTTTTAATGAAATATGATAATAGGTTGAATACCCGGTCGTTGTGCACGTCCCAACAAATTCCTATGCGTAGAAATTCGATGAACATTTTAAAAGGGAATTTAATTTCATGAGCCTACTGCGAATTCTGTCTCATTTGTTTCACATTCTTTTGTTTTTGTCTGTTCAGCCGTAGTTGGATATTCGTAAAGGGGAACGAGTTTGAATACGCAATAGGACTCTTTTTGAAGTATCTTAAGTACGTAATAAAGATTAAGTGGAGACGTTTCTAGGAATATCTTGTACGTTAATACGTGGTGGGACAATTTCTTAGTATCAAACTGAATTCAGTTAACTCCAATGTGTGTGGTTGATGTTTGTAGCAGTAGTAGTAATCTGATATTGTGACTACTGAAGGTCTTGGCTTTATGGGCAGGAGTGGAGTTACAAAGTTAAGACTGCAAAACAAATCAGTATAATAGTGAAAATCTTTTACATACTCGTAGTTGACTGTAGGGGTTTTTGTCACTATAGTTAAACTAGCTTCTTCCTGCGGCTTCGCCCGCGTGACAATCTAAAATTATTCCAAGGAGTATAATTTCACCTAATCCAAAACATGCTCTACCCGTGTGAGCAGTGTCATAATGGTGAGCCATGTCTCACCTAAAACGTCCAGCCGTTAAAACGAAAAAATGTAACAAACGGTTAGTCAGACCGAGATTCTATCGCAATTATAATATTAGTAGAAAAGGTACTAAATAATACGGAAATACAAAATTCAACTCTATCTAATTCAGTAACTTCGTCGTCTTTGTGCAAGATGAGAAAAGTGAGACATGAGACATAGTTTACCTTGTTCATCATCCGATCAATCCCGAAATTCAACCAGAGTCTCACACGACTTTAACCCTCAACATAGTTGTTAATATCGTGCGCTTAATTAAGCCAACAAACGTCTGGTACTCGTAGTGTGGAGAGAAGCAGCGAACTTTCCTCTTCAGCCGGCTCTCATAATGTCCCCAAAGACCGAGTGCCACCATTATCTTCACTTAGTGCAACTTGCACGCAAATCCAGGCCAACGTTTAATCGCACAAGTTTGGAGAGCTCCTAAAGCAGAGGTGCCCAAACTGGGTATAGAGTAAAGTATAGTTAAAATGGTAGTGATTACTGATATAACGACACCTGAGGCTCCAAAGTGACATTCTCCCAGCCATGGCGACGCCATGTCGAAATCCCAAATTAATGACTGATCACGAGACATTTCGCGATAGCTACATTCCCTCATAACTTCTAAACTACTAATCATAATTTGACAACTGGGATGTCTTCTTGTTTGTCCGCTGGTTATAAACTTAGACGTCTCATTAAATTGAATATGGCGCCCTATAGGGGGCACGAAGTCAAGAACAAAAAAAAAACACCCCACCCCACCATGTGTGGTATTATTGAACAGGGATTTTAAAATGATGGCAGGGTTGGGTACATCATATTTTTGTCACCGTTTGCGTGATATATCCCGTCAAAATCATGAAAACTAATTTTTTACCCGACTAAAGTGCGGCGTCGCAAAGTTTTTATTGATCGGTATATATGTATGCATTTATGTTCATTTGTTAGCTAACATAACTACACACACATAGCACATACCTAAACCTGTCCTTTAGTGAATAGTAAATTTCCTAAATCAACTATGTTATCGAAGTATTCCCGTTTGAGCTCCTATTTTTAGAGCACCTATGCTTAGAGCACCAAAGGTATTCCCATTTGAGCACCAATCAATTTAATAGCTTGGTCCTCAATGGCGACCAATAAATAAAATTTGACTTTATTCGCCACTGAGCACCCACCTACCGTGCGGTAGCTTCTAGTGATGGGTAGCTTCTAGTGTATATTACCTATATCATATCAATAAAAATCTGCAGTTTTATTGCAGAATGTTATCATTTGATAAATACCTACATAATTATCATCATAACCATAAAAGTTTACTTAATCATTTATTGTTAACTTGCTTTTGCCAGCGGCTTCGTCCACGTGGGTGTCGGGAAGACACAAAATCTTCACAAATTATACAGCTAAACCTTCCCCATTAATCACAATGTCTTTTGATGAAAACCGAATGAATATCCGTTCAGTAGTTTTTGAATTTATCGCGAACAGACGCGGCGAGTGACTTATAATATGTAGTGATATCACAATAAGTTTTCTCAACTTTAATTTTATCTATCCCCGAAACAATTGCAGGCTGGATGAAACACTAACAATAGAAATCGGTGTTTTCATATTATTATGAAGAGTAGTTAAGTTGAAAGGGCCGTATATAGGCATATTTCATCATATTTCGGGCTATTCGAGATATTCGTCGGAATATCTCGAATAGCCCGAAATATGATGAATGAAACCGAACTGTGCCGGCACTTTTTTACGTCTCTCGTATTCTTTGCAAATCTATAAATTTATAATAAAATCGTAGAGACGACAAAAACGTACATTAAATATTTTTGAAAAAAAGTAAAGCAGACTAAGATATACGGGGTATATGAAGGTCACTGAACTATTTTTTTTTACAATTTTATCTGCTGCAATGCATTCAATTAGCGCCAAACTACTGGACAGATCCTGTTAAAATTTTACATTAATATTCCTAAGAGGTCAGAACAACACTTATAAAAAATTATGACGCTATTCTTATTGGACGATGAGCAATGTTGCATTATGTGTGTATTTTTTTTACACTTTCCCGCGGTATTTTTAAAGGAAGACACAAAATGTATTGGAGATTTGAGTTCGATTAGGTTCGCGATTATGTAATTTTTCGATGATGCAGTTTTGAGAAACACAAAACAAACGGTTGACAACTAACGGCTGGATAATTTGTGACAAATAACACTACTTCGAAATGTAACAAGCGGCTGAGAAACTGGGCCTAAGCATAGCGTTATTAATTTATTTTCGTGTTAAATGGTGATAATTTAAACTTTAGAATAATATTTACTTATTTTTTACGATATTACTACTACCAAAAGTTTATATAACTGATGTAGAGTTCATATTTGTCGTTTCTAAATCAACTAAAAACTTCACTTGTATTATATATGTAAGTATTATTAAGAAATATTATTAAACTAAAAAAATTAGCGTAAAGACTACTGCTGTTACAAGAAATGTGAAATGTTTTATTTTTTTAAGTAGGTTTGGACCCAGAAAATAACCGAAGGCTGAATGTTCTATTAATAATAATTAGTTTATTTCCTAAAATTAATGTAATAAAGTACTGTCAATTTGTATCGATATGTTTTATTTTATATCCTATCACTAGAAGCTACCGCACCATAGGTGCTCAATGGGGAATAAAGACAAATATTATTGATTGGTGCTCAAATGGGAATACATTTGGTGCTCTAAGCATAGGTGCTCTAAAAATAGGTACTGAAACGGGAATACTTCACGTTATCGTTATACGTTATCTAGAGTCCACTCTTGTAACTTATTCATTATCTAGGATACATGTAAAACAACATACCCTAAACAGAAACAAAATGTGATGTAGCTCTGCAAAAACAAAAAAAAAATTCAAAAACTAAAACCCGACTACTGAAAAATCACGCTCCAAAAAGTATGAAACAAGAAAATAGTCTTATCTGAAATTATTCTGTACAAACTATTCGATATGTATCAGGTATTAAATAAACAACTTACATGTAGTGTTCAGAGGATAACCGTGATCGTACCTATGCTAATTTGCATAATGTATTGTTTTGTTACGGTAGGTGGCATACGACTGCGCTGATGAATCTCACTTTGCTTAGCTAAAGGTTCTGTTGTCACTTTTCACTATGCTGAAAGTTAGATTCAGATATATTTATTTGCATAAACATGTGTACACATACAATAAATAATAATAATAAGTGCATGCAGAATTACAAAAAAAGAAAAGGTTAAAACATGTTTGTCACTATGGCGTGCTAATCTGGAATATAATAACAATAGTACCTAAATGAAATTATGAATGATTAAAAACAATGGACGAAATGAATCTAAAGGAAATTATTAGAAATGTCAACAAACCAAAGTAAGACATTGAAGATAATTAAAATTAGAAATATGCAAATGTTTTTTGTAAAATTTTTGTGTTAAATATCAATTAGCGTCAAATATCAATAATGCAGGTATATCAAGTCCATATAAAATATGAATCAAATGAAAAAATAAAAATGCATGTCAAATCCGTGTAAAATTTTATTAAAATAAATGTCAAAATAAAAAATAATTAGAATATTTACGCGTATTTATACAGACACTCATAAAATTAGTTATTCTATTTCACAGCGATTATGTCGTTTGCGATGTTGGCAGTTGATCACAATAAACCTAAATATTTTAAGGTAGTTCTCTGGCACTATAAGTTTGAGTACCTCTGACCTAAAGGGTCGCGCCTAGAAGGAGTCAAGGATTCAACCCGAAGGCGAAACTTTTGGAGATCATGTAAGATCGTAAGTCTGCGGTAGTTACTAGTAGTTAGCTACCTACTGGATATTGTTACAACGTACGAGTATACAGTATGATGTTGAGTTCATTGACAATGCCTTGGGGCGTGAAAATACTTACTCATGAAAATAAACAACTTTAAGTATGGTATCAACTCTGAAATACGTAAAAAATATCTGCTATTCAGTAAGTAAAATTCAAAGGATAGCCTGATTTTTCGTGTATTTCTTTATATTTTTTGGAACTGTAGTAAAAGTTGTTTATAAAATATTCCGATGGGGTAAAAGTCTCGAACGCAAATGATATTGCCAGTCAATTATCAGTCACTCTGTAGGATGTGAGGTCCTCTGACCTTAATCAGGGCATATCTTGTTCAATTTGAAGAAGCCAAAGACTTACACGTGCAGCCAAGGCTCTCAATAATATAAAATCTATTTCAAAACAGATAATGGTTAATTGTGAACATTTATCCTTTTTACAAATAAACTGTTTGTTCGGGATTGTCTATTCACAATCTTTTGAAATACAATAGATACCAATAATTAGTTTGACTTAATTTTGTATTATTTTCAAATTTCTCGTCAATATAAAGGGTATTGACGAGATCGAAATATAATAGCAAGACCTTTAGAGAGAGATATAACTAGATACTTATCTATTATTTTATCTGTTAATAGAGATATATTATGCCCTGAATTTTCTGTAGAATTATTAAGTAACTAGGTAGTTCATCCACCAATCCGGATAAATAATGCTTAAAATTACGTATCATATTCCAAAAGATACAGTAATATGGCACACAAATGTCAGTCGCTCCCGTGCCTTCATTGCGCCACTCCAAATTAATTCCCAGCAAAACTTTTTAATTCAAATTACTCGTAACTTCTTGACGCTTGACGGGCTCATTAAATTTTACACTGTGACTTGACTTGCTCCCGGGAATGTTTTATTATACTCTGTGTCAATTTGAAATAGGTAGAGGTATAAACGCATTAAGAAAGGCCACTATTTATTAAAGCTTTTTAACTAGGTATAGGATTAGTTTAAATAGGGACTGATTAGCAGATTCTTAATTCAAATCTAAGGATAATTTGAATTAAGAACCTTTTTTTTTGGTTTGAGAAATCATTCAATGACTTCTCCCGCTCTGGATGAAGCGCGTGTCAGACTTTATTGACGAGTTCCTTCAGTTGCTTGTGCCAGGGCCGCAGTAACTCTCTTTCAAATTTTGCCGCGACCCTCAATTAAGAACCTGCTATTCAATATTTAAAACGCTTTTATATTAAATGTTCTTATGTGTATGTGTGTCTCAATAAAGACAAAACATCACGCCGCCTTAACTACTTGAAGGGCTAGGCACAAACATAAATATCTATAGTATTATCCTATCAGTTCGCCAGTTGTTTCTTAAAATCTTTGTTTAATCTCTGAGATAAAATAAGAAAACACTTGAATAAGAATATTCATTGCAAAAGAGAGACAAACTAATTTATAAATTAAATAAAATTCATTTGAAAATTAGTCTCAAAAATCCTTTAGATTATGAAATTGATGAGCTTTCAAAGACAAACTTTAAACACTAATAAATTTTTCGAATAAGACTTAACTTATAAGTCAATTACTACAAAGCTTATCGAAGCAAACGATTTTCAGACTAAACATGGAATACATTCAACCTACACATATAGGCCAAAGCAAGTACCTCTACACAATACAAGGGGTCTTGTGTAGGCCAGTACACAAACGATCTACCGACGCATTTCTCAAACTCTGCAATAGACGTTACTTAGTCCGCGGAGTTCACAGTCTATTGTTATTGAATGTAAACATAATTTCACTCACAATCAACTAGGCGCCTCAGAGCGGTATAGGTACGAGCCATAGAGCATAGAAACGCCTTAGCGGCCATTGTAAGGCGGCTTTTTGACCAAAGATGAGCGACGTAGCGAGGCGGTGCGCGAGTAAACAATCCACCAATGAGATAACTTCATTTTCCTCGCCAGGCTGAACGCAACTCTGGTGGAAAAGGGCTAGTAGGATGGGGTTTTTTTTCATTTAAAAAACAAGAGATATGTGTGAGGGATGCTGGCGAGGATTGTGTGCAAGGGATGTGTGTATCTGCGCACAGTTGCACAGAGACGCTGCGCACAGTTGCACAGAGACGCTACGCATCCTCGTCCCACTCAGTTACAAAGCGTTTCTCAGAGTCGCTACGCATACTCGTACTGCACAAGTTCCTCGCACAATTTTACAGCGCCGCTACGCATTATCGCACAGGTGGAAAGCACCCTTAGAGGCGGTATTGCCAACACCTGCCCTAAAAAGCAAGCATGTCACCGTTTACTTATATTACAACACAAATAAAACGGTTTGAGAGGTGTCCGTGAGAGAAACAAAATACGTATTGAAACTGATGGCTTTGAAGGGTAGACCGTGATGAGCTTTGGTCTCTCGATCGGAACGCACAACGCTGCGGTATGCGGTACCGGACACACATAAAATTTACTAAAATGGTATTTTGTTTAAGGAGGATTAAGTATCCGATACCGCAGCGTTGTGCGTTCCGATCAAGAGACACACGTACAGATTTTACAACGCACTTTTGTCGCCACGAATGATATTTGTAAGTACTGACATCTGTAGATGCTGCCGGATGCTATTCCTAACCCTGTATGATGACCTAACCAAAGAGATGCTGAGGTGAGATATGACGCAGCAAATCTTAATTTATTATCGTGCGTTGCCTCTTTTGTTTTGTTAATGGTGATTAGGACTGCATACATTTTCCAACGCCATTTTAAAGCGGGGTTTGGTTCACTTGTGCGTGAGGCGTTTACCGAGAATTCACTTGGAGGAAAGGCCTTTTTGCGCGAAAGTCTCTTGGCCATTTCGGATAGGTAGTTGGATAATCGTCCTCAGTTTTAGTAAGTGCTGCTTTAATTGAAATCATCAAGAATAAGGCTTAGGTTACCTGCTCCGACTGCTCACTCAAGCGCATAATTTCATTTGAATAATAGATAGATACTATCAGTAGGTACAACAGGTATAATTTTCTCCGTCTGCCTGTCTTCAGTCCATACAGTCTATTATGTTCCCAGAACTGGTACACAGCTCACCTCTCTGTGAGCACTCTGGCTCAGGCGTAGTACGGGTAGGTGGATTTTCACTCATTCATTCGGTCCAAGCTTCACTAATTGTACAAAACACTTAAGTTATTCAGGTCAAGAATGAATAATAACCATGTTTATGTTAAACTGTACACATACCAAAAATATCGGCAATTCATCATGAGATATTATAAATTTTAATAAACACCAATACACCACATTAGCCACATTTCATACATAAAATATTAATCACTAAATTAATAGCTGATTATAAAAACATGATGTAATCATTAGAGCGTAGGTAACTTAAAACTGAAAATTGTAATAAATGAGGAGTTAAGAATATCAGAAAAATCTTTTGCTACCGACTAGACATGTTTTCGCTGGAGTTAGATATTATTATCGAAATGATTGTTATATCGAGAAAGGATAAATGCGCTAATATGTTTGTTAAAAACTGCATTAAAACCCATTAAGTAGTCTCAAAGTTAGGGATACACGAACAACCGCAGTCAGCCAGTTTTCTCTGGAGATATATCGTTAGGCAAAAACCATTGAGGAAGGCGCTTTGCCCCGGAGTTGAATTGAAGAATTCAGGCTAAAAAATAAAACCCCTTCGCCATCTACACTACATCTTACACTTCTTCTATAAAGTTATAAATGTCCTCTTTAGCCTTTTAGTTACTCTCCCAACTACTACTAATTCAGATTCGTTAAGTGTAGAAACACTGACCGAACTTGTCAAAAACAGCACCTGGAATATTATCCTTCTTGTCTATATCTACTTTAAATAAGTAATTACAATAACAAGTATTCCTCCTTTCAGTTTATAAACAGACTCCAATTATTCGACAAAATAACAAAGCATTGCTAAAATATACTTTTTCATTAAACTTTTTGTTCAAAATAATAAACTATTCGCTGTTTAAAAGTTGAGGCAACATCATCGAAACTTGTCTGAGCTTCGGAAATAACTATTAAAGATATTTCGACAACTCTTTACTTTGAAGTATTGTTTTTTAAACTTGTTTTTTCTTTGAATATAACGATGCTAAGATAATAGTAGTTTATGAAACTGTTGCATAATGAGGAGTATTAAAACATGGGTATGTGTTTAAAAACCGAGCCGTTGGCGAGGTTTTTAATAGTTTTCACACGTATGTTTTAATACCTAGTTATGTGCAGTTTCATACACTACTTTATCTACACTCATAAATTGGGATTGAACCTACTAAATACCTCTTTTTGCATTTTCCATGCCATAAAATCGTGAGAGCATTTGTCATATACTTTTTCTCGACTTTGCTGGTAATAAATTCAGAGTAATTTCCTTCGCCGCATCTAAAATATCGGGCGGAGTCAAATTTTCTTCACATTCACTAATATCAGACATTTTAAAACAATAATTTAAATAACTCATGAAATTCAGTACAGCAAAACTTTCAAAACGTATGAATGGCGCCAAAATCCAGCACATCACCGCATTAACCGCACATGCGCTAAGGCATAGCACGCACTGCGATCTTTATACGCGCGATTTTTTTCCGACCAAACTGCAACCTATGGAATTGTATGAAGTTGTTCGCATTGCGGTAAATAAATCGTTCGGAAATAATACCGCAAGAAAACCGTGTTTTGCCACAGAATCCACCGCACCACGGCGCGAATTTAATTCGCCCGAATATTTTGAGCTCTATAAACAGGTAGAAGGAAACAAAATTCGCGCGAATAAAAATCGCAGTGCGTGCTAAGTCTAAAGCGGGCATTGTCATAGACAAATGAAAATTGGAATCAAATCTTTTTATAATAGGTACTATAAAATGACATTACAAAAAAAAAATTGATGGAAACTCCTTAGTGATTAACTTCTTTGATTTGTCATGTATCGTAATAGAAAAAAATGGTATTTTAACATTATTTTGTTAGAGAAATAGTGTTATAATAAGAATCTATTTTTAAATTTCGGTATTGTGTTTATAAAGTATGCCAATATAAACTCGTTTTGAATTTTATAATTCGAATATTACGAGTAGATAATAGTAAATTGTGTATTAAGGGCGGTAAGTAAGGAATTACGATCGAGGCTCTAGTATAAGCCCGAAGTCGAAGACTGAGGGCTTTCTGAGTCGAGGTTCGTAATTCCCGTACCGCCCGTGAAACATACAATGTTTTTCATCACATTTGCGAATAATAATTATGAATTATAGCTTTAATACACAAGTCAGCACAGCTATTATTACGAAATACGTGCACTTTTTTTATGCAGATGGCGAGTTTTTGCCCACACCACAGATTATACGTAAATGTTTCGTTCAGAAACGTTAAGGGCAAATACTTACATAGGTAGTCCATGACGGAGAGTAAAAAAAATATGGACTTTTTGATACAAATAACCATTAAAATCGATTATTAAGAACATTGGTTGAATATTTAAGTAACATGTAGCGAGATTGCAAAGAAATTCCTGTTTAGATAACATTTTAAGACAATTTTTCAATTGCGTGTGTTTACACGCTTTGCTTGAACTTGCATGACCTGTGTGCTGTGCTATAAATTAAAAATATATTACTTACCGCCCTTGGGTTTCATGACAAAAGAAAAAGCTCAAGGGTTTTATATGGGGCATTACGGCCAAGTTAACCTGTATGTTTAGATAATGTTTACGTGCAAGTGTGATGAAAAATAAATTATGACCGGAGCTGCGACAAAAGAGGTCCCAATAAGACAACAATGCTCAGACTTAATATTTTCTTTAATTCAACCGAACCATTTCTTTTTTTTAATGGATTCCAAATTCGAATGACTCTTCAAAACCAACCAGAACTATTTTCTATCAACTTGAATGCTGGAAGCAACCTGCACCGATTTCTAAACTAAGCATTTGAAGATAAGTATTTGTCAAACTCTAATTTAGCCTGAAAATCTGTCAACATTTGGCAGTAAAGTAGAGTTTGACATGTTCTTAAATTCCAAATACTTGATTCCATCTTGGAAGCTTGGGAGAAGTCCCAGGATGCCATTGGCATTTTCTGTTATCTCTCAAAAGCTTTCGACTGCGTCGACCACAACACACTGATCAGTAAATTACACCACTACGGAATTCGTGGAAAATCTGCTGATCTCGTGCTTTCCTATTTATCAAACAGAGAGCAAAAAGTAAATGCTAATGGGGCGACGTCCTCCGGGTCTCTAGTCAAGATGGGCGTGCCTCAAGGTTCAATTCTCGGCCCTTTCCTTTTTCTTGTTTACATTAATGATCTCCCTTTTATGATGGCCAAATTATCGGATATAATTCTATTTGCTGATGATACTTCGCTAATTTTTAAAATAGATAGGCAAGATACGGATGTCTTAAATGTCAACGAAAGTCTAATTGTTCTCTCAAAATGGTTCGCAGCTAACAATCTTTTACTGAATGCGAAAAAAACAAAATGTCTAAAGTTCTCTTTACCAAATGTACCACAACATGACCTAAACTTAAATCTTGACGGCAAAAATCTTGAAGTTATAACGGAAACTGTATTCTTAGGGATTACTTTCGATTTAAAATTGCAGTGGGGCGCGCACATTAGAACTCTTTCGGGTAGGTTAAGTTCGGCTGCATATGCAGTAAGGAAAATAAGGCAGCTACTACTACTATAGTACTATACTAGTACTATGCTTATTTCCACAGTATTATGTCTTATGGCATTCTGCTGTGGGGATCAGCAGCAGACGTTGACTCAATTTTAATCCTACAAAAGAAGGCAATCCGCGCAATCTATAAAATGAGTCCTCGCGAGTCCCTCAGAGAAAAATTTAAAGAGATCGATATACTGACTCTACCTTCACTTTATATTTTTGAATGTATTTTGTATGTCCGTAAAAATCGAGGGCTTTTCAAAACTAGACGCGTCTCCCATAATTTAAATACACGCAGTAAGCAAGAAATTGTAATACCCAAATTCAGATTAACGAAAACTAGCAAGTCTTTTCTTATAAACAGTATACGCTTTTATAACAAGTTGCCAAAGTCAGTTATAGAACTGACCGATAGAAAGTTCAAAAACTACATCAAACGTATCCTTATTAAAAAAGCATATTATAAAATCAAGGACTACGTTAAAGATAAAAACATTTGGCCTTAGCTCCTTCTGCAGCTTCCCTGGTAACTTGAAAACGGCACAAATATGTGGATGTCTCTAACTATTCTCAATCAAATTTTTTCTTTCCTTCTTTTAATTAGACTTTTTACAATGGTTTTCAATCATCTTTATAGCCCTTTGCTAAGAATAGTTACAGCACTGATGATAACATTTGTGCCACATGTTAAATTCAGTCTTGTTATACTTATTTTTTTTTTTTACCTTTTTATAGATTCTTTTACCGATTGTTTTGTGAATGTGTGAACATTGTAGGCCTTCTAGATGCTAGTTAACATTTGTTAACTTTTTTATATAATATATAATCTTTTTATTTTATTTTTTTAGTTTCTTACGACTTATTGTCATAAGTCGGGCCTACGTTGTCCCCCCATATCTAAGTACTAATGCTGTGACATGGAAATATCGTAAATCCAAACCATTTTTAAAAGAGTAACCATGTACTTTCTTGCCGGTTCTTCTCCATAGGAAACGACCAACCCGAACCGTGCACCTTTTGTCGACGTTTTATAAGTGCCCATGTAGGCCTATGTGAAATAAAAAAAATGATTTTGATTTGATTTTGATTCAGAAATCGGCCATATGTCTATATATTCCCAAGTCTTTCTAACCATTGTTTCACTGATCGAAACAAAATGAGAGTTCGATACAAACCTTCATCTGAATTTTTTCAGATCTGGAACTGTGCCAAAATGTAAGGATTTGTAAATATAATGAGGAGACGATTTTGTCAAAAAAATACACTATTGATTTTTTTTTCGACTCCCATTTCTACGAATTGAACTTATTTCTCGATATGTCATGTTCTTGAAATTTTCGCCAAACCTGCTATTAATAATATGTTCTAACGATACAAAATTACTTCCACAATTCCACATCATTATAAAGTTAAGAAAAACAAACTCGCAATCTCTCCATCGCCAGTCAACACCGTAATCAGTTCTTTCGCCATTTTCCAAAGAAACATCATTTAATATCTCTATTCATCCTTTATAATGTTCAATTAAATTTTTGTCGGATTTATTACAGCTATTTAATCCAGGGGCGTTAACAGGCCAATGAAATATAATTAGGACGAAAGTATTACGGGGATATTACACACTTTTGTCCTCTCGATAATGCATGACTGTTATTTAATGGGCTTGTGTAATTCCCGCCTCAGTTTGACCTCGCCCACGTTAGCACAGGACTAATTTATCACTTTAGATGTGAAAACAGAAACCCGATGACCTAGCTGCAGTCACTAGTCGCGATTTACGCGGTTACTGTCGCGCATAAATCGCGGTGTGAATGCTGCATATTCGTTCGCTGGACGTCGCCGCATCACGTCAGTTTCGAAATGCACTAGCTGCAGAGTTCAGGGTAACAAAGCGGGGGTATGAACCAAGGCAATAAAAACGTAATTTAAAGTTACACCGGACTACAAAAACGGTTGACATGGGAGAAGTACTCGTACCTACATTAATTTAATTATTTCACTGACAATTTTAACTTCGCTTTTGTTAATTTTTGTGAGAATTTTTCGAGACTTGTGATTTATAGTACATGCCATTGATGTTTTTTTTTTGTAAGAACACATTAATACAGAAAGCGGGTTGAGCTAGATTCCTATTCAAAGGACTGGCTCGAATTCATATAAGACAGGGAAAAGGCCTTTGTCCTAACCTAACCTAACCTAGTGACATAACACAAATACCTAACCTGCAATAAATAAAGTATTTTTTGTACAACGCACAAGATAGTTTTTCAGCTGTGGCCATCACTTTTTTATTATATGTATTTTACGTCGATACGTCGTAATGCAAAGGCTTACAATTTAATTACTTCTTATTTTGGGGCAGTCCTCATGGATACCCTTCATCTGGGGAAAACGAAGGCTTATTACGGACTCCAACCGACTAAAACCCCACAGCTCCTACCGCTACCATGAGTTGGGGGCCCGGGCTACAATTAAACTCACGCATACTCACGGCTGGTATCGGTTCGACTTTGCTATTGGGCCCCACCACTTATTGCGATCCAATTTTTAATTTTTAATATATGATTTTTTTACGACTTTTGTAGCATTATAGGGTGTCAGAGACATTAAACCTTTTCAACATTTAAATATAGGCTTTTAAGTTAGGTAAATCCTAACATTTACCGAGCAATTGCAGGTAAAATCTCGAAATCAGTGATTAACTTAGATCACTGATTACTGTGATTAACTTAGATAACTGATTACTGTGATTAACTTAGATCACTGATTACTGTGATTAACTTAGATCACAGTTATACTGGTACAAAACCCGAAAGGTTTTGTACCAGTATAACTTGGTAAATCATAGATTTAACCGGTTCATCCTTGGATTTACCGTACTTCGGGCTTTTACAGTAACATAAAATATTATACAATAATAGATTGTTATATTAACTATTCTTGGTATTTGAATTAATGATTTTTTATTGGATGGTTTAGTGGCTTTTATTTTTTCTATTTAATTTTATTTAAGATAGTAATTAAAAGAAAAATAACTAGATTTTCTATTATTATTTTTGATTGGAATGTTTTATTATTTTTAATGTTTTTTTTATTATTTGCGATTAGTTTTTTTTGTAACTTTTGTATGTAAAGTTACTGTATATTTGTCGTTATTATGTGTAGATATGGAATTAGGTATAATTTGATATTTGTGGTTGATAAAGTAATTTATTAAGTGATTACTATAATGTAGTGAAAGTGTTGTGAGAAAGGGGCGGCTGTAAATCAGCGTTGACCAGCGTAATAGCCATGCTTTACACTGCTCAGCATATGTTGAGCCCGCTACTTTTGCCAAACTGAAATAATATTGTGCTTCAGAGCTAATTTGTGTTTGTTCAAGTTTTGTTACAGTTGGCAATAAATGTCTTTATTTCATTCTTTCTGTATACATTCACGGGTTGGAGAAAGTGTTATATCGGGATAAGTGGTTCGATGTACTGTACTATACGTGCACTACTGTCTAAATCTTCGGGAAGTACAAGCGTGATGTATATGCAGAGCTATAGCTATAAAAGTGTTATATCGCGATAAGTGGTGCTATGTACTGTACTATACGTGCACCACTGTCTAACACTGGAATGCAGGCGTGATGTATATGCAGAGCTACAGCTACAAAAGTGTTATATTGGGATAAGTGGCGCCATGTACTGTACTATACGTGCACCACTGTCTAACACTGGAATACAGGCGTGATGTATATGCAGAGCTACAGCTACAAAAGTGTTATATAGGGATAAGTGGCGCCATGTACTGTACTATACGTGCACTACTGTCTGACACTTAAATATAGGCGTGAGGTATATACAGAGCTACAGCTACAAAAGCTCACATTAAATTTAGAGAAATGCCATGTAAATATTCATAACGACATTGAAAGGACCGAGCAGAACCTCGATCAAAATATTGTGGTAAATGCAATCTTCCTTTGAACGATTACAGATTATTTTGACCATTATCTGTCATTTTGCATACACATTGCTGTGAACATTTATTCACATAGGTATTGACCATAGCCTGATCAGCTTTAAACTGCAGACTGGAATTCACTCGTTAGTTATGAACTTAATAATCCTTGGCTAATATTTATGCCCAAATAGGAGCCACAGACAAGTTGCCTGACATCCAAGATTTACGTACTGACTCACATACGTTTATCCAATTGTGTCGGACATTTGCAATATCTAGGTGCGGCGTAGTTATAAATTAGTCTAAATTGAGACCGTACCTAGTGTCCAGGTGACATAATTCAATTAGATTGCAAGCCATTTGTTAGCCTGCCCACCGACGGGCAGAGTTATGTGCTGCCCTCTCAGGGCGTTTACACACGAATTGCATTGCATTGCTAGTTTCTGAGTGAACCATTCGGCTTTGGCTTCGGTTTCGGCCGTCGTTAGCCAAAAATACCACCTTCGTTTTCAGCTATAGGCCAAAGTTTAGGCCGAAGGCGAAAGTTTCTAACAGTGCTGTGGTTGAGGCAATGGGTGAATGTATACTCCGTTGCCAATCACCATTGGCAGAAGATAGATACAGATCACTAAATAAAAAAATTCGCTTATATTTAACTGAAATTCTCAAGGTCAACCTTGGGTCGCGAATAAATTTGAAAGAGAGTTACCGCGGCCCTGGCACAAGCAACTGAAGGAACACAGGTGGGTTTTAGTCAGTATAAGTCTGACACGCCCTCCCGCTTCACCCAGAGCGGGAGAAGTCATTGGCTGATTGCCCTTCAGCTTCGGCTTTGGCCAAAGGTTGTGGCGATAGCCGATTAATTGCCTTCGGCCTCGGCCAGAAATTAAAAGGCCGGCAATCAGACACTACGCATTGCACTGAATTATGACTGCAGAATGGGATTCATTTTACAGCTCTCTCCTGTTTTCTTTTCAGCTCGTGTGGTAATTGAATTTTAATTTGGCTCTTGCTCGCTGTTAATTTCGCATTCTAAGTTTTTGCGTACCTAATTTAATAGCCAGTGCTAATGTTTGAATAGCTTCAATTTAAAGACCGAATACCTAGAAAATGTTTCAGGGTCGTAGCCAAATTTTATTTACGGGATATTAAAGTTGCTTTACAGGCGTGATGTATATGCAGAGCTACAGCTACAAAAGTGTTATATAGGGATAAGTGGCGCCATGTACTGTACTATACGTGCACTACTGTCTGACACTTAAATATAGGCGTGAGGTATATACAGAGCTACAGCTACAAAAGCTCACATTAAATTTAGAGAAATGCCATGTAAATATTCATAACGACATTGAAAGGACCGAGCAGAACCTCGATCAAAATATTGTGGTAAATGCAATCTTCCTTTGAACGATTACAGATTATTTTGACCATTATCTGTCATTTTGCATACACATTGCTGTGAACATTTATTCACATAGGTATTGACCATAGCCTGATCAGCTTTAAACTGCAGACTGGAATTCACTCGTTAGTTATGAACTTAATAATCCTTGGGTAATATTTATGCCCAAATAGGAGCCACAGACAAGTTGCCTGACATCCAAGATTTACGTACTGACTCACATACGTTTATCCAATTGTGTCGGACATTTGCAATATCTAGGTGCGGCGTAGTTATAAATTAGTCTAAATTGAGACCGTACCTAGTGTCCAGGTGACATAATTCAATTAGATTGCAAGCCATTTGTTAGCCTGCCCACCGACGGGCAGAGTTATGTGCTGCCCTCTCAGGGCGTTTACACACGAATTGCATTGCATTGCTAGTTTCTGAGTGAACCATTCGGCTTTGGCTTCGGTTTCGGCCGTCGTTAGCCAAAAATACCACCTTCGTTTTCAGCTATAGGCCAAAGTTTAGGCCGAAGGCGAAAGTTTCTAACAGTGCTGTGGTTGAGGCAATGGGTGAATGTATACTCCGTTGCCAATCACCATTGGCAGAAGATAGATACAGATCACTAAATAAAAAAATTCGCTAATATTTAACTGAAATTCTCAAGGTCAACCTTGGGTCGCGAATAAATTTGAAAGAGAGTTACCGCGGCCCTGGCACAAGCAACTGAAGGAACACAGGTGGGTTTTAGTCAGTATAAGTCTGACACGCCCTCCCGCTTCACCCAGAGCGGGAGAAGTCATTGGCTGATTGCCCTTCAGCTTCGGCTTTGGCCAAAGGTTGTGGCGATAGCCGATTAATTGCCTTCGGCCTCGGCCAGAAATTAAAAGGCCGGCAATCAGACACTACGCATTGCACTGAATTATGACTGCAGAATGGGATTCATTTTACAGCTCTCTCCTGTTTTCTTTTCAGCTCGTGTGGTAATTGAATTTTAATTTGGCTCTTGCTCGCTGTTAATTTCGCATTCTAAGTTTTTGCGTACCTAATTTAATAGCCAGTGCTAATGTTTGAATAGCTTCAATTTAAAGACCGAATACCTAGAAAATGTTTCAGGGTCGTAGCCAAATTTTATTTACGGGATATTAAAGTTGCTTTTTCCTGACATATTGACAGTTTGACGTCCATTCACGCCAACGCTAACTTTTTAAAAGTTTTTCATATTAATTGAGACAATAACACAATTTAAAGCTTACGCGAGCACTTAGCATTTTCTTTGAAAATAAATAGTTGTCCCTCTAAATATTTCGTCTTTCATCTGACTATACTAGCTAAATTCAGTCAATATCATTTTAATTGTTTTATTAAGCCGTTTATTGATTTATTTAACGCTAAATGTTGCCATTTATTGAACAGAACTGACTCATGAATAGTCATTAAGTAAAATCATTTAAAATAAGTTGATACTTTGTTTATTATTTGTTTATTTTAGGACACGATTTAACCGTTGCTTACTTTTAGATTTTAACGAATTGACATATCTTTTTTGGCTTGTTCTAGTTTAAATCTTCACTTTTACCTATAGGTTATAGGTTACCTGCATTACTTCCACAGATAAGATTGCGGGACGAGCTAGACAAAATTAATTAATTGGCCAGACAAACCCTGGAACGAAACATCTAGAAGTCATGGTGAAGGCTTAGCAGTAGGATGATAACCTGACAGTAACCAAAATGTAACCTTTGAATTAAATTTACATAATACAACGTTTTATTGCAGTGACTATTCTTATATTCTGGTGACACTTTTTATCACCTTTGCCTTTCTGTTTAGCATTGATTGCATTGATAACTATTGAACGACAATATTTGTTAAAAATAATTTCAAAGGTTCTATAAACAATATTCTATAATTTATTAAATAGGCAAATTCCAGATTGTACAATTGCAATAAATATTCACATCGCGTCCCGCCGCCATTACTGGTAATAAAATGTTATTCTGAGCGCATTAAGTTCGGTTGACAACATTATTCATGAGTTCGGCATACGGCAGTACCTACGCTTTAAATTACTATTAAATGAAAATTTACAAATGTTTGCTAATGAATATATTGCTAATCCATTAAATATTTGTGCATGGTTACCATCGTTTGTTTGTATTTTGTTTATTTGACCATATAAAAGAAAATTGCACTGCACAATGTTGGTTTGTTCAAGCATAGGTCCAAAGTACAGTCGCAAGCACTTACTTTAAGTGTTTGCGATTGTACTTGTGACTCTAAACTGTACAAACGAAAATAGGGAGAATAGCGCTCACTATTTCATCAAAAAATGGTCTGCATCGCTGTAAATGGTAGAAGTACCCAAGCGGCTGGCAGCATTGGAACATTGCATGGCAGTGCACAATGCGGCTCCAGAATTTGTTCAGGGGGAGGGGGAGGGGCAAATGGCTCTCTAAGACGGATGTTATTGAAAAAGTGCTGTTTCTGCATTTCGGATCGTATTAATAACCTCCTTGGTTTAGTTTTTCTGTAGATTTTTTGTAGAAATTCAAGCTTAAAAATGACTCTGGTTTTAAAACACTGTCGTTGCTGAAAATTTGAGGACTTCATAGATAGATGATATAGCTCAGGTTTTTACCATTCTTCGAAAACATCAGGATAATGAAAATTTTAGCACTCCACCTCGGTTCTAGATAGATTTTCTGTTGACCATTCATACTACCAGTTTGGTCGAAGCCGAGAGGAGACGAATTGCCCCCGTTGCACTGCCCCTGTATCCGCATCTGGCGATGCAAATGCTGATTCTATGACAATAGGCCAACTCTCTGGTCAACAACCAACTATCAGCTTGGCGAAGTGCTCAAAAACAAGGACTGCTATTTTAGAATGTTACAAAAAAATAAGTTCATGGTCTGTCTGACTAAAAATAGGAAGTCATCATCATTTCAGCTTCCCCGAGTGTCGTCACTTCGGTCGGTCTATACTTAAATGATTCTTAAGAAATCATAAATACCAATAGCAAATACACTTGATGCCCAACAATGCAGGGACTCGTTGCCCGATAAATGATACGATCCAGCTACGTGATGCCATTTCAAGACTTTGCATTTAAATCAGAACCACCGGAGATGCAGTTTCCATATTTTTCGGAAATACCAATACGAAATCCTAACGTCAAATACCTTTTCATACCACTAACGTTATTGGATTTTGAGCAACAAGAATATAAAGACAGGATTTATTTTACATTGTCATGTATTCTTATTTGGTAGCTTTAAATATAAGATTGTGAAAATTAGGTCATAGCGAAAATTGATTAGGTTTTCATGTGGTTTCTTTAGGCTGAATTCTGAATCGAAACAAGAAGTCGAAACAAAAAGTATAAAAGCTGACTTCAAGGTAGGAATATGAAATACCTATCAATATAGTATCTTATGTCTCTGCTACGCCTTTATGTGGAAGCTATCTACAAGGTGTCAGTAACTGAAATAAAGAGCTGTTCAGTATATTTTGCCGAGTTACACAAACATTAATGTATGGGGCGGTTGTTTTCTTTCCGCGAGTCCCATTTCCTGCGAGGCGAGCACGGCGTCTGTTCTGTCTCACGGTTTTTGCTCCCAAACTGATAAAAATGTGTGACTCAAGCCTGTCACAGTAGGCAGTGCGTGCTCGCCCACCTTTTCGGTGTTCCATTGCCAGTTATAATATGCCTCGGTTAGTAAAATCTACTTTGTCAACTGTGTGAACTATTCATATAACAACATTCAAATTTATATTGTGTTTGGTTGATCGGAATGGCTATATTGAGAGCTAATCAAATCTCTCGACGCGTACGCATAGAGACACCAACTTTTCATTGATGGATCCGGCAAGTTATCAAAACTTGCGATAATCCGACAAGCTCCCAAACATAATAATTTCCTAGACCTAATAGATGCGATTGAGATAGACAATGCGGGAACCCAATGGGGGGAGTCCCCCATTGGGTGCCCGCATTGTCGAGGCGTGGGGGCTCAGTAACGGTGGCTTGGTCAATCACGGTGAAGCGAAGAGGAACCCGAGGAGGGGCCGCTCGTCAGGGCTTTTTCCGTTAAGCCGACGACGTATCGGCCAACGTTTAGGTTGTGGTTCTGCCTGGGCGACATCACAACTGAGGCGGGCCGCGATGTCATATGGGGCCTCCCAAACCTATACGATATCGCGGCTGAGGATTGGAGGCCGCGGCGGGAAAGGAGTGCCGGTATTGCGGTGTGCCGCTCTACCTACCTTCTGCAGCCTGAACGAGACCGCCATTGTCTGATGGCGGACGCGGTGGGGCCGCAGGGGAGGAGGAGTGTCGGTATAGCGCTGGCCGCTCTCCTTATCCCCTGCGGCCGAAAAATGGTAGGTGGCGGGGTCATTGACCTTGACCCGTTGCAAGGGGACCAAGGGTGCCATACACGGGGTCGTCTGGCACCCTTGTGCTGGTTTGGTACCTGAGGTGGTCACGGCGCACAGTATGTTCTGGTGCGCCGGTGATGGGGGGTACTCCCCCGAGTAGGGTCCGGTGATGGACAGCCGCGGCGAGTTCGCGGTGAGGGCTAACACGTGCCCGTGTTCCCACCATAAGCGGCACAGTAGGACAACGTAGAGTTTTAGTGGGTTGGAGTCCCACATACCTGCGCTATCTCCCCGTGGTAACGCAGTATGCATGAGCATTTCTCCAAGCTAAAAAAAAAAGGCGTGAAATACTAACCTTTTAAAACCCGATTGTGACATAAAATACTAGCTTACATCCCTGGCTTCACTCCTGTGACTGGCAAACTGAGAAAAATAGTTGGACCAAGCTAACTTGCCATTTTGAAAAATTTAAGTAAAGTTTTGTTATTTGATTTTTTTTCAGATAACCGATCACTTTTCTGGGATTAAAAGCCAATAGTGTAGCTTTCTATCAAACATTTTTTTATCAGTTCTTCCAAAGATTCCCTTTCACAAATATAAACGATAAAAATTTTCTCTGTATTAAGGCCGCTGCATGCGTAACTTGTTTAATCCTGGACGGAACGTGACGGCGTGGCGTTTAGTACAAAACGCCAAGTCACCGCCCCGTCCGTGCACCCATGACATATGCTCTTTCGTAAACATTTTGTATAAAACTATATTTTTTTATTATCGGGATTAAAACACGTTACGCAGTGACCTTTTTTTATAGTTTAGATTTATATTTCTCGAAAACCATTTCCCAACAAAGTTTATTTAAAGGCAAACTTGCCGAAACAAAGACAGGCGAGTTATGTTGTCGTCACTTGTTAATGCGGTCCACATTTCAACGAGCTCAGGTGTTCTGTCCATTGTGGCACCATCAACAACTCCCCACTTTTACGACAACATCATAACTTTACCGAAACGTGTGTTTTGAAGGCGAAGGAACACTGGTAACGCCTGACACTATACTACCTAATAAGGCTAATAAACGCACGACAATCGCGTGATACATATTATAATTCAAACCAATATTATCAGAATCTATATTTCAGTAGCAGGCCGGAGTTTGGACTTGTGCGGCCGGTTTATGGCAATTGGCTCGCCCCTGTTACATAGGACTTAAACATAACTGTGGGAAATGTGGGTGTACTTTATTTGCGAGGTGTGTTATCCTTCGGTGATTACCTCTAGTCTCAGTAGTTCGGTTGCTTTGTTCGGGACCAGACTACTGAGACCACAGACATAAATCTAACTAGATAACGCAAGTCCCTCCATCTGTATGAAAACCAAGCGTGCCACTTTTCACAAACAATTTAAAAATAAATTTACTTACCAAAGAAAAAAAACATTTCCAATGCATAAAAAGGCATTTTTCTAGATTTCGGTGGATTTCTGGTTCCGATAATGCTAAATGAAAAGCTCAGATTACGATCATTGATCGTAACTTGACTCCGCTTTTTGGCACGCGAAGTAGATACAATCGCGTCATCTAGTTAGATTATGTCTGTGACTGAGACTAATTTTGTCTCATTAGTTCGGTTATGACGTCAAACCCAACTGTCGAGACTTGTTCTGTAGTTCGGCTAATTATGTAAAACCACTTTCATTGAAAAACGTTTTTAAAGTATCATAGCAAGATGTTTCAGCCGTTCAAAAGTTATCCGCATTTTACTTTGAATCTGTGTGTTTTCGCAAGATATCGTGGCATAATTAAGTGTTGAGATAGATTGTCGATTGAGGCGTGTCAAAGTCAAAGTCAAAAATATATTTATTCAACTAGGCCAAAAAGAGGCACTTTTGAACGTCATAATTACACAAATTAAAATTTACAGGTAATAAAAGTTGATTTTACCGTGCATTCGAAAAAATAGCTTGTTATGGAGAAGAATGCACAAGAAACTCCATACTTACTCTTTTCTCTCTCTTGTCTTCTACTAGGTATATTATACATGATTTAAAAAGCACGATATAAAAATAAAATAACAAATTTAAAAACCCTCGGCACAACCAAATCTAAAACCAAAAAATAAGCCTCGTACGTCTGCGTCTAAGTAAATAACATAAACTGTTGTATCTTTTTCATTGAAGTTATTAGTATATTTGAACTTTATTTTTATTTTTTTGATCTTTTCAAAGCTCTTATTAATTAATTAATAACTTCAAAACTATTATTTCATAGAATATTTTTGATTATTTTATTTATAATAAAAGCATTTTATGTTTACATCACTAACCGGACTGGTATATATTTTAGTATCAACAGTTCGGTTTAACGTCATAACCGAACTAATGAGACAAAATTAGTCTCAGTAGTCCGGTCCCGAACAAAACCACCGAACTACTGAGACTAGAGGGGGATTACAGGCCCTACATTAATTACTTTTCACGCATTAGAACCTGGAGAAACGCAAAGCATAATTTTTATCAACCTACCACGGAGTCGAAGCCGTGACCAGAAGCTTTTGTGGTAAAAGTCTGTTTTCGTCGCTCCAGGGTTGCCATTAATCAGCTCAGTAGGTATTATTGATAGCATACTTATCGCGCCTCATTACCGTAATCGTTGGGCTGTGAAGTTTCGTGCGAACAAGTTTACAACGTATTGATGTGGAAGATTTCTGATAAACTCGTTCAAATAATGTTTCTTTTCTAACAGGGATTACCTCACTTCTTGTCAGTTTTGCCTTGTTTCTAGCTGTTATTTTGTTTTTATCGTTTATCGTGATCTACTTTTTACTGCAATATTAAAAAAATATGAAAATAATCTGCCCGACGACTATGGAATTTTAAGGATAACTTTTGTTCTGGTCAGGTCAGACATGTGACATCCACCAACCATCCAGCACTGGGCCCACGTGGTGCATTAAGGCCCATTAACTCTTTCACAGAGAGGATGCCTGTGTGTGGAACATGGCTGATGATAATTATGGTCTGCAAAGGTTACTTAATAACTGATAAATGAATACTTGTTGTACTTGTGCTACCCACCCACCTCATGTATGAATTTATTTCCAAAAAGAAAGAGAGAAAGAAAAAAAAATATTTGTGACCCGCACAGGAGACACGAGAGATAGGTAATAAAAACAAAAAGATTACACTATAATAAAATAATAAATCACCGTGTGAGACCAAAAAGGCTCCTATGCAACCACGATATTTGCACCACCCACGATGAACGGACTCCTGGCATTTGCACTAAGGAGGTAATAAAATCAGCCTGGATCCACTGCTATGCAGAAAAAGGTGCTCTATGATAAACTCGGTGTATGTTGGTGATTTCAGGTCACTTATCTAGTTACTGAAACAACAAAGCAAAATTAATGTAGCAATCAAAGGTGCGTTAACTACTGTGATTGGTTTAGGACTAATAGCATTAGTTGACGTGCGTTTAATTTGTAACACATCGATAATTTCATTCCTATAATCGGGTATTACCGCATCAGTAAGTATTCCACTCTAAGTCGAAGTAGTATTGTAAGAAAATATGTGCATATAAGTCATGGAAAAGCTATTATAAAACCTATATAGAACAATCAAAATGTTTGTTTCGCTTTTTACGAACGAGTTCAATGACTGGAGAAAATGTTAATTATTTTATTTTTATTCATGAACACCGTTTGTTTATTTGGCTTTACATAACATTTTAATCAGATTAGGCTTTATTGAGCTATATTAGCTCAATAACAAGTTACGGGAAAAATATTTTCCCTGTAATAAAGTAATAAATTGAATTTTTGGTCTATAGCTGCGGGCATTATTTGAACATTGCTCTTCAATCAAATCTTAGCGGAGATATCAATTTTAATTACTTAATTTTGGAACTGGCAGTAGCTGTATTAAAGATTTTCCTTGTCGTCAACGATGGATTGCTGCTGGAAGATATACTATCGGTGAAGGAAAGGTCAAGTAATCTCGCAATTCGTGGGCTTTATGAAAGGGAATTATCATAGATGTTTGTTTTTTGCCTGGAGGAATGCTCATGCATCCTACGCCACCACGGGGAGATAGCGCAGTTATGTGGGACTCCAACCCTCCAAAACTCCACGGTGTCCTCCTGTGCCGCTTATGGCGGGAACATGGGCACGCATTAGCACTCACCGCGAACCCACCGCTGCTGTCCGTCACCGGACCCTCCTCAAGGAGATAACCCCCATCACTGGCACACCAGAACACACTGTACGCCGTGACCACCCCAGGGACCAAACCAGCACATGGCCGCCAGAAGACCCCGTGTATGGCACCCTTGGTCGCCTTGTGACGGGTCAAGGTCAAGGTCAATGTTCCCGCCACCTACCATTTTGCGGCTGCAGGGGATAGGGAGAGCGGCGCAACGCAATACCGGCACTCCTCTCCCTCAGCCGCGATTTCGTATGGGTATGGGCGGCCCCATAAGACATCGTGGCCCACCTCAGTTGCAATGTCGCCCAGGCGGCACCGCAACCTACGTGTTGGCCGCTACGTCGTCGGTTTATCGGCAAAAGCCCTGACGAGCGGCCCCTCCTCGGGTTCCTCTTCGCTTCACCGTGGATGACCAAGCCACGGCTACTGAGTCCCCAAGCCTCGACAGTGCGGGAACCCACCGGGGGGATACATTATAGGTCTGCAAAACCAAAACCATATTTATATAATAAACATATTTTTATTGTTGATAGGGTCGAGTTTGGACACTTTCTTACCTGATTGTAAGCAATGATGTGGTCGACAATGGAACACGCTTCTCTAGAAGTAAACTTTTCACTCTTGAATTAAAGATCTCCATATTGTAGTAGAGAGTAGAGTAGAGAATTCCTCTCCTTAGCACATTGAAAGTACCTATTCCCAAAAAGTTGCACCGTTTATTTTCTTAGTGTTCCGTGTTCCTATGGACGTTTACGAGCTAAATTAGTACGAAGGATAAAATAAAGCTGCCGTAAATTTATTAGTTTTATTTGTTGAACCTCAGTGCTGTACCAATTAATCAGCGTTGGTGAGCGATTCAGATAACGATAAAATTAATTGAGGTTTACGAAATCTTCGCGATTCGTTGAGCGCACTTTGAGGTCGTTCGTTTTTAATTTTATTGCTGACGCTGTGTTCTGTTGTGTCACAGAATGATGTTTACATTTATTTATTCTGTATTTTTTGTGTCCAATGTATTTTTCAGAGGATTGTTATGTTAGTTAATTGAGTTCGGTTTTTGTGTTCAGAGCAGCCTTTTATGTTACTCTTTTATAGACAAAAAGTTATCAAAACTTAAACTCTTTCAAACTACATTTGTTATTTATTTAAGATCTTGAATGTGGGTTTCCAAGTAGACTGAATAATTTACAAGTCAAGTTATAAAAGGTTGTTTTAGGAGCAAATTTTTAGACGCAGCAATTTGATCGTTCGGAGAACTCGCTCACAACACAGTCCCTTGCGCATCCTTCCACAAAAGTTGAGTATAGTTTAATTTTACGAACCACTCTGTTTTGGACGAAGTTAGTAATAAATGCTGCTTGTTTTTCTGGCAGCTGTCGAAGCTGAGTGTGCAGCACCTGAGCCCGGCTACCTTATCACACGTCGGTATGAATAAATCAAACGTAGAGTGAAGCTTGCTCGGAGTGTAGTGTGTTTTAGCTTACATGTCTGTTTTGGTAAACAAATACGTATCTACAGAAAGAAAGTCACGTGTTTTAATATCAATAAAACTGTTTATCTGAGCAAACAGATATTTATGTATGATTTTCTTGGTTTTTTGTCATGAGTTGCAACAAAAACTGCTTCGACTAGACCATAACACAATTATTATTTTTCAATATTGATTTTAATTGTTTACCATGGACGTCAAATTATGAAAACTACATTTAAGGTAGGAATGTAGTAGGTACCATAGATTAGGTTCCTATATACTGCGTTAGTCCAAAAAAGGCGTGATAGCTAGAACTAATGTTACAAGCATTTTATATTTTGCTAAAGTTCTTTCATTATCTTGTGTGTTTTAGCTTTCAACTTTGCTATCGCTGTTTTAAAAAGGTTTTAACTTGAAAATTACTTTGTTCAACCTACTAAATTTTCATTAATAATATATTAAACATTTTGTGTTCCTAAAGGGCGATCCTTACGTAGATACGTATATTAGATTTCTCTTGTTTTTTCACTGACTAAGATTAAATCAAGAAAGGGTTCTAAACCTGACTCATGTATGTAAATATAATCATAGATATGAATTTCGACAAATTCAATATACTTAGGTTGACTTACCAATACTACTATTTATACTTAAAGGTATAAACCTGTATTTTAAGTCCATTCCCATTACACAAAACACTTCCCATCGCATACCCCGAACTATCGGTTTGAAATATAAAAGTGTTGTTTTCAGAAAAATCTGGATAATCCAGCACTGGTGGATTCATTAACGCTTCCTTAAGCAACAAAAACGACCTCTCGCACTCATCGGTCCAACTAAACTCTACATTTCTTTTACATAGCCTATTCATAGGTATCACTATATTAGCAAAATTTGGTATGAATTTCCTATAATAATTTGCAAACGCCACAAACCGCTTTACTTCATCAACTGCCGATGGACGCGGATATTTTTTTATGGCTTCTACCTTTTCTGGATCTGGTGAAATACCTTCCGCTGAAATAACGTGTCCTTAATAAAGTAATTGTTTTTTCAAAAATTCACATTTGGAAGGATTCAGTTTGAGATTGACCTTCCTCAGGCGAGAAAACACTGACATAAGCTTCCGGTTGTGCTCATCCAAATTCCGCCAGAAAATAATTAAATCATCTAAATATATTAGACATTTGTCATAATTTAATCCTGACATGGCTATAGTCATCAACCTACTAAAAGAACTTGGACTTATCTTTAACCCCTTTGGTAATCTACACATCTGATATTGTCCCTTATCTGTCGTGATAGCTGTGTATTTCCTACTACTTTCATCTAAAGCAAACTGATAATATGATATGTGGCTAAAGTAAACAGCACCCGACAATGAATCCAAGATTTCATTAATATTTGGCAAAGGAAATTTATCATCCTGTATCTTTTCATTTAACTGCCTGTAGTCTATTACTACGCGCCATTTCTTCTCCCCACTACGATCTGCCTTTTTGGGTACAACCAAAACAGGGCTAGACCAATCACTAACCGCCTCCTCAATAATATTAATCAAGTTAAGAATGGCATGTGTAAGGGTCGCTATTGGCCAAAAGTAGGACAATACAGGTACATATCTTCCCTACTGAATTTCGGTCACAGGCCACCGTAACTGAAATTTAACCTATTAGGTCAATCTCAGCGGAGAACAGGAAAGTACGCAGGAGATACATATAGTGCAGAAGCAGGTTCAATAACTCTCATAGTCTAATGCAACGGCAATCCAAGGCAATCGGGGAGTGACCAGACGAAGGACGTCTTAACGTGCTTTCCAACCACGGTTGTGTAACACCACCAACTGCCAAACACAGGGCTGCTAGAAATTCCAAATAGAAATACCCAATAACCCTGTACGACCTGGAAATCGAACCCGAGACTCGAGACGCTCAGAAGTCCTGACCGCAACCATGATACTAATATAACAACGTAATATTAACTTCAAAATCTACACCACAAAAATAGCACTGAAAATACCAAAGAATATTAAATTAAATACCTTTACAACACACTCAGATATCAGACAGTTCTCAACTCAAGGATAAACGAGCTAAGTCAACGAAATTAAAAAATGAGCTCGAGTGTGTACCCTTTTAGTGTTTCAGTCCTTAAATGCATCTGAAATGTACTTAGTAGCTGTGAGTTGTCCTTTTTGACGGAGTTAGTCGGATCTCGTAAGAGAATAATTAATAGAGGCTTAGTAAATAGACATGAAAGATGCTGAAGCTGGAGTGTGTGGAAGCGTTGGGATAATGTACTAGCATATATATTTCTGGTTTTTAAACTTTGTCCCTCAATATTTTTTTTTTCCTGTATCGTGGGTGCGTTTACAAACATATAAACTCACTTACACAACACCCAGAGCCGGAAAAATTTCTGTAGTATTAAGTTCGTACTGCTCCTTAGTTTGAGTAAGTAAAACGTTTAGTGACCACTATCTCACCTAATGGTGATGTGGTCGACGGTGAAGCACGCTTGCCTAAAAGTAACCTATTTACTCTTGACTTAAATACCCCTAGGTTGTAGCTATCAGGAAACACAGACTCCGGCAGGAAATTCCACTCCCCAGCTGTACGCACAATGAAAGTATTTTCAAAACGTTTAGTATGTATGGGTGGGATGTCCACCATGTACCAATGGCACATCGCCGTAGATCTTGCTTGTAGTCCTATGATGAAACGGGCTAAAAAGCTGAACGTAATATTGTTATACTTTTAAATTAACTTCTGTCTTCGTGTCTGATTCCAGTATAACCAGATTCAGCTGAGTACTAGTATTCTACATGGATCTGCCTATCCAAAACTCAGTAACTGGGTAACACGATACGCCTTGGCGAGACTGTTGGCAGATTTCCGACTATCAGTAACAACTATTTACGATCTACAAATGAGAGCCAGGAACATTAGCTTAACGCTTTCCAAGGTACGTAGGATTCTCGTTATGTAAAGATGGTTACCCATCTACAGACCAACCTCGGCAAGAATTGCTTAACCTTCAAGATCAACCGGTGCTTCTGTTATTATTTATCCACGAACTTCGCTTCTAATCGACTGCTAATATGGAAAAATAGTGAATATTTTTTTTTTTAATTGTAAACCAATTTTCCAGATTGTTTTCCCTTTTTTTGTAAAATGATTTAACGTAAAACTCTTCAAAACAATCTGAGGTTGATTCCATTGATAATTAGTATTCATTCATTAATATTAACTCGATTCCCATACTTCTAAACAAGTAAATTATTATATTTTCATTGCTGAATAACCTTGTAGCAAATAGAGCTAATTGCTGTTAAACTCATATTGAACTATAAAAGTACTGGTTAATAAGCTCAATACTCAATACTCAATTCGTTTATTGCATTCCACAATGTGAACTTAGGTGGTAGGTACATAAAGATACATACAATAGTTTTGGAGCATTGTGGGCCCTGTCGGGCATAACAACATAAAAATTAGGAGGAGGGCTATTATAAATATTTGTTCACAACTTCAATTAATATAATGTAGGTAGGTGGGCTTATAATTAAATGTATCACATAATTTTTGCGACTTAAATATTGAATCTATGCATCAATAACTATTTAATTTATACATGTTTTATTATTATTTGTATTATAGATTATTATTGCGTTTTTCGGTATTATTATTTATTTATTAAATTTATCATTGAAATATTCATGTACATTATAATAACATTTACGGATTAGAAATTGTTTTAATTTATTTATAAAGATATTAAATTTTTGTTCATTTTTAATGTCATCTGGTAATTTATTATATATTTTAACTGACATTACTAAAGTGCTTGTGGAGTGTATTTTTAGTTTAGAACCTGGCTGGTTTAGTCTATTTTTGTGTCGTAGTGTGTAGTGAGTCTGTATGTTTTCTCGTGTAGTGAAGAGCTTTTCATTATTTTTAACAAATTTACACATTTCCAAGATATAAATACAAGGTAGGGTTAGAAGTTTATATTCTTGAAAATGGGGTTTGCAGCTGTCTGTGTTATCTATATTGGCTAGTATTCTAATCAGTCGTTTTTGTAGTATGAAAAGTGTTGATGCGTCTGTGCTATTTCCCCATAATATTACGCCGTAGCTTAACCATGCGTATGCATAGGCATAGTACGTAACCAGAGCAGTGGAGAGATTAGTCGATTTTTTTATTTCACGGAGGGCATAGGCAAATTTTGACAACTTTGTCCTGATTTTTTTAATATGCGATTTCCAATTTAAATGTGTATCTATGGATAAGCCAAGTAAGTTGAATTCTTTTACCGTTTCTATTTTTTTGTCATTGTAAGTAAATGTTATGTCTAAAGGAGTTTTTTGATGTGGATAGAAGGATATGATTTTAGTTTTATTGAAATTTAGTTCAAGATTATGTTCTGTCATCCAAGTTGTAATTTTGTTGAGTATACCTGTAAGTATTTCGGTTAAGTTGGTATTGTCGTGAAAGGAGGTTAGTACTGAGATGTCGTCGGCAAACAGAACACATGACTCATTTATGATTGTAGGGAGGTCATTTATATAGATTATAAATAGGAGACATCCAATAACACTCCCTTGGGGGATTGAGGCGTTAATTTGCTTGCTATCCGACCGAACGTATTGGATTTGTTTTGTTTGTTCGTTGTAATATTCTACTTCGACTTGGTGTTCTCTGTTTTCTAAATATGATTTGAACCATTCGTAAGCCTTTCCGCGGATCCCTATTCCTTGTAACTTATTAAGTAGGATGTCAAATTGCACTTTGTCGTAAGCTTTAGTCATGTCTAACAGTATACCTACGGCATATTTTTTCTTATCAATTATATTAATGGCTTCCTGGATAAAATTATATACTGCTAGAACTGTAGAGTGGTTTTTACGGAAACCATTCTGGGATTCATTAAAAATTTTATATTTTTCGCAAAATGAATAGACGCGATTACACATTGCTTTCTCGAATACTTTCGAGGCTGTAGGTAAAAGAGCAATAGGGCGGTAATTAGAGGGGTCGGTTTTTGAGTCTTTTTTGTGAATTGGCTTTATAATGGCTTTTTTTAGGTAGTTTGGAAATCTTCCTTCCTCAAAAGACTGATTGACTAGCAAGTAGAAGGGTAGGGTCAACTCATCTGCACACTGTTTGACTAGGGTTGGCGGTATTTCGTCTATTCCATAGCTGTTTTTGTTTTTAAGGCTTTTCAATATTAAATTTATTTCACTGGGACCTGCTGTACTTAGGAACATGGTATTTTCTGTGCGGTGGACCACAGAGATGTTTCGTGGTTCTTTGCCGAGGGTTTGCACATATCCTTCTCCGATAGACGCAAAGAAGTTATTAAATATATTTGCTGTTTGCTTTGGGTCCGAGATAGCATTGTCATTTAGATGTAGCGTTATGTTTTTTTTTACCTTTTTTACGTTTTTATTCGTTCGTTCGTTTATAATTTTCCACATAGTCTTTACTTTGTTATTAGATTTCATTAATTTATTTATATACTGTAGTTTTTTAGCTTTTTTTACTATTTGTTTTAAAGTTTTTTCATATATTTTGTAGTGTTGTTTAAGTAAAAGGTTATTTGTTTTAATGGAGAGTATTTTTTCAAGCCTTTTATTTTTACAAGAAATTTTTATGCCTTTCGTTAGCCAATGTTTTTTATAGTTTGTTTTTAGCTTTAATTTTGTTTTTGGTATAGATTGATTAAGTATGTCAGTAAGTGTATCGTTAAATGATTTATAGTTTTCATCAATGTCCCTACTGGGCTTTATTATATCGTTCCATTTTATTTCTTTTAGTTTAGATTTGAAACTTTCTATGTTTTTGCTATTGAACAGCCTCTTTTCAACACACCAGACTATCTGCCTCGTTAGCCGGGGTACAGCCAGTTTTATTATTGTACTACTATGGTCAGAGAACCCCAACTCTTCCACTGTGGTGTGTGATTTTATATTGCAGTTTGTAAAAATTAGATCTAGACACGTAGAAGTGGTTTGGGTCACTCGCGTTGGTTCTTTTATATGCTGTACAAAATTATATTCTAACATGAGATCTAAAAATTGGTTTGTTTTTAAGCTACTATCTAATACATTCTTATTAAAATCTCCTCCTATAACAATATTCAGTCTGAAGTCTTTCTTATTTAAATAATCTAATATTTGTTTTAATTGTTTATAAAATATAGCTTCCTCTCTCCTATTCCAGTAAATAATTATTAATAGTAAGTTCTCCATTGGTAACTCTAGTGCACACACTTCTATCACATATTCAATTGACATGTCTGTTATATCACTTCTCTCCAAGTATTCTATGTGTTCTTGTAGGAAAATACAGACGCCGCCACCAGTGCGAGTTTTCCGACAGAATGAGGCCGCAACCTTGTAGCCACTTAAATTTATTAAATCCAGTCTTTCCTTTGATAGCCAGGTTTCCGATACACATATAGCATGATATTTTGGTGTTTGTTGAATGAAGGCTTCCATTAAGTGCTGTTTATTGGAGAGGCTTTGGATATTCTGAAATAATATTCTAAATTGTAGGTCTTTGTTTTCGAGGTGTTCTGTTTCTGTCCCCTGTGTCGGTGTAGCGGCGAAAAAAATTGTTGTTGTTTTGAGAAGATGATAAGTCTGCTTGTGTATTCCATTTATTTGTGTTCATTTGGTTGTCAGTTATATTATTTATTTTATTCGTTATTTTTCCATCAATAAATAGTTGATTATCGCGGATTACTGCGTGAAGTCCTTGCCTTCTTGCTTTCAACATTTCTTCGCGCAGCAAATTCCTTTCCCTTCGTGCTTCATCATCTAAGAATTCCGATAAAAACAGTCTAGTTCCTCGAAATACGTTGCTATTTTCTTTGAGATACGTAACCATCCTTTTGCTCAATATTTCTATCACTAATGGGCGGTTCTTCGAGCTTCGTTTGCCAATCCTATAGGTTTCTTCAATGTAGCCCATCAGGTCAACATTCATAAATTCGCGAAATAATTCGATCAATCTGATGTGTAAGTTATTTACAGGCTCTTTATAGTATTCATCAAATCCGTACAAAACTATTTTCTTTGAGTAGCTTTCGGTGCACTTAGTTTGGCAAGTATTACTTCGCGTCTTCAAGCTCTCTATTTCAGTTTTTAAATTTTCGTTTTCGATTTTTAAGTTCTCAATTTCCGTGTTTACATGTTGGATGTCCATTTTCCTCTCTTCGTTTTGCCTTTGTAAGCAATTTGTTTCGCGTTCAAAATCTTCTCTTAACTTTTGGATGGCCTTATTTAACTCTAGTTGGATAGTATTCTGTAGTTCGGTGATGATTGATCTATTATTTTCTTTTAAACGAAGCATTATCATTTCACCTATGTTCTGCAGTGTTAGTTCTGTTTGTGTAATAGACTGGGGTGTTTTACCTTCATCTTGCGCGCATATTGTATCACCCAATAGACTTAAGTCCAGGGAACTGGTAGTATCATTCATAGGTTTTATTGTTCTTCTAATTGTGACATTGTTTATTTCCGGTGGTGTGGTTGTCGGGCGTGAGTCATGTTCTTGTGGGCGTATGGGTGTGTTTATATTTCCTCGCTTTGGTATTTTGCAGTAACAAGCTAGGCATTTCCAGGTTTCAATGCTCTCTGTTTCCATCATTGTTTTAAAGCGCTCATAGTTAATATTGGCACATTCCAAATCATATACACCGTTACATAATGAACAGGATAAGTAGTCGTTGTTGGGTACGTTTTGTTTACAACCAGCACATATAAGAGCCATTTTGCAAACAGCGCCCTCCGGCAGATATGCTATGAACTATTTTGGATCGAAACTTTTTGCGACTTGCTACTCGCCCACAGATGGCGCTTTACTCAATTCTGTTTGTTCCCTTTTTTGAACTTTAAACTTTCCTTTTATTAGTACGTTACAAATATACAATTTAAAGGGATTCTGAGTACCTTTTTATGGTGGTAGGTGCTTGTCCCAAAGTTTTCTTCAGCACCTGATCCTCAAATAATGTGTTCTTCAAGCATCTCACTATTTTTTCCACAGGTTTGAAATTTGGTCGTTATTTAAGAGAAGTATAGTTTTCTTGAGTATTTATGAACTTTAGCTTTATACTGCACTTCTAATCACTGAAGGTCTTTATGCACTTCGATTCTATTGACTTTTTATCACAAGTTATGCACTTAAACTATTTTTAACGGTTTTTATATACGGATAAGCAAACTCTCAATAAACGGATAAGCAAACGGATACGCAAGCTCTCAATGGGACGACGCCCTTATCTAAAATAACAATACAGAGTATATCAAAACTTTTATTATAATTATTTTAATATTCTCATAGACTTCTGCATGACGCTTCAATGATGGAACTACTCTACATTACTCTACATTGGCTTGCGTTACACATCCTTCGGTGTTACTCGTATTTAACTCCAAATAATGTATTGTGAAGTAAATTCCGACCTTAGGGAGTACCTTAAGGTCGGAATTTGCAATTTACATCGTATCTTGTCATGATCGCCAGTAGGTAGTGAGGGAACGACGAAAGAGACAAGAAAAATTAAGTAAATGATAAAAAAACGAATAAAGCATCTATTGAAAATAGTGGTGAAAATCATGTAAAGAAAAGTACCAACGTAAATAATTAGTACTAATTAGCTTGTATCTTGAAGGAGGCTTTTATTCCTAAAATAATTTCAATTTTCGTAGAAAAAATGTATAGTAATTAGGTATTGAAATAGACACCGCACAGTATTTATACCAAATTAGATAAAATTTTAAGTAATATCTAGACATGAAGAAAAAAGTTTTTTTCATTTGCTGAAGCAAACGTAGAATGTGAAATGTCTTATACCACAAACAATCTATACCTAGCTTGTTACCAACTGTCTTCTCGCAGTCTTAATGCTGCTGCATACTTAACGTGTTTTAATCCCGGACGGTAGGAGATGAAGCGATTTGAAAACATCGTTTCATACAAAATGCATGCGAAGAGTATAAGTCACAGGTGCACGGACGGGTCTGCGACTTGGCGTTTTGTATGAAACGCCACGGCACCATCGCCCGGTCCGTCCGGGACTAAAACACGTTACACGTATGCAGCGGCCTTTATAAATAACCAGCTGACCTCCGCGGTTTCGCTCCCGTCAACTGGCTATCTACCTACCTATCTAACCTACTAAGCTGATCAACCGATTAACCTACCTACCCTACCCTACATACCCTACCCTATCTATCCACATACACCTATCCTACCTATCTACCTACACACATACCTAACCTTACCTACCAATTTGTTTGAATAAGAAATAATACTGTACTACATGACAATACGAATGTAACCAACTTTTATTTCTATCGGCGATCTAATTAAATTTCGGATCACAAAAGCTGCTATTGTGACTTAAATATGATAGTGAGACATATTCTATCGCAGTATTTTATGTAGGTAATAATGAGTACTTTAATCATGTAGTACATAATTTTTATGTATCATCAATAGTTTTCTCAGCGCACGCCAAATAATTAATTTTATAGGTTAAATGTTGCTACATTGGGTTACATTACTGCAATTTTCATAAGGATTTCAAACTTTTTTGAAAATAAATTATAGCCTGTATTACTTGGGAATAATGAAGCTTTCCCTAGGTGAAATAATTTTTAAAATCGGTCCATTAGTTTCGGCGCCTATTCGGTACAAACAAACAAACAAAAACAATATTTTCATCTTTATAATATTGGTATAGATAAATAACCCGGTAGAGCAGCATTTCTATTGTGTAGCCATATTACCGTAATGACTTACGTGAAGTGAACTGGCAATGATGCTAGGGATTGCCAAATTTATAACAATCATATCGACAATCGGGTTTATCTATAAAAAATGGCTATTAATAATTGAAATATATACATAGACAAAAAATACCTAATTGTATAACCATAACAGACTCTAATTAAAAACTTAGAAAGCAAGTAAGACTGTTCACATTCCATTCTCTCCCAACTTACAGACAGGTCGTAAATGTAAAGGTCCCTATGAACATTTAACTTCAGAGGGCTTTTTGTTGGAGAAATTATTTAATTACCCTTCGCACCCCAGTGAATATGGACTAACAGGGGCTAACAGGGACTAACAAAGCCTTTTTGGCTTGGAGCAGTTTAAATGTTAATTCTTCATGCTCTGAAATGAGGTGTATTGTCTGTGTCGTACATGCATTTAATGTAATTGTTGCCGTTTCTCTGAGTTGCCGAGAGTTTCTTTGAATTTGAATTGTGTTAGAACTTGAGTATTCTGTTTTTTTTTATAGAATGCTCGAAACATTCGAAATGTGTTGATATTTTGAATCTTTCGATTCTTCAATTCTGTAATTGAGAAATACATTTGACATTTTATATATCTCTCGGATCCAAAATATAAAATAAACTAGCAGCCCACCCTAGCTTCACACAAAACAATTTATATACAAAAATCTCTCCTCGTTTATCGCCTCGTTTTCTATAAGTGAAAATCGTTTCAAAATCCGTTGCGTGGTTGAAATAAGTGATGGAGAAACAGACAGTCAGACAGCAACTCTGTTTTATACTACTTATTTAGAGAAGACATAGTGGGGCATCTCCAAATCAATTAGGTAGGTAGGTACACTACATTTGAGAGCGGACAACTCACCTCAATTTCACGAAAACCCAATTTTGGTCCCCAAACTAATTCCGGGCGTGTAAAGATTTATAAGGACAATAATATTTGATTAAGAATAATTAGAGGTTCTTTGATACGGTGTCGACGACAGTCCTACAATACCTATAGTTTCCTTTTGATGAAGATTCGTGTAATTATCAAAGACTTCTCAGAAATGTCTTGGTTTTGAAGAGGATAATTCTAATCCGACGAATCAGCTGATGAAGCGGCAAAATCATCTATACCGTAATCGAATTACCGCGAAATATTTTTTCTTTAAATGTCATTTGAAATTACGAATTTTTCTAACAGCATATGCTGCGGAGCTTAGCTTCTTTGACAATTTATCTATATGTGGGCCCCACTGAAGCTTAGCATCCAATGTTAAGCCTAAGAATACTGTGCTATTTTCAGGATTCAATTCTTCGCCCTTCATCAACACATCGGTTTTCACCTGCCTAACGTGAGATAGGGTAAACTTAATGCATTTGGTTTTTTTGTTCATTAAGAAGTAAATAATTAACATTGAACCAGTGAACTACTTTTGAGATCGCACTATTTACATCGTCAGTAACCAGCTGGCCAAGAATCTCCGGGCTCTGGCTACCCCAATAAACACTGAAGGTTGCGGGAATCCGGTGGATACGTGACACTTGGGGGAGGCCTATGTTCTGCGGTGGACATCTTTCGGCTGAAATGATGATGATAATGATGACTGGCTGGAAACTTTTGATGAAAAGTCTACATGAAAGCATTGAATGGTCATGTTTTAATCCCTACAGCACATGTTCTACTCTGTCAAATCCTAAAAAAACTATTGATACGGTTCTGTTCCCAATACAAACAATTTGTACGGCCTACAATTGACACAAACAAATCTAAATGTTTGTACCGAAGATTTGATTGTACAGTACGGGTAACACAATAGTGAAAAACGTGTACAGTTTGCTATCAGACGTAGGTTACAGTAACGCTATGTTTAAAACTGCGTGGTTTGTATAAAAACTAACACCCGCAATTCGTAGGGCAAACATACGAGTACCTACCAGGTTTTTAACAGTAATCAGTATTGCCACGGTATGTCTGCCGTTAATCTTATAAAGATTTACTTTCAGAAGTTCATCTAGAATTCGTATCTTATTTTTACTCGGCAGCAAGGAAAGGGTTATGTTTTTCGCGCGTATCTTGTATGTTTTGTATGTATGTTTGTATGTATGTAATATTCTTTATTACCTCATATCTTGCAAACTGCTAGACGGATTTTATAATTAATGCATCGTTAGATAGGGCTTGGCCGCCCAAGTGTTCTTAGATAAAAAACGTAAAAAGAAAAATGGCGGATTTTGTGCGCCATGTTGGGGGGGAACCAAATTTTTTTTCTTCGAAACCCATCGTGTGGGGTATCAAAATGAGAGATTTTAGAGGTGATTACAAAAATATATACCAGTTATATGTTTAAATGTGATTCGAAAAAAAATATAACTAAAAAGTTGTAAATAAAAAAAGTTTATTTAAAAATCAAAAACTCGACTGCTTAATAAGCGAACTAAAAAGATGTAAACAAGTAGAAAATCATGCTGTGCAGTCGGAGGATCAGGTGGTCAGCCAGCTCGCGAATATGTATCCTCCGACTGCACAGCATTTAGTAAGTTTAGGAAAATAACTCTTCATGGTTATTTAATTAAAATCTCATTTAAAAGTAGATACGATTAATTTAGGTAATTACTCTTTCAAATACTTTTACTACATACAATCTTGAACTAAAAACCAATCGGTGCAACACGAAGAGCCCATAATGAGTGGGCCAGTAAGAAGAATTTGCTGAGAACTGTGGCAAGCACAGACCACTGTATTAATGAACGTCCGACACGCGATTAATGGTACATAGTCTGTTGCATGTGTATTGTATTGTATTTGAGTACGATAGGGTTGTCAGGCGTCTGGATAAAGCTGGAAAATTGGACATAGTTAGGATGTATGTACGGCTGTATTATTTCCAAGGAGTATCGTCTTTGCCAATGGCCTAGTCATAGTGATCAGATAGGTAGTATGGTCCATTTAAAATACGGGTTTTCAGCTGTGTCCGGTTAGAATTTTTAACGAGACCAACAAAATTCGCAAAACGCTAGGCAGGTTGCGGGGTATCCGGCTTTTGTAAGAGATACTTTGTATTTAATTGAAAATAGCATAGTAAGAATTCATAAAATTTCAGACTCATGAAACTTAAAGTAAAACTATTTTATGATAAAGGATCTTAAAAACCTAGACTCACATAAAATATGGTTTCTCGTTTTAAATATAAGACACAGTATGGTGTTCAACCTTTTTAAGTTACCAATTTTACCACCAATTGTCGGTTAAACTGGCGGAAACCCAGCAAGCTTCAATGTGGGCTTCAATGATATTGTATTCAACCGTTTGAATACAAGATTATTAGGATGTAAGGAAGCAAGCGCTGCGATTAAAATATTGATTGATTAGTGTCTCAACGTCTACTAAGCAGCTATAAGGTCTTAATCTGACGAACACTTGTCAGGTTTCAGCAATTTATGTAGGCACAAGAGTAAACGGCTTTTAAATTAATCTCATTATTTTGTAACCAGCCTCTACTAGTAATCTTTTAACAAGAGCTCTGATTTAAATAAATACTCGTATTAATGCGACACAACAATGTGACAACGATTTCTCAAAGAACTGTTTCTACCTGCCATGATATTTCAAAAGTGCCTGTGAATAAATTGAAATAAATGCTTTGAGTTTGGCTGCTGTTTATTACTTACAGTTTCTGTGGAGTTTTCCTAGTAAAAGATTACAAGGAAACTTTTACTCCATTTTCCAATCTATTGTCAAGTCTTGTTTTTGGAATCAAGATTTTGTGCGAGTCATATTTTCTTAGTAAATTGTATATATTCTTTTAGTTTTTGTTTCATGGTCATAAGATAGAAATACCTATCAAGGATCCTGTATTATATCTCCACGTTGAATAAAAGACAAAACTATATTGAATACCAATCGTTATAGTTACAGAAAGTGTCATAAATTGGGTAACCCTCACTTAATTAACTTAGAAAAGGAGTAACCAATTTATGTTGCTATGGACATACGTGATAAATGTAATGTGCGCGTGTGTGTGACTGGTGTGTGTGTACTCAATTGTTTTGTAGCCAATATATAAATAGCATAAATCTAATCTTTCTCTTCTTCAATTGGCTCTTGACAGAGTGGTCGTCGTCACGATGACCACTGACTCTGTTAGAAGCAAGCTTGGCGCATTTATTTACAGAATCTCCAACCGCAGATTTAATTTGGTCTGTCCACCTCATCGGTGATCTCCCGCGTGGCCTGTAACCGTCCACTCTGCCCTACATAGATATATAAATGTAATAGGTAATTTATTAAAGTTCCTATTTTTATACTTTAACTTAAACCTATTTACGCTACGGTGTAGCCCATTCTTGCGTCTAAGACCCTTAGTAACTACGTACACTAACTTACTATGCTCCTGCTGCCCATTGACCTGAGAAAATCACTTAGCACTAGCTACCGTTTTCGCCACCCACGGGACAGCGGAAAAGAGCGGTTCTATGTAAGGAAATCTCAAAGTATATATTTACTGAATATCTCCATGTTTACTTCTTTATTCTTATTTATTCTTCAACATCGTATAAGCTCCTTGATGTGAACCAGCGTGCCTATAAAAAGATTACCCTACGTTATTGTGCATGCCAGTGTAGGTACATTTAAAAATATACATTGACATACAGTCAAAGAAAGCACCATAATTAAAATAAATTCTATATTGTTTCCACCTATTGGAAAGACAATATAAGGAATTAATTTGTTTAGGTGTTTTTTTGTCTACAAGGTCACTTAAAGAATGAAAAGTTATAACGGCAAGTCGACAACGTAATAAATGGACCAACTCATTATTTTGATATTCAAAGAAAATTGTTGACAGGCCTACATTATACATTTCTCAGTTAGACAATAATAAAGTTTTCTTGCGGTTGCCGCGCAACACTGCACAATTCGACGCGTTGATGGCGAATTTGGATCCTATTTACTAAGTGATAACATTAAAATTCCTCAGAAACATGTAACCGGACGAAAGACGCGCGTGCCTGCGCATAGTCCACGTGAGCGAAATAACGGGAATAAGCTAGTCAGTCGATACTTCATGTTTCAAAGAACTGAATCCCGTGCTACTGAGAAAATTATGCCTCATTATTTGAGAACCGTATACAGCTACATAAATTAGCCTAGTTTCTATGTATACTTAGCTTTTAAAATTCTGACTAGGTACCTATCTACATGATTAGCTGGTCCACTAATTCCTTGTTTGAAAATGTAAACTTTTGAGAGCTAGTTTTGATTAAAATGTTGCTTTTTGTGTAAATATGATACTTCGTTTTACACATACATACATAAACTCACGCATTTTTCCATGGGCAAGCAGAAACTACATAACGCCCCCTGTTACGATCCTTACATACTTCTTTTGCTTCACTCACGTTCATACATCTAGTCATAGACGCACGCCGGTTATGAGTACGGCGCACCTGGCCTTTCTGAAGAACATCACTAATAAGGTGTGTGTATGTCTCTCTAGGGCGTCCCCTCCCATACTCCATACTCTTTTCAATTGTAGTCACTACATCTTCTTTTAAACCACAACGATGTCTTATTTCATCATTCCTCAATCTATCATTTAAAGTTTGCAGCTTGCGAAATATGTGTGGGGTTACCTATGTGGTCGATGGGTGTACACATGTTTCGCAAGGAACGCATTCTACTGCATTAATCCTACTATAATGTATTTTTGCCATACACAACCTTCACTTCCATACTAAGTGTAGTTAGTATTTATTTTAGCTTTGTAATGAGTCCTAGTTCAGAAAAATACCCGAGTTTGGCAATGAATAGAATGATGATTTTTCGTATAGAAATATCAGAAATATACACATGATTTCCCATATTGAGTGACGGCCCTCCGCCGGGATAGAAGGCTTTTGTCAACCCCATGTACCAGTGGCTTATTTCCTGTAGTATGAAAATGTACTTTCCACCCTTCGCAAAATCACCCTAAAGTTGCGGAAAGTTTTTAAGAGCGAACCTTTGCGCTTAGCCCTTTTGCAAAATACCTGACAATGGTTACAAATTCTACCATTATCATTAGAGAATTCAGTCATTGAATTTAAGTAAAATATTTTTTTTTAATAATAATAATAAAATCGTAAAAATAAAAAATAATAATAAAAAGTGACCTAATTCAAAATGCCTGTAATTTCTGATTTTGCTATAATAAACTGACCTTACAAAGAATACTCTAAAACCCTGTGGTAAAAAAGAGCCCGAATTATGAATAAGAATGGGTCAACCTATATATCGGTCATTTTAGTACTCAGTTCTCACTTTTTGTTAATTTTCCACTAATTCTATAATTGAGTTAGGTCACTTTAATTCTAAGGGTGCGATGTGTACATTTACTAACATTAAAATTATTAAACTACTAAAAATATATGTTGTACACTGGAGACATAATCAAGAGCGAACTCCTGCCTCCTAAAACAGACCAAGAGCCTGTGTTTTAGCACACAGATGTCTCGTAATTTACCTATAAATGGCTGAATTAATTCAGTGAAGCATACGATTAGCCATTAAAATACTACATCAAAGTATATTAAGGCCCCGAGATTGAAATTGCAGCACTACTTACTTGTCAAATTAATATACTAATAAAGCCAGCTTTGGAGTTAATCTCAGAGAAATATCCAATATATGTAGTGTTATTTGGATTCCCTACACCAACCCTTTTTTAGGCTTTTACTAGCAAGCTTTTAATTTAATACTAGCTACCGTGTAATTGGTAACATACCCAATATCTTTATAAATTATAACCAATATATTGTTCTGATGTTTAAGCTATATTACTTTAATATTCATCATAATCCGTTCAGTAATTTTTGTGTGAATGAGTAACAATCGTCCATCGTCACAAACTTTCACATTTATAATATTAAAGTCCCCGTCTCGAGAAGAAATAAAGAATTCTACTAAGTTACGTAGCAAAAATTCAATCAACAACAAATTATCCCAAATTCAATCAACTCAAAGTAACATACGTGTAATACGAAGCTAACGAGCAATTTTACTTGGTCGGGTTATATATATTTTAGCGATTTATAGCGCTGCCGTCTAATATTTTGTTGTACTGGAACTCGTCTACCATAAAACATTAGACGACAGCGCTTTATATCTCTAAAATGTAACCCGTCCAAGTGAAATTGCTCGTTAATATCGTTTTATACGTATGTTATAGTTATAGTTTCGGGGGCCGAGTCACCCACGTCCGTAGGAGAGTATCCTTTAATTCCCTACACGTGGTCCCCGGGTGGTGCAAATCAGGTGACACTAACTGGTGGTAGGCTTCGGCCGAAGGCTTGTGACCACCCACTGAGCAAAGACGTACCGCCAAGCGGCCTAGCCGTGTTCCGGTTACGAAGCTCGGTGTAGCCATCTAGAGGAGTTGGGTCGAGATAGCTGTTCCACTGCAGGCAGACCAGCCTGAGACGCACTGTTATGGGCGTATCGGGAGACTAGTCGCGGAGGGTAGCGGGATCCGAGGCACGGTGCGCCGCTGGCCGACCGCAGGTAGTTGGGGGCCCAAGTGTCGTAAAATCCCGGAATGCACCATCGTGCTGGTTGGCGACCAGATGGGGAGGGCCCGATGGACATTCCGGGGGAGGGTTCTGGCGTCCCCGTATAGAAAGTATTTCCCAGTAAGAATACAGTATTTAAACAGCGGCTGCACCCCCTCCCCCACAAAGTGCACCTCACCAACATAAAAGGTCTGCACTGAAATCTCTCTGCAGTCCACTACCATCTGGAGACTGAGAAACCAGCGCTGTTTTTACTTACGGAGACGCAGATAGCGAGTCCCTCAGACGTGTCGTACATATCTTACCCAGGGTTTACCCTGGAGTACAATTATAAACCGCGTGCGGGTGTGTGTATGTACGCCCGTGACGACACTTGCTATCGGCGTCTCCGTAACCTTGAGGACTCAAGATTTTCAACGCTGTGGGCTCTAGTGGACACAGGTCTGGATAATATTATCTACGCCTGTGTCTACCGCTCGCACAGTGGAGATCAGGAGACAACCAGGCTCACAGAGTACCTCAGTGAGGCAGCTGATGCGGCACAGCAGCGGTACCCCTCCGCCCAATTAGTGTTACTGGGGGACTTTCATGCCCACCACCAGGAGTGGCTGTTCCCATACCAGTGCACTGACCATGCTGGACAGGAGATGCGTAAGCTTGCGCTTGCGCTTAGCCTTACCCAGCTGGTCCAGGGGGCAACGAGGGTGCCGGATGTTGAGTCGCACACGACCTTCTGCTGACAACAGAGCCAGACCGATACTCTGTGTCGATATCTTCACCTTTGGGTAGTTCCGACCATTTTCTGGTAAAGTCTGTATCCGTCTACTCCCCGCCTGATTCCAGCCCAAGAGGCACCCGGCGGGTTTGGCAGTACAGGTCAGCAGATTGGGATGGCATGCGATCTTTCTTCGCATGGTATCCTTTGCAGCCTACTTGCTTTTCTTCGGATGATCCTTCGGCGTGCGCGGACGCCGTGACGGATGTGTTGCGTTGGGGAATGGAGTACTACATTCCGTTCTCTGACGTAACAATGTCCAGTGTTGACCGGCCATGGTTTGGCGCCGAATGTCATCGCGCCGACTCGCATAAACATCAGGCGTCCCTGGCATGGGTCGACGCTCGATCGCGCAAAGCGAGTGACGTTGGTCAAAAGAAGAAGGCCTTCAACAGGGCTGCCAAGTCCTGCAAGAAGGTGTTAAGAAGGGCTCGGTTCGACCACATTAGTCGAATAGGGACCAAACTTGCTTTTTACCCAGCAGGTAGTAAAGCGTTTTGGTCCCTGGCTAAGTCGGTCAAGTCGAACTACAGCCGTCCCTCTCTACCACCACTGCTAAAACCCGACGGGTCACTGGCCCACTCCGCTGAGGAAAAAGCAAATTTATTTGCCTCTCTTTTTGCGGAATCTTCACGTCTGAATCCTGGTGACGCGCAGCCCCCACCTTATCCTGATGGATGTGAGACGAGTATGTCGGACATTCGCATCCATCAAAAGGACGTCAGTAGGGTACTGCGCAACCTCGACGTGAACAAGGCTAGCGGCCCTGACGGAATACCAGCGATAGTTCTCAGAACCTGTGCGCCTGAACTGTCTCCGATCTTGACACGCCTATTCCGCCTTTCGTACGAGACTGGAAAAGTGCCGAATGCTTGGAAGCTAGCTAACGTTAAACCCGTGCCCAAGAAGGGTAGTCGAGCTGACCCGGCCAACTACAGACCCATCTCTGTAACGTCCATACTCTGTAAGAGTATGGAGCGTGTACTTAACACGAAGCTCGTGGCATGAAACTAACGAGATCCTTAGTGACCGCCAATACGGTTTCCGCCGAAATCGGTCTACTGGGGATCTTCTAGCGTATGCCATTCACATATGGAGTGAGGCCATCGAAAGCCACGGGGAAGCACTTGCTGTTTCCCTCGACATCTCGAAGGCTTTTGATAGGGTCTGGCATGAAAGCCTTATTGGTAAGCTTCCTTCGTTCGGTCTGCCCGGTGGTCTATGTGACTGGATTGCGGACTTCCTGAGAGATCGGTCCATTTGAGTGGTTATCGATGGCTGCTCATCGGACTAATTGGATATTAATGCCGGGGTCCCTCAGGGGTCGGTACTCTCAGCAACATTATTCTTGCTGCACATTAACGATCTGCTAAAACCCGGCACCTTTGGGTATGCAGACGACAGCACTGTTGCTGAGAGATACTTGTCCAACGCACGGGCTACCGGGCCGCAGATCCGGTCTCTCCGTGAGGCCATGGTGGAGCGTTTGAACCTGTCCATGCAAGCAGTCTCCGAATGGGGCGATTCCAATCTTGACCAGATTGGAATCGCCCCATTCGGATTAACGCTGCTAAAACCCAAGAGTGTCTTTTTTTCGCAAAAAAGAGCCAATTTCAACCAACTCCAACTTTCCGAGATGTGACCGTACGAATAACGGACCATCTTGAGCTTCTTGGTGTTACGTTGACATCGACTCTCAATTTTGGCCCATACATTGAGGCAAAAGCTCAGCAGGCAGTCAAAAAGCTGGGGATCCTTGCGAAGGTGAGAAGGTACTTCACGCCGAAACAGCTCCTCAATTTGTATCAAGCGCAAGTTCGATCATGCATAGAGTACTGTTCTCATCTTTGGGATGGATCTGCCAAATACCAGCTTGATGCACTAGAGTCGATCGAAAAGCGGGCCAAGAGACTCATCGGCGACGAGGCGCTGGTCAAGTGGTCAAGTCAAAGCTCCAGAGTCTTGAACATCGACGCCGAGTTGCCAGCCTGTCAGTTTTTTATCGGTTACATTTCGGGGAGTGTGCGGTGGAATTGCACGATCTGATTCCACCGAGCCCGTTTATTCATCGGACTACCAGACGTACGGCGATGCGCCATCGATACATGGTGGACATTCCACCTACACGCATAAAACGTTTTGAGAACAATTTTATTATGCGTACAGCTAAGGAGTGGAATTCCCTGCCGGAGTCTGTGTTTCCCGACAGCTACAATCTGGGGGTCTTTAAGTCAAGAGTGAATAGGTTATTTCTAGGCAAGCGTGTTTCACCGTCGACCACATCATCGCTTACCATCAGGTGAGATAGTGGTCAAGCGCGAGCCTATTGGAAATAAAAAAAAAAATGTTATAGTTCTTGCCAAAATTCTTGGCCAGGTTGAAATTGGCTACAATGTCTACGTAGAAGTAAATCTCATACAAAAACAACACCGCGCCGCGCCTTGCGCATCGGAATTCAACTTCAGGGCCGCCCAGAAGTTGCAAGTGCAGCCCCATATTGTGTCAAGGCTGTCTCTTTCCATTCTTGGTTGCCTGGAAGAGATCGCGATTGGCGATAAGGCCGCCTGTTGTGTGTTTGTTTTTGTTATAAGATGTCTTTTTGATTAATTTTTATCTTGGTGTACAATAAAGTATATAATAAATAACTATACTTTGAGTTGTAAATTGGATTGATTGAATTTGGAATTATTTGTTGTTAATTGAATTATCTCCACGTAACTTAGTAGAATTCTTTATTTACAAAATGTATTTATTATTATTATTTATTTATTTCACCAAAAGCAATACAACAAATTACATAAAATATTAGTATCTTCGGTCAATGTGGCGACGCCTGGGGGAGGCCTATGTCTAGCAGTGGACATCTTTCGGCTGAAATGATGATGATGATGACAAAATATATAGCTTATCGTGACGGCGACTTTAATAGGGTTTGTTTATAAGTAAATTAAAGCGGTATGTTACGTCTAATTACATTCATTAACATAAACATATAAAAACAAAAAAGTTAATTACGTTATGTTCGGTTTGTGTAACATGGCTTTTGAAGGCATCTGCTATGAACTCAAAATTATACCTCATTCGTAGGTAAATGGTGGAAGTTTTGCGCAATACTATTATCGAGGGCTCAAGAACTTTGGCTGCGTAATAATGCCTTTGGGCCTCCTTAGAGATTATGACCGTTAGAAGGTCCACGGATGTACGAACAACTAACATTCCTACAAGGGTAACTAATGCATTATACCGAGAAAACCGTCAGACTAAACCATTAGGCGAATTTACTTTTAACACTACGACGAATAAAAGAAAGTGTGTCCCTAGGTACATGTACGGATGTTTTATTTATTTAATTATTAGTTTATCCTCGCACTGGAACGCCTTGCAGCAATTACACCAATGGAATGGAGGATCTTATAATAAAATCACAATAAGTCCAGGTTTCCTCACGATGTTTTCCTTCACCGTTTTCAGCGGTGTCCAAGATTAACTTAGAAAGTATGTACTTTAAATATAAAGTATGTTTTTTAAATTGAATCGCAAGTTGAAGGTTAAAAACATATGTATGTTTTTAACCTTCAACTTGCGATTCAATTTTCATCCAGTCTTTGAAGATTACTTTGGTGATTCAGACCTATTGTATAGCTAAGGTATGGCACTCCCTGCTGGAGTCCGTGTTTCCAGATAGCAACAACCTGGGGGTATTTAAGTCAAGAGTGAATAAGGTTACTTCTAGGCAAGCGTGCTTCACTGTCGACCACATTATCGCTTATCACCAGGTCATAGTGACCATAGTGGCCAAACGCGAGCAATCAATAATAATTGAAAAAAAAAACTCATGCCATATTTTAAAATTTTAACGTGCCTATTTTATGGCAAAATATTTAAAGTCCACCTCTTAATTTTCTGTACTTGTTGGCCAGTGAACAGGTTTTATAATTCCATATGGCCCCGTAAACCATGAAACTGAAAACCACGACTCTTTAAAGGGACCCTGTAATAAATACATCGCTTAATCCCGATGGATGTTCGAAGCCGCAAGGCAGCGCCAATTTGCTGTATCAGCATTCCCTGCTGCTTTAGAAGCTTCGCAAATAAGGCTTCTTGTTAGGCTTTTGTAACGCTCAAGCGGTTTTTTTATCAAATCATTGTACCTCGTTAGAAACTGTTAAACATCACGGTATTTAGGTATGTCAAAGAATATTGTAAATAATCTTGGACAGTGAATCCTTTAAAACGCCTTAAAGCCTTTTAAGTGTTTACTCATTGAAAAATCTTGGTTGAGCTTTTGAGTACCGTTTTAAAATGTTTATTAATAATTATTCGGGAAACTGTTGAGAGTTCTTGTTAACAAGTGATTGTGGAAGATTGCCTGCAAACGTTATATTGTTCTAGTTAGTCAGTGTATTAGCTTTTCCGGTTAGTGACCTGCTGATTCACTCATAATGAGATTGCTTACTCAAGTGCACTCAATTCTAAAGTCTATGCATGCTAATGCTAAAAGCTACTCGGACGGGACCGAAATATTTTACCTGAGAGTTACTCGGAATGCACGTCGTAAAATATATCGATAATGTTCTTCTCTTTTTCAGGTGGGTTGGTACTTAGGATATTACTATAGCTGTTGCGATTCAGTATGGCAATAGCGGTCATTGACCCACACTTTTATTGACAAATTAATTTTAAAAACCAAATATATTTTTCACAATTGAATAAAGATACATAGCTTATCGTTCAGGTTCCTACGAAGAGATATTAGGGACAGGGTAATTGGCACTATTGTGGGAAGCCCTCAACGTGGTTACATTTTTTGTGCCTGGCTGGAGGCTTTAGTTTAGTCTCCACAGGATCGCCCGGTTAAGCAGTAACAAATCATTAGATTTAGCTGCGAGAAACAACTCAATAAAAATAGACGCTATTGCCATGCTTCAATGAAAAAACTATAATAGTACTCTCAGGTACCTACAGTAAATTGAAAACAAACAATAATTACTCTATAGTAAATTGAGTATAAAATAACTGAATATATTTTTAGTATCAGTTACTCTTTGTACTAAAAGCATACTCAGTTTTTCGAGGAGCCAATAAGAAGGGAATGCATGTAGATATGAGGTGTCGTTGAATTTGTCTTTAAACAGAGAATGTCTAGACGTCACAGAAATATCAATATGGAGTCTGAATAACTTATGATGGGTATTTCCTCACATTTTTCCAGTTTTTGGCTTTATTATTTGGTCCTACACTTGCTAACGTGAAACTCTTAAGAAATACTCGTCAAAAAAATCTTTCTCATAAGTACGACGAGTCGCTAAAGAAACAGCGATTTACACTTAACGAAATCGTACACCGCTATCTGCAATAACGTTAATCTATGCAGTCTTTACTTTCCTCTAAAGTCATTAGGAGCCTAATTTACAAAAGGTTAATTACAAGACGCCATGCTACCGGCTTTTAACATCTAGGATTATAGCTCCGACTGTTTAATGAGCATATGTTATGGCAATACTACTACGCTGTTAATTGAAGCGGATTTGGATTATTTATAAAGGTTTTAATGGCGTAAGTGCCTGGCTGTTGTAACTGTTGCTCATGTGGTGCTGCAACTTGGGTAGAAGTTAGTCTTATGGAACTCGAATAATAGGTTAAAAGTCTGCGTTTTCGGCAGTGTACTAAAAATAGGCTTTGGTTGTTGCCAGAATAAACATCTTCTGGACGCAAATGGGCAGTTGGCAAGACTCATAGAAAGGATGGCCGAAAGGTTCTGGAATGGCGATGCGATGATATACCGGCAATCGCAGCGTTGGAAAGCTTCTCACAAGGTGGATCGATGACTTGGTGAGGGATTCGGGGGTTCGTTTTATGCTAAAAGCACAGAACCAGTGGTTGTTGTAAAGCCTATGCCCAGAAGTGGACATTTTTCGGATAAATGATGATGACACGTAGCATTGCCACAGCAGGAACGGCATACAAAAATAAAATTGACAAATTGTAGATAGATACGGTGTGAACAAACTCAAACCCAGTCACATTTATACACGTATAATATAACACAGTAATAAAACACCCTGACTTCTGTATAAACCAAAACCGAGCATAACAATCATACGTAGGTACGGCATAACAACTTAAGATACACGAGAGCGTAATGGAAAAGTAGCATAAAAGTTATAAACTTACATAACAGTGTAGCCATTCACATTGTCGCAGAAGAGATTATCAAGTTATTCTAAACTGTTCACTTATAAATTTTCGTTGATAAAATTTAATTTTCATATAATGATACTTCATAGCAGAACAGATTACTGACGGGTTGTCTAGCTATATCTAGCCGCAATTATCTTTAATTGAATAAATATCCACATCTGTGGGTTGCCAGTTTACATGTTAATACCTGGCAACCTATAGATTGCGGCTAATTGATTCGAGGATCACTGTAGTAATCTATTCTAATGTTAAGAGTGTAATTCATGACAGTTAAGTTTTAAGCTGGTATCAAAAAAAATACTTCTAGGTTTAAGCGGTAGGATCTCGTACTATTACAATTGTCACGACAACGATCCTTTTCTCGGAATATAAAGGTTTATACAACATTTTCATCTGGCTTTCTTTACAATTCATACAATAGAGGTTTCCAAAAAAATAATGTAAATGCTGCTGATCCTTTCTCTGTATGGTAATAAGGAGTGATGTGATCTAGGTATAGATTACATTAATATTTTAAGGATTTGGTAACAATGCTCTAAATTCAGGCATTTCATACCTACATAAACTCACGCCTTTTTACTGTGGAGGTAGACAGGATTGGGCAGTATTTCAATTACTTGTAACTAAAATAAGTAATTGAAAAACAAATAGTTACATGTTGTGTATTTGTAATTCAATTACTTCTTATAAATGTAATTGGTATTTCAAATATCTGAACACCTGCCTGTGATAGGCAGAAATAAACTACAGAATGCCACCTGCTACGATTCTTACATACCTATTTCTTTTTCTTTGTTTACGTTCACACATGGAATCATACACACACGCCGGTTATGAGTACTGCGCCCTTAGCCTTTCTGAAGAACATCACCGATAAAATACCTGTATGTCCTTCTAGGGCATCTCCTTTCGGCGAAGGTATTTCCACTCACGTCTACCTTTCGTATTCAAACCTCTTTGTTTTTAAGTTTTAGAAAGTTCATCGACCTTGTACGTTATCGCAGTCCCAAATTGTGGTCCCGATGTAATTATTTTAACGGGCTTTTCTCGCTGCTTCTCTCCAGTTGGCTATTTCATAGATATCGTGCGTTTTCCGGGATAAAAAGCATCCTGTGTCACTCGAAGACAGGAGAGGACAAAAAAAAAATTCGAAGGATTTCTTAATTGTATCATTATTTTCAGAGATTTCGTAGGAGACAAACAAACAATGAATTACGGTCCCAAACTTTTGATATATGTAGTTAATTAAAGTAATTTACTTTTAATGTAATTAATCTTGACTCCATGAACAACGAAACAATTCAAGCTCTACGTATACTAAGACTACTTAAAGCTCAACAAACCTCGTGTTTTCTTCAAAGTGCAGCATAAACAACTTCCAAGCAAATTGCTGGAACAAGTGGAACAACATACATAATCGCCTGGATTCGAGGACTCGGGAACGTACACAATACTTCTGCCCTCGTAAGTCAAAAAGCGGTATCTCAAAAACCTAAACCTCTGTTATATTTTGCATCCAATAGCCTAAGATTCCCATTCCGCATCAGTCAGATGGGCTAGTCGAAAAATCCATAACTTTATTGAAACTTTGAAAAAAAAAACGTTATCATATTATATTCTTACTGTGAAAGTAACTCTCTCTATTGCTTGTTTAGTTTTCACGCCTGAATCGCTAAAATGATCTTTTGAACTCCCAGCGGGGAAGGATGCGGTGCTCGCGGGCAAATCACTTTTTTTTCGAGGTAGGGCAATTGAGAAGGACATAGGAAACTTAACATCAATCTTACACGCGGGAGAAAACGATGCCCTCGAAGCTCGATAGTGATACTCCAAGTCTGCACTACGAGTATCGCAAGCTTGCCTTACATCAATTAAACTGATCATCCGAGCGAAACCGAAACAATTTCGCGGATGTGCTCACTATTATAGTTGTTATCCGATTAGTGAAATTGGTTTGTACGGCATTAGGGCTGACCGTAACAACTTAATATCGATGTGTTACTGTACATACACAGCCATAAGGAAGGACCACGTAATCAATTTAGGGTATTAATTGTCTTGGTGAAGATAGTGTTCAGTATTCATCCTCGTCTCGTTTGCCAAGTTTCGCGTTGAACATGACGACGGAGAAGTGAGTTTTAAAGTCATGCATGCCTCTAGAGGTATCGTCGGGGTGTGCCGAGGTTTAGGCGTAGACATGTATGATCTTCAGCGAATATCTTGAGGATATTCTGAGTATAAGGTACGCCCTGGTCGATTCACTCTCGACCACGTCGTTCACAAGGGACTTGTGGACGATAAACCCAATGCTACCCCGGGACTGCTGGTCACCCTCTCGGAAATAGAGTTGGTTACCGGCTTTGAGGATTATCGATTCCTCCCCCTCTCTTCGGACTTCAGATAACCCTAAAATTCTCCATCGTAACCTGCTCAATTTTTCCTTGAGTTCGGCTATCTTCTCGTCGCCGTCCCGGTCCGGAATGTTCGCGTGTTGTATGTTGCCAGGTACAGTCGTCGGTTTTTATTGGGGTAGCCGGGTCCACTCCGGCAATTCTTACCATAACCTTTACTAATTTATACTAATATTATAAAGATAAAGAGTTTGTTTATTTGTTTGAAAGCGCTAATCTGAAGAACTAATAGTACTTGATAAATTGAGCTAGTATTTATTATGGAGATGCAGATGATAAGGACTTGGAGCACATGGAGTATTTTTTCATGAAACTAAGATTGTTGGATTCACCATTTTGGTTAATAGGTGCCAAAATATGAAGACATGTCGAATCCAACAAACAGTAACTGATATTTTATTTGAGTTTATAGGCCTCCTAAAGTGAAAGCTTCTTATATAAAGTTCGTTAGATGATTTTCAAAACTTAATGTTACTATACTATGCTAGAACGTTTAGATAAAGTATGAGGTTGTAAACGAGAACTTACGAGTCACATTGGGTACATAAAAATCCGATACAGTGCGAGCCGTTTGATAAGTGTTTCGCTCTAGCGGGCATTCTATCAGAATTCCGCTGTGAACAATTTTTGTATGGACTTGGTAAATCATAACAAAATGTGCTGATCTTTTTTTCATAGTTACAGTTTTCGCTAAGACTGATTAACATTCAAAGATAACTAATATCTATAACTACCTACTAAAATGAAAACTAGGTACGTTAATTAGATGGTACCTAATTTGAAAGTTAGTAGGACTGATTGAAATTTATATTGTTGTCTCACATTATGTAGTTTGCATGATTTAAAGAGTTCTGTGGTTGGGAAGATAATAGTTCTGGACGTAGTCACTTATAGAATAACTCTGTGAGCGATCTCTAGAGGCTTGAGTATGGTCTTTGCGGCTCCACCCCAGCAAGAAATACAATAAAAGTGGATTGACTGGCAAAGAGCAAAGTAAAGGCTTCGGATAACATATAACATATATGACGCAGAGTTAAAAAATGTCAGTTAGCTTACGTATGCGACCAGTAAGGGCCCTGAATATAAGATTTTCGTCCGAAACTACTCCAAGATATTTCACTTTTTCCACTGAGGTAGAGAGACCTTTTTCTTTTCGTGTAAGGATATGGCCATCTCTGAGTCAGAGTTAATTAATCCACCTCTAGGTACCCGATAGGCCTGGCTTGGCTTGGTTTATAGTAGGACATTGACAATTAGGTTGAGATTGTGTGAAACAAAAAATGGGCTTTTAGGCACATGCCCCGCCGCTGACGATCAGCGAACAGCGAGTAGAGCTTGAGCCTAGGTACGAGTTGGCGAACAGAGCGCTCGGCTATGAGCGAATGTTATTGTGCGACGGGCGATTACTCACACCACTCGCTCGGGCGGTCAGTCCTGCACGCGTTGGTTGGTTGGCTACTCGGCGTGAGTTCTGACCACCAAGCGAACATCGCCGAGTGAGTATTACCTTTCATAGCTTTCGTCACTGCGACAAACATGTGGCGAGAGAGTACTCGCCAGCAGTGTGCACAGTCAGCGATCAACTATTAATATATGTCTCTTTTATCGACATGGGAACTGTATCTTTTGTTCGTTTCTTTAGCGAGAAAATAGTCGTTAGCTAATCGCTTCGTCGCTGGCAGAGTGCTTTATAAAGATTGAGATTTTTGGTTGGGCAGTTTTCGTGATAGAAAAATTTATAAAGTTAGTGTAACTTGCATTGAGAGTCAAAGAGTGAAAGGAAAACCATTTCAGAGAATTTCGGGCATTAAATCCGTCCTGTGTAGTTGCTTGGAGCTCCGACCAAGAGTTTGATGCGATAGTGATGGCACTATCATTTGCAAATGAAACGATTGAGAGGTTTGTAATTTGAAGATTGCAGAGGATGATGATGGTTATACAACATACTCTCAGCAATTGTTGCTCCGATTAGGTTAGTTAGATATTCTTTAACTGCTAGCTAGCTACTCTATCGCCGAGGGTCAAAGGCTCCTCTATATCCTCGATAAATGTTTGGTTTCTGTGAGATAGGCCACGGTTGCAGGGCCGCGAAAAAGTCAGTTTAAAAGAAGAAAGAGAAATGCCAGGTTCAAACCAGGAACGATTCCTCGAGAAACAGATCCCCGAAGCTTCGAGCCAGCGTAAAACATTTTACCACAACAAACTCAATTACGAATATTAGTCCAACGTCCGTTATCCCGAGTTTAGTGTTGAGCTCGTTTTTATAATTATACAGGCACTATATTTTCAATTATAATAATTAAGCTCTGGAACTAGAACTTCTCAAACTATGTACCAGCTCTGTTGTGGTACGCAGCTGTGCTTTACGATAAGCGGATAATTTGTTTCAGTCGGGGAAAAACTAAATGAAGGCAATTGTCATGGCCTTACGATCAGTCTGTTATGGAAAAGGACCTTCCAGCTTACGGAGAGTTACTGTATGATAATACGGCTCTCTAGTTTTAGGAAACGTTCAGGTTTAAAGTAGGTGGTCAAACAAGATGTCCCTTTCAAAAGTTCTATGAGACACCCCCTTATATGCCCCGGGTAAATACTATATCTTGCTACGTTCATTCTCTCTAGGGATGTGCCCTGAAATGTGCAATGAAAGCGTCCAATATGCTGCAAACTCACTTACGCAATTAGGTGGCGGTACTCGTCGAGGTTCATTGACTCCTGCATGCGTTCACTTGACTTTTGACTTTTAAACATAAAAGAGCACAAAGAACAAAAAATAAATGTATATCACTGTCGCTATTCGTCTAAGCTTGAGTCCCTTTATCTAGTATTTTATAACTATAAAGCATTTAAATTCGCATTTAAAGTAAATAAAGCATTTAAAGCGACAGTAATATACATTTATTCTTTGTTCTTTGTGCTCTTTTATGTTTAAATTGTGTTTTAACCCAACATACTATTCTTAACCACTGCAACTCCTGAAAATCAGAATCAACAGTGGCGACATTAGTGATTCTGGGTGACCCCCATAAAAGCGCCGAGTCAAGTGAACGCATGCAGGAGTCAATTAACCTCGACGAGTACCGCCGCCTAATTGCGTAAGTGAGTTCAGCATATTGGACGGTTTCATTGGTGAAGATACTCTTTTCGATAGAGTCCAATATTTGTTGGCAATACCGAACAAAATTAAATAGGTATTTTTCTCAGCAAGCCCTATCATTTCATACCCATATCATGACAGTGCACAAAAAAAACCTAGTCCGCCATCTTGGGCCGTCTACCATATTGGATTTAGAATGACGTCATACGTGACGCTAACCATGCATTGTCATCAAAACTAAACGTGTATGAAAAACCGAACACACTTACATAAATATATTGCAAGTTAAATAAAAGCTTGTAAAAAGGAATTTGTCATAGGTACTCTTTCATGGAGTCATACCCTTTGCCCTGTCGAACTTAAGTAGGTACGCAATTAGACTGCTAGAAAAACAATTCGATCTCATTATTTCAGGTAACTCCGAGTACTACCTAGTACGTAGGTATGGAGAATATCTAATTTTGACAGCGATACAAATCATGCAGTGACATCTAAGCACCTAGCTAACAATAGCAGATGACAAGTAGGTACCTACAGTTTGTTGTGGTAGGTAATTAGGAATGTGGATTACGCAACACGACCATTCCAGTGCGTACCTATATCGAACTTGCTAGCTGCCACCGCAGACATAAATTACGCGGACAATCCGCAAGTAGGCCTTTACTGATTGACTGAAATGAACTGGCTTAGTTCTATCGCGGCGTTGGTAATGGTACGATTCCGTTTGTTTGGTAGAATTCCGATAATGTTCACAGCTGGTAGTTGGAATCTATGGTGCATATTTTCAATAATATGTAGGAGATCTATGCCGAACTCATTTCTCGACACAGCTTACAGGATTACTACCCAGTGCCACTTCAAATTCGTTTGTCAAAGGTCCGATAACCGGTGACGCAGATGAGCTTCAGAATGGAGACCGCATACTGGCAAGCAATCTAAGTCTATAGGCCTCCGCATTCCGTATCCAGCCTTTTCTAGCCTGGGTCAGACTAGATGCAAAAGGAATAAAAGATAGATGGGTGTTGTGTCGCATTGGAAGCGGTATTTTTCCACCATACCTATATACATACGTAAACTCACGAAAATATTTTTCTATGTCCAGTAATGGAGATTAATAAGCGAGTTGATTGATTGCGAAGAGTTTATAGTCTCCAAACCACATGACAGCGAGATGAAATCTGACAATAGCGTTCGCACGTCATCATCATAATATCAGCCTATTAAATAGAACTGCATAAAAAACAAAGGCCATAACTCTGTCCAAAACGGAGACACATCCAAAGTTTCGAATTTTCTAAGATCACTGGGGGTCGGTAAAACCCGGCAAGAGTCAATCCCTAAAGATTTAGACATAGATGCATTGAATAATCATTTTACAGCTTCGTCCAATTTCGATCGGACAATAAAATTAAGTACATTGAATTATCTTTCATCTCTTACGACTCCCAGTTATTCTCCATTTGTTTTTAGTCAATTCTCTGCATGTGATGTTAGGGAGAGCATACTATCGATTACTTCCAATGCAGTAGGATGTGACTGTATCAGTCGCAAAATGTTACTCCCGGTGCTGGACGTTATCCTTCCTGTCATTTGCCACATCCTTAACTTTTCTGCGTCTAGCGGTGTCTTCCCAAGCTCATGGAAAGATGCGCAAATTATTCCTTTACCCAAAAAGACCAATCCTACATCCTTTTCTGAATACCGTCCCATATCCGTCTTACCATTCCTGTCCAAAGTCCTAGAACGATTCATTCATAATCAAATTAGCACTTTCCTATCCAAAAATAATCTCCTCAACCCCTTCCAGTCCGGCTTCCGTTCTGGTCACAGCACCTCCACTGCTCTACTCAATATCACGGAAGATATCAGATCAGCCATGGTAAATAGTAATCTGACGGTATTAGCATTGCTAGATTTCAGTAATGCTTTTAATGCCGTTGATTTTGATGTTCTGCTTGGCATTCTACGCTCTCTTAATGTATCTCCATCCGTGGTTGACTGGTTTCGAAGTTACCTGTTCGGCCGCCGACAATGTATATGCATCGAAGAGAACTTATCTTCCTGGTGTAATACTTCTGCCGGGGTACCACAGGGTGGCGTTTTATCCCCTTTACTTTTCGCAGTTTTTATAAACTCAATCTCCAATGAACTCATTTCATCCTACCATCTTTATGCTGACGATCTACAAATTTATTCGCGAGCTCCTCTCGGAAATCTGTCTGAGGCTGTCGTTGCCATCAATCTGGACCTGGCTCGCATTTGCGATTGGAGCAAGCGGTACGGGCTTATGGTCAACCCTATCAAGACGCAGGTTATAGTAGTGGGCAGTTCAAGAATGGTTTCAAGGATCGACTGGACGTCTCTTCCCCAAGTTCTTTTTGACAATTCAGTTATTCCCTTCAGTGAAAAAGTTAAGAACTTGGGAATATTCGTCGACAAGAACTTGTCTTGGACTGCCCAATTGCAGGAAGTAAGCCGCAAGTTATTTGCATCTGCTGCAACTTTGAGGAGACTGCGGAATTTCCTGCCGACTGCCACCAAGATTGCGCTTGCACAATCACTTCTTCTTCCCATCCTTGATTATGCTGATGCCAGCTATCTTGACCTTACTCAAGAACAACTCGATAAACTTGAGCGGCTTCAAAATGTTTGCATAAGGTTCATATTTGGTTTGCGCAAATATGACCATGTTTCCGATTTCCGTTTGAAGCTCAAATGGTTGCCAATTCGCCTTCGCCGGAATGCTCATATACTTTCTCTTCCGTATTATGTGCTCTTTACTCCTTCCACTCCTTTTTACCTCAAGGATCGTTTTCAGTTTATCTGCGATTCCCACACGAAATCACTTAGGTCATCGGATAACTTGCGACTTAAAATGCCAATGCATTCCACTGCTTTCTTGGATAAATCTTTTACCGTCCAAGCTCGCTCAATTCCAATTCTGTGGAATGCATTGCCCGACCCAATAAAACGCGCCCAGTCGTTGCCTGTATTTAAAAGACTCGTAAAAGAACATTACCTTTCATTATGATTGTCGTTAGTCAACATTTACTTTCATTGCCTATACATATTGGAGTATGTATGTATTTATGTATCTATTATATAACATATGTATGTATTTGTGTATCCATGATGATCTGATTGTAAATTTAAAGTAAATATTCGTAATGTTATGTGTTACACCAATGTCAACCCCATTTCATGTCCAGGCTATCACTGTCCATTCCAGGTTACCTGGAAGAGATCGCGGTATGCGATAAGGCTGCCCTTTGTTTGTATTTTAGTTTTAAGTTTCCTTTTCTTTGATTTAATTTGGTGTACATACAATAAAGCATATATAAATAAATAAATAAATAAAGGCCTCTTCACTTGATCCATGAATAACATCGATCGACAATCGCGAAGATCGTTGACCTTACCTGAGCCTTGAGGGAGTTCTTCACTCACCACAGGCAGGATAGATAAAGAAAAAGCGAAACTGCCTTGCCTAAGTAAATTCGCGAAGAATCTCTAGATAGATTTATACTCTAGCTAAAACAAAATATCGAAGGCACTAAGTAGGTAGCCACTTAAGTAGGCTAATACCGTTCTAGGATTATTTTTGGAGCAATTTTTTCATATTGATTTAAGAACAAAGAAAAGCATAGTGCGTCTGTTTAACATCAACCCGAGATCATAAAATGGAAAAGAAAGGAACGAGCTACTTTGGGGCTCCAGGAAATATTTATTTCGGTGCCATTTGTATGTCCTGTCTATTTCATGGTCTGTTTTTTTTAGTTAGTAAATAGGTTTACCCTACCTACAAGCATCCTTTGAACAAGAATAGATTTCCACATTCTGACGGTCCCAATAATTATAAAAAGGTGTATGTGGGTGCGTGGTCACCATCGTTGTTGAGTTTACACATAATATTGGTTTGCACCAACATTTATACACAGTACCAGTTCACAGTTAGATTAAATGGCGAATAAATAAATAATTTAGTTCAGTATAGTATGTTTATTCCATGGGTAGCGAAAGAGTGGTCTTTCCCCACAATTACATCGGTTTTATTCACAGAAAATAACAAGCATAGACAGCGGATGTAAAAATTATTAAAATGGATGTTATAATATTTTAAAGAAATAAAAAAGAAACAATCAAATTAATTCCTTATAAAATATCAACTGGAAATTCCTTCATTTTAAAGAATTATAAAGGATTTGATCAAATTAAAACTTAATATAAATTGAACCGGATATTGCAACATTTTAAATAATAAGATAGGTAATTGTCAACTTAAATCCTTATTAGCTGTCAACGGAATGTTACAATATTAAAAATAAAAACAGAAACATTATATCGACTAATGGTTTCGCGTCCAAACGGCCATACTGATCCAGCGCGCTCTCTGCACTGTACAACATTTTACATCAAATCAGCATCACCCATATTAGGTTTACCCAAAATTACGCAACATCAAATATCTCACATGAAATTGGCATCACCCATATTGGGTTTACCAAAAATTACGCAGAATCAATTATTTCACATAATATTGGCATCACCCATATTGGGTTTACCCAACATTTAAAATGTCATCGGCGTCACCTACTTTGGGTTAGCCTAAATCACGCTGTATCAAACGTTTAATATGACACCGGCGTCACCCACATGGGGCTAGCCTAAATCACATAATAACGAACATTTTACATGACCTCGGCACTATAACATGACATCACCCGCCTTTAATCCAGCCATACCAAATAGCATCACCCGCTTTGGATATAGCCCCCTAAGTTGACCTCACCCGCCTCGGATCTAGCCATATCAAGCATCACCCGCATTGGATACAGCCCCATAACTTGGCATCACCTGCCTAGCATCTAGCCAACCATTGTGGCATCAACCGCATTGGATATAGTCCTCAGACCGGGTGTCAAGATACGCTGGTGATCAGCCAGCGTTTAAGGAAGGATGGTTTAGATAGGATCGAACAAGAAATCCATATTTTAGTGATAGGCACATACAATCGAATGATCGCGGGAACAGGAGTAAGGTTGACACTACTGACGTGGGCGACCAATCACGCGCCACGACTATTCCCACGCACCGCGTTGAGCAGACTTTTCTGGCGGTACCAGAAAAAGGACAGTCTAAGTCTACCCTCGAAACTTTAGACTACTAGACTTTTTCATTGCTATTATTCACAAGTGAGTTACATAGTTATTTTTTTAATTTATTGGTTGAGTTGCTTGTTCTTACAAAAATTCAAAGCAAAAAAGATCGTGCTCAATAGTACAAATAAATTAATGTACCTATTGCTTGCTCATTTCATGCAACTTCGTATTGAAATAGATAATTTCAACTTGTACGTGTTTAATAAATAAAAGTTTCTCTCAAATATAACTTTTGTTTTTCTCTGTAATAAAGAAAACTTGAAATTCCCCATTTAGTACGTGGCTAAAACGCTGTCCGCGAAAAGCCAAAAAAAAACCTCATTCTTTTAGTTTATGGCCGATCGCCATTGTTAAATGCGCGCGTATAGGAAAACTGATAAATTTTGCCCGCCATTGCGAAAAAAAAATCACAACTTGTTTTCACTGTTGAAAATGATTTTTTTTGTATTATTTTCTTCACAAGTGTGTTGAAAAACGTCGTTATCATACACGAGTGTATTGATGATTACCGTCCTCGGCTCTCTTAAGACACTCTCCTAACGGCTCGGGTCTCAATGGCGCCTCAGCGGTAATCACCAACATTACACACTTGTACCATAATGTACTATAAACCCCGACGGAAAAAGAGGGGTTTTATATGATTGACGTGTGTATATAGCAATATACCTGTACATCTTTGTAACTGTGTATCTGTGCGTCTGTGTATCTGTATATCTGTGTGTGTATCTGTTTGTACCATCATAGCTCCTACAAAGATGAACCAATTTTGATTTATTTATTTTTTGTTTGAAAGGTGACTTTGTCGAGAGTTTTCTTAGCTATGTTTGATTAAACTTGGTTCTGCCGTTGAAAAGTTATCCACATTTTATCATAATTACGTGTTTCGACAGATTATCGATTGAAGCGTGTCTACTACTAGGTATATTATTCGTTTAAAATGCATGAAATAAAAATTAAATTAGAATGTATATGACCCCGACACAAAAACTTCTAAAAAGCAAAACAATAAGCCTCGTACTCGCGTCGGGGAACCGCCAAGTAAATAAAATAAACTGCTGTAAACGTTGGCGGTTCCCGATGCCCGAGGTTTATTTTTTTGCTTTTTAGGGGTTTTTGTGTCGGGGTTTTGTTATGAGAGCGTGTATGTAAGCATGAATAGAATGTCATCGTATATTAAGGTTGCTTCTGCGAGCGGCTTCGCCCACAGGAAAATATTGCCAGAAGAACATACTTCCGGGATATATAATATCTTAATGTCCAGGTCAAGTGTGCCAAGTCTCATTTAAATCAGTTCAGCAGTTGAGAGGCGTGAAAAGGTAAAACAGATAGTAAGACAGAATTACTGGCATTTATAATAACATGGTATGGATAGGTATTAAATTGTCTGGACAATGATGTTGCAGTTGAAACGGTATCGTCTATAACTTGTATATACATTTCCAAATTATTTCTTTAAATATTTATACCATTACAATTATTTTTAAATGGTTAAATTGGTTAAAAAAATTGCTTTGATTTGACATATTGATTGCCAGTTTTGTATCACCGTACGCTGAAATATAAACAAATATGCTTCTTTTATTTCTCCTGTAAAATTAGATTTTTGATATTACCGCTTTATTGCCCGGGGCCAGCGATATATCTTAATGTACAGGTCAAGTGTGCCAAGTCTTATCAAAATAGTTTAGCAGTTGACTGGCGTGAAAAGGTATATCAGACAGTAAGACAGAGTTACTGGCATTTATTATATTATGGTATGGATCGGTATTAAATTGTCCAGATAATTGAATTATATTATGAATAAATATGAATATTGAATATTATTATTATTTCATGTGCATTATTCAATAGACACTGGTCATAGACTTTCGTCTTGAGACACTGTAAGTTGGACGAGAAGATACCGCGCAACTTCCCGAACGCTGCCCAGCCGAGTCGGATTCGACGGTTGACCTCTTTCTCGAAGTTGGCCCTACCCAACTGGATCGTTTGTCCCAAGTAGACATAGTCGCCCACAACTTCGAGTGTAGAGTCGACTCCCTTGATAGGGTGTAACATGTGCATTCAGCATTACCTTGGTTTTGACCATGATCATCCTAAGACTCACTCTTTCGGAAGTTCTACTGAGGTCATCGAGCATTGTCCTAAGGTCCTTCATGGTCTCAGCCATAATAACTATATCATCGGCAAACCGACGGTGAGTGATGTACTCGCCATTGACGTTAATGCATTGCCCTCTCCAGTCCAGAACGTTGAAGACGTCCTCCAGTGCAGCGGTAAACAGCTTCAGAGATATGACATCTCCCTGAATCACACCTCGCTGCAAAAGAACGGGTTCTGAGGTCTGATCGTGAAGTCGAACTGACATGGTGGCATTTTTGTATAATCACTTCAAAACTTTGATGTACCGGTACTCAATTTGACACCGTTGGAGAGATTGCAGTACAGCCCAAGTCTCGATCGAATCTAATGCTTTCTAAATATTGGAATAAATATATGAATATTGGATGGGGGGTAACAATTTTTTTTTTAATTTGTTTAGGTAGTTACGAAGGCAGTAATATCTCTCGCTCTTTGTCTCATTAAATGCGGCACAACTATGCACAAACTCGCCAAAATGTTGCTATATCCTGGACTCCGAGAGCAAGGGTAGCAAACGTGTTTTTATTAATAGTAAACTAGGAAACCCATAGTCTTAACGAGGTAGTTACGTCACTACCCGGTACACTGAAACATTTACCTTGTTCGTTACCCGTCATTTAGCTAGTTCCTACTCTTACTGTAATGTACGGAGAAATGCGGAACAAGGAAACCAGGATAATTATTGCTCTAGAAACACTTGTAAAGGTATTGTTGTCAGAATTGCCTCATTTCTACATAAAGACCTGAAAAAATTCATAAAATCATAAATCGGGTAGAACCCAGTACCAGAAGTCGAGTTTCCCAACTCAAAACTAATTTGGTATGTACACTAAAAGTTTTCCAATCATTCAATGGGGTGAAATGGATGGTCGTTCCTATTGTATTGGACGTTCCGGTCAAGCCCATTTGGCATGGATTGAGGGACCTACTTTGACACTTTTTGTATAGATTAAAGAAAACAAGGGAATATTTTTAAAACAAGTTTTCACATACACTAATACATAAAAATAATCTTTTACAATCGTTCGATGATATTTTCTTAGCCAATCGTAAACAAAATGTCAATAGATTCGTAAATCTTGTGACAGAAAAATGTCTTCAAGCATAGCTGCTGCTACGCTGTAGGCATGGCCTACGCGCACGCGCTACAGTGCTACCACTGTGCTATGCTTTTGTTCCGAAAAATGTATAAGTTGATTTTTATATTCAGTTTTTTAACATAACAAGTTGTAGAACAACGGTATCCATTACAATTTGAATACACTAAAGTGCCAGTGATCACTGATTCCTCTAACATGTATAGTCATGATTCCTTGCTTGATCACCGGAGTGATTTATGGGCAGTCCCATGTTTTGTAAAGGTTGAACATGTCAAACATGGGCCCACAGGTTACTAACGTTAGTTCCGCAAACACAGGATATATCCAATGACTTCCATTTAAACATTTTAAAGTGATAAGCAGAGAAGTTTTGAAGTATTTTTTGACCTGCTGAAGGCTGTATGAATATATTTGTATTGTATAAACTCAATTTCTTTTAGCATTATATAACTGCATGACACATGTGTGAGTACTGTATACCAACTGTAAATCTATCATTTACTGTACCTATATGTCATTCTTTCTTTTTATTTTATTTTTAAAACGTTTCCCCACTCTAGAAATTTCTTTCTGTATCGTGGGTGCGTTTACAAACATGTAAACTCACATACACAACACCCAGAGCCGGAACAACTATCTGTAGGTCATACAAATATTTGTTCGTTGCGGGAATCGAACCCGCGACACGCAGCGCAGCAGTCAATCGCTCAACCAACCGTGCGCCCATTCGTTGACTTGTGTTTGCCCTGGCAGTTGAGCAGCAGTTGAGTGTGTAAATATCTCTCTCTAATATCTCTCTGATGGAGGCACATGTGTTATATCATTCGGCTCCATTCATGATGGTTGAGCTGAGTGGTGCCAATATCCATGCGTCTTGTTCGTGAACGGGCGCCATCAGATGTTTGATTGGTCATAACTTGGCTGCCTCGGCCTGTTTATAATTAGGTATTGTATTTTTTTATTGCTTGTTTTACATAATTCTAACTTATAAGTATTTTTCTCAAAAATGGTATGTAATGTTGCCATAACATCTCTAAAAAGTATCCAGAAAGTGAATTCTACCGGAGACTTATTCACAACTGTCCAGTAAGAAGCGAGATTTTAAATTTGGAATCTCCTACTGTCCAGTAAGTAAGTATGTAATTTACTTACTGGACAGTGGTAGGGATGATTACGATATATCAAAACGTAACTTATATCGGATATGTGTTAGATATCATATCATATCGATATATATATCAAAATAACAGATATTACAAAAACTGTATGTAATGAAAACCTTACTAGCGTGCGAGAACGAATAAGTCTAAAATTAAAACCGTAACAATGCAAAAACGTAAAAACTACGAACAAAACGTAAACTTTACAAACTATAGGAACCATATGCGCTAACTCTCTTTCGAAGTATTATTTCGCGTTCGTTGTTAGTATGCTCATCATATAACATATATGTTAACTTTTGCAAACCGTACTACTAATATCGATATCTGAAAACCGATTTCGATATCAATATGAAACTTTATATCGGTTACATAACAGTACCAGACACAGATTAGAGTTTGACCATTATAACATGTTAATAGGAGGGAGGCTCCAAATATATATCTGTCGCATCAAAGCTGGCCGATAGATGCAAACCATCGGGCAGTCAGGATGTCCCTTAGGTTAAGACATCGTGTGTGGGCAGGTCGGTGGGTACAATCGTGCAAATGAAATCACAGAAATTATTATTACAATCTTGCTTACTAACATTACGGATCGACACTGATTCTACCACGTCTTCGCTCTAAGGCTGTCAGTACTCGACTGCTCTATTACACTGTCCCCACCGCGCAAGCGCTTAGTAAAAGCGCGTCAATGCGTAGTTGTTCTTGCTTTGCCGCTAGATGGCGTGCTTGCGATTTATTTTAACGTCCGTACTATTGACTAAACCCGACATATCTATCTCTCTTTTTGGTATGACATTTTATTCGAGTCCATTAATCAAGATGTACAGCAAACAAATATAAATAAATGCCCCCGGTAAATCGATCACAATATCTATCAGCAATTGCCCTAATCTGAATGTAACCTAATAGCTATTTATGCAACTGTTTCGTTATGGACAGTCTTTTAATACGAATGCCATTTTTCGTTACAAACGTAGCGCGTACCGAAATAGGTGGGCACGAGTTATTAAAAAACCAATAACGTAAAGTTGCATACAAGATTTTATCTACGAAGGAAGGAATAAAACACAGATATAGTCAAATAAGTATTTTTAATAGAAACTTAACTTTTTGCTAAAGCATTTGACACCGTTTCTGTTCCCAAACTTATTGCTAAACTGGAACTCGTCGGTGTACGTGGAATACCGCTTGAAATGTTCAAAAATTACCTCACAAATCGAACACAAGCGGTCAAAATTGACACACACTTCAGTGACGAGGCACCAGTAACCTATGGCGTCCCTCAGGGAAGCATACTTGGACCTACACTTTTCCAAATTTATGTTAACGACCTGTGCAAGATGTGCCTCAGCAACAGTAACATCTACGCGTATGCTGATGATACCGCGATACTTGTTTACGGACCTACATGGGATATGGTCAAGGCTACCGCAGAAGATGCCATGTGCAAAATAATGAAATGGCTCAGTTCAAACCTCCTGACACTCAACTTAAGCAAAACAACATACCTCCCTTTCGCAATCCGAAGTAACACCGCACCTTCTCATACTTTCTCTGTAGTTGCTCACTCATGCTCCAATTTAATCGAACCCTGTGTCTGTCCAGCACTCGCCAGAGCTGACAGTGCAAAGTACCTTGGAGTGCAGATTGATAGTGGCCTAAGATGGGACAAACAGATTGAAGCCGTTACCACACGAACAATGCGCCTTATCCACGTCTTTAAGTCCCTTAGAGATTCGGCTAATCTTGACACACTGAGGATGGTTTATTATGCTCTGTGTCAGTCAGTTCTTGGGTACTGCATAACTGCGTGGGGTGGTGCAACCAAAACTAGTGTTCTGAGAGTGGAAAGAGCACAAAGATCCATTCTTAAAGTCATGACTAAAAAACCTTACAGGTACCCGACCACAGAGTTGTACTCTGACTGTAAAGTTCTGACGGTACGGCAACTCTATGTGCTCCGATCACTTCAAAGAATACATCTCAGTCTGACTCCGCCAAACCCAAATAAGCGAGTATATCTTCTTCCAAGAATCCAACACAAAACTACCTTCGCAACACACCAGTTCTACACACTAAGTACACACATATACCAAAAAACTAACTCACAAATAAATATTATAAATCTAAACGTACACAAACTTAAAGCCGTAGTAACAGAGTGGCTATTACAAAAGGACTATGCCTACACAGAGTCTTTACTCACATACATTGTCTAATAACATAAGTACTCATTCTCTAACACATACTAACAACTAAAGGACACACGCCTATATTCTTTAACCATCAGCTCATACTCGCACTACACTTCATCTATCACACACATACGCACACAAAAACACGCACACACACACACATACACACATTCACGCTCATACACAATGTACTCACCTCCTATCACATACACATATACACACTTCACTATCACACTTCACACAAAAAAATCTACAACACAAATTTTAATTTACTTGTACCGTCCACCTATTGTAATAAATTATGTTTAAGGAACTGCTCGGTCGAACACTGTCTCTTAAAATACAGGTGATCCTAGTTTAAGAGGCAGGGTTATATAAATTATTGTACTGATTTTGCAACATTTGTATTGTTATTGTATATCTGTAGCTTCTGTTGGTTAATAAACAATTTATTATTATTATTATTAACTACACACTGACTATTGTTTATCCCGCGTCCACTTTTATTTTATTTTTTATTTAGTTTTTATTAGGTATAAGGCAAAGGTTTTGTAGCCGCTACAGCCAAATAGTGATACTTTTGTTCTAAACTTGTTCCATTTTTAAAAACATCATTTATATTGTCTCGATTTCGAAGTATTATTATAGGTAACTGGCTGTATGTTCAGAATGCCTTTGCTTGTGTTTTAGAATTTATGACGATTCGCATAATGCAATCCGATGTCGTTATGGGTATCATATTGAAACCGCTGTTAATTTTGTATTTCGAATATAACGAAACCAAAGTAGATAAAATATTAATTAAACGAATTTGTTGTTAAACTTTCTTTCATTTTTGAGAAAAGTATTATACAAGGCTCAACCAATAAGAAAGCCATCCTGGCCTCGAATATAACCGGACCTCACCTGCGGTTCGGTCCAGTTAACTCATACTTGGCCAGGACGGCTTACTTACTGGATTCTGCAGTAATGTAATATTTCCAACAAGAATGATTTAACTTGTAATTAAAACTGACGGAAAAGAGTGTCCGTACAGTTTCTTGTACGTGTTTCTCCATAGCGACCTACTGACGCTTGCGAATGTGCCACTAGATCTTTTTTTTGTTTGACAATTCAAAAGTACCTGTAAATGGTTAAGTTGAAATAAAATAATTTGATTTGATTTAATTTCAAAAGTTTGTATGAGAAATATGTTTTTTTAAAGCATTTTTACACCTTCACATATAAAATTTAACTGATCCGGATTACTTTAAAACACAGACTTTCAAAAAGTTTCAAAGTACGTCTTAAGTAGGTAATAAAGTTTCTAACATTATTATTATAAACTTTTATGACGAGAAGTTTTTTATTCTCTTCTATTTAACGTCTTAGGCAGGAGCCATTTTGTTTTATCTATCTATATATATAAAAGAAGAAACTGACTGAATGAACGATCAACGCACAGCTAAAACCGCTAAGCCATAAAATTTGGCTAGAAGCATGAAATTTGGCAGAAAGGTTCCTCAAGTGCCGTAAGTGAGCACTAAGAAAGGATTTTAGAAAATTCCACCCCAAAGTGGGTAAAAAGGGGCTTAAAATTTTGTATGTAATTTCTACCATTTGTAAGTTGGACACGTGAAACTTTAGATTTAAGATCTTGGTTGATAATAAGAATTCATGTATTTATTAGGTTTTAGAAATTCTACCACTAAGGGAATAAAATAGGGGTTGAAACTTTATATGTTGTTACTTCGGTTTGGAAGGTAAAACATCTGAAATCGTAGGTTTGAGCTCTGGATTAATAAAGAAAAATTGATTTTCGGAAATTCTACCCCTAAGGGGTTAGAGATGGCAATTTGTTGGGCTTATATATTTTAAACTTGGCATAAATACTAATAGGAAAAAATAAAGGTTGTCATTACAAGTTTTTCAAAACTACTCCTAAAATACGATTTAGGGGGTGTTAAAGAATTTTACTGTACAAAGCCTGCATGAAACAACTGTTTGAATGAATAGTCTAATTCCTTGGGCAAAATAATAAAGCTAACAGTAGTTTTTCGGTACTACCCCAAAAGACGATTGAAGGGATGTTAAAGTTTGTATGAAAATTTTATAAACAATTGTATGGAAAAAATAGTATGGACAAAATAATAAACTTGAATGTTGGCACAAATACTAACCTAAGTAAATAATAAAGGAAGTCATTATTAGTTTTTCAAAGCTACCTAAAAGATAATTTGGGGGGTGTTGAAGATCTTGCGTTAATAAACTTAAAATTTGACACAAATTGTAACCTTAATAAATAAAGTACTTTGTTAGTAGTTATTAGTTTTTCGGAACTATCCCCAAAATACTTTTTAGGGGGTGATCAAGATTTTTGAAGTATTTTACTGCACATAGCTTCTTTTTATGATGCAACAATGTGAGATTTTTGTAAATTCAACCTTTAAAGAGGTTAAAACGGAGACATTTATTTGTATGAAAAATCTTATTCCTTGGGCAAATAATAATTTGCCACCATTAGTTTTGTAAAATTACCCCTAAAAGATGATTTGGGGGTGTCAACGTTTTTTGAAGAATCTTACGGCACTAACTAACTATCCTTAGTAACTGCAACAACTATAGGCCGGTGGCAATTATAGAAGATACTTTTTGCGAACAGTTTGAGTATTGCCATTATGTGTCGCCTAATTGTAAAGTGAAAGAAATGCTCACAAATATTACGAACAAGGTTCAAGATTTTAACATGGACGACTATTGCTTAGTAATGATTGGCGAAAGGGACTTTAAAGATAATGAAGACTACATCGAACTTGTAAGACTAATTAGAGAATCCTTAGAACAAACAACTCATACAAATGTGATTGTATGCTCTCCGGTATACATAAGGGGAGCCCTTATTCATAATTATCGAGTAGAATTGTTTAATAATTTACTTTACATGGACATACAAAATTATAATTATGCATATTTCTTTGATACGAATCGTGACCTCTCCTTGGAAATTTATTGAGAACATTTGTTCTCATATAAAACAGGCGAACTTAATAAACTAGGTATAAAGTGTATATTTGGAAGTATTTTCAGTCGTTCAATACTTGTTGACATAAAAAAATTCCCATTGGATTATGACGAAACGAGTAAAGCTCATGTACAAAATAAGTTTTTTCGTGCCTCCATTAAAAAACAATGCCAGTAATGAAAAACAACAACTTACATTTTTGCATCAAAATATAGCTGGAATACTCAATAAATTAGATTTTTTTGAAGTAACAATATCTGAGTTGACGAAAGAGATGGGTGTTATAGACTTTATATGTCTTAGCGAAACCTTTATACAATCCGGTCATGAATGTAATCTTAAACTTACAAACTACAAGTTAGCTGCAAATTACTCAAGATCCAATAAAAAACGGGGCGGCACGTGTATATTGGTGAAGGAGGATTTCGTTTTTAGCCCTTTACAAATAACTAATGAAATGTCTAGCGATTATTCTTTCGAATGCTGCGGCATAGAAGTTGCGAGTCAAAACTTATACCAGCATCGGAATCCGGGATTCTATAAACACATACTAGTAGTATGTGTTTATAGAATCCCGGATTCCGATGCTGGTATATTTCTAAAAAAAATGGAAGTTTTGTTACACAAATTAACTCATAAAAATAGGAATCGTATCGAATTATGCGGAGACTGGAATATTGATATTCTAAAAGATACTACACAAAAAAGAGAATTAATATCTATTTTGCATCATTACAACTTATTGACACATTAAAATGCCCACTAGGAAAAAAAGCTGCATAGATCAAATAGCCAGTAATATCTCGATCCTAGACACAAAAAGCAGTATACATAACCTAGCCCTCTCAGATCATGATACTGGCCAGTCATTAACGTTCTTTCTTCCGATATCTAGTAATAAGCCGAAGATGCCAAATTTCATTTATAAAGTCAAAAGAGATTACAATAAAAACAATATTAAAGAAATTCTTGACTGTATATCTGCTTTAAGTTTTAATGAAATATATGAAGAAACAGATTTCAACATTGCATTTAACATATTTCATGAACTATATATTCTCTTTTACAAACTATGTTTCCCAGAAATAACAATAAAAAATATAATAAACCAATAAAAAATAAATGGATAAGTAAAGGTATAAAAATATCGTGCATAAAAAAGAGAACTGGAGAAGCGCCATCCATGGCTTCTTTAAAATTAATATAGTAATTTACATAATATTCATATTTTTATCAGATTGTGTTTATTTAATTTACATCCATAAATACGTATCCAACAAGAAAACTTTAGTACTGTGCAACGCTCACTTATCATTGGATTCGTTCAAGAGTTGTAACCATCGAGCTCAGAGATGGCGTTAGCAGTCGCGTTTTGATGAAGTTATCTGCGACGTGATTGGTCGCGAATGTCTCGACTTCGCTCTGTGATCTGAGGTGCTGTCTGTGAATAGGAGATACGTCGAGTCTTGTTCTATTTGAACGACTAGAACTTTTTTGCTGTGAAAAATGGACAAATCCTATAATCCTATGTACAAGAGACATTATAAACTGTTCTATTGCTCTTATTGATAGCGCGGCCGTGCCTTGTGAGTTTAATTTAGTGGACATTGCTGGTGGTTGTGAACTTTCTCTGCTACGCGTCATTAGGACTGTTCGCCGGCGATTTCACGCAACTCCTGAGTCCTGCTCATCCTCGTGGTCTTCTCTCGAGGAGTATTGGGAGCGACACTGGTTCGATGACAAGGTGAGTGAGCGCATTTAATACTGCACGATGGAAATACTGATGTTTCTTGTTGGATACATATAGGTTCACAGGTAGGGGTAGCCATTATATAGGCATTTTCGAAAATTAGTTTTTAGTACGCAAGTACAAAAAAGGTGTTGGCTATTTACACGCCACACCATATTATGGTCCTTCGAGCCGGATTGTTCCAGCTAAACAATGTTGTGTAATGCATAATCTTAGTAGGTACTCAACAGTTCATGTTAAATTGGAGTAGGTACATAAGTTGTTAGTACTTACAAACAATACATCTTATTTACATACAATAAATCTTAGATAGAAAACGATCTTAGATTTACTTAATAAAACAATACGCAATAATTGTAACCGGCACATAATTCTTAGTGCCTATTTGTATTACTTATACTCGTAATTCTTACTGTTACATACAAGTAGGTAGTACATATTATTTAGTACATTTTCTACTTTATACCTAAAAGTAACACGTAATAAATTAATAATTGTAGGTAGTCGGTACATAATTGTTAGTGCCTATCTACGTTTAATTCTTACTGTTTATTTCATATACGTGCAAGTAGGTAGTACATATTATTTAGTACATTTTCTCCTTTGTACCTTTATACTTACCTTACGGGTTTTGTGGTTGTTTTATAATTACTTACCTACTCGATTGGTTTGTGTTTGTGTATCTGATAATTATAAAGATAAGTACCTGCGTGCGATCGCAGATACACTTGTGCTTTGTAGCGTACCTAGGTATAATAATGGCCTATGTGTAGTAGTAATAAGTGCATCATTTGTGTATTTGTGATCGTGATATTGCATTAGTACAAGTAGGTATTTACCTACTCGATATTTACGAATAGATATTTACCTAGTATTCGGTAGGTAACGATTATTTGTTAAAATGGCGTTAAACCAGAGCTTTCAAAGTACCTCAGTATCTGAATCGAAGTTGAAAATATTGATTTGTAAAAAGGAGGCTATCTTTAACAGGCTGAATAATGTTTACGGTTTGTCTAAGAATATTTCGAACTTTGAGTCAAGATCGAATGAGAATTTTATGGCGGAATCGGAGATGATGGATGAGTATCGTGTGAAATTCGAACTCTTAATTGACGAAATTAACGAGATAAATTTAACTATCGACACAGATGCGAAACCGAGTTACAATGACTTGGTCAGTTTCGATGATTTGTACAGTCGAGTAAAACGTGTAAGAAATAAGATATTAAGTACTACTACTGAAACATACGAGATGAAAATGCCGATTCAGCCACGAAATACTCAAAAGCTTCAAGCGGAATAAAATTACCGCCGATCGAGCTGCCTAGTTTTGACGGTAGAATCGAGAGCTGGTCCATATTTTATGAATCATTCAAGTCGAACATTCACGATAACGATCAGCTGTCGGACTCGCAACGTGTGCAATATTTAGTTGGTAAGCTCACACATAATGCGCAGAAGGTCCTCGCGGGTATTGTACCTACGGGTGACACGTACCACGTCATATGGGACAGTTTGGTTAAAAAATATCAGGACAAACGCACATTAGGTACGCATTACTTAAATAACATTTTTGACTTAAAACATTGTCAGAACACGGCTGATAGTCTCGACTCTTTTATAGAGAAATATTCTGCGTCTATTTCGGCATTGAAACAATTAAACGTGCCCGATTTGTCCGATTTTATATTGATGCATTGTGCACTAAAAAAGATGGACGTTCAGATTACGCAGGCATTTGAACTGTCGATTAAGGATAAGGAAATTCCGTCTTATAAAGATTTGATAACATTTGTTCAGACTCAAGTAAAAATATTAGAAAGATCGCATGCGAATAATTCGAGTTCTTTGTCGAATCCGCGCGCTAAGTTCAATACTAACAAACAAACGTCATCGGTCGCCGTACGCGCAAATGCTTTCGTTACGAGTAATGAGTTATCTACAAATGAAACTCACTCTTGTGTTCTGTGCAATAAGGCCGATCACTTACAACTTGCCGAATGTTTATCTTTTAAGGGGATGGAATCGCCTAAGGTACGGTTTATTAAATTAAATCGAAACAAGGCTGCGTCAATTGCCTAAGTGTTTCTCACACTGTGTCGGCCTGTACGGCTCCCGCTAATTGCGAAAAATGTAAGAATAAGTGGCATCATACTTATTTACATTTCGATAAAAATTATAATAATAACCAAAAGTCGAATATGAAATCGACCAAGACGCATATTCAAACATCTCAAGTAATGTCTACCGATTCTTGTGTCTCTGCGACATGCGTCGCCTGTGCGCCCGCTCATGTCCCGGCTATTTCCGCGGTCCCGCCCGCACTCGGCTCGTGCGATGGCGCGTCCGCTGCAAACGTGCCACAGCGTAGCGAATTCAGTAGCACAGATTCTTTAATGTCACAGGAACCTTCCCTATGTTTGAATGCGAATTCCAAGGCTGATGCTAGTACCATACTTTTAGCTACTGCACAGGTCTACGCAAAACTAAATAATAGTAATAATAAAAAGATAGTTCGTTGCTTGATTGATAATGGTTCACAAAATCACCTGATAACGTTGGAATGTTGCAAGAAACTCAACATACCCGTTGTTCCTTTGAATAACTCTGTAATCAGAGGAATTGGCCTATCTTCTCGACCTATACACGGATATGTGGATTTCGAGATTGAGTCTAGGGTTAGCTCACATGATAAATATAAATTACATGCATTAGTCGTTGACTGCATAACCGACCAGTTGCCCTCACATATAATTGAAAAATGTGACATGGCATACTTATGTAACTTATCGATGGCTGACCTAACCTGGAATATTCCTGGCAATGTAGAGATTGTGATTGGAGCACAATTAATTGTTCCCACATATTTATCTCGGTCATAAAATAAATTCCGGGTCTCAAGCGCCACCTGCTTTGTTGACTTCATTCGGATACGTGCTGATGGGTGACTTTCCCAGTAGTGCTACAGTCCCATATTCTCGAGGCGAGTCTTCGTTCTCTGCATTCGCTTTAAATGAGTTGGACTCTTCATTACAGAGGTTTTGGGAGTTAGAGGAGATTCCGTCGAAGGGTTTTTTGAGTCCAGAGGAAACTGAATGTGAAAATTCGTTCACTGCGTCTGTGTCACGTGACAATGAATGCCGTTATTCGGTCGCATTACCCTTTTGCGCAGCTCCCGATAATTTAGGTAACTCCCAAAATGCTGCTCATCGTCGATTTGTCTTACTGGAAAAGAAGTTCGCGAAAGTACCTGGACTGCGAGACAACTATAATACTGTTATAAATGAGTATATTGATAAAGGTTATCTTTCTGAAGTTTCCGATTCGAATATCAGTAGTGATGGATATTACATTCCTCACCACGCGGTTGTTAAAAAGGATAAGCCCCACCCACGTATTGTTCTAGACGCTAGTGCAAAGACGCATACCGGTTTGTCCCTTAATGATGTACTGCATGCTGGACCCAACTTGCAAGCTGCTTCCTGTTGTTATTGGAATTTAGATTGTTTCCTATCGCAATGACGGCAGATGTGCAGCAGATGTATTTACAGGTTGGTGTTCCTGAGGACCATCGTAAATATCTGAGGATATTATTTCGATTTAGCGAGACTGAGGAGATTCGAACATTTCAGTTCAACCGTGTTCCGTTCGGGCTGAAATGCAGCCCATATTTGGCAATGAAAACTATTCACCGGCTAGCCTCAGACATGGCCACCGAGTTTCCGGAAGCTGCTTCTGTAGCAAGATCTAAATTTTATATGGATGATCTTGTGTATTCTGTGGAAGATATTCAGTCAGCTGTTCGTTTAGCTGCAGAACTCATAGCGTTGTTCAAGTCCGGTTGCATGGATTTAATAAAATGGACAAGTAATTCATCGACTCTGTTGGATAATCTCCCAAACTCGCATCGTAGCTCCATCAATTTTGATAAAAGTGATAATACTTGTTAGAAGGCAAAGGTTTTGGGTCTATCTTGGGATCCAGTTGAGGATAGATTCTCTTTGACAACAATAGATATACAAGAAAAATGCACAAAGAGAAATATATTGTCAGTTATTGCTCGCTTGTTTGATGTTTTAGGCTTAGCAGCACCAGTAATATTATATGCTAAGCTGCTCATCAAGGAGTTATGGCTTGCCAAGATTGGATGGGATGATACTCCCCCCGAAAACATTATTCGGCGTTTCTCTGTTCTCATGCAGGAATTCTCACTGCTATCTACGCTGAAGATTCCTCGTCATGTGGGTGTGCTTAGCTCCGGAGACGTAGTTGTCGTAGGTTTCTGTGACGCGAGCTTGAATGGCTACGGCTGTGTTATATATTTACACGTGACTGATTCCTCTGGAAACATATCAGTCCGATTACTGTGTGCCAAGTCTAAAGTTTCTCCTACAAAAATAACGACGTTGGCCCGTTTGGAGTTGTGTGCAGCGGTCTTGATGTCCAAATTGATCAAGATTGTACTTGACACTTATCATGCGCGCATTCAGATAGCAGGTGTGTATGCCTTTTCGGACTCCACTATAGCTCTTTCATGGATTTGCTCTTCCCCACATCGTTGGTCCATTTTTGTGGGGAATAGAGTCGCGCAGTGTCAGGAAAATCTAGCTCCTCATAACTTCTATCATGTCACCGGTGCAGAAAATCCAAGCGATTGCCTTTCGCGCGGTCTGCTGCCGTCCCAATTGGTCTCCCAAAGTCTTTGGTGGAATGGCCCTCAATGGCTTCAATGTCCTCCCAGTCGATGGCCGATTCGTAAATTTACACCCTCTGATATTGGAGAATTACCGGTGCATAAAACAAATGTAATGACTACCATTGTACAGGTAGAGCAGTCGTCATTATATGAGCTGTCTCAAAATGTGTCTTCTTGGGACAAACTGTTAAGAATTACAGTGTATGTCCTCCGTTTTATTAAGAAAATTAATAAACCATTCAATGTGGTCGAAAATTTGTCGGTTGCCGAGATTGCTATAATTCAAACCATTCAAAAAATACATTTTTCAGACGACATCAAATTAATTAAGAAAGGCAATCAACCTTCAAAGAAATTGCGAAACCTCTCAGTTTTTATCGACACTGAAGGAACTTTACGTATAGGAGGACGTCTTTCACGGTCAGACTTGCCGTTTGAGGTTAAGCACCCTGTGCTTTTCCCTAAACATGAACATGTCGTGGATTTGATCATCAGACATTTTCACGAATTATACTGTCATGCCGGTCCTGGGCTTCTGATGTCCATTGTGCGACAGAAATTCTGGATATTGGATGCCAGAACAGTTATTAGAGCACAAGTGCGTAAGTGTAATGCTTGTTTCCGTGTTAATCCTTCTCATCTGACGCCAAAAATGGCAGATTTGCCTCCTTGTCGTATAACGGAAGCCAAGGCATTCGTGCACACGGGCGTTGATTACGCTGGCCCACTACGAATTCTTCTTTCACGTCGACGTGGACAACATGCTCAGAAGGCATACATATGTTTATTTGTGTGTCTTGTTACCAAAGCAGTTCATATTGAACTTGTCACTGAACTTTCAAGCGACTGCTTTTTAGCCGTTTTCAAACGCTTTATTGCACGTCGTGGGCCTGTGTCCTGCATGTATTCAGACAACGGTACCAATTTTGTCGGTGCCCGTGCACAATTAGATGAGATGTATAATTTGTTAATCAACTCACAACATAATGCGACTTTAAAGCGAGAACTCGAAAAACATCGCATCGAGTGGAAAATGATCCCACCTCGTGCGCCGCATTTTGGTGCAATATGGGAAACAAATGTAAAAAGTTTAAAGACCCACCTTTATAGGGTAATAGGCAACCAACTGCTGACTTACGAAGAATTACAAACTGTGCTAGTGCAGATAGAGTGCGTAATGAACTTAAGACCTTTAGGTGTAATCAGTTCAGACCCACATCCTGAGATTCTGACACCGGCACATTTCTTAATGTCCACTCCTCTGACATATTTACCAGCTTCAGATTTATCTGACTCGCGCATCAATCTCGTAAAGCGTAAACACTTATTGGATAATATAGTGGCCTCCTATTGGAAGAGATGGCGTACTGAGTATTTGCACACCTTGCAAGTCAGACAAAAGTGGCAAAACAATGATTGTCCCATTCAACTGGGCACCATCGTATTGATTGGACAAGATGATGCTCCTCCATTATCGTGGCCTCTGGGAGTTATTACTGAAATCTTCCCTGGGATTGATGGTATTGTTCGGGTGGCAACTGTCAAGACTAGGCATAGCTCCTTTAAACGTCCAGTCGTCAAACTATATCCGTTACCCAATCAATAACCTAACCATATAAGAAAATTCTTCAAATCTTAAACCGTAGATTTACTGACAGACAATTATTATAATGTTAAATAAACCAATAATACGATGATTTGAGATCTTTTAGATTGTAAAGTAACTGTTAAAATAAAGTAAGTCCATGTTCTCTTATAGTTCAGTGACTGAAGTAGGATCATATTATCTGTAATATAAATATTGTTTAATATAATATATAGTATAGAAAAGACTTCTTTACTCAACATTGTTTAACTGTGTGACTGTTCTGCTCGTGTTGGAAACTCTTGCGACCTTCCAAGGCGGGGTGCATGGAGAAGCGCCATGGCTTCTTTAAAATTAATATAGTAATTTACATAATATTCATATTTTTATCAGATTGTGTTTATTTAATTTACATCCATAAATACGTATCCAACAAGAAAACTTTAGTACTGTGCAACGCTCACTTATCATTGGATTCGTTCAAGAGTTGTAACCATCGAGCTCAGAGATGGCGTTAGCAGTCGCGTTTTGATGAAGTTATCTGCGACGTGATTGGTCGCGAATGTCTCGACTTCGCTCTGTGATCTGTGGTGCTGTCTGTGAATAGGAGATACGTCGAGTCTTGTTCTATTTGAACGACTAGAACTTTTTTGCTGTGAAAAATGGACAAATCCTATAATCCTATGTACAAGAGACATTATAAACTGTTCTATTGCTCTTATTGATAGCGCGGCCGTGCCCTGTGAGTTTAATTTAGTGGACATTGCTGGTGGTTGTGAACTTTCTCTGCTACGCGTCATTAGGACTGTTCGCCGGCGATTTCACGCAACTCCTGAGTCCTGCTCATCCTCGTGGTCTTCTCTCGAGGAGTATTGGGAGCGACACTGGTTCGATGACAAGGTGAGTGAGCGCATTTAATACTGCACGATGGAAATACTGATGTTTCTTGTTGGATACATATAGGTTCACAGGTAGGGGTAGCCATTTTATAGGCATTTTCGAAAATTAGTTTTTAGTACGCAAGTACAAAAAAGGTGTTGGCTATTTACACGCCACACCAAGAACTTTATACTATAATTACCAACATGATGCCTTAAGCAAAAAATATCATAAAAGAAGATACCTGACCTATTCTAGAATTTTAAAAACATGTATATCACATTCACAATTGATAAACAACAAAAAATATTTATATAATTCTAAAAATAAATGCAAATCAACATTGTCTATTATAAATAATAATGATAATTATAAAAATGACATCAAAGAATTAATAATAAATGATAATATAATTAATGATCCTTATGACATGTGCAATCAATTTAATAACTATTTTATAGAAATTACCAATAAATTTAATCTTAGCAATAGTAATAACGTAAGTAACATTGACATTACCACTAACACTGGCAGTATCTTTTTGACTCCAGTGAATGAACAAGACATTATAAAAATTATCAACTCTTTAAATGATACTAACGCTATTGGATATGATGAAATAACCACAAAAATAATAAAACTAAGCAGCAAAATCATAGTAGAACCTTTAAGTTATTTAATTAATCTGTCATTTGAGACAGGCACATTTCCTACTAGATTAAAACAATCTATTGTCAAACCGCTGTACAAAAAAGGTAACCGCACGGATATGTCCAATTATAGACACATTACATTGATCCCTATCCTATCAAAGATTTTTGAAAAGGCAATGTACGGGTTATCATTAAATTTTTAAACAAAAACAGCATTCTTACTGAGAACCAATTTGGTTTTAGTAAGAATAGTTCAACATCTCTTGCTTGTTTTACTTTGGTCAAACTGATTTCTGAAGCCCTTAATAATAAAATGCATGTATTGTCAGTGTTTATAGATATGAGCAAAGCATTTGATTTTGTCCCACATAATCGCCTACTTTGCAAAATGGAGAAATACGGCATAAGAGGCAAGGCACATGACTGGCTTCAAAGCTATTTATCGAGTCGCCAGCAAAGGACAGTAGTAACAAAAATTGATAATAACACAAACAAAACATACAGTTCAGATTTAAAAATAAATAGCTGTGGTGTTCCTCAGGGAAGCGTATTAGGGGCCCCATTATTTATAATATACATAAATGACTTTTGCAAGAACCTAAAACATAATTGTACACTATTTGCTGATGACACTACTCTCACAATAAAATCTTTAAATAGAAATGACCTAGAAACTGACACTAACAATGAAATACTAAAAGCAATTAAGTGGCTGGAATCTAATAATTTACGTGTAAATATTGAAAAAACAAAGTTAGTACAATTTCAAACATACAATTCTTTAGTAAAACCACCTCAAATACATTACAATAATTCAATTTTGGAACCTGTACCTTCAACCTTATTCTTGGGAATAGTTATTGATGAAAAATTAAATTGGAAAGAACATGTGAAAAAAGTCTGCACTCGTCTCGACAAATTTGTGTTTGCGCTTCGAAAACTCAGAAGAATAGCCAGTAAAGAAACAGCCCTAAGTGCTTATCATGGCTATGTTGCATCAGTGCTGCGTTACGGCCTCGTGATATGGGTTAATTCAGTAGATGTGAACAGTGCATTCATTGCACAAAAAAAATGTGTCAGAGCTGTGTATGGAGCTGAATATTTAGATCATTGTAAGCCATTATTTAAAGCACTAAAAACTCTTCCGCTTCCTTGCCTATACATTTTTGAGTTTTGTATTTTTATTAAAAAGTATTCGCATATGTTCCCATTGTATGAACACATTTCTAAAAGAGTGAAAAGCAGAAGCCCAAACAAATTACTTGTACCTAGCCAGAGACTACAACAATTGTATAGCAGGAATTCCAATTGCATGGCAATCAAAATATTTAACAATTTACCCCCACGCATCAGAGTGTTACACACTAATAAATTTAGGAAAACAATATTTGCCTGGCTTTTAGACAATTGTTTCTATTCAGTTAATGAATTTTTAAATTATAAATTTTGACATTTCATTTTATTAATACTTATTTACACTTGTTAACTTGAATTGATTATTCTTTTTTTTTTAAGCATTTGACATTACTTATATATTTATTAAATTTTGACATTTCATTCGTAATTATCTTGTATAAAAATTATCTATTTTTTAACTAAACTAATTTATAATATTGTACGCCTCAAACGTCGCGCGCACACCATGTATGCGTTTCTATTGTGTCTGCTTGTTGACGCGCAATGGAAGAATATAGCCTCTTCTTAGCGTTCGATGACAAACTACTTCCTACAGTTATATTGTTGTGGCCTAGAACTTAGACACTTTGATTTTGTAAGTTACTTTAAATATTTCTACACCGGCAACGGTAGTGTATGTGAAACTGTTTATTATTAAGATCTTAATGTACCGTATACTCAGAAATAAATATATCTTATCTTATCTTAAGAAGACCACTACCTCGATTTCGAAGTACAGAATTGGACCGTTTAGCTCAGACCAAACAAACAAAATCAAAACACAACACAAAGTCAACAAAAAGTGTAAGTCAAACGTAGGTAATTTTTTGAGTTGTGAGTGACGTTTAAGTGTTGCGTAATTTACGCAGCAATCGTTTTCATACTAAATAAATTTTTGCTCCACCCAAAATTATGTGACTCAAAAATTGCGACCAGTCTTCTGCTCTTCGGATTCAGCTGACTTGCGAACCTCGCCAGGACATCAGTCCAACTTGTAGGACGCCTTGCAATGTTGTATGTTCCAGTATCTTTCAGTCCCATAGACCATGTTCATCGAACAATCTGGTCTGCTTAATGCCACCAAAGTTTGATCATTCTTGGATTCTTGGGGCTACGTCTGTAACCTCAGTTTTCTATACGTATTTTCGAGTCGGATTCCATGAATACCTTCTGTAAAGTTACCGATTTTCATGAGAATGGGTGCGACATGGGTATTTAAAATGACTTAGTTTTATCCATATTTATCGTAAGACTCGTGCGAAAGCTCCATTGCACTGTCTTCTTCATAGTATTAGATGCTGAGTGGTGTACTCGCTATGGATCTTATTGTAAAGCCTCATGACTGAGGTTTTGATCGAATGACCGGTGTGACTGTTATTTACCCAAGAGCCCTTTATTTAGCTAAAACTTATCGTACCTGCACGTCATTAAAGTTTCGTAAATCCTAACTTAAACCATAAATATCTACGATACCCCATTTATTTTTATGATTTGACAATAGCTTATTTTTGGTCGCCTTCACTCACTGCACATAATAAAGTCATCTGTACCTACTTATTTGAATAAAATACAAAATCATGTGAACGAAGTCGCGGGCAGAGTGCTAGTATTAGATATAATTTTTAGATGACTGCAAAGTACATACAAGGTGGTGCGCCATCGTAACATAGTAGACATCTCACATTGCGCAAAGCGTTTTGTAAAGACTTTCCAAAACGATTTGCTTCTGTTTGTTTTGTGTACCATAAAGAATATTTAGGGATTGCGATCTAAAATCTATTAATCGACTTATTGATTTTTAGGACAAAACAAAGCAATTTTTATGGGTATTTAGTACTGAATCGATCCAGTAAATCTGATAAATGGATGAGAGACTCGGTTGAGACTAAATTTTCTAGGATGATGAAATATCATCTTGGAAAATCGAGATTCGATTTTCTGTTTTGATATGAACCAAAATATTATTTAAAATTAGTTGAATGTACTACACAAACACAGACAAAGAAATGTTATTTTTTTAGTTTCCTTGAAAAGTATTTCAAAATCATCATTTCAGCCGAAAGACGCCCTCTGCTGGACATAGCCTTCCCCCAAGCGTCGCCACACTGATCCGCCATGTGCGTTTCGCATCCACCGGACACCCGCAGCCTTGATCCAGGTGGAGGGTGGAGCGACGAAAAGTTTTTTTTAAACAAAATAAATGTCTTTTTTATAACAGATACTTTCATTTAGTTATAAAAAGTAGAATAATGAGTAAAAATGTTAAAAGTACGATTATTAATAGTATGGATTTATTTTTGTTTTCCGTTGTTAGATGTATTTTTGTATTGCAAATACAAACGCAAAAAGCAAATCAAACTATAGATTGATTTTTTTGTGATCCGATTCCAATTTGAATCGATCTTTTTCTAAAGAAATCAAAATCATTTTTTTTATTTCACATTGGCCTACATGGGCACTTATAAAACGTCGACAAAAGGTGCACGGTTCGGGTTGGTCGTTTCCTATGGAGAAGAACCGGCAAGAAACTCCATGGTTACTCTTTTAAAAATGGTTTAGTTTTACAATATTTCCATGTTACAGCATTAGTACTTAGATATGGGGGGGACAACGTAGGCCCGACTTATGACAATAAGTCGTAAGAAACTAAAAAAATAAAATAAAAAGATTATATATTATATAAAAAATGTTAACTAGCATCTAGAAGGCCCACAATGTTCACACATTCACAAAACAATCGGTAAAATAATCTATACAAAGATAACAAAAAAAAATGAAAAAGTATAACAAGACTAAATTTAACATGTGGTACAAATGTATTTATCAGTGCTGTAACTATTCTTAGCAAAGGGCTATAAAGATGATTGAAAACCATTGTAAAAAGTCTAATTAAAAGAAGGAAAGAAAAAATGAGATTGAGAATAGTTAGAGACATCCACATATTTGTGCCGTTTACAAGTTACCAGGGAAGCTGCATGCGCAGAAGGAGCTAAGGCCAAATGTTTTTATCTTCAACGTAGTCCTTGATTTTATAATATGCTTTTTTAATAAGGAAACGTTTGATGTAGGTTTTGAACTTTCCATCGGTTAGTTCTATAACTGACTTTGGCAACTTGTTATAAAAGCGTATACTGTTTATAAGAAAAGACTTGCTAGTTTTCGTTAATCTGAATTTGGCTACTAAAATTTCGTGCTTACTGCGTGTATTTAAATTATGGAAGTCGCTTCTAGTTTTGAAAAGCCCTCGATTTTTACGGACATACAAAATACATTCCAAAAAATAAAGTGAAGGTAGAGTCAGTGTATCGATATCTTTAAATTTTCTCTGAGGGACTCGCGAGGACGCATTTTATAGATTGCGCGGATTGCCCTCTTTTGTAAGATGAAATGCTAACTTCTGTGACAAATAATCATTGTGACGGCTTTTAACTGGTTTTCATTAGTTGGTAACTAGGTCGTCTCTCTATTACCTCGTGGTACGTTTGTCCAGCGCGAGAAGGTCTATTAATTTTGTTCATTGCAACATTATTTAGCACTCTGGTAAATTTGGTCATACTAAGTACGGTGAGTGGGACGAGCTTTTCCCAGAAGACGACTTTTCTAATTAATTGACCTTCTGACTAAACATTAAGTGGTTTTAATTTAAGTGGTGAGTTATCGTCTTAGTTTATTTACTTACGGCCTCACTCATCATTACTTAACCTTTCCCAACTAAATTGGAGTCAGCTGGTAGCTGATTGGTCTAATCGACCGACTGGCTTTCACGACCGAATTACTGAGAAATACCTTTTTGGTCAGATAGTTTGTCAAACTGCCGGGAACTATCCGTAATGCCTCCCGGCTGTCTTTCGTAGATCTTCAACAGTAAATCTTAAAAAGTTAGCAACCATCGGCTTAATCACAATCATTTGCGGGCCAGAACGCGTCACAACCTACCGCTACACATGTTTTACAGCGACAATCCGTGTATCAGTAAAGTATCTTCAACATAAAAGTCATGATTCGCGAAGTATCTCTTCATCTCACACTTGACGCACGTCAGTTCCTTCTAAATACGGTAAAAGGTAATAGTTGGCTTATGAATGTCCTTGCTCTGGAGAGGACCTGCCGGGAAACGGAAGCGACTACCCCGTTTACCACAGGAAATTCAAAACCTTTCCAATATTCACAAAAGCAATAATTATTTTTTTCTCTTTCCATTTGTGTGGAGGAAACTATACAGTTTCCAAAGTGTTGATAGCGCTTTAAAATAAATAGAAATAGTGCGCTTTTTTTGTTTTGTTCAATTCTTTTTTGTTTGAATAACTATTGTATGGTTCCTGAAAGAGTAGTCTGATCGTCATTTCTTTGTTGGTTAGCCCGTTACCATTTATCTTGCAAATGGCCCCATAATCTTACAAAAATACCCGTGGAGTTTTTAAATAAGTTGCTTTGCAAATATTAATATAGATACCTTCCTATAATTATGTAAATTAAAGTAACCTAGTTTAAAGAACACAGTACAAATTTTTGTGTTTTCACCTACATGTAGAGCCAAAAAGTTTCACCGCATAAAAAAGACACAGACTACACAGATAATGCATAGTTATCACAGAGTATAAATTACAACGAAAATGCGAGCGAAAAATCCTCTTATACTCACCCGACTATTTAGGCCGCGCAAGCTCATTACCGATGCATTTTAAGCTTATCTTTGAGGCAGGGGACAATCTGATAAGAGAGAGCGGGGAGCGGAAATTAAACAAAATATAGGACTGTTATAATGTTTTTTTAATTGTGTTGTTAAAAACCGTATGTCGGAATGAACTTAACATGGATAAAAGTACATCCATCCAAAATTTTATCCCCTATTTAATGCATTTAGGGGATGAATTTAAAAATGTTCTCTTTATGCCCATCTTCATTATGCTTATAAGGAAATCTTGTGCAAAGTTCATCCTTGTGTTGACCCTTGTCTGTAAATGAAGTTAAGATTTGTATTATTAAGTAGTTCCTCAACTACTCAAGTCCTCACTTATAAAGTACGGACAAAGGTATGAAGTTGACTCGTAAACTTTGAATGAAACTTGTGTCACATAATAGGTTGATAGAATGTATCGATATTATATTACAATACATATCGTCGGTACATTTTTCAACCTAAAACTGTCATTGTGATTAATTTATTTGTGATTAATAACTTGTCAGAAATATATAAGATGGATTCTACTAATTTATCTGTGAGTTCAATTTGTAATCATTAGGAGTTTTAAGCAGTAAAGTCTTGTACACTTTAGTTTGATTTTGCCTACCTCTAATTGGCTATTTTTGGCGGGATGAAAATATTATTTCAGTGTTTGTTTGTTGAAATAATACTGTCCCACAGCGCCATGTTGTCATCCAACGGGTGCCTGTTTTCATCCAGCCAAAATAGCGAATGAATAAAAATAACAATAACCTATTCTGCTGCTGCCTTCCTCAATAAAATTCTCTATACTGCTATTATGGGAAATTCTAAATATCAAAACTTCAAGGTGAACGAAAATCCTAAACTGTTGTTTGCTCCGGGTGTCTTAAAATGCATTATAAAACGTGAAACCCTGTATAAGAAATTAAAAAAGTACACAATGATGAGAGATTAAAAACTACCTACAAACGACACAGAAACTTTTGTACATCCCTCTTAGAAAATCGAACAATAACTATGAGACATACGAGTATATATCAACAGCAAAAATCTTTGGGAAACTGCTAAAGAAACCTAAATTAGCCCCATTAAAATTAATATGTACCAACAATTCTTAAAAGTCAGCAAATGATGTAAATCTTTACTTTGCAAATGTAGGCAAAACTTTAGCTGAGAATACCACATACCACAAGCAATTCATGTTGTAATTCTTTTGCTCTTTCATCTTCTGATGAGGATAAGATTGGGACACTATTAATAGGTTAAAAAGTGATGGCTCTATTGGCCTAGATATGATATCTAGTGAAATCTTAAAGGTAAACAGGAATGTCCTAATATCTCCGATATTGTACATTTGCAACTTGTCACTTTCTACTGGAGTTTTCCCTAGGGTCTACAAGAATGCGATTTATAAGACTGGAGACAGGGACTATGTCAATAATTATAGAACAAGTTCTATTCGCCCAATTCTTTCAAACATTTTAGAACGTTTTATAAATAAGTAGTTAAATATCTGGCAACTAAAAATCTCCTTTCAGCACAATTTGGTTTTAGGGCAAATCGATCCACAGCTGATGCGGTATTTGAGTTTTCAAATTACAACTGAATAATCTTGATGATAAAAAGAAAACAATCGAGATATTTTTAGATTTGGCAAAGACATTCGACACAATCTCTGTCCCTTTTTTGATAAGGAAGCTAGAAAATCTTGGTGTTAGAGATCTCCATTTGGAGGCCGTGGCGGGAGAGCAGAGCCGGTATTGCGTTGCGCCGCTCTCCCTTACTTCCGCGGCCTGGACGGGTTGCCACCGTTTGATGGCGGACGCGGTGGGGCCGCAGAGGAGGACGCTGCCATTTTGCGACGACCATTATTCGCTAGGCGACTCATACGCTGCCGCACTTAGGCGTTTTCATTGTTTGGAGCGCAAACTTGATGCGTCCTTAGGGTTATGCAGCGCTTACAATGACGTCATGCGGGACTACATAAATAAGGGATATTTGAGTCCGGTTTTAAAAGATGACAACGTTTCTAATCTGTCATATTACATTCCGCATCACGATGTCGTTCGCGAAGATAAAACTTCCACTAAACTTCGCGTGGTTTCAGACGCTAGTAATCAAACTACATCGGGACAGTCGATCAATGATATTCTACATGCAGGCCCCAATCTGCAGGGTGATTTATTTAATATTATAATTCGTTTTCGACTCTTTCAAATAGCCCTGTCTGCTGATTGCCGCCAAATGTTTGGAAGAACAGAACAACATGAAGTTGTACTAGTACAGTGTGAAGTATGTGCCGTAGGTACGGAACCCATAACCACATACCCCAACACAGTTTCAATAGCGGCAGGTATATTATATTGCTCGCTATGCACTATGTTAGGCAAAAGCAAGCGCGGGAATATAGCAGCACCAATCAAAACATCGATACCGCTCGGCTCCGCAAACTTCGAATCTGCGAGCGGTAATGTTTTGAGATGTGTAAGTTTAGAGACATCGACGAGAGCGGTCGGCAATGTCTCCGTTATACGTTCAACAATAAGCGAAGGAACGTTAAAATTAATATCACTTCTAAAACGAGAATATAATTTAAAATCTACGGAACCTTTCACTGGTTTTTCCGACCCACCGATTCCTTTAACTATTAAATTAGAAGTATGAAAGTTCTTCCAAAGTCCTAGACGCTTAAAACATTCAGAAGTAATAAAATTACTTTGTGAAGCGCTATCTAGTAAACAACGTATTATGTGTGGCTTATCATTTACATCGTAAATTACGACTTGAGCAGTAGCGAGCAGAACGGTTGCGTACGCCGTACATTGCGGGCTATCTCTCCCCGACGGATGGCGACGCCGCAACGCACCGAGTGTCAATCGAACGCGATCGAGCGGCGCCAGCGACAGAGGTCATACACAACGATACCTCAGATTGTGAGGTAATAGAAGGTACAGTCGGCATAGGCGTTGGGACCGGATTCGGCTGTGACGTCGCTACAGTTGATAATTGCGGGTTTTTATTAAAATGTAACAATGTATGATGACGTTGATTACATATGCGACACTTTAATTTAGAAGAACAGTTAACCGTTTTATGTTTAATACTCAAACAATTGACACAAGCATTGTTGTCTTTCACACATTTGAAACGAGCTGTCGGAGCCAAATTATCAAAAGCGGGACATTTATATAAGTGTTCATGGATATATGCATCGCACAGACACTTGTTTGAATTATTTGACTCAGAGCAAGCTACATAGGATTGTGGATTAGGGGCGGTCATTTTATTATTAAAACTACGCGATTTATTCGACTTATGTGAATTGTCTGAACTATTAGGCTTATTATTGTTAACTAAGGGTGGTTGGGTATTAAGGAATATCCGACACTGATCATTGATGAAGGTGACAAAACTATCTAGAGTGGGAATCTTACGATTACGTTCTGCCATCTCGAAAACGCGAATAGTTTCAGTGTCAAACTTTTTTATTGCGAGGTGCAATAAAATGAAATCCAGAAGGTCAACTAATTTTAGATTCTTTAGGGAATTAATTGCGATGATGATCTTGTCCACAAATAGCTGGTAATTCGAAACAGACGTGGGACCGGACAATTTAAGATTTAAAGCTTGATCCAAATAGGTAGACGCGAGGACACGAATATCCTGGTACCTATCGAGGAGTGCCTGGTATATGACTTGGTAATTCTCAGCAAACGGTGTGACTTCCGCGAACACAGACTGTGCCTTCGGTGACAGCTTACCTATTAAATAGTACAACCTGTCTGCATCCGTCAGCGACTTATTTTCGTATATCACCGTCGAACGACATGAGTTCGATTGGCGGCAACCTTGGTCTACATGTTGCGGAATCACTCATACTGTGCCTCCCGGACGGTTTATCTTCCAATTGAGACATCACACGTTTCACGGAACAATACATATCCTCGAATGAGGCGTAGGCTTAATAGCTAGGCCTCGCATCGGGATATACAGCCAGTAACCTAGCATTATAATCATCCAATAATTTATGAAAGTCCGTTCGAATATCATCTATTGTTAGACAAGAACTGAGAAAGCCTTCTCTCACCGATTCGGAAGTATTAGCGACTTTAGAGCGATCATAAATTGACTGAATACGCTCGAAAAGTATATTACGCTTAGCTTCTAAAATCACTAACTGTTGATCTTCCGAAGAAGCGATTGCTTTCGCATCACGCTGCATTGTTATGTAATGTAGTTACAAATAACCACACAAACAAAACAATGTACGGTAATTATTTAAACGAACAACTATATGTAGAAAAGTAATACTACTGAGTGTAACTGTATTGTGACAACGGGTTTCGCAATATTTGCGTAATAACGAAATAAGTTTTTTCGTAGTACCCACTAACCAAAGTAATTAGATAGTACAAAATGTTAATAGCATTACTATCCTAGCCAGTTTTATTGTTAAGTATGAATATTGTTTAAGATAAATGAATAGGTATAAATATGCAACTTATAGCCCGCAATCGTCGAAACGTATTCGGTAAAGTTATGATATTTATACTGCGTAGGTACCTACAAGTAGTACACCTATTTTATTTTTCTCTTATAGAATGAATGTCTACCCCGCGGTATTCGGAAAGTAACTTATTCCTAACAATTTATAATTGGAGGTAGGTGATTCCTATAAGGGCGGTTAAACTAAAAGACGCTTGAAATATGGAAATTTACAATACGACAAGTTAGTTTTAAATAAGAATTATTTTTAATAACAGCAGATACGTAATTATGAACCTGCTATAGCGGCGGTTTACAACTTGATTATGTGGGTAGGCTTAGAATTCCTACTAGGTGCCACGACCCTAGTAGGAATTTATGATTGATACCTACGTAAAAAATAAAGGAAAATGGATATATTATAGTAATATATCCGGCTCGAAGGACCAAAAATGTCAAAGCGGTTTGAGAAACCTCTTCATCCTTGTGTCTATTATGAGAAGTGGACTGTATTTGAAGAGTTCTGGCATTAGTGCGTTGAAAATAAGCGGGAAAATACGGATCAATTCGGGCGATCTAGTATGGAAATGAGGGAAGTAGTACGCCTTACCTTGTAGTGGTCGATGCCAGCCCACGTGTGGCAGCGAGCTGGTGTCCTTCAACTCCAAAATGGCGACCTTCAGGATCCACTCTTCACACAATTGTTTTATATCCGCGAGGCGGGTTAATAGACACGGTTCACAAGGTTCTCAGCAATCTAACTAATTAGATGCATCAGTCTCCAGCCTTGTGGCTTGGCAAGCTGGCGGTTGAGATACGAGGCCCGTTCACGTTGAAGTTTCGGTTCGTTCTGGCGACCTGTCATTAAGGCGTACATAAAGGGAAAAGGAATGAGGAAGGAACGAGATAATTAGGATATCGATTGCCCGCGAAATCTCAAATGCGTTTGTCTATGTGTTTTCGGTCATTGATTTATGACATTTACAAGAGATGGCGCTACCAATAATATTGTTTAAGCATAACATTCTAATGCATAATTTTTTTTACGCATAATGATATTAAAACATATTTTTTTAAACATAACAAATACGCATAATAAATAATTCCTAAAATGTTAGAAACTAATAAACATTTTTATACAATATAATTAATTAATTCTCATTCTATGATTATATGTTTTTTTTCTGGCTCCTTGCTGAGCACGTCGCGCTCGCGCTCGCATTTTTTATTGTCTCTCGTTTTCTGTCAAAAATGTCGTCACTCGCGCTATTTTGCGGACGCTCCTTTCTGTTAGGTAGCTTCTTGATAACCAGGGAGCCAGGATATTTTTATCAGGTAAAAAAAATATACTTCGAAACTTGCATATTTACAAGCAATTGCTAAAACTACACACCTACAGTTAAAACAATTAAAACACGCCTGCCTTGTCAAAAAGTGAATTTTGTCAGATACATGACTATTAATTAATTAATTAATAATTTATAATGCATGACAGTTATATAATATTATATATAATAAATCATTTACATGAAACATCAAAATAAAAAATACGTAAAAATAACTTAAATTTATTTTCGTTACTCCTATTCATTTTTATGTTTTAATACTATAATGCTAATAGTCATTAGGGCTAGTATCATTATGCGAATTAAAATTATGCCAAAATAAATTAGGCTTGTAGATAATTATGCCAACATAAACAGTGTGCCGAAAAAAATATGGCAAAGAATTATTATGGCAAAACAAATTATGCCAAAACAGTTATGCCAAAGTATATTAGGAAAAAGAACAATATGCGAAAAAAAGGGATCCCATTACCAGGCCAGACTATCGTATCTATTGTTAGTAATGGTTTTTTATTCGAAATAGAGCCGAAATATCGAAATAGCGCCTTTTTAATACTGAAGTCATTCATCATGACAAGCATAATGAATGACTTCGGTATTAAAAATTCAACCGTCGTCTTTGACATTTTTGAATCTAGTAAGATAAGCTGATAAAACCCGTATGAATAAAACTTTAAAAAGAAAAGTAGGCTCTCTGCACGTGTTGGGTGAAATTGTTAGTGCAGAGAGTAATATATCATCATAAGTTGAGTCTTCTTCTTCATACCATAGCGGTTGTGCATCTAAGGCGATGCGTCAAGAAGATTCGGTCATCTACTGAGAATTTCTTAATGGAAATGTCCGATATAAAATAGCAATGCAAGTATTTTTTTGTAGTGGCAAATCATCCAATTACTTCTCGCTCTAGGTGAAGCTGGAGGGCGTGTCAGACTTTAACTGACTAAAACTCACCACATTTCCTTCAATTTCTTGTACCATAGCCGCGATAACACTCTTAAAAAATTATCCGTGACCCAGACAGGCATCGGCCCTAACGGACCCCGTCAGTTTCTGCTAACACCTCTTAGAGGCACGCGTGAACCACTAATGCCTGATCCCAGTTTCAAATCACTCAGTTGTGATGTTTGCAATAATACTAGACCAATCCTTACAAGCCATAATAATTTATCCAACCCAATTACATAACTGACAAAACAAATTATATAACGTACCTATTCCAACAAAGCTAATTCTAAGCACAAACTGCAGAACACGATATTAAGAGTTTGTAATAAATGCCCACTCTGTTTATATAGAGCGAACGAATTACTTAGGTCAACCGGCCAAAACGGCCAAATCGAAAAGAAAACCCTTAACACTACCCGACTCAAGCATCGAATCCAAGACCTCTCACTGAGTTGTCTCGCTTGCAATATTACAAGACCAATTGACAGCCTTACAAGCCATGATAATTTTTCCAACCCATCTATAACTGACAAAACAATTTCTATAACGTTCCTATTCAAACAAAGCTAATTCAAAGTGCAAACTTCAGAACACGATATTAAGAGCTTGTAATAACTGTCCGCCCAGTTTATATAGAGAGAACGAATTACTTGGCATAAGCAGCTCAACAGGGGAGGTATGAAAGCTCAACACCAATAGAGTTTGACTTCAGCTAAGTGGAAAGGCGCTGCAAGTAAACCTAGGGTTTACTTGCAGCCGAGTCGTCGCCGAGTTGCCAGCTTGTCGGTTTTTTATCGGTTACATTTCGGAGAGTGTGCGATGGAATTGCATGATTTAATTCCACCCAGCCCGTTCCATCATCGGACTACCAGACGTACGGCGATGCGTCATCGATATATGGTGGACATCCCACCCATACGCACTAAACGTTTTGGGAATACTTTTATTATGCGTACAGCTAAGGAGTGGAATTCCCTGCCGGAGTCTGTGTTTCCCGATAGCTACAATCTAGGGGTCTTTAAGTCAAGAGTGAATAGGTTACTTCTAGGCAAGCGTGCTCCACCATCGACCACATCATCGCTTACTATCAGGTGAGATAGTGGTCAAGCGCGATACTATAAAAGATAAAAAAAAGGGTGTTGTTTCTTAATAAAAGTGAAGTAAGTTAATAAATAAAGTGCTCAGCGTATTGTAGAGGGGCTTTTATGTTAAAATAATTAGTTTGGAAATTGTCTTGGACAAAGAAAATAAATATTAACTAATAATTTGCAATCATTAAAATTTTTATGGCTTTTGGTTTTCCACGTTCTGAACCGCTTCTGATTTGCTAACATAATATTGGTAATGATCAACATTATTTTCAATCCCAGAATTCCATCATCAGATCATAATAAAGATTTATGGGACCAACACAAAACAATCATTCACAAATAAAATTCAAATTCATTCAATTCACAAGATATTACAAAAATATGGAGTCACATACAAAACCAACTAAGCATAGTCATAACATACAGAATTTCCACCACTTTCGACATTATAATAATGCAGAAAAAAGAAACCAGCGAGTTATCTTATTTATGCACTGATAATATTCACATTCCGCCAAAGCCTTTGAGCCTAAAATTACATTCAATGTTCGTTACTACCATCCCAAAGCACATTAAAACAAACAGACTTCAGAAAAACTCTCATTCCACGACAAAAAATAAACTACAATCATTCGGAACACAACAGCGTAAACTTCGGTATACAAACGCAATCTTACTTGTAATCTTCTTTGAAATCGCAATTCCATTTTCGGAAGCTTTAATAAATATTAGGGTATGAGGCGGCGAGTCCATGATACCGTATATTGTAACAATGCTTCCGAACGATCTCACGTGTTGAATCCAAGTGAGTTCTCTTATTAGACGACATTGTATGAGCTAGGGAAACTCGTAATCGGCTTCAACAGAATGAAACTGCTCGTTGCAACTATTATCTACTTCTGAGATGGTGCAAGTCTTGGGCAGAATATTATCCTGCTCAAATGAAACAAAATAACAAACCTTGGTAACAATTTTTTGTGTAAAGGTACCCGTTCTCTGGAAGATATCGTTAGAGGAGTTCAAGTCATTAAATCACTTGGTTACCCCAGGTCTGCAAATTACAGTTTAATGACACGACATTACGGATGGCAACATTTTTATCATGACTAGATATCCAGGGAATACAGTCATATAGACCACATAATCAGAAGAAGCTGGGACTACGTAAATTGATGTACAAGAAACAGTATACCTAATCATAAACACCAATATTTGGCGTTCGACGTATGAAATGTTCTTAAAGGAAAAATCCCAGGACACAACTTTTGTGAAAATAATATATATCTATAAATATGTTTTGTGTTCTTGTGACACTGGTAAGAAACTAGTTTCCCGAAGGTTAAAGATTTAGAATAAAGAGAAAACAGACAATAAACACTCTTATGTATATTCAAGGCCAAAAATACCGATGCTGCCAAAGCTAAAATCTATAGGAAAATCATAATAGAAGATTTTTCCATAACACAGATCCGATCCTGACCATACCTATTGGCTTAGATCATGGCGCCGCGTTCCACCATTATGCCAATGATCCGGATAGCGAACCGGCTTTTAACATCTAGGATTATAGCTCCTACTGTTTAATGAGCATATGTTACGGCAACACTACTATGCTGCTAATTGAAGCGGATTTGTTTTATTTATGAAGTTATTAATCTAGTAAGTGCCTAATTGTGGCTCGTGTGGTGCTGCAACGTGGGTAGAAGTTAGTCTTTTAGAACTCAAATAACAGGTTAGTAGTTTGCTTTTTTGGAAGTGGACTAAACATAAGCTTTGGTTTTGGCCAGAATAAACATCATCTGGACGCAAATGGGCTTTTGGCAAGGCTCATATTACGGATGACCGAAAGTTTCTGGAGTGGCGATGCGATGTTGCAATAAAATTATCGAATTCTATCTGTCGTTATCTTGTTTCAAACGAAAACGCACGGTGTGGGTCAATTTTTATGCACGCACCCGCGGCCTATGAACCCAATCACATGAGTTAACCGTTTTTTTTGTGATTAACTTTAAAAACAATAATTATGTTACTGAATTCAAATAATACTAATTAAATCTATATAAATATAAAACAAAAGGTCATTTACTCACTCATCACGAAATATCGAAAACCGCTTGACGTACAACGATGAAATTTTGCAGAAAGGTTTCTCAAGTAACGTAAATGAGCACAAAGAAAGGATTTTTGAAAATGCCATCCCTAAGAGGGTAAAAAAGGAGTTGAAAGTTTTTATGGAAAATCTAGTTACTAACTACTACTACTACTAGTCGACTAATATTCTTAAAAGTTGGCACAAATAGTAATCTATGTAAATGATAAATGATGACATTATTAGTTTATCGAAACTACCCCCAAAAGAAAATTTAGGGGATGTTGAAGTTTGTATCATAGAATCTTATTTCTTGTGTTAATAAACTTGAAACTTGGCACAAATACTAAACTAAATAAACAATAAAGGTTTTTATTATTCGTTTTTCGAAACTACCCCCAAAAGACGATTGAAGGGGTTTAAAAGATTTTTTGAAGAATCTTATTTCTTGGGTTATTAAACATGAATGCTGGGTCTAAAGTAACCTAACATGAGGGAGGTAACGGGAGCTGAGTTCGCTCAATTTGCTCGCTCACTTCAGCTCCCGTCATCTCATTCGAACCTAACCTATCCGTGTCGGGTGCCCTAAGCTCACTTCGTTGTACCCTTTTTTCAGGAACGAGTGTAGTTTGAAATTAATCTCAAATACTAAGATTTGCAATCCCTTGAAGCTTGGGAACAAGTCAAACTTCCTTGTCAACTCAATAAAAAATACAGCGGTTTGGGTAAATCCCGCATTATTTCACAAGTAAAGGGAATATCCGAAAACTGTGAATAACTAGTTACTTAACAAAAGTAGTATTTTTGCGATTAAAACTTACACGTATTTGCAGTTGATAAACTGACTGCGACATACCTATGTCGAAGTACGGTGATAAAAGTTCTCAAACAACAAAGTAAATTTGTCACCCAATTCATTTTATCTCTTCGTTAAAAACAAGTTCACCACGTATCTTTTCGCGAAATTATTAGAATACGAGTATTTGGGAAAAAAATACTATAAATAAAATAATTATGTATCTTATGTCCCTTGGACTCAATATTGTTTGAAAAATATCGTCTTTATTGCACGCTCATTAGGGCTCCGTACCCAAAGGGTAAAAACGGGACCCTATTACTAAGACTCCGCGGTCCGTCTGTCTGTCTGTCACCAGGCTGTATCTCATGAACCGTGATAGCTATACAGTTGAAATTTTCAAAGATGATGTATTTCTATTGCCGCTATAACAACAAAAACTAAAAGAATAAAATAAATATTTAAGTAGGGCTCCCATACAACAAACGTGATTTTTGTGCCGTTTTTCGCAATAATTGTAAGGAACCCTTCGTGCGCGAGTCGGACTCGCACTTTGCCGGTTTTTTGTAAGATGATGCCATTTTCTCACGGGAATGGACTTAGCACCTGTGATCAAACCTGGATCTAACTAAACACCACAGAGCCTCTAGCTACAGTACAGGCACTACCTACCACCCAACATAAATACTACGTTAAGTGACAACACCTTCGGGATCGCTAAATCTTTGCGTTTGGGTGCTCCTAGCGGAGCTCCACATCGTTGTCAATATGGTAAAGCAGTCGACCGCCTCGGACATCATGCCCTATACTGCAATAGGAGCGCTGGTCGGATAGCACGGCATGCATTAATGACATCATACTACGGGCTTTTGTCACCTCCGGGGTGCCAGCTGTTTTAGAACCCAATGTTTTGGCATGCTACAATGGGAAGAGGCCAGACGAGATGACCACACACTTGGAAGTTAGGTAGGCCTTTGGTGTGTAATGCAACATGTGTCGATACTCTTGCGCCAACCAATCTTCTAAGCACGGTGGGCTGTACCTGGGGGCTGCTGCTGGTGCAGAAAACTCAAACAGTGCAAAGACAACAAGTTATTGGAAGTCATATAATTGAGCCGTTTGAGGTTGAATCATTAGATCCATGGGGTCCGAGTGCTCAACAAATTTTTCGGGCTTTAAGCGGAAAGTCGACTCTTCACGTGACCAGAGAGCTGGGCTTTTCTTCAGCCAGAGAATCAGCATTGCCATCCAACGTGGCAATGCTGCCAGCGTTCTGGCCACTTTTCCCTTTGACAACGATTTGGATGATTTTTTGACGCCCAAAGAGCCCTCTCTTTTTTATACACTTTCATAGTTTTTATTTAAGTATATTTATAGGTAGTTAGGACGATCTGGTTAAGGCTGCGAGGGTCCGGTGGATGCAAAACGCACAAGACCGATCAGTGTGGCGACGCTTGGGGAAGGCCTATGTCCAGCAGTGGATGTCTTTCAGCTGAAATGATGATTATAATAGGTTAAATACCTTGGTCATTTTAATATTTTATACTATTAAGTACTGTTTGTAGGTAGTAATTTAAAAAAAACACCACAGGTCATGCAAACTAACCGCCATTATTGGCAATAAAATGTCTCCAAATGAATACGATGGTGTTGAAATTCTTTTACTTTCTTACATCATCGAAACAAACCTATTATTATTTCAAAAGATTGTTTATAAAAATAGGGGCTTTTTCACCATTTAATAACAACAAATATAACGTTTAAATTATCACGTGCGTTCCGTAATTATCATAACAAGTTGTTCCGTATGTTATAGCGGGTTCGGTAAATCCTATAGCGGACTGGCGCTTGCTCGCCATTTTGTTTGAAAAGAGTATTTTCACCAATTAAAGAGTCCAATAATTTTTGGCAATACCTAATTGTTTAAAGAGAATTTGTCAACCTCTTTCATGGGGTCAAAAACATTTGTTTTCCGAATTCACTTATGCAATTAGTCTGCAGCACCTTAATTGCGTAGCTTTAGAAAATGGCTCACGCGTGCTTTGATTGCATTAATTGATTCATATGTTCAAAAATCCGTCTACTGGACAGCATAAAACACGCAACTATTGTGTTGTCAAAATGAAAGAAAGCGCGTATGCTTCTTGCTGTCAAAAAATTTAGGCAATTAGGTTGGAGTTCTTCTTAATCGTGGTAAATCTCCTTACAATACACGGAACGTCGAAGTCAATGAATCTGCCAAGCCTTTTCTCCTACCCCAACGTCGCAGCCCCAGCCGTCCCCAACATAGTTGGGCTTACAGTCTAATCTGATGAAGCTGAATCCCAGTATTTTACATGAAGCGCCGAATGCCAGCATTTTACATGGAGCGCCGAATGCCAAATATTTTTGTTCTGTATGAATGCAAACTCACTCAATCACTCTGCTACTAACATACGTATGTACTGAGGCCAAAGACCTTATACTTCTTACTACTAGACTGTGCACTATGGCACAAAAACCGGTCCGAGCGAGAGGGCTCCCTTTGGTAGTGTGTCTCTTTCTAATGAGGTGACCATGATCAAACAGAACACGGGACAAATTGATTGTAAAAACGATAATTTAAGTATTCCGATATGTTGATGCTACCTAACTGCGCTACCTAAACCTACCTAATTTAAAGTAAATAAAATAAAATAAAAAATTGTATCTACGTCACTAACCGTATGGTGTCGGGAGTAAAGAATCTCACCATCCCATGTGTGCCCGTGGGTGTCGTAAGAGGCGACTAAGGGAAAAACCAGTGAATGGGCAGCAGCGTTCTCTGTGCATTTGTAACAACCATACTGCGATCGCCAACCCGCCTGCAAAGCACTCCCCATGAATAGCACAAATAAAACATAGCCCCTAGTGCCCGGCAGTTTGCCTATCAACGACTACGGTAGCGGTCGAGGTTGCAGTATGGCAACGGATGCTAAGAATCCGGGACGAGATCCGGCTATCCCAACAAAAACCGACGACTGGACCTGGCAACGTACAACACGCGCACACTCCGGACCGACGAAAATATCACCGAACTCGAAGGGGAATTGAGCAGTTTACGATGGAGTATTAAAGTGTTATCTGAAGTTAGAAGAGAGGGGGAGGACTCAATAATCCTCAAATCCCAAGCCTCTTCAAGTTTAATTCTTCAAGACTATCATATAGATTGGAACAAAAAGCTCTCTGATCCTACTCTGAATCTCATGAAGGTGAGGCGTTAGATGATCCTGCAGTCTACTGACGGTGCTTTGAAATACCGGCAGCTAAATATACCTCAAAGGATCTCTATGATTTCACATATTGTCCAGTTGCGTAGACAGTTGAGAAATAAAACTACACCAATTGTATTCGACTAGGAATCAATTTTCAAATAATATTAACAGCCGCTGAATTTCACTCGAACAAAGTCCGCCAAAAAATCCGCAAACCACCATCCTACATTTAGTATTACCAGGCCCAAACATTTAAAAGTATTACCCTTACTCAGTATTAATGAATATTTTTAAAAATACAACGAATTGATTAAATATAGGAACTGTAGAAATATATATATATTTTTCTAGAAATATTTAAATACGTGTCAAAGTCTATGAATTGTTCGTTTTGGTATAACATAAAAAAAATATAAAATGTTCTACCATTTCTACCAAACCCAATGATTAGTTGAGCTAGCAAGAGGTCAGACAAGGACACACTACCAGCGGAAACCCTCTCGCCAGGACCACTTTTGGTTAGCTACCGCTTATAAGGAAATAGCTAACCTAGGTGTATGATGATAGGTTTCATTTTAGCTTAACAAAAATTTTTGGTACACAGTCTAGTAGTAAGAAATACGTATAAGGTCTTTGACTAAGGCACATCTAACTGTCAACGCCATATTTCAATTTTTAGAAAGAAATGAAAGCTAGCCTTACCAAAATTGTTAGCTTTGACGAAATTTTCGAGAATTTGACACACACGAAGCACAACACTCAAAAAACATAATTCAAATCATAAAACATCCCTCATAACAAAATATTGAACATGTTAACTAATTACACAGCACTATTACACTATACATATTTATCACAAAGCTTTAAAATTACTCAAACACAATACACATTTTGATCAACAGGATTTGACACAAGTTCTATTTAACATGATTGTAAAAGCTTTGCAAATGTACTAATAATAATTTAATGTACAATATTTCATAAAACGGTGTAAACGGCCCGGTTTTCATATAACAAGGTAGTTAAGTTTGTTAGTAAAAGTGTTATGGATACGAGGTGAAAGACAAGAAATCCTGAGTCCTGGTCCTGTCATATATTATATTATCTGTGCCCCTGTTAATCTTCACGCTATCATTCACTTTGTTTTCTTTCCCTTTATTATGTAATTTTGTCGCTGAAAATATTTCCTATTTTTTAACCGGTTTTCCAAAAAGGAGGAGGTTCTATATTCGACTCTATTTTTGTTTTCTTTTTTTTTACTTTTTTGTTTGAAAGAGTATGTTTCGACATTGGTACTTTTTAATTTCGTGAATTTCTGATGAAGAACTTCGGAGATATACAACAAAACTCTTCAATGAATAACGGCAAATCTCTTTGTTTATACCATTTAATTGCATATCATCACCCCAGTACGCTCTAAAGGGGTACGCAGATGTGTACAGTTCACCCTTAATTCTGCCGGTTATGTTCAGTTTCATGATATTCGGGTAATCTATTCTAGGTTTATCATTAAAGGTACCTACCTTACTAAACTACTTGCCTATTAGGTAAGTACAACTGAAAGGTAAACTACAATAAATCTTTTTTACAAAAAAATACTACCGGCTTCCAAATAAGAAAACTACAAAGTGAAAAATAACTTTATTTTTGGCAATCGGTGTCCATAATGCAAAAAATATGGTACCTACCACTGACACCGACTCAGAACCAGAACCTCAGCGAGGCAGCTATTAACTTTAATAATGTAAATAATGTTACGCCTTGCATTTCTATAAACGTCATTAAAGATATAATTTCTTTAATTAATTCAGAGAAGCCGCCATTGAGTTTAAGTTCTATATTCACATGTCGAATGAAAACAGAACTTAAACTCGAAGAAGCTCGAATTATATTCTCATGAACTTTTTCTCTGTATTTATAAGAATAAACGGAAGCGCTTTGATTTGATGCGGGCGCACGCTAAGCTATTTTACTTGATGTTTTATTGGACCACATCCATCGCCTTGATGCAGTCATGTTTTCTATTTTAAATCGAACGATATAAAAATATCACAACAGTTTTCTTTTAAAAGCCTTTTGGAGAGGTATTTTCATACTGCTAATTGAAAATTCTATCAAATTTTATAGTGCGTTTTACTTGACTGAGAAACGTATATTCGTTTATTATTGAAGTTGTTTTAAGACTATAATACGAGTATTGCTAAGCCGCTTTATGGAGGGATCAAGCCATAAGCGATAGGATTCAATTACCATTAAAATGACTTCGGTCCCAACCGAGCAATTTTTCATCTGCCTACGTTACTCGTTCGATTCTCTTTTCATGAATTTAAACGAAGCAGCAACAAGTAGTTGCAGCCATTCAGTTTTGAATATTTTTCAATCAGTACTGGCCGAAATTGATAGTTGATTAATCTGGATTGAATGACGAGAAGCGAACAAAGTACCCAGAAGTGAGGTGACACTTGATCTGATAAAACCGTGAAAATGTCAGAAACATTAAGTGGAACAACACAACTATGATCGAATCTTAGTAAGCTAAAGTAAATAATTGAAACTCAATCATCATCATTTCAGCCTAAACACGTCTTCCACTGTATTCAGGCCTCTCCCAACCATCGCCACAACGACAGGCCCTGTGCTTCTCCCTCTAGAACTGAAAGGCACATCATAAGATTCTGAAATAAGAACACACCATTACGTACTGCAACCATTCCTAAATTCAAGCCATCATTCCAAGAAAACCATAAACCGACCAAATAACGAAAATACATGGGTACCAACACAAACAAAATATAATTTACCAACAAACGTAATATATCCTGATTCCAGTGCGAGTTTGTTCTAAATCCGTCGCATTGATCCAGGCGATACTTATCCTGTACATTATGGAATGGCCGTTAGGTAGAACACAAATCTTGAAGTCGATTACCATAAACAACGATAAAGCTAAGATATTTGAATAAAGAAAACAGAGTAATAACATAATTCGCTATCCGGATCATTGGCATAATGGTGGAACGCGGCGCCATGATCTAAGCCAATAGGTATGGTCAGGATCGGATCTGTGTTATGGAAAAATCTTCTATTATGATTTTCCTATAGATTTTAGCTTTGGCAGCATCGGTATTTTTGGCCTTGAATATACATAAGAGTGTTTATTGTCTGTTTTCTCTTTATTCTAAATCTTTAACCTTCGGGAAACTAGTTTCTTACCAGTGTCACAAGAACACAAAACATATTTATAGATATATATTATTTTCACAAAAGTTGTGTCCTGGGATTTTTCCTTTAAGAACATTTCATACGTCGAACGCCAAATATTGGTGTTTATGATTAGGTATACTGTTTCTTGTACATCAATTTACGTAGTCCCAGCTTCTTCTGATTATGTGGTCTATATGACTGTATTCCCTGGATATCTAGTCATGATAAAAATGTTGCCATCCGTAATGTCGTGTCATTAAACTGTAATTTGCAGACCTGGGGTAACCAAGTGATTTAATGACTTGAACTCCTCTAACGATATCTTCCAGAGAACGGGTACCTTTACACAAAAAATTGTTACCAAGGTTTGTTATTTTGTTTCATTTGAGCAGGATAATATTCTGCCCAAGACTTGCACCATCTCAGAAGTAGATAATAGTTGCAACGAGCAGTTTCATTCTGTTGAAGCCGATTACGAGTTTCCCTAGCTCATACAATGTCGTCTAATAAGAGAACTCACTTGGATTCAACACGTGAGATCGTTCGGAAGCATTGTTACAATATACGGTATCATGGACTCGCCGCCTCATACCCTAATATTTATTAAAGCTTCCGAAAATGGAATTGCGATTTCAAAGAAGATTACAAGTAAGATTGCGTTTGTATACCGAAGTTTACGCTGTTGTGTTCCGAATGATTGTAGTTTATTTTTTGTCGTGGAATGAGAGTTTTTCTGAAGTCTGTTTGTTTTAATGTGCTTTGGGATGGTAGTAACGAACATTGAATGTAATTTTAGGCTCAAAGGCTTTGGCGGAATGTGAATATTATCAGTGCATAAATAAGATAACTCGCTGGTTTCTTTTTTCTGCATTATTATAATGTCGAAAGTGGTGGAAATTCTGTATGTTATGACTATGCTTAGTTGGTTTTGTATGTGACTCCATATTTTTGTAATATCTTGTGAATTGAATGAATTTGAATTTTATTTGTGAATGATTGTTTTGTGTTGGTCCCATAAATCTTTATTATGATCTGATGATGGAATTCTGGGATTGAAAATAATGTTGATCATTACCAATATTATGTTAGCAAATCAGAAGCGGTTCAGAACGTGGAAAACCAAAAGCCATAAAAAATTTAATGATTGCAAATTATTAGTTAATATTTATTTTCTTTGTCCAAGACAATTTCCAAACTAATTATTTTAACATAAAAGCCCCTCTACAATACGCTGAGCACTTTATTTATTAACTTACTTCACTTTTATTAAGAAACAACACCCTTTTTTTATCTTTTATAGTATCGCGCTTGACCACTATCTCACCTGATAGTAAGCGATGATGTGGTCGATGGTGGAGCACGCTTGCCTAGAAGTAACCTATTCACTCTTGACTTAAAGACCCCTAGATTGTAGCTATCGGGAAACACAGACTCCGGCAGGGAATTCCACTCCTTAGCTGTACGCATAATAAAAGTATTCCCAAAACGTTTAGTGCGTATGGGTGGGATGTCCACCATATATCGATGACGCATCGCCGTACGTCTGGTAGTCCGATGATGGAACGGGCTGGGTGGAATTAAATCATGCAATTCCATCGCACACTCTCCGAAATGTAACCGATAAAAAACCGACAAGCTGGCAACTCGGCGACGACTCGGCTGCAAGTAAACCCTAGGTTTACTTGCAGCGCCTTTCCACTTAGCTGAAGTCAAACTCTATTGGTGTTGAGCTTTCATACCTCCCCTGTTGAGCTGCTTATGCCAAGTAATTCGTTCTCTCTATATAAACTGGGCGGACAGTTATTACAAGCTCTTAATATCGTGTTCTGAAGTTTGCACTTTGAATTAGCTTTGTTTGAATAGGAACGTTATAGAAATTGTTTTGTCAGTTATAGATGGGTTGGAAAAATTATCATGGCTTGTAAGGCTGTCAATTGGTCTTGTAATATTGCAAGCGAGACAACTCAGTGAGAGGTCTTGGATTCGATGCTTGAGTCGGGTAGTGTTAAGGGTTTTCTTTTCGATTTGGCCGTTTTGGCCGGTTGACCTAAGTAATTCGTTCGCTCTATATAAACAGAGTGGGCATTTATTACAAACTCTTAATATCGTGTTCTGCAGTTTGTGCTTAGAATTAGCTTTGTTGGAATAGGTACGTTATATAATTTGTTTTGTCAGTTATGTAATTGGGTTGGATAAATTATTATGGCTTGTAAGGATTGGTCTAGTATTATTGCAAACATCACAACTGAGTGATTTGAAACTGGGATCAGGCATTAGTGGTTCACGCGTGCCTCTAAGAGGTGTTAGCAGAAACTGACGGGGTCCGTTAGGGCCGATGCCTGTCTGGGTCACGGATAATTTTTTAAGAGTGTTATCGCGGCTATGGTACAAGAAATTGAAGGAAATGTGGTGAGTTTTAGTCAGTTAAAGTCTGACACGCCCTCCAGCTTCACCTAGAGCGAGAAGTAATTGGATGATTTGCCACTACAAAAAAATACTTGCATTGCTATTTTATATCGGACATTTCCATTAAGAAATTCTCAGTAGATGACCGAATCTTCTTGACGCATCGCCTTAGATGCACAACCGCTATGGTATGAAGAAGAAGACTCAACTTATGATGATATATTACTCTCTGCACTAACAATTTCACCCAACACGTGCAGAGAGCCTACTTTTCTTTTTAAAGTTTTATTCATACGGGTTTTATCAGCTTATCTTACTAGATTCAAAAATGTCAAAGACGACGGTTGAATTTTTAATACCGAAGTCATTCATTATGCTTGTCATGATGAATGACTTCAGTATTAAAAAGGCGCTACTTCGATATTTCGGCTCTATTTCGAATAAAAAACCATTACTAACAATAGATACGATAGTCTGGCCTGGTAATGGGATCCCTTTTTTTCGCATATTGTTCTTTTTCCTAATATACTTTGGCATAACTGTTTTGGCATAATTTGTTTTGCCATAATAATTCTTTGCCATATTTTTTTCGGCACACTGTTTATGTTGGCATAATTATCTACAAGCCTAATTTATTTTGGCATAATTTTAATTCGCATAATGATACTAGCCCTAATGACTATTAGCATTATAGTATTAAAACATAAAAATGAATAGGAGTAACGAAAATAAATTTAAGTTATTTTTACGTATGTTTTATTTTGATGTTTCATGTAAATGATTTATTATATATAATATTATATAACTGTCATGCATTATAAATTATTAATTAATTAATTAATAGTCATGTATCTGACAAAAATCACTTTTTGACAAGGCAGGCGTGTTTTAATTGTTTTAACTGTAGGTGTGTAGTTTTAGCAATTGCTTGTAAATATGCAAGTTTCGAAGTATATTTTTTTTACCTGATAAAAATATCCTGGCTCCCTGGTTATCAAGAAGCTACCTAACAGAAAGGAGCGTCCGCAAAATAGCGCGAGTGACGACATTTTTGACAGAAAACGAGAGACAATAAAAAATGCGAGCGCGAGCGCGACGTGCTCAGCAAGGAGCCAGAAAAAAAACATATAATCATAGAATGAGAATTAATTAATTATATTGTATAAAAATGTTTATTAGTTTCTAACATTTTAGGAATTATTTATTATGCGTATTTGTTATGTTTAAAAAAATATGTTTTAATATCATTATGCGTAAAAAAAATTATGCATTAGAATGTTATGCTTAAACAATATTATTGGTAGCGCCATCTCTTGTAAATGTCATAAATCAATGACCGAAAACACATAGACAAACGCATTTGAGATTTCGCGGGCAATCGATATCCTAATTATCTCGTTCCTTCCTCATTCCTTTTCCCTTTATGTACGCCTTAATGACAGGTCGCCAGAACGAACCGAAACTTCAACGTGAACGGGCCTCGTATCTCAACCGCCAGCTTGCCAAGCCACAAGGCTGGAGACTGATGCATCTAATTAGTTAGATTGCTGAGAACCTTGTGAACCGTGTCTATTAACCCGCCTCGCGGATATAAAACAATTGTGTGAAGAGTGGATCCTGAAGGTCGCCATTTTGGAGTTGAAGGACACCAGCTCGCTGCCACACGTGGGCTGGCATCGACCACTACAAGGTAAGGCGTACTACTTCCCTCATTTCCATACTAGATCGCCCGAATTGATCCGTATTTTCCCGCTTATTTTCAACGCACTAATGCCAGAACTCTTCAAATACAGTCCACTTCTCATAATAGACACAAGGATGAAGAGGTTTCTCAAACCGCTTTGACATTTTTGGTCCTTCGAGCCGGATATATTACTATAATATATCCATTTTCCTTTATTTTTTACGTAGGTATCAATCATAAATTCCTACTAGGGTCGTGGCACCTAGTAGGAATTCTAAGCCTACCCACATAATCAAGTTGTAAACCGCCGCTATAGCAGGTTCATAATTACGTATCTGCTGTTATTAAAAATAATTCTTATTTAAAACTAACTTGTCGTATTGTAAATTTCCATATTTCAAGCGTCTTTTAGTTTAACCGCCCTTATAGGAATCACCTACCTCCAATTATAAATTGTTAGGAATAAGTTACTTTCCGAATACCGCGGGGTAGACATTCATTCTATAAGAGAAAAATAAAATAGGTGTACTACTTGTAGGTACCTACGCAGTATAAATATCATAACTTTACCGAATACGTTTCGACGATTGCGGGCTATAAGTTGCATATTTATACCTATTCATTTATCTTAAACAATATTCATACTTAACAATAAAACTGGCTAGGATAGTAATGCTATTAACATTTTGTACTATCTAATTACTTTGGTTAGTGGGTACTACGAAAAAACTTATTTCGTTATTACGCAAATATTGCGAAACCCGTTGTCACAATACAGTTACACTCAGTAGTATTACTTTTCTACATATAGTTGTTCGTTTAAATAATTACCGTACATTGTTTTGTTTGTGTGGTTATTTGTAACTACATTACATAACAATGCAGCGTGATGCGAAAGCAATCGCTTCTTCGGAAGATCAACAGTTAGTGATTTTAGAAGCTAAGCGTAATATACTTTTCGAGCGTATTCAGTCAATTTATGATCGCTCTAAAGTCGCTAATACTTCCGAATCGGTGAGAGAAGGCTTTCTCAGTTCTTGTCTAACAATAGATGATATTCGAACGGACTTTCATAAATTATTGGATGATTATAATGCTAGGTTACTGGCTGTATATCCCGATGCGAGGCCTAGCTATTAAGCCTACGCCTCATTCGAGGATATGTATTGTTCCGTGAAACGTGTGATGTCTCAATTGGAAGATAAACCGTCCGGGAGGCACAGTATGAGTGATTCCGCAACACGTAGACCAAGGTTGCCGCCAATCGAACTCATGTCGTTCGACGGTGATATACGAAAATAAGTCGCTGACGGATGCAGACAGGTTGTACTATTTAATAGGTAAGCTGTCACCGAAGGCACAGTCTGTGTTCGCGGAAGTCACACCGTTTGCTGAGAATTACCAAGTCATATACCAGGCACTTCTCGATAGGTACCAGGATATTCGTGTCCTCGCGTCTACCTATTTGGATCAAGCTTTGAATCTTAAATTGTCCGGTCCCACGTCTGTTTCGAATTACCAGCTATTTGTGGACAAGATCATCATCGCAATTAATTCCCTAAAGAATCTAAAATTAGTTGACCTTCTGGATTTCATTTTATTGCACCTCGCAATAAAAAAGTTTGACACTGAAACTATTCGCGTTTTCGAGATGGCAGAACGTAATCGTAAGATTCCCACTCTAGATAGTTTTGTCACCTTCATCAATGATCAGTGTCGGATATTCCTTAATACCCAACCACCCTTAGTTAACAATAATAAGCCTAATAGTTCAGACAATTCACATAAGTCGAATAAATCGCGTAGTTTTAATAATAAAATGACCGCCCCTAATCCACAATCCTATGTAGCTTGCTCTGAGTCAAATAATTCAAACAAGTGTCTGTGCGATGCATATATCCATGAACACTTATATAAATGTCCCGCTTTTGATAATTTGGCTCCGACAGCTCGTTTCAAATGTGTGAAAGACAACAATGCTTGTGTCAATTGTTTGAGTATTAAACATAAAACGGTTAACTGTTCTTCTAAATTAAAGTGTCGCATATGTAATCAACGTCATCATACATTGTTACATTTTAATAAAAACCCGCAATTATCAACTGTAGCGACGTCACAGCCGAATCCGGTCCCAACGCCTATGCCGACTGTACCTTCTATTACCTCACAATCTGAGGTATCGTTGTGTATGACCTCTGTCGCTGGCGCCGCTCGATCGCGTTCGATTGACACTCGGTGCGTTGCGGCGTCGCCATCCGTCGGCGAGAGATAGCCCGCAATGTACGGCGTACGCAACCGTTCTGCTCGCTACTGCTCAAGTCGTAATTTACGATGTAAATGATAAGCCACACATAATACGTTGTTTACTAGATAGCGCTTCACAAAGTAATTTTATTACTTCTGAATGTTTTAAGCGTCTAGGACTTTGGAAGAACTTTCATACTTCTAATTTAATAGTTAAAGGAATCGGTGGGTCGGAAAAACCAGTGAAAGGTTCCGTAGATTTTAAATTATATTCTCGTTTTAGAAGTGATATTAATTTTAACGTTCCTTCGCTTATTGTTGAACGTATAACGGAGACATTGCCGACCGCTCTCGTCGATGTCTCTAAACTTACACATCTCAAAACATTACCGCTCGCAGATTCGAAGTTTGCGGAGCCGAGCGGTATCGATGTTTTGATTGGTGCTGCTATATTCCCGCGCTTGCTTTTGCCTAACATAGTGCATAGCGAGCAATATAATATACCTGCCGCTATTGAAACTGTGTTGGGGTATGTGGTTATGGGTTCCGTACCTACGGCATATACTTCACACTGTACTAGTACAACTTCATGTTGTTCTGTTCTTCCAAACATTTGGCGGCAATCAGCAGACAGGGCTATTTGAAAGAGTCGAAAACGAATTATAATATTAAATAAATCACCCTGCAGATTGGGGCCTGCATGTAGAATATCATTGATCGACTGTCCCGATGTAGTTTGATTACTAGCGTCTGAAACCACGCGAAGTTTAGTGGAAGTTTTATCTTCGCGAACGACATCGTGATGCGGAATGTAATATGACAGATTAGAAACGTTGTCATCTTTTAAAACCGGACTCAAATATCCCTTATTTATGTAGTCCCGCATGACGTCATTGTAAGCGCTGCATAACCCTAAGGACGCATCAAGTTTGCGCTCCAAACAATGAAAACGCCTAAGTGCGGCAGCGTATGAGTCGCCTAGCGAATAATGGTCGTCGCAAAATGGCAGCGTCCTCCTCTGCGGCCCCACCGCGTCCGCCATCAAACGGTGGCAACCCGTCCAGGCCGCGGAAGTAAGGGAGAGCGGCGCAACGCAATACCGGCTCTGCTCTCCCGCCACGGCCTCCAAATGGAGATCTCTAACACCAAGATTTTCTAGCTTCCTTATCAAAAAAGGGACAGAGATTGTGTCGAATGTCTTTGCCAAATCTAAAAATATCTCGATTGTTTTCTTTTTATCATCAAGATTATTCAGTTGTAATTTGAAAACTCAAATACCGCATCAGCTGTGGATCGATTTGCCCTAAAACCAAATTGTGCTGAAAGGAGATTTTTAGTTGCCAGATATTTAACTACTTATTTATAAAACGTTCTAAAATGTTTGAAAGAATTGGGCGAATAGAACTTGTTCTATAATTATTGACATAGTCCCTGTCTCCAGTCTTATAAATCGCATTCTTGTAGACCCTAGGGAAAACTCCAGTAGAAAGTGACAAGTTGCAAATGTACAATATCGGAGATATTAGGACATTCCTGTTTACCTTTAAGATTTCACTAGATATCATATCTAGGCCAATAGAGCCATCACTTTTTAACCTATTAATAGTGTCCCAATCTTATCCTCATCAGAAGATGAAAGAGCAAAAGAATTACAACATGAATTGCTTGTGGTATGTGGTATTCTCAGCTAAAGTTTTGCCTACATTTGCAAAGTAAAGATTTACATCATTTGCTGACTTTTAAGAATTGTTGGTACATATTAATTTTAATGGGGCTAATTTAGGTTTCTTTAGCAGTTTCCCAAAGATTTTTGCTGTTGATATATACTCGTATGTCTCATAGTTATTGTTCGATTTTCTAAGAGGGATGTACAAAAGTTTCTGTGTCGTTTGTAGGTAGTTTTTAATCTCTCATCATTGTGTACTTTTTTAATTTCTTATACAGGGTTTCACGTTTTATAATGCATTTTAAGACACCCGGAGCAAACAACAGTTTAGGATTTTCGTTCACCTTGAAGTTTTGATATTTAGAATTTCCCATAATAGCAGTATAGAGAATTTTATTGAGGAAGGCAGCAGCAGAATAGGTTATTGTTATTTTTATTCATTCGCTATTTTGGCTGGATGAAAACAGGCACCCGTTGGATGACAACATGGCGCTGTGGGACAGTATTATTTCAACAAACAAACACTGAAATAATATTTTCATCCCGCCAAAAATAGCCAATTAGAGGTAGGCAAAATCAAACTAAAGTGTACAAGACTTTACTGCTTAAAACTCCTAATGATTACAAATTGAACTCACAGATAAATTAGTAGAATCCATCTTATATATTTCTGACAAGTTATTAATCTGCTAACTTAAGCTCTGTCGGTAAGTTGGCCTAACTTATACATGCTGGCATTGCTTAGGTAGAAAATAAAGAATTAGACGATCGTATCTATTGTTAGTGATGTTTTTTTTCTTCGAAACAGAGCCAAAATATCGAAGTAGTGCTACCTTTTTATTAACACTGAAATCATTCATCATGCTTATAATTCAACCGTCGTCTTTGACATTTATGAATTTCCGAATCTAGAAAGCAAGCTGATAAAACCCGTATGAATAAAACTGTAGAAAGAAAGGTAGGCACTCTGCACGTGTTGGGTGAAATTATTAGTGCAGAGAATAATTTTAATTAATAAATAATGGCACGGTATAAATCATCATAAGTTCAGTCTTCTTCTGCATACCATCGCGCCTGTGCACCTAAGGCGATGCGCCAAGAAGATCGGGTGGCTATTAAACATTTCTTAATGAAAATTTCCGATATACAATAGCAATGCATTTTTTAATTTAGTTTTTCGGGGTGGAAAATCCTCCAATTACTTCTCGCTCCGGGTGAAACGTGAGGGTGTTTCAGACTTTAACTGATTGAAACCCCACCCCTTTTCCTTCAGTTGCTTGTGCCAGAGCCACGGTAACTCTCTCTTAAATTTAGCCGCGTCCCAGACAGGCATCGGCCATAGCGGTTTCTGCTAACATCTTTTAGAGGCACGCGTGGAACACGAATACCTGATCACAGTTTCGAATGACTCAGTTGTTACGCTTGCAGTATTACTAGACCAATTCTTACAAGCCATAAACATTTATCCAACCCATACATAACTGACAAAACAAATTATATAACGTACCTATTCCAACAAAGCTACTTCAAAGTGCAAACTTCAGAACACGATATTAAGAGCTTGTAATAACTGTTCGCCCAGTTTATAAAGAGAGAACGAATTACTTAGAACAAGCAGTTCAATAGGGGAGGTATGATTGCTCAACATCAATGAAGTTTGACTGCAGCTAAGTGGAAAGGCGCTGCAAGTAAACCCGGGGTGTCATTTCTTAATACAAGTGAAGTAAGTTAATAAATAAAGTGCTCAGCGTACTGCAGAGGTGCTTTTATGTTAAAATAATTAGTTTGGAAATTGGCTTGGACGAAGAAATTAAATTTTAACGCATAATTTGCAATAATAAAATTATTGATTGAGTTTGGCTTACCAAGTTCTGAACCGCTTCTGATTTGATAACATAATGACGGTAATGAATAACATTATTTTCAAGCCCAGAATCAGATCATAACAAAGATTTAGGGGACCAACCCAAAAAAATGCTGCCCAAATAAAATTCACTGACAAGATATTACAAAAATATGGAGTAACATACAAAACAAACTAAGCATAGCTATAACTTACAGAATCTCCACCATATTTAACATTATAATAATGCGGTGCATAAACCTTATTTATGCACTGAAAATATTTACATTTCACCAACTCCTTTGAGCTTAAAATTACATTCAATGTTAGTTACTACCATCCCAAAGCACATTAAAACAAACAGACTTTAGAAAAACCCTCATTCCACGACAAAAAACAAACTACAAAAATTCAGAACACAACAGCGTAAACTTCGGTAATACAAGCGCAATCTTACTGGTAATCTTCTTTAAAATGGCAATTCCATTTTCGAAAGCTTTATTAAATATTAGGGTATGAGGCAGCGAGTTCATGATACCATATATTGGAACAATGTTTCCGAACGATCTCACGTGTTGAATCCAAGTGAGTTCTCTTATTGGACCACATTGTATGAGCTAGGTAAACTCGTAATCGGCTTCAACATAATGAAACTGCTGGTTGCAACTATTACCTACTTCTGAGGTAGTGCAAGTCTTGGGCAGAATATTATCCTTCTCAAATGGAACAAAATAGGAATACCTAGGTTACCTACTATATTTTATGTACAGATCCCTGTTCTCTGGTCGGTATCGTTAGGGGCTTACAAGTGATTAAATCACTTGGGGTAAATTAGCAAATTACAGCTTAATGACACGACATTACGGCTAGCATATATTTTTTACATTTCATTAGATACCTAGTGAATATAATCATGTAGACCACATAGGCAGAAGCTGGGACTATGTAAACCGATGTACTAGAAATAGTGGCATCATAAACACCAATATATGGCGTACGACGTAAGTAAAATGTTCTAAAATGAAAAATCTCTGGCCACATCTTTTGTGAAAATAGTATTTATAGATTTCTTAGTGTTCTTAAGACACGGGTAAGAAACTAGTTCTCCGAAGCCTAAAGATTAAGAATATAGAGACAACAAACAATAAACACCCTCATGTATATTCAAGGCCAAAAATACCAATGCTGCCAAAACTGAAATCTATATAGGAAAATCATAATGTTAGATTTTTCCCATAACTCAGATCCAATCCTGGCGAATTATGTTATAACTCTGTTTTCTTTATTCAAATATCTTAGCTTTATCGTTGTTTATGGTAATCGACTTCAAGATTTGTGCTCTACCTAATGGCCATTCCATAATGTACCTACAAGATAAATATGGCCTAGATCACAGCGACGGATTTAGAACAAACTCGCACTGGAATCAGGATATATTACGTTTGTTGGTACATTATATTTTATTTGTGTTGGTACACATGTATTTTCGTTATTTGGTCGGTTTATGGTTTTCATGGAATGTTGGCTTGAATTCAGTAATGGTTGCAGTACGTAGTGTTGTGTTCTTATTTCAAAATATTATGTTTTGCCTTTCAGTTCTGATGAAGAAGCTCAGGATCGGTCATTTTGGCGATGGTTGGGAGAGGCCTAAATACAACAGTGGACGTCTTTCGGCTGAAATGACGATTATTGTGTTAAAATTTATTACTTTAGCTTACTTAGATTCGACTATAGCTGTGTTGATCCGCTTAATGTTTCTTTTTGTCAGTAGTTGTGTTAACTAATTTTTACGATTTTATCAGATGAAGTGTCACCTCACTTCTGGGTACTTTGTTCGCTTCTCGTCATTCAATCCAGATTAATCAACTATCAATTTCGGCCAGTACTGATTGAAAAATATTCAAAACTGAATGACTGCAACTACTTGTTGCTGCTTCGTTTAAATTCATGAAAAAGAATCGAACGAGTAACGTAGGCAGATGAAAAATTGCTCGGTTGGGACCGAAGTCATTTTAATGGTAATTGAATCCTATCGCTTATGGCTTGATCCCTCTATAGAGCGGCTTAGCAAAACTCGTATTATAGTCTGAAAACGACTTCAATAATAGACGAATATACGTTTCTCAGTCAAGTAAAACGCACTATAAAATTTGATAGAATTTTCAATTAGCAGTATGAAAATACATCTCCAAAAGGCTTTTAAAAGGAAACTGTTGTGATATTTTTATATCGTTCGATTTAATAGTTAACCTGACTGCATCAAGGCGATGGATGTGGTCCAATTAAACATCAAATAAAAAAGCTTAGCGCGCGCCCGCCTCCGCCACGCTTTCGATTTGATGCGCTTCCTTTTATTCTTATAAATGCAGAGAAAAAGTTCATGAGAATATAATTCGAGCTTCTTCAAGTTTAAGTTCTGTAGAGAGAAAATAGAACTTAAACTCAATGGCAGCTTCTCTGAATTAATTAAAGAAATTATTTGTTTAATGAGTTAAAGCTATTCTTTCACGACGTTTATAGAAATGCAAGGTGTAACATTATTTACATTATTAAAGTTAATAGCTGCCTTGCTGAGGTTCTGGTTCTGAGTCGGTGTCTGTGGTAGGTACCATATTTGTTGAATTATGGACACCGATTTCTAAAAATAAAGTTATTTTTCACTTTGTAGTTTTTTTATTTGGAAGCCGGTAGTATTTTTTTTGTAAAATGAATTTTTATAGTTCACTTTTTAGTTGTACCTACCTAATAGGCAAGTAGGTTAGTAAGGTAGGTACCTATAATAATAAACCCAGAATAGATTACCCGAATATCATGAAACTGAACATAACCGGCGAAATGAGAGTGAACCAAGGTGAACTGTACACATCTGTGTACCCCTTTAGAGCGTACTGGGGTGATGATATGCAATTAAATGGTATAAACAAAGAGATTTGCCGTTATTCATTGAAGAGTTTTGTTGTATATCTCCGAAGTTCTTCATCAGAAATTCACCAAATTAAAATAGGACGAATGTCGGAACATACTCTTCAAACAAAAAAGTAAAAAAAAAGAAAACAAACATAGAGTCGAACATAGAACCTCCTCCTTTTTTGAAAACTGGTTAAAAATAGGAAATATTTTCAGCCACAAAATTACTTAATAAAGGGAAAGGGTAGGGAGGCAGATGATTATATTTTAGATAGATACTGTAAACTTCTGCGTAGTATGTTGCTGCTTATGGTATATTTGTAGACTGTGTACCAATTTGGTAACGGTATACCTAGACGCAGGTTAAGGTTGCGAGAATCAGCTGAATGGAAGCTGTCAATGAGGCGACCGAAGCTTAGGAGAGGCCTATGTTACAATTTATAATGGCCCTTACAATTTATAACGTTAGCGTTTGGATATTTATAACTATTTGTTTGATTTATTTTTATGCCGTAAGACTAAAGGTTTATCAGAGTATTGTAATATAATTAGTGTCATTGCTACTAATAGCTTGTTTTAATTATTATATTCAAGTTGATCTGGGTCTCTTGGTTCGTGCAGAAGGGTGAGACGAACAAGATGCGAGTTCAAATCCTGCGTCGAGGATATATTTTGTTTAGCTTTCAATGTATAATCTATTCGATAAGTATTTCTTGTGTTATTGTAAAGAACTATAGACCAGCACATTCTTCAAATATAAAAATTCTAAATTGATAATATTTTCGCCTAACTTGTAATAAGTAGATAGTTGAAAGACAGGGATAGGGATGTTATTAAGGTTAAGGGTGGGAAAATAAAAAATAACCGGGGCAATAAAGGAGCCAGTCTACGCACAATTGCAGTGACTACGCGCACACATTTTTTCGTTGCCTTATTAAATTGCAAAAAACACTCAAAAATAACATTAATTTTTATTTGCCGTGGTACATTGACCACATCATGGTTTCAAAACTTTCTCCTTAATTATGCTTCCACTTACTCCTCCTGTCAGCAACATGAACGAATTCTAAGGCTTTGATGCCCAACGAGGTTCGGATTGGGTCTGACCAATGTATAGGATTTCTTCCTCTCGTTCGTTTGCCTTCGACTTTACCAGTGACAATTACCTTCAGTAGGTTGTCATCAGGTTAGCGGGCGGTATGATCATAGAAGTCAAATATCTTGCAGTGACACACATTCGATCATCTTGGCCTTTTTCAAGTTTAAGTCCCTACAGTATCGAAATTTTCGTCCTGTTTGCCATCTACTACTACTCCAAAATGTGTTTGTTTATTGACAATATCTATTTGAGGACAGTATCAATTGGTCACATTGACATGGTCATGGACAATTAAATTCCGTAAGGTAAATTTTCTAACGTAGGAAGATTTGGTTACGTATTATAATATCTAAAGTTATTCTAACTATTTTCGATATCATTACGGTGAAAATACTAACCGTTTAAAATACCTAATGATTCACAGATTTTTGTAATAACTAATGAACGAAATACATAAACGAGAATTCACCTACGATTTATTCAGCTACATTTAATAAACCTAAAGTTGATTGAAGTAATGGACGATTCACCTACTGTTGATTTTTAATCAAAAACATGTTTCACATATACACTATTCAATGAGTTTTGTAATCACATTTTTTTATTTAGCATACTTATCAAACAGTAGAATTATTTTTAACGCATATTGTTTGATCGGTGAATTTTCCATGGTATTTTATTTCAACGAAAATGTAAAAATAGACGAAGGGATCGGTACAAAATTTGGGATTTGGGGCTCACCGACTCGGACAGGTTAGGTTAGAAGGGGATGGCTGGGTCGAGCGAGGATCCGTCGACATGATGTTGGGCGTCTTCCTCTGAAATATAATGAAAATAAGAAAGTTAAGAAAACACAAAAAAAAAACACCGAAACCCATTTGGATACACTTTACCCCCCCCCCCCCCTCTTTGCGTTTTTAATAAGTTCACAACGTTTGCAGCCATAATTAAATATTTACAATATCAATAACAATTTGCACTCAGTTTACTACAAAATGTGTAGGTTAACGTAGTGCGTAAAACATTGATATTGTAGTTACCTACCAACCACTTTAGAAATAGAACGAGCGCGCAGTAATAAACTGTGGGCGAGTCATCCATTAGGTATTTCATACGTAGTTGAAATATCCAATATCTTAAAAAAATCATTAGATGAATCGTTCGTTAGTGCAATTGATTTCAGTTTAATCAAAATTATGTAAGTAAAACAGTAGTTTAGTCGACCAATATGTGTTATGAACATATTATATGAATCAACCATAGGTATATCGGAAATAGTTAGATTAACTTTAGATATTATAATACGTAACCGAAGATTTAATAACCAACCTTTTAGTTTTGCTTGAATTAAGCACTAGGCCAGCATAGTGAAATCACCTTGTTAAAGCATCCAGGTCGAGTTGCAAGCGTTCACATGTTATTTGAGGATTTTTGTTAACTATAACAAGGCAAGTGTCATCCGCGAATTGATAGCATTTACTGTTTGTTATGCATTTACTCATATTATTTAAATTCCACAAAAATGCAAGGGAAGATATTGAAGAGTTCTGTTGTATATCTCCAAAGTTTTTATTTTATTTTTATCATTTTGAAGTCGGTTAAAAATAAGAATACAGTAGGTCATAACAGTGACAATAATACGGACAACAGATACTCTTACGTTAAGGAACGACAACCTGGCTGCTTGGCCCAGTCAACGGTCAATTTTAAAACTTAGATCGAGCGTACGGTACCACTCGCATAGCTCGCTCTTGTACCATGTACAGATCTCCATGTCTCATGTTACAGGCGCAGTGTTGGCATCTCCGCTGAATAAGGAGCTTGCTGATGCTTTCCAGTCACAGCTGACAAAGCTTGGTGTAAATGGGCACATTTTCTTAGGTACCCATGATCTGTTATCTAAAGGAGACTACGTCTCTGTAGAAATCGATACTACAATCGACAATGCCAGGAATTATCCAGTGATTAAAAATACAGTGATATCCATAACATAAATACTAAGAACAAACACAAATTTGTAGTACCTACAACAAGGCTTAAGAAAATAGGTGGCTCGTTTAGATGTCAATGTGTACGCTTTTATAATAAGCTTCCAAGCCACGTACAAGATCTAAGTCTTAATAAATTCAAATCTTTCATTAAACGTAAGTTGTGCCAGAAAGCGTTTTATACAACTAAAGATTACCTGGACACAAAGGCTTGGGATTGATCTGCTCCAATTAATTTTGTTTTTTTATTATATTTTGCATCGTGAATTTTTGTTATTAATTTTTTTTTTGGTTTTCTTGCAATGACAAGAATATTTAGTTTTTAAAGTATTATATTGTTTTATTTTAATTATTGTGAAGACTATGTGTATCATTCTTTTATTTAGTTTTAATTTAAATTTATCTTAGTTTGAATCATGGTCTGGCAATTTGAGTAGTTTATGCGGCCTACCCAAATGTCCTTTCTTTGGTATTGTTCGTCGAATCGGTGAGCTTCTTAAATTCTGAGTTGAGCTGCTCGGTTATTGACAAATGCGTGCACTGACTGGACAGGTTGAGTGGCTGGTTCTTTTCTCAAAAGACCATTTCAGACATCAGTCTACATGGTCTTCACATGATCTAATCAAGATTTTGTCTGGACTTTAAAAGACACTGTGACCTCTGAGTTTGTTTCGGCCTTTCTTCTCAGAGAGAGAGACAGGAAACGCCGACCTCATCTAGTTTAAAAAAATATGTTCGACATGTAAAAGTGTTTGTACAAACGAACTTACAGAAATAAAGTAATTTATCATTTATTTATCATTCATCCCTTTCTTGGTATGGTCATGTGATGAGGAGGGATGAAACGCATGTTACCAAAATAGTTATAAATATAAATGTGGGTGGATGGACATGAAGAGGAAGGCCAAAGAAAAGATGGAAGGACTGTGTGAGAAGTGATATAAAAGAAAATGGAGTCAGTGCTAGCGTGACAGGGGACAGAACCATAAGGAAGAAGAAAACATGTTGCGCCAATCCCATGTAACATGGGATAAGGGCAGAAAGATGATGAATAGAGATGATTAGGTAGAAAAAATACTATTTAGTCCGTCAGTGAGATTATCAAATAATATTAGACATGTACTTTTTGCTTTATCAAATTAATAAAAAAATATAAAGATAAAGCGCACCCAAGTTCAAGATAGGGGGCTTGTCAGTATAAATTGTTTCAAGGCTAGACATCGCACGATATTTCAACGCACGCAAAAAATACATGTCCAATATTATTTAGTAGTCAACCTGACGGACAAAATAATAACTTTCAGTCAACATCCCTATTATATCGCTTTTGTTGTTCATTGTGTGTGTGTTCTAGGAATATCACTGTCTAATATGATATATGAGAGCAGTGGTGGCCCAGTGGTATTGGCCGCGACTTACAAGTTGTAGGTCGTGGGTTCGAACCCAGGCAGGCGCTATACTTTGTTGCAAATTATTTCATCACCACTGCTCTCAAAAACGGTGAAGGAAAACATCGTGAAAACCGGCATGTCCTAGAACTAAAAAAGCTATTAGCGGTATCTATAGACAAACCTGAATAAAAATAGTATTTTTTTTATTTATTATGATAAAAAATATAATAAAATTAAAATAATATATAAACAAATAATAACATAGTTATAATTAGTTGCAAACCCTTCCTTACTTTTGCGCCAACCTTTACAAATATTTAATATTGGTTCTTAATATTTCAGAATATCACCTTAATCAGCGAACGGGCAGCTGTTACAAGGTCCATCCTAATAGACAGACTTGGACCAATGCGTTCAGTATATGTGCATCTGAGGGGGGTCACCTGGTCATCCTGAACGACGAACAAGAGGCTCGCATCGTCTTAGACATGTTCCCTGTTCAGACGAATAATCAAGACGAGTGGGACGGATTTCGCATAGGCCTAGTAGCTTGGGGCAAGGAGCGCATTTGGATTACCATTCACGGTACGTGACTAGTTTACTAAGGATAGGGCACTACCATTAAAATCAAGCCCAAAGTAATTCTCATAATTATGTTGCAGTCAACTTTAATAGTAGAGCAATAGTGGCCCAGTGGTAAAGGCTCCAACTTAAGTGTCATAGGTCGCGGGTTCGAACCCAGGCGCTTTACTTTGTGTGAATTATTTTATTACCACTGCTCTAAAAATGGTGAGGGAAACCATCATCAGAAAACGTAAATGTCTTAGTACCAAAAAATCGAAGACCTGTGACGTCCACCAAACCGCACTATGCCCGCTTATTGAATTTAGGCCCATTCCTCTTTCACAGAGAGGAGGCCTGTTGCCCAGCAGTGGAGACATTAAAAGCTGATTATGTAACTAGTAAACCCAATTAATATGAGTATGTTTGTTACTTTCAGGTGAGAAATTAGAAGATGTGTACAACAAATGGCATCCCGGCCAGCTAGACAATTACAACGATAGTCATCATCGAGGACTTTGTCTTTGGAACGGTAATTTAGACGACATGAACAAACTCTATGAACGCATGTTTGCATGTGAAAAATCTCCTAAATCTAAACACTTTGAAGACTTACCGTCATGCACGGACAAATTGATGAGGTTGTGTGATGTTTGTGCTGCCGCTCTGCCACCTCTCATGTCACAACATGTTGCTACTACAACTTTACCTATTGATCATACTGCAACAACTTTGAACCCCACCAAAAGTAATGTCTTAGTATTTTCTGATAGATTAGGAACAGGTTTTGGATCTTTGTTAAATAACCGTTCTAAACATACAATAGTGAACCATTGTTATCATAAACTGCAATTTAATGAGCTTATCCATAAAATTCAACAGACACAATTGAATGAGCAAAGTACTGTAGTACTTCTTATTGGAAATAGCCTTAGTATAACAAAAAAGGACATAGTTAATGGTATTGACACCCTACTTAAGTTAAGATTAGGCAAATTAATATTATGTGCATTGCCCTATTCTGGCAACTTACTTGTTCATGAAAATGAATACATTTCTAGTTTGAATAACCTGATGCATATTTTATCTTGTCGTCATAGTGACCGTTTATTGTTTTTTGACACCAACAATTTTGTTAGTGATTTTGTTTTGATTGGGAACCATATGTTTCTTCCCAAAAATAGTCGACATTTATTAGCTACATTGTTAGCTTTTAATATACACGCAGTTATTGATAATTTAACTGAGACTAGGTTTAGTGATTTAACAGTATTATCCAGTTTTTCTGATAATGCTTTAAACGATGATTTTTTAAACGATTAGAGCCGACAAAAGAGAAGTCGAATAGTAATATTTTACTATATCATCAAAATGTAAATCGCTTCTCCGGCAAAATTTTAGACGTGGAATTGTTAGTAAATAAATACCACATGGATATCTTATGTTTTTGTGAAACTTGGTTAAAACCAGATAGGATGTTGTTTAATGTAAATAATTTCTCAGTTGCCAGTGCGTACAACAGATCCACAGTGGGTTGTGGTACCCTGATACTTTGTAATAGTCATTTAAAATATAAGGAAAGGAAGGATATCACTGCTTACTCTGTTGATCGCTTGTGTGAGGTAGCATGTGCAGAGGTCGAGGGGCATACTGTCTTGTGCGTTTACAGACCACCAGCATCAAACTTGTCATTGTTTTTGATAACAATGGAAGAATTATTAAGTAAACTTTTCAGAGATAATAAATTAGTTTTTGTTTGTGGTGACTTAAATATAGATCTGTTAGTCAACTCGCCTGAAAAATGTAAGCTCATTTCATTATTTAAATCATTTAACCTAACATATTTATTTAATGAACCAACAAGAATAACAGCAACTTCAGCTTCTTGCATAGATAATGTATTCACTAATTGTAAAGTAAAAGATTCGTTTTTAATTAGTGGCGTTAAGTCAGACCATACTGGTCAACTAGTATCTTTTGAGACAGATAAAAAAATTAACCTAGCTAAATCAATTCGATTAAGACCACTTACTAAAAATAAATTAATCTCTTTTAATAATAATGTTTTAAGCAACCTTTGTAACGCCAGTTTTGATTCAAACGACCCCAATATAAATTACGGCACGTTGTTTTCAGCAGTTTGCCAAGAATTCAAAAAAAGTGTCCTGTAAAAACAGTAAAAGTCAACAATTCCAAATCGAAATTTAGTGAATGTTATGTGGGCATAAGAAAAAGCCGAGACATCTTATATAATTTATATTACGAAAAATCTTTGACTTCCGATCAAGTTTTTCACACTTATGTTAGAAACTATTCCAAAATATTCAAAAGAGTCTGCGCTCAAGCAAAATCTCAAATAATAATTAACAAAATTGGTGTTTCTAATAATAAAATAAAAACTGTGTGGCAATTAATTAATAAAGAAACTGGAAAGATACAACAACGCGATCAGAATGAGTTGTCTTTGAAAATAACTAATCAAACCATTTCTGATAGGCAAGAAGTCGCTGAGACATTAGAAAATTTCTTTACCAACATTCCGTTAGAGGTTACGAAGTCTCTTCCTTCCTCTTCTAAATTAGCTGAAGCTCTTCTTAAAGAAAACTTTACTAAAGACATACCAATCTTTAAATTTAAACCAATATGTATTGATTCAATTAAAAACGCGTTCAAAAGTCTCAATAAAAAAAATACTGAAGACTTGTGGGGGATATCCGTTAGGGTTCTTGGAGATATTATTGACTCAATTGCTCCTGTCCTAACAGGCATATTCAATCAATGTTTGGACAGCGGCACTTTTCCTGACTTAATGACACACAGTAAAGTAGTACCAATTTTCAAATCAGGCTGTAAGAGTGATCCTTCTAATTATAGACCTATATCCGTGCTTCTAGCATGATTTTTTCAAAGATTTTAATCTTTGAAAAAATCATGCTGGAACAGGTGTTGTCTCACTTCAATTCAAATGGGATACTGCATAGTCAACAGTTTGGTTTTACGAAAGGTAGGTCGACAACGGACGCGGGAGTAAAACTCATCAGCCACATCTTGGAGGCTTGGGAGAGGTCCCAGGATGCCATTGGCATTTTCTGTGATCTCTCAAAAGCTTTCGACTGCGTCGACCACAACACACTGTTCTGTAAATTACACCACTACGGAATTCGTGGAAAATCTGCTGATCTCGTGCTTTCCTATTTATCAAACAGACAGCAAAAAGTAAATGTTAATGGGGCAACGTCCTCCGGGTCTCTAGTCAAGATGGGCGTGCCCCAAGGTTCCCCAATTCTCGGCCCTTTCCTTTTTCTTGTTTACATTAATGATCTCCCTTTTATGATGGCCAAATTATCGGATATAATTCTATTTGCTGATGATACTTCGCTAATTTTTAAAATAGATAGGCAAGATACGGATGTCATAAATGTCAACGAAAGTCTAATTGTTCTCTCAAAATGGTTCGCAGCTAACAATCTTTTACTGAATGCGAAAAAAACAAAATGTCTAAAGTTCTCTTTACCAAATGTACCACAACATGACCTAAACTTAAATCTTGACGGCAAAAATCTTGAAGTTATAACGGAAACTGTATTCTTAGTGATTACTATCGATTCAAAATTGCAGTGGGGCGCGCACATTAGAACTCTTTCGGGTAGGTTAAGTTCGGGTGCATATGCAGTAAGGAAAATAAGGCAGCTAACCGATGTAGCTACAGCTAGGTTAGTATACTATGCTTATTTCCACAGTATTATGTCTTATGGCATTCTGCTGTGGGGATCAGCAGCAGACGTTGACTCAATTTTCATCCTACAAAAGAGGGCAATCCGCGCAATCTATAAAATGGGTCCTCGCGAGTCCCTCAGAGAAAAATTTAAAGAGATCGTTATACTGACTCTACCTTCACTTTATATTTTGGAATGTATTTTGTATGTCAGTAAAAATCGGGGGCTTTTCAAAACTAGAAGCGACTTTCATAATTTAAATACACGCAGTAAGCACGAAATTGTAATACCCAAATTCAGATTAACGAAAACTAGCAAGTCTTTTCTTATAAACAGTATACGCTTTTATAACAAGTTGCCAAAGTCAGTTATAGAACTGACCGATGGAAGGTTCAAAAACTACATCAAACGTATCCTTGTTAAAAAAGCATATTATAAAATCAAGGACTACGTTGAAGATAAAAACATTTGGCCTTAGCTCCTTCTGCGCATGCAGCTTCCCTGGTAACTTGTAAACGGCACAAATATGTGGATGTCTCTAACTATTCTCGATCTCATTTTTTCTTTCCTTCTTTTAATTAGACTTTTTACAATGGTTTTCAATCATCTTTAAAGCCCTTTGCTAAGAATAGTTACAGCACTGATAACAAAATTTGTGCAACATGTTAAATTTAGTCTTGTTATACTTATTTTTATTATTTTTTACCTTTGTATAGATTCTTTTACCGATTGTTTTGTGAATGTGTGAACATTGTAGGCCTTCTAGATGCTAGTTAACATTTGTTAACTTTTTTATATAATCTTTTTCTTTTTTTTTAGTTTCTTACGACTTATTGTCATAATTCGGGCCTACGTTGTCCCCCCATATCCAAGTACTAATGCTGTAACATAGAAATATTGTAAAACCAAACCATTTTTAAAAGAGTAACCATGGAGTTTCTTGCCGGTTCTTCTCCATAGGAAACGACCAACCCGAACCGTGCTCATTTTGTCGACGTTTTATAAGTGCCCATGTAGGCCTATGTGAAATAAAAAAATTGATTTTGATTTTGATGTTAACGAATTACCTACAGTAAATCGCATGTAAATTTCATTGTGTCACTGAGGTGTGATTTTGCAGCTGATTCTTATTCTGTCTTATCTCCGTTGTTCTATCTTCTTATCTTATTAAAATCATCAAATACAAGTGAAAACCTACAGTGTTTGAATTAATAAATAAACAAAGAAATTAAAACTTGTTTTTTTCTTCTCCAACAAATTTTGGTAATTAAAGATTTCATTTTGCTATTGAATCGAAAATGAATAAAATTGATTTATTAATGCATCAGTTTCAAATATACAACTTATATATAAATATACAACATAATATACAACCCGTTAGTTCCTAATGTATTTTATTTATTTTATCTACTCTTATATATATATATATCATATATATATATATACACATATATATATATATCATATATATATATATATACATATACTTAAGGAGAAGTTTATAGAACACACAAAAAGTTTCAACAAGCAACATAAAGAAAATAAATTGAATACATCACATCTTCATTTCCATGGCTCCAGTAAACCTATCTTCATAGCAGAGAATTAAACGAGCAAAGGCAAGAGGCTGTTTTTCTTAGCGCGAGATTTCGCTAAGACCTATAACTTTGCGTATTGTTGGGCCGCCCATGGCAAGATATTTATTCCAAAAACAGAAGGAGACAATCGCATACGTATAAATTCAGAGGTTGATATAGACAAGCTTAAGTCAGTGTATGTACTACGACTAGTCACTTTTTCTTTCCTGCAGTATTATAAATTTTATGTACCATTGTTAACGTTACTACCTAATATTTTGTTAATATGTTTAAAAATCATATCTATGACTAGTCAAAACTTTAATAATATTTTGATTTTAATATCTTTAAAAAACATTGTTCGTAATTAAACGCATTTGTTATAATATTCATTCACATTATACATCATTTTATTCACTTATATACACAAACACACACACAATTACACACCAGTTATTTGTTATAGCTATGGATTTAATATCTTTTGTTAAGATCTTATGCGTTGGATACAGTGCCAGTCGATGTCTGCTTAAATACATAGATAAATTAAATTGCACCCTAATATATATTATTTTGAATAATGGATGACTTTAACGTAATACTTAACAATGATTTGGATTCTGTTACGGTAGCTCAATCTGCGTCTTGTGATATTGAAGACTGCAACTCTTTGTTAAAATATCATACAAAACCCCTAAAAATATTAACTCAAAATATACGCAGTATTCATTGCAACACGCCATACTTTCAAACTTTACTTGGCAGGTCTAATGTTATTTGGGATGTTATTGTCCTAACTGAATGCTGGGTGCAGCGTAACCGTAACATTCCCGAATTCGATAGTTATATTACATTCGCTACGCTCAATAACCAAACTCAAAATGAAGGTGTGGTCATTTACTGCAAAAATATAGATCAGTATAGCATTGAGGAACCAAAAATATTGGAAGCAAACTGTCTTATTTTTAAAATAAGCACAAACACTATGTTTGTTGCTGTCTATCGTCCTAGTCATAAAAATATCGGTAACTTTTTAACATTCCTTAACGATTGTCTAAGCAAACTATCATCATTCCAAAATATTATATTAGTTGCGATATTGATATTGTTGAAAATTCCTATCTCAACCTTATCGCTTCTCATGGTCTGCTCCCAGCTCACACAATTCCTACTCATAGTCGCACATGCTTAGATCATATGATGATAAAGACAAGATTATCAGTTATGTGTTATGTTTCTCAAACTTGAGTTACAGACCACAACAGCGTTTTACTAATTCTAGACCGTGCCAGTAACAAAAGCTAAGGACTCAAAACATTTAAAAGACTAGACGACGAAGGACTTGAAAAGGATGTTAATAATATAGATTTACAATATATTTACAACATTTCAGATGTTAACTAGGCAACAATTTCTTTCATACACTCACTAAGTAAAGCCATAAAAGATAACACGAAACTAATCACTACATCGAAACGTAAATTAATATTGTAACCTTGGATAACACCAGGCCTTCTTAGATGTATGCGAAACCGTGATCAATTACAAATTAAAGTCTTAAAAAGCCAAATAATGAAATAGTACGTGCCACTTACAAACGATATAGGAACTTTTGCAACACCTTATTAAAGAAAGTTAAGCAAAATTACAAACAAGAGCTGATTAAGCAAGCAGGGAAAAACAACAAGAAACTTTGGGAAACAATTAAAAATATAACATACACCAATAAAACAAAACAGCAATCCACACAAATCATCTTAACAGACAATCCTATAGAGTCTAAAAATTCAGTTAACTCATTTTTTTGCAAATATAGGTATTAAACTGTCAGAAAAGCAACTCTCACAACATATAAATTTTCCAAATGACAATGCTAACAGCCGTCTAATAAATTTTCCTCAAAGTTCCTTTGTTCTTCTGCCTACTGACGAAGAGGAAATACAGTCCTTAATAAGTAATTTAAAAAGCAATTGTGCGGTCGGCGTTGATAATATACCTGGATCTTTTTTAAAACGTTTTTCCAAAATTATTATTCCCCCAATAAATAACATACATAAGCAATCTCTGCTTTTCTACTGGAATAATGCCGCAGACCTACAAAAGTTCTAGAATTGTACCCGTATTCAAAGCAGAACACACATACTGTGTCAATAATTATAGACCAATCTCCATACTGCCAACATTGTCATAAATAATAGAACGATTAATGAACACCAGGCTTACTAAATATGTTGAACAAAACTCTCTTCTATCTCCATCTCAGTTCGGATTTCAATCTGTCAGGTCAACAGCTGAAGCCGTCCACGAACGAACAGATCACATAATTAATAAGTTAGATAATAAAAAGAAGACCTTAGCCATATACCTAGATTTAGCCAAAGCATTCGACACAGTATCTGTTCCCATTTTGATTAAAAAGCTCGAAAATATGGGAGTTAGAAGTCTGCCGCTGCAACTATTCACAGACTATCTATCTGACAGAACACAAAAAACGAAAATAGGAAATTGGGTAAGCGATGAACTTCCTAACCAATACGGTGTTCCACAGGGCAGTATCCTCGGCCCAACATTATTCTTAGTTTACATATACGATTTATGTAATATCAGTTTAGAAAACGGGAAAATTATCACGTTTGCAGATGATACTGCCTTGATATTTCATGCTTACACTTGGAATGAGGTTAGACAATATGCTCAACAAGGATTTGATACCGTCTATAAATGGCTGCATTACAACTTGCTAACCCTAAATGTGGATAAGACGAAATTTATGATTTACTCACTTAAGCCGCAAGATCAACCTGATTTCGACTTAAAAACTCACTCTTGTGATAAAATCAACCAGTGTTCCTGTCCGGGCTTGGTTAAAACTAGTTCTATTAAATATCTTGGTATAATTATAGATTCGAGACTCAGCTTCCAAGAACATTTAGAATCCCTTGTTAAACGAATACGCTAATTAATTTAAATATTTAAAAACCTACGAAATATTTCCAATTCCTCAGTACTTAAGAAAGTTTACTTTGCATTATGCCAATCACTTCTTTCATATTGTATTACCACATGGGGCGGTTCCTCTAAATAATACATGATCAATCTAGAAAGAGCCCAAAGAGCGGTATAAAAAGTTAGTTGCTTTTTTCCAATCCTATACCCAACCTTTGAACTTTATCAACACTGCCAAATACTTACAGTCTATTATTCATTTTCACAATTATTCATTATCATGACGGTATTAAAAAAACACTGAACTACCCCTAGATCCTGATCTCCTAACACAAAACAGAAGATCAACCAATATTTGTCCAGTCATCCGTTACAACACAAGTTTCTCCCAAAGGTTTTTCTGCTTTCTTGGTACTTTTCTGTACAACTCTATTAATAATAAACTATCTATATACACACACACACACACACAAAAGAACTTTGTAAAAGGAGATTAAGAAATTGGCTGTTAAACCTTGACTACATTTTCAAAACCAGTGTCATAAACTCACATTTACACTCACACTCTTACACTTACACATTTACACCCACACATTACACTTATATAATCATTCAAACCACGTCCTTCTCATTTCTCCATTCTCATTTTTAATTTAACCATTTATTTTTTTATAGTTACATAGGTACTTTTTGTTTGTTCATACTTTTCAGTGTTAAAGTTATTTCTTATGTATATTTTTCGCTGAATTTTTATATTTCATTTCTCTTTGATTTTAATTCTCTTTAAATTTAATTTTCATTGTATTTTAATTTAATTGTATTCTACTTTAAACTTAAATTTTGATTTTGTAAAAAATGGGTGATCTATAACACAGGGCCTTTCCTATCTCAGACACCCTTCTCCATACAAGGTTACGTATTAAGATAGTCACTGTATTTTGATGGCGAGATAAATAAATAAAATATTATTATTTATTATTATTATCATACCTTAAAATTCCCATATTAAATCAAACATAATAACTTAAATACATTCATGTATAAACTCAGGCCATTAAAAAAACATTTTAGTATCTGGAATACATGCCCTTTAGTGACTTTCTAAACCATACTCCTTAGTAACGACTAGGTTAAAAGGTTTGAAAAAGATTATTGATTCATGTACATAACGCCACGCCACGTACGTCGCGTTTTGTAGAAGTAATATCACGCTTGTACGGAAACAATTTCTTGTTAAAAATGCTTACTTGAGTTGGTATGTTTCCATTTGAAGGATATTGAAACTCTATTTTTAAACATTTCCGTGGGTTAATACTCGACTCTCACGTGGGTGATGCGGGTTGCAAGAGCTAGTGATAATAATATAATTATTCTCCAAAGGTTCATTAAACTATATCAATCGGGTCTCGCTCGATCCCTGAACTAAGACATCCCCTGAATTAAGCTTAAGTTCTATGAAGTAATATCACGCTTGCTATTAAAGACGGGGGAAGAAAATAATTACTCGTTGAAAGTACTTACTTGAGTTGGTACTTGAAAGATGTTGAAACTTGGCTGGAGCCTTTATTTCTAAACATTTCCGTGGGTAATACTCGACACTCACGCGGGTAAAGCGGGTTGCAAGAGCTACTGATAATAATATATTTATTCTCCAAAGGTTCAGTAAACCATATCGATGGGGTCTCACTCGACCCCTGAACTAAGGCACCCTTAAGTTTAAATTCTAAGAAGTAATATGACTCTTGCTATTAAAGACGGGTAAGGAACCGGTTGTAAGGAAACAATTACATACTCGTTCAAAGTACTTACTCGAATCGATACTTGATGGCTTTTGAAACTTGGCTGATATCTTTATTTCTATACAACTTGAAGCTTAATAAGGATTAAGGGTACTCGTCGATGGTATCCTAGCGATTATGATAACAAATTATAACGCCAGCTATTCCCAAAGAAGTAGGCAGAGGTGATCCAGATTTCGATAGTTAGCTATGTAATTCAAGAGAAACACCACAATCTCAATATTTGACACAATTTCTTCCCTTTATCAAAGTTCTTCTACCTAATCCCTTAAACTATAGAATTCATGGAGAAACTTGGGGACTTTGGAAGTGACCGATAGCTCTTTAACTGCATTTTGTGTTAAAAAAATTACATTGGTATCCATGATAAAGCAAAATATTACTTATTAGCAAAGGTGTAGTGTATTAGTTGCAAAAGCATTAAGCATTTTTATTGTCTAAAGAATATTATTTCAGACTCAACAAAATAACGCACTCTGTAGATGCGTATTAGGTAATTTTATCAATGGATGACCGTACAACCAAACATTTGACAAACACCGACCAACATTTGCAACTAACAAAACGTTTGTCAACCTTCATTGGCCCAATCTCTTCGCAGTATTAAATAAGCTTTGGTCTGGTTGGCGTCGAATGTCACACATGATACGTTTTGGTTGCGAACAAGGATTGTCCCATGTGACACAGTGTGTTGGGTATGGATGGTAGTTATTTAGTTGAGCCGACAGTTGAGAACCTCTTGATGAATGGGTTGTATGGCGTGTGGAGGGCTGAATATAGACTTCAGCTTGAACCGGTTTCAGTATATTGTTCTATTTCTAGGGATTTGGTCTTCAATCCTGTAGTCACTACCTACCTACAACACCAGGAATAACACAACACATCAGAAAAAACATAAAAACGACCGAAAGGAAATTATGCTATATGAGGACTAGAACATGAATGTGCTCATTAAAACCCTAGGGAGAATTAGATCAATGCAAAAGTTTCGATAAAACGTTATAAAACTCCCAGTTACGTTACTTAATAAAAATCCCATTTAAGCCCTCAAACCCGGCGTGAATACAAAAATGTTTTTATCCCCTTTCAAACTCAATCGTGAAAAGCTTTTATTTACAAATCGTCAAAATTCAGATAATGTTGCTCATCAGCGCTATCCTTTAAAAGAGGGGGGGAAGAGGAGGGAGGTGCAAATCTGGCTAATGAAGTATTTGAAGCCTCTCTGTGAAGCGTCGTGATTGGTGATGTAATACTTAGCATGGTCCGATGAATAGCTTCACGTAATTCCTTCTGATTGTATACCGAAAAATGAGAATATTTTTTCTCGCTACCAAATGTTTTAGGGCAATTTGTTGTGTTACGTTTTTCAGCGAGCTTGAGTGTGATTACCAGCTTTTATATTTAAGGAATCTTTAGCAATTTGTGTTTTGTAATATATATATATATATATATTATTATTTTTTTATCGTTGCCCCACACTAGGAATTTCTTCCTGTATCGTGGGTACATAGAAAAAGACAAACATAGAAACTAACAAACACAAACAGCCAGAGCCAGACTAACTATTTGCAGGTCATACAAATGTTTGTTCCGTGCGGGAATCGAACCCGCGACACGCAGCGCAGCAGTCAATCGCTCAACCACTGCGCCATCCGTGCGCCCAAATTGGTGGTTATATGTTCTCCGCGTAGCGTATCTAACTGCTTACAGATAAGTTATTTAGAGGGAAAACTCATCAAATTGCTTTAAATGTAGAATATTTTGCAGAAAGGACTAAATATTTTAGAAATATTTTCTTATAGCCAATCGTTAACGCCAAAAAGTTATCTCAAATGCTGCCTTTGCATCTCTTCAATCTCAGCTATCGTCCAAAAGTTAAACGAGCCACAACACTCACGAAAAATATTTTATTGTCCTGAATCTTTTACTTCAGTGAAATCCATCCGAGGATTTGAAGTAAGTAGCGAATAAATGCTAGCTCAGCAGATGCCATATCTGGTGCATAACATAGTTTGAAATTCTTATATGGTGAAGTTACCGTTCATGATTTCCCAGAGCTGAGGAAGTTTGTGCCTTCCGGTAAGTTGAGCAGTAAATCAATTCTTCGTACGTATTACCATGCGTGCTACATGAGGCCAATTGTTTTAAATGTTGAAGGGGAAAATAGGTAGATATCTACACAGTTGAGTTATTTATCGTGGGCATTATTACCTAGGCATAATAAGCCTCCTTTTTTACTGTACAATGTGACTTTTAATTTATAGGTATTTTTCAGTCTCAGGTTCAGGCTTCAGGTTTCAATAAAAGTAACATACTTTCAAGCAAGTTGATTCATGACCCATTGGGCAGATATTCGTTTGAAACCTTCAAAACATTAAGTTTTCTTGTTACTTAAGATTTTTTACATAAAAAATTAAACTGTGTCAATGCGGAGGGTCGTGCAATTTTGAGATTTGTTTTACCTTTGTACTTGAAAGTATTTTTTTGATAAATCGGAAATTATGTTTTTAACTAGCTGTGCCCGCGCCTTCACGCCCTTTAACTGCCTATCCTACCCTACTTACCTACCTTTACCAACCCTACTTACCTACCTACCCGTACCTACCTTACCTACCTATCTGTACCTATCCTACTTACCTAGACCTACTTACCTTTCTACTTACCTAGATCGAGCGTTCCCTGCACATAATACTATTTACTCTAGGGAGAAAAATATCGACTTAATACAAAAAAGCGCGCCATCTAGTAGCACTCCAGAACACCACAACAAAACGAAAACATAAAAAAACGGCTTTCAAAAAATACTACCGACTAAAAACACTACAAAGTGAAAAATTACTTTCTTTTTACCCGACTGCCGAAGGAGGGTAATGTGTTTATCGGTCTATGTATGTATGTATATATGTATGTATTAAGTATGTATGTATGTATGTATGTTTTTTCCTATGTGGCTTTCCAGAGACCAAACGCGTTGGCCGATTTTGATGATTCGTACGTCATTCGATGCGTCTTAACCCTGCGTGTGTCACTGGCTACATTAAAATTTAAAATAGAAAAATGGCGGCTTTTGGGCGCCATATTGTAGGGGCCCAATTTTTTTTTCCATCCAATACCATCGTGTGGGCTATCAAATTAAAGGGTTTTAAGAGGCAATATCAAAAATATATAACACTTATATGTTAAAATGTACCTTATTCGAATAAAATGTTAACTAAAAAGTGTTAAATAAAATAAAAAAACAAAAAAACAAAACACCTGACTGCTTATAAAGCGAACTAAAAAGACGTAAACAAGAAAAAATCATGCTGTGCAGTCGGAGGATACATCTGGTTTTGGTCAGCCACCTCGCGAATATGTTTATTGAAGAGTTCTATTGTATAATTTTCGCCGAAGTTCTTCATCAGATCTACAGCAAATTAAAATGGCACCAATTTGGGAATATTCTCATTCGAAATAAAAAAAATCGAAATTGGTCCACAATTGACAGAGAAATCTGGGAAGAGGGAAAAAAAAAACCTAATGTCGTACCTCCTCATTTTTGGAAAGTCGGTTAGAAAATACCTATCCTTAGCTGGGACTCGGACTCGCAAACTTAAAACGTTTTTTTTAACAATCGTGCATTAGGTCACGACTACCCAATTATATTTTTTACTCTAGCCACACTTGAAATAGCCCTTGAAGGTATATCGTTGATTCGACCCCCCGTGTATCGTTGCGTCCCCGCACGGGGGTGCGCGGCGGGCGTGTTATAGGGACCCTAACTACCTCCCATTTTTGTTTTATATTCATTCCTCCGCGGTAAATCTTAGCACCGCTATTCAGAAAATGAAGCACAATGCACAACGCTATCTATCGAATATGGAGTTACAGTCCGAGTACTAGTCCGAGTATATTGCGATATTTTACTTCTTGAACACTTTAAATTCATCTAACTTTTGATAGAGTGAACCGATTGCGATGAAACATACACGTAAACTAAGTAATACTTCAAGTTACGCACAATTTTTATTTATAAAAGTTATCTACATTGGTTTCGTACATTTAAAGCAACAGACAAACAGACAAAAATTCCAAAAATGCTGGTAATGGGTTCTGTTGATTCTGCTTTGACACCCTGGCAATTTTTTTTTGAAATATTTTCGATGTACAAAAACGACTTTTCTACAGATTTAGTATTTATGTATTGACTAGCTTTCCGCCCGCAGCTTCGCCTGCGTGGACTACATGATTTTGGATATTTGGTTTATTCCAGTTTTGGCGGGATATTGCAAATTATTATCCAAACATATTAGACCACAACATTTTCTGAATACAAATAAATTTATATAAAATGAGCATAAACTGAACTGCCTATGTGTTCTAATAGAGAGCGCTGGGCTTTTATGCTGGAGGTCTCGTGGGATCCATTTCTATGGGGAGTTACAAATAGTCGAAAGCTACTTTACTTTAAATTTTTAACCGACTTACCAAAAAGGAGGAGGTTCTATGTTCGACTTTATTTTTATTTTTTTTTATATATGTTGACCGATATCTCCGTCAATTGTGGATCGGTTAAAAAATTATTTTTTTGTTTGAAAGAGTATGTTTCGAAATTAGTCCCATTTTAATTTGGTGAAGATCTGATGAAGAACTTTGGAGATATACAACAGAACTCTTCAATAAATAACGGCAAATCTCTCGGGATTGCTGCAATCGCATATCTGTTTATTGTTTATACCATTCATAACATAATATCACGCCAGTATGCTCAAGGGGTACGCAAATTTGTACAGTTCAGCTTGGTACACTCTCATTTCACCGGTTATGTTCAGTTTATTATATTCGGGTAATCTATTCTGGCCTATTAGGTAGGTACAACTAAAAAGTGAAAAATAAAAAACTTTTTCCAAAAAAATACCACCGAATCTTAATGAAAACTACAAAGTGAAAAATAACTTGATTTTTGGAAGTCGGTGTCCATAATGCAACAAAGTTGGTACCTACCAAAGACACCGACTTCCAAGAATAAAGTTATTTTTCACTTTGTAGTTTTTATTTGGAAATCGGTAGTATTTTTTTGCAAAAAAGTTTTTTTGAATCCTGCTACTGACACGATAGAAAATTAATACTGGGTGGCACAAAAATTATCACCCGATGTTCTTCGGCTGTAATTTTTTTTATGCATGGAAAACTTTGGTTCTGCTTTTGTATAATGTTTATTTGGTTTCATAATTTTCTTTTTTCAATTTTATCGATAAAATGATACGGCTAAGTGGCCGCCACCATAATCGATAAACATTCGGCCCCAATTTATGGCATTTTCCATTAGTCTTGGCAGAACTTCCGGCGGATATTATCTTTGAGGACTTCAAGAGTCTGATGCTAATTGACATATTCTAATGACTTAAAAAATCCACAGGAAGAAGTCTGGAACTGTTAAATCAGGCTATCTTACCGGCTATTGAAATACCTGGTATTGCAGCCCTCAGAATTATGATTGTGTCTCGTGCAGTAAGCGCCGTTGCTCAGTGATTAATTTATTCATTTTAAGGATAGAGAAAGACGTTGATCATGGCTATGTGACCTCGTCGATCACAGTAGTCGTTTGGTGGCCCGATGACGCCTCCAGCATAAACAACACACCATGCAGTAACTTTGTAGGGTGTGACTTTTCCTGGATTATTCGCAGATGTTCGGTGCCACAGAAGTGATAATTTTGCTTATTCATATATTCACAGAGCTTGCTCGTGATGATTTTCGATGAAAAATTTCCTTCCCCGTGGTCGCGATTTAGAATGGCTTGACGTAGATTACACACGCTTTGAGGTTACCAGCTATATTTTTTAACCGACTTTCCAAAAAGGAGGAGGCTGTATATTCATTCATTCAAGTGAAGATGTTCGGCTGTATATTTGTGTTTTTTTTGGGTATGTTCACCGATTTTTCCGCCAATTGAAGACCGATTTAAAAAAATATTTTCTGTTTGAAATAGTATATTCCCAAATTGAACCCATCCAAATTTGGTGAAGATCTGATGAAAAACTTCGGAGATATACAACATAACAGAATATACAACGGCACATCTCTCGGGATTGCAGCATTTGCATGACTGTTTGTTGTTTACGCCATTTCATAACATAACATCACGCCAGTACGCTTTAAAGGGGTACGTATAGGGGTATCGATATAACGAAGAGACAAAAACAGGCACAAAGATTGCCGAAATTAAAGTTATTTTCATTTTGTAGTATTTTTATTTGGAAGTCAATTCATTCATTCAGTTTATTTTTTGTAATAACGTTTTTTGCATCAGTTTACTTCATAAGTGTCGAAACAGAACTGACATTTTGCCGCCATATGCAAAAATTATAGCATCCGCCGATAGAGTGATGAGTTTTGCGCGATCCTGTACAGTCTAGATATGGTTACTCCAATTTGCTCACGCTAACAAAGTCGTCATCAGGAAGTTAGAATTTAAGTAAGCACGCATCGTGTATACATTGGTGGTTTTTCTGTCTGGTGCCGAAATTATCAGACTGCTATTAGTACTGACTCTGGAACAGGCAAAGTAGAATTGCCCGTGTGAGAAGTAATTTCATTTAAATCTTTGCCATAATTACTGACCCAGAGTTTAATTTATGATATTTCAACGCAGACCTCGATTTTAATCGTTAAAACTCAAAGACATAGTCAGAGGGTACCACCACGTATTCGAGGTATTAAACTGATTCCCTCGAGCACATCCGGTAATCACAGTGGCCTCTACAATAATTTTGTGCAGTATTTTGATGCCAAACAATTTTTTTCTATTCAAACTTTAACACCCCTTTAAGGGATGAAGTTCAAGAAATCCTTGAATACGTATTTGTTTAATTGTATTCATGAGCATAAATACTAATCCTAAAGTAATTCGATTATAAAGAATTTATTTTTCATTCAATCGTTAACACCCTTTTAAACCGAATTAAGGGATGAAACTAAAAAAATCCTTGAATACCTGTTTCTTTAATTGTATAGAAGAGCAGAAATACTAATTATCAAGTAATTTTGATACTAAACAATTTATTTTTCATTCAATCGTTAACAGCCCTTTATTTATTTATTATTTATTTATTTAATACTTCATGCACACAAAAGGACAGAGGCGGACTTAATGCCTTAGGCATTTTCTACCAGTCGACCTTTGGGTGGTGCAGAGACAACTAGTGGTAGGTGCAATGTTGACAATTAAACGAAACAGATTTATGCAAAAAATATATATTAATTATAAATACAATATATTCAAGAAAATTATACCATATAAACTCAAAAGAATAAACTAAATATAAAGATATACTTAAACATTAGTAATATTAGATTAACAATTGAAAAACATTAGAGTAAACGATGAAACTCAAAAAATCCTTAAATACCTGTTTCTTTAATTGTATAGAAGAGCAGAAATACTATATATCAAGTAATTTTGAGAATAAACAATGAATTTGTCATACAAACTTTAAAACCCCATTATACCCCTTTAAGGGATGAAATTCAAAAAATCCTTAGATACGTGTTTCTTTAATTGTATTGAACATCATAAATACTAATTTTCAAGTAATTTTGACAATAAACATTTAATTTTTCATACAAACTTTAACATCCCTTTTTAACCCTTTAAGGAATGAAATTTAAAAAATCCTGAAAGACGTATTTTATTAATTTAAACTTAGACGCTAAATACCACATCTCATTAATTTCAAATAAAAAATGACAGAGTTTCATACAAACTTTAACCCCCTATTTTACCCCTTTAGGGGATGAATTTCCAAAAATCCTTTCTTAAATGACGCCTACAGTATAAACTCAAAATCGTCCCAAAATTTCAAACTTCTATCATTAGTGGTTTAGGCTAGCCGTTGATATGTCAGTCGGGACATTGCCTTTTATATATATAGATTAATAAAATGGTCTAATGTAACATATTAAAAAAATACTTTTGTACGTGATTCCCATTTTAAACTGAGGGGAATCTGTGCCTTAAGAAAACTTGATGTTTTATCTAAAAGATAAACTTCAACAGTTACCGGTATTGTTGAGTTGTATCGTTTAGTGAAGCTACTCTTAAATTTATTTCAAGTGAAAACACCAACACTAAATGTAAGCATTTATGTTATGCGGTTAACAAAAACACTGGTGCAGTTCAGTTAAACTATATAAACCATGAATTTATACTTACCCGAAAGTAGGTCCTAATTAAAGTTACGGTCGGACTGCGGACTCGGCAGTATGCGGGCTGTCGGAACATCGTCCTACAGGCTGTGGACACAGAATAAATTGGTACAGAAGGACGGCTATATTTTGATGAATGAAAACGCATAAACAGCAAGCGACATACAATGTACATAAACACGATACTTTGTATGACATAATTTGAGATATTAGCGATGTTTCGGAAGTAATGATATCGAAACCGAAGTTGGAATCGGAGGGTTTAAATTTGGTTTATCGGAATCGGAATCGGAACCGAATTTGGAATAGGAGGCGGAGGCTGAAGAAACGCATGTTAAGAGAAAGCAGGTTTAATAAAATAATACATACATTTTTATCCAGCCTTTTTTAATTTCAGCTCAGAAACAATAGACGTAACTAGGTGTTGAAAAAACAAACAAGGTTTCTAAAATAGTAATCAGTTTTTATAATAAATTAGCTACATAAAATGTGGTAGTTAATTGATTTAAGTCAGTGACTCCAAAAGAAGCAAGTTATACTTCCTACTAATATAATTATAAATGTGGCATTTTGTCAGGATGGCTGGATGGATGTTTGTTACTCTTTCACGCAAAAACTACTGAATTTATTTTGATGAATGTAAAGTACAGCAATATAGCTTATAAATCAAAATAACACATAGCCCTTCATCTGTCGTAATCAGCAAAACAATAGTAAAACAATTAAACAGTCGCAACAGTCAAATATTGACGGGCAATCGAGTTCAGGGGTTTGAAATTAGTATTTACTTTCCACCATAATAAGGCATCGTCACTGATAGGAATACTTCTCTACTCATTAAGGGGCTGTAGTCGAACAGTTGACAATCGGCATCTGAGGTTCTAAGCCACGCCCACTGTCATCGATAGCTTAGGGGAAAACTTAAATTGGAGCGAAAAGTATTTGAAAATTAAATACACAAGGCCGAACACAGAGGCCCATATCATACACGGACTCTTCCGATGGTTTTTTACAAAAATATAACCGCGCAAGTTCTTATTTCAAACTGGCTAGCATCTGACATCAGATCGTTCACTGTTATTTTGCCTATGAATGCTACCTTATCGCTACGAAAATAAAGATCACTAAAATAGGTAATCTGGCTAGTGTCATACAAGTCTTTGCCGTGCAAATTGAATAAATATTATAATTATGTCTGCTTCTATGCGACTGCCACATATAAGAACACAGTACGTTACATTTTTTTATATTGGTTTAATAGTTAGATAATTTTATTTATATTATTTTAATGAGTTTTACTATACTGAAATGGACTGTGCAATATTAAACTGGAAACTTTAAATTTGAATTGAGATTTGGTGCTTTCAGTAATCAATTTTATCATTATTTACAATAGGAAAGTCACATCAAATTGTAAAGACACCTTAAATTAGCAAATATCCAAAACTTACTAGGTTTGGAATTGTCTTTTCTAGGCATGTTTAAAATATGCAATAGAATGTATGACGCTATTAATATCATTTGTACAATTAGTAGGTTCATATTCCTTGTTTAGTATTCTCTTGAAATCTTAATATATCATTTAGTTACTAATACCAGATGACTTTCCGCTCTCCTGGAATATAATAATTACAAAGCACTTACTGGGTTTTGATATACATCAGCCCTCTGTGGTGAGGTCACGTGGTGCCGCTTTTCTGTATATTAGAGTTAAACAACAAATAGACAGGGCGCAAAAAACACGGTCATGTAAACTTTATCTATCTATATAAATAAAAAAAACCGGCCAAGTGCAAGTTACACTCGCGCACAAAGGTTCCGTACCATTATCGCAAAAAACGGAAAAGAACACGTATGTTGTATGGGAGCCCCACTTAAATATTGATTTTGTTCTGTTTTTAGTATTTGTTGTTATAGCGGCAACAGAAATACACCACCTGTAAAAAAAAAAATTGCCTTGCTATCACGGTTCATGAGATACAGCCTCGTGACAGACGGACAGACAGACAGGGAGATAGACGGAACCCTAAAAATGCTGTATGTGATTGTAAGCGTCTCACTAGACAACGGCTGAAACTATTTGTTGCTATTGTTTGTTATATATCAATCAATCAATCATTTATTTGCTATAAGTATTGGTACAGTGTAGGTGTTTAAAGATAATATAGAAAGAAAAAAAATTTTTATATGCGCCAGGCACAACGCATGCCATAAAAAAACCGGCTAAGTGCGAGTCGGACTCGCGCACGAAGGGTTCCGTACTTGTTAAATTATGGTTTACGATTTATGACGTATTTAAAAAAAACTACTTACTTGATCTCGTTCAAACCAATTTTCGGTGGAAGTTTACATGGTAATGTACATCATATATTTTTTTAGTTTTATTATTCTCTTATTTTAGAAGTTTCAGGGGTGGGACACATTTTACCACTTTGGGAGAGTCTCTCACGCAAACTATTCAGTTTAGAAAAAAAAAAATTAGAAACCTCAATATAATTTGTGAAGACCTATCCATAGATACCCCACACGTACAGGTAGGATAAAAATAATAATTGAGTTTCAGTTTTTTTCTATTTTTGTTTGAAAATCTTAATGCGGTTCACAGAATACACCTACTTACCAAGTTTCAACAGCATAGTTCTTATAGTTTCGATTAGTGACGATTTTGGTTGAAACGACGAAAAATGTCTAATTCGTTTCGATTCGAATTTGACATTTTTGGTCAGTTCTAGGTGCCGTATGTTAGAAAGAAACAAAGATTGAAACAAATGGATACGAAGAATTTTATTAGTTCTGTCATTTCGAGACACTGCCAGCGTGGTTGGTACGACCATTCCATGTAATAATAAATATTACTTGTGATTTCGTTAGTTCCGATTAAAGCCACCGGGCTACATGATCTGGCTGCATTATACCTGATATTTTTTTGACAGATTGAATTGACGAGAAATAAATTGAATATTATTTTTGCTTTTTGCGGAAAAAAGCGACATACGTCCACCTAGCAACGCCGCAAAGCGGTCACTGTCGAATTGCACTGGATGGAAAGAGAAGCACGATGGAATTTGTATAGACTTTTTTACAAAACATAATAATATGAATTACTTAAAAATAATGAATGAAACTTCAATATATAAGACAATGAAGTTTTGCGTCCTTTTATGATACGTTATTGTTGTTAATTGTACAAATGTACGCTGGTCAGTATTACCGGAAAAATCTTTTGAAGATCACGGTAAGGGGTTACTTTGCCATTCAATTGTATCAAGGTTTTTGTGCGTAAACGTGTTTTGGCCACAACAAAGTTTTCGGAAATATGATCAAGATTAACATATCTTTTTTTCTGCTGCCACGTCTTCAATAGATTTGGCTAAAAAATGTTTAAAAGAAAGCCTATTTTGAGTATTCAGCCCCTTAAGTAAACCCTTCCATATAAAATATTTGTCCAAAAATGCCGCCGAAGTCGCCGCTGCGCCTCAACCTCCGATAACCTCCGATATAAAAGCTTCGGAACCGAAATAGAAATCGGAGGTTTAAAAACAATCGGATGTTCCAAATTTTCGGCATCGGAATTAAACCTCCATAACAATTTCAATCCCTTGGTTATTTAATTATTTTGTGATCAGCAAGTTTTTGATCTCGATCTCACCTGATTAAATTCAAAAAATAAGGTCGACGGAATAACTAGCGAACGCAAAAAATGTTAATGCACTCTTGAAAGCTGACGGTAACGTAATCCAAACACTGACGGTGCGTTTCACACTTTGGTTGAACGACAAATTGATGTGGAGAAGAAGCACGACTAGTCGGTATATAAATCCAGTGCGTATGCACGTATAGTTAGTTCCTTGCACTAAACCTTGTAGTATGGCCCATTTCCACTCGTTGTATGGAGTTGGCATTATGTACTATCTATTCTGTGTTATGAGGCTAAAGTTGTTATATTATTAAGCCTCCTTATATATTTATCGAGAAGTAACGCCAACAAGGTTAAATAGGTAGTTAGATTTTATGATAGAGATTATTATGTAACATTAACAGCAAAAAAAGTCGAAAGAATAAATATGGCGGTTGAACATAATACTTTCTATAAATATTTTGATGCCTGATATAAATTAGTTATTTGCCAGCTTTGGTCTTTGGTTTCGTCTGCGGGCAGGTTGGAACTTATCCCATGGAAATCTAGTACCAGGATAAAAATAATTTGACGTTATCCAAGCCATGGTTTACTCGAGAGCCAAGTTTTATCCCTATACAAACATGCAGACTTATTCATCAATAATCTATACCAATATTATAAAGAGGAAATATTTTTTTGTTTGTTTGTATCGAATAGCCTCCGAAACTACTGGACCGATTTTAAAAATTCTTTCACCTAAAGAAAGGTACATTATTCCCGAGTAACATAGGCTAAATTAATAAAAATAAAAATAGAGACTCTTATGAAAATTGCAATAATGTAACCCAAAGTAGCAATACTTTGCCTATAAAATGCATTATTTGCCGTGCGCTGAGAAAACTATTGATGATACATAAAAAATATGTACTACATGATTAAAGTGCCCATTATTAACTACAAAAAATCTGTGAAATATAAGATAAGATAAGATATATTTATTTGCTTAAACATGGGTAACACATACAATATGCATGCAAGATAACAAAAAATAATAAAAGATTCCCTACATGTTTGCCACATGCTATGGCTTGCAAATATTATGCAATTTAAATTATAAACGAAAACAATGAATAGATTTAATTAGAAATGAATTCCATAATTATCACCAATGAAATTAAAATCATAATATCAATAAAAAATTTCAAACAGCATTAAAATTATTAAATCTATGTAAAAAATATTAATCAAATGTCAAAATGTAAATAGTGCATGTCAAATCACTGTAAAAATGAATCAAATATAAAATAGCAATAACGCATCACTATCAAAATTAAGCAACAGAATATAAATCAAATGTCAAAATATAAATATCAATCAAATGTCAAATAGGAATAATGAATTAAAAAAAAAGCCTATATATAAATTTCAATTAAATATCAAACAAAATTTAATATTAGATTAGATTAGATTTCTATATTTGTTTAAACATTGTATATGTCACGTCGAGAGGAGAGAAGCTAGGGTAAGTTTTGGTGGGAATCGCTGTTGGTGAGAACAGCATTACCTATAAAGTGTCAAAAAATACCTTCTGCTGTACTCGTGGTGGAGTACCGTAACAAGCAGAGCCCTATCCAGTCCGAGTCATCCACGTCCCCGTCGTTCTCCCTGGGACCTGCTGCAACGGCGCCGCCGCGCGTCCACCACCACGAGTTGCAGCTATCGGATGCAGGGCGAAGGGCGAATATTCTGCACCCTAAAACGTAATCGACTCACTAGGGAAGATACCCGACAAAAAACCGAGCAAATCCGTAGGCTCTAAAGCGGCAGCCCCGCTAGCGGATTAAGGCACAGTGGGCTAATCACTCGCTTGCCCGACAATAATAGATTAACGAAACTGAAACAGTAAGAAACCGGACCGATACCCTACCGACGACTTTTGGCTTTAAAACACAGACACGAATTGCTTTTTGGAATATAAGAACGCTTATCGATGACAGTAGATTAGCCCAAGCAGAAGCAGTAATGCTAAATTACAACCTGCAAATACTCGGTCTAAGTGAAGTGAGAAGAAACGGCTTTGGTGAGCTGAGAACGTCCATGGGCTTGACTTTGCTGTATTCAGGTAAAGAAAGTGAGGAAGATGTGCGCGAGTACGGCGTAGGGCTCCTCCTTTCTAATGCAGCTAAGAATAGCCTCCTGGACTGGAAGCCGATCTCGGACCGAATCATGTACGCCCGTTTTTACTCGAGAGCCCGGAAGATCTCCATCGTACAATGCGCTCCAACGCTCCAACGCTCCAACTAATGCATCGCCAGAGGATACCAAAGACGATTTCTACAACGCCCTTAACGCCACCTTTAGGAGCATCATGAAACAAGATATCGTCCTAGTCATGGGGGGCCTGAATGCAAAGGTTGGGAGCGTTAACACAAACCGCGAGCGGCACATGGGTACGCAGGGGCTTGGAGTTTGTAATGAGAACGGAGACCGATTTGTCGAGTTTTGCCAGAACCACGACCTGACCATTGGATGAACATCATTTATACATGGGGACCATCACAAATACACGTGGAACTCACCCGATGGAGTCACTAAGAACCAGATTGACCACCTTGCCATTAGCGCCAAATGGCGTTCCTCATTGCTCGATGTCCGAAACCGCAGGGACGCGGATATTGATAGCGACCACCATTTGGTAGTTGCTGAAATCCGGCTTAAGGTTGCAGTGGCCCGTGCGGCTGGTGGACCCAGCAAGATCGGAAGAAGGTTCGACGTGAGCAAACTGCGTGATCCAGGCATCCGTGAAGCGTTCCAAATCGAGCTGCGTAATCGTTTTTCGGGACTTGATACCGGTTCGGAATCATTGGACGAGGAGTGGAAACGCATCAAAGTGGCCTATTTGGAAACCAGCTCCGTCGTTCTAGGACATAAACCGACTCATTCTCGCGAAGACTGGATCTCACAGCACACTTGGAGCCTGATCGAAGACAGAAGAAAACTTCATCTTAGATTGCTTGAGACCTGTAATGACGCCATGCGAGCCGACCTTAATATGCAATACCGTCAGAAACGCAGAAAATATATCGCAGCACCCGCAAAGATAGGAGGCAGTGGGCTGATGGTATTGCTGATCGTGCTCAACAAGCTGCAAACACCGGAAACCTGAAGGAATTGTACCTAGCTACCAAAACCTTGGCAGGTAACAGCAAGTATAAAAAGAAGCCGCTCAAGTCTAAAGACGGTCAGCTCATAGTGCCGTCGGAAGGGCAGCTCTTACGCTGGCGTAATCACTTTGAGGAGGTCTTCAGTTTGTCAGCAACATCAACACCTGACGCGCTGGAAGTCATTTCTACACCATCCCGGCCTCTCAACATCGACACGGAACCACCGTCAGCGTCGGAAGTTGCAAGAGCAGTCCTCTTTTTGAAGACAGGCAAAGTACCAGGACTCGACCTGATAACTGCGGAAATGCTACAAGCTGACTTATCCTCCGCCGTCAACGTTCTGACGCCTCTCATTGAGAGGATATGGGCCACCGAAGAGCTTCCGGACGAATGGAACAGGGGTCTTTTGATAACTGTACCCAAGAAGGGAGATCTTAGTCAATGCGATAACTGGAGAGGTATTACGTTGCTCTCAATTCCCTCGAAGGTTTTCTGCAAGATTATCCTGGATAGGTTATTGAAGGCCGTGGATACCTCTCCTTCGCAAAGAGCAGGCTGGTTTCCGCGCAAACCGCTCGTGCAAGGATCAGATCAACACTCTCCGTATCATTTTAGAACAGGCATCAGAATGGCAGAGGGAGATCTATCTCACCTTTGTTGATTTCGAAAAGGCATTTGATACGCTGAAGTGGTCCAGCATCTGGTCCCGCCTACTGGACATCGGAGTGCCACCAAAAATTGTCCGTCTGTTGGAGAGTATATACAAGAATTATTCCTGTAAAGTAACTCACGTCGGCCTCATCTCGGATGATATAGCAGTACACGCAGGTGTCCGCCAAGGCTGTCTCCTTTCACCGCTCCTCTTTTCAGTTGTTCTTGACGGGATTTTGCTTCGCGTTTTCGGCAACAAGCGCCGCGGGATAGAGTGGTGATTATCCAACGTCCTAGAGGACTTGGATTACGCCGATGACCTATGCCTGCTGAGTCATACCCACGCTGACATGCAAGCTAAATTGAAAGATTTAAGTAAGGAGGCGGCAGAAACGGGTCTAAAAATAAACACCCGGAAGACCCAAGCGGTGAGATCTGGTGTGAAGAATACTTCACCATTGCTGATTGGCACTGAGGCAGTGGAACGCGTCCACAAGTTTACTTACTTCGGGAGCGTCGTGTCAGAAACTGGAGGTAGTGAAGAGGACATCGCTTCAAGGATCGCTAAAGCAAGAGCTACCTTCGCGCAGTTGAGACCTGTTTGGCAATCGCGCAAACTGACCCGAAGGATTAAACTCAAAATCTTCGGGTCAAATGTCAAATCCGTGCTGCTCTACGGGTGCGAAACGTGGAAGGTCACAAAAGACATCTCACGCCAGATCCAAGTCATCGTCAACCGCTGTCTTCGTCGCATACTCGGCATTTACTGGCCCGAGACCATCACCAACGTAGAGCTGTTGGAGCAATGCCACGAGAGCCCGATCGACCGCCAGATCAAGCGTCGCAAGTGGAGTTGGATTGGCCACACGCTGCGAAGGGATTCTGATCATATACCGAAGCAGGCGCTGGATTGGAATCCCCAAGGCAAAAGAAAGCGTGGCCGTCCCCTTCAAAACTGGCGTCGCACCGTGTTGGCGGAAGCGACGAGCATCGGTATGACGTGGAGCGAGGTAAAGCGTGAAGCTCAAGACCGATCGCGATGGAGGACTACTATGGACGCCCTTTGCCCCATCCAGGGGACGTAGGACACTAAGTCAAGTAAGTCATGTCACGTCGAGGTACCTATGAATTATCGGACCACCATCATCAAATCCAAGCCAAGCTAGAGGCAATTCCTTCATTCTTCATAGGAACGGATGAACTTCAATAACACACATCACTGGATTGAAACTCGAAAGTATTTATTTGACATTTATAGATACCCTGATTGCGGCCTACCATGGCTTAGTTGCGTCTCACCTAAGATACGGTATCATATTTTGGGGCAACTCTACAGACGCGAACACGGCATTTAAGGCCCAAAAGAGATGCATTAGATCCATGTTTGGGCAAATAACGGTCGATACCTGTAAACCATATTTTAAAAGGTACAAGATTGTCTGTATATCCTCGAAACCGCAATGTTTGTTAAAACAAACCCCAATTTGTTTCCACGTCTACAGGACGTTGTACCACGTAACAGACGAGATATGATCGTTCTTCAAGACCATTATTTATTTATTTATTTATACTTTATTGTACACCACAAAAAACATACAGGACAATTGTTTAAATTATACAAGTGTACAATGGGCGGTCTTATCGCACTAGGCATTCAGCAAGAACGTCACTCATGCAAAGAAGTATCGTATGTATTATATTTAACATATTGCCTAAACGTTGGAAGGAGCTAAATGGTAAGGCATTCAAGCATCAGTTGAAAGTGTTTCTTTCGCAAAATGCATATTATAATGTCTCCCAATTTTTTGATAAAAAAGATTTTTGAATCAGTTTAATATTTTCCTGACAATAATAATACATTTCTATAAATAATGAATTTTAATTCGATTTAATATCTTGCATACTCTTGTATGTATATGTCGCCGCGGAGGCATGAATTTGCTAATTCATTATCCTAATTAATCATTTTAATTGTCAATCAAGACAAACTCGTTAATCATGTCATCTCTGAGATACCAGTTGAACTATTTCAAGGTCTATTTAAGTTGGGTTTTGGGTTCAGCGACATCTATTGGCTTATTGTGGAATTAGTTATTGAACTGTTTGAATGAAGATCATCTGATAAGCTAATTTCAATGTTTAATTAATACGAGATGTTTAAATAAAACGGGATTACTTATTGTAGGACTTTTAGATTTGTTCTCATTTCAACTGTTGCACATTTGACGAAGTAAATGTGTTTGATTATGAACTAATGCTATTCTTATTATACAAACTTGTCAACAATGCCAGATGTTATAATTTGAATGACCAATAACTAGATTTAATAATTTAATACGAGAACTTAACAAATTTGAGTAAATGATTAAATACTAAAAAGTCTTAAGACTATTTTACACAGCTATGTAATAATGTGAAACCTTCTGATTAGTAAGATTGTCAGATCACCGGCAACTTGGATAGTTTTATGATGAGATTCCTATTTCAATAATAATCTACAAACTACTTTGTATTTGTAAGTATTGGGGTTGTTTAATGTTAAAATAATTAACTGAGCAGCATTTTAGTATTGTTTGCTAGCTTTATTCAACTATCCAAGTAATTAGTGTCTAAACAAAAAGAATGTAGAAGTTCCGCCCACTTAGAACTTAGAACGCGCATCCCGCGTAGATACTTACTTTACGTACGTGTAGAATAATAACTGTTTAATAAATCTGATTGATGAGATGTTTGAAAACCTAATAAACATGTAACGCTAATTGTCATAAAGTGATTGTGTAAACTATAAAAAGATTTAAAAGAGTATCCTAGAGTTTCTTGCTGGGTCTTCTCTAGAGATCGACTAGGGATTGGCGACCCAGCGAGCCACACCATGTGGTT